>CM021700.1:5349125-5515535 GCA_011074415.1 Stictonetta naevosa
AAAAAAAAAAAAAAAAAAAAAAAAAAAAAAAAGCCAAACAATGGTTGCAAATACATTGTAATTTAAGGATGTGCATAATTAAAGTAATTTAAGTAAAGCCTAGGTAAAATATTAAGGGTGATAGAATGCATTTTGTCCACAACTGATAGGTGGTGAGGAAGCATTCTCTCTTTAATAAGATAGATCTAGTATAGAGTTAAAGCTATGGTCAAGTGTGCAGCATAGTATATATTAATAGACCAAAAAAAATACATAATTTGAAAATTACTAAAATGTCAAAGACTATGAAAATATCAATGAAAAAGCAAAATTATAACTAAAGAATTCTTCATTTCCCAATTCTATAATTGGAAAACACAGCTCATTCTTTCTCCAGACATAAGTTGCATTTCCTTACCTCGAGAAGAAAATAAGCATAGCTAGGAGTTGGGATAAAAAATAAAAAATAAAAAAAGAGAGGTAACTTGCTTAAGCAAGTTAGATGGGATGACTTTGGTCTATTCTCCTTTGTTAGTCCATGTTTAACGAAGTGTCTAGGTTGTTGGAAAGGCTTCTGCAGCATGATCTGATTGTTGTAGTTGCCTGTTTGCTTGCTGTGAGTTATTGTTTTATTTGGATTTCATTTCTGAACTGTTTCCCTGGTCTGTTGGGCAGACGGATGCTGCTGTATTGTGTTTATGAGCCTGTAAATGACTGGGGAGCTGTTGCTCTAACATAAGAGATTATGAGAGAGGGGGTGGGAGGGTTGTGCTGTGCTAGGAAGAGCACAGACTGCTGCAGCATATGATGGTCTTTCTGTGTCCAAAACCCAACGCAATATATGAATGCACGACAAAGGTTTTTGTTTTCTTTTGTTTTGTTTTTCCCCAAATGCAAACTAGTTGGTCAGCAAAGAGAACATATTGCCCAGTGTCCTCCATATCTAATAGCACGCTGAAGGTTTCAGCATGGTGAATCAGTATGTCCAACAGTAGCTTGCAACTGCTTATATCTACCTATGAAAATTATGATGAAGGGATCTCATCTTCACAGCTGTAGCTTTGCCTTCTTGTTTAAGTCATAGTCAGTATTTTTGTTTATGCCACAATCTGACATCAATCACCTAACACTGTGCTGAATAAATCAGATCTTTAGAAATGAAATTCTCATGCTTCACTGCAAGTAAGAAAAGAATATTTCATGCGAGTCCTGTACAAATCAGTCAAATACTTTCTGGACTGCAGAATAGAATATATGCATTATTTTGGAAAAACTACTTGGCATTTATGGAATCATTTTGAGTTTTTAGTTTCAGTTGCTTATTTCCCTGACCATTTTTAAGGCCAAATATTACATAGCATAATAGATATTCACAGAAGTGTTCTCAAAGTAAGGGGTGGAGGAGAGCTGAGGGGAAAGAGGAAGTTTGCGTACATTTTCTTTATTTATAGAAAGGAATTGCAAATGCTAGATTAAAAATTTGGTGCATAGACCTTGAAGTCCCAATGCTCACCCATGGTCTCCATTGGAAGATAGCTATCCTTTGCCAAGAGAATTCAAACTCTATAAACAATACTGAGGGCTAAAAGTTTGCCCTTTTAATTCTCCTAAAATCATGAGTTATTAACAAGAGCCTTTTGTGATTCTTCCCCACATGGACACTACAACACATTCCAGTTCATTACTCCAAGGGTTTTAAAACCAGTTCAGGAACTCAGAAATTCTCCTGAGAAACATCTCTCCCAACAGTTCCGTTGAATAGGAAAGTAATAGGAAATATGGTTCATTGTTTGCTTGTTTGTTTTCAATGGTATGGCTAATACTACTGTGCATTTTAGGCATGACACAACACAGAAAAGTAGACAGATCACCAACAGAAACCATGCAATAAAATAAAGAAACAAAATGTATTTCTACAGAGGTCTTTAGGTACCACAATCCAGACCATCTAGTCACCACACCTGCTATACTGGATGCCACTGTGCTATTTCTTTGGTGGTTTTCAATTTAACGTTCAAGTTCCTCAAGAGTCTAGCCTTTTGCTTTTGTGTAGACCAGGTTAAAGTAGTTCAAAATATGAAGTAACAAAGAGTGACAAGGTTTATATCACAAATTCATACCTCAATTTCTATGAAAAAAGCATTACTGCTTTTATATGTACAGGCAGGTAGAGAGCCAGGAATCCTTTAACACACACCTCAGTAACCCTTTGGTCAATTCCTCACTTTACTACACTGGCAGTCTCACACAGCACCACTCACATTTATTTAGACAGCCAGTTATTCCTCACTCCTGTCAGCTAAGCACACAGAAAAGGAAAAATAATATTCACAAGCAACAAAGAGCAATATACTGAAAGCCAATTGACTCGATCTCTGCATGAAAGCTTCCCAGTCCCTCCTGTAGGCATGGCAATAGAAGGAATTCCAGCTCTGATTCTACTGGAGAATCTTTTAGATTTTAAACATAATTGTTCAGCTCTGCTCCCTCCCAGAATAAAGCACTTAGTATTCCCATTTAAGCCTGCAACCATACTAACTGCATCACATGGTCACAAATACAGAAACCAGCTGCAAAGTATAAATGAATGAGCCTATGTTATACTTGGTCTTTGTCCATTACCTCCTGCAGAACTCTTGGTTGAGGGAACACTTCAATACCCTCTGTGGGGCAAGCATGATTAAGAGTTAAGATTATAATCCACCTGCAAATTAAGTCAGATGGGTTAGCTGAATTATTAGCCCCTTCCATCAATAAATTCTGTTTCAGCAAGTGGTATTTCAGGCAGTCACTGGGAGATGGGTGACACAGTTGGTTTCACTGGCACAGCACACAAGGTTAATTTGTCAACAAATGGGTTTCATGATCCATCATTAACACTTGATTGATCGGCCCAGCACTTTGGCAGAATAATTTTTTATCACACTTTTCTACTGCAGAATCTATTTCAGGAACCATCTTACCCACTGATTCGCTGGCAGAGCCTTCATTGGCAGAAGGCAGAATGTTTCCTTGCATTCTCTGCCAGTCAGCAGGCAAGCGTGTAGTAGATAACATGAGGGACTACGTTATGGTTTTGTACATTACATCTGTTTTTGTTATGATCTGATCTGTCCCTCCTCTTTTCATAACAAAAACAAGCCTCACATAGTTTTATCATTCATCTAACATAACACAGATCTCCTCGGATGTCAAAAACAAACAACCAATAAAACCCCAACCCAACCAAAACAACCATTCTATATCCCAAATTTAAAATACTCACCTCTACAGATTTTCTGTATTTCTTTGTGCAATAAATAAATTCAATCAGAAGAGAAATACACTAACTCACTGTGACAGATTGGACTCCATCTGTCAAGATCTCATGTTTGATATAGACTGGAAATTGTAGAAAAAGGGGACATATTCAGGTACTGTTCTTTCGATGAATGTCCCAGAGGGAGATGAAGAGAATGATAAATTGCTTATGGTTACACTCTGAGCCAAGCCACTGGAAGTCTAATCAGGATCCAAAGGACTGCAGCCAGTAAAGACAGATGCCTGAGAGAAGTATAGTGGGGAGAAAAGGATATTAGTTTCAACTGGGAGAGGACTAATATACAAATGACCTTAACTGTTAGCCAGGAAAGAGTATACTTTGTCAGCTTGATTGCAGAACGAGTTCCTGTATATGCAATAAAGGTAATTTTAGAAATAGCTTTAAAAAAATAAACATATTAAAAAAAAAAAAAAAAACAGGATGAGGTTGTGAGGTTTATTTAGGAAATACCTGAGAGAGGGAGGTCCATCCACCAGCTCAGAGCATTAGATTAGCCTGAAAATTGGAAACCTTGATGACTTGCTTTATGACAGCCTTCTGCATGACTTTAACCAAGGTATTTAATGTGTGCTAAGAAGCATGCATAACATGTGTGCTTAGAAATTGCAATATGCTCTTCTGGGGCAAGACAAACATACTTGGATGGGAAATGTCCAAATACTAACAGGGACTACAAACACTTGAAGACATACTTTAGCATTTGGAGTGGCTTTTACAGTAAGCAGAAGAAAATAAATCCAGGTGAGAGCACAGGAACAAATATTAATTTCACCTAATCAGGACAAAACTAAGGACCTGACAAAGAATATTTATGAAAATTCACTCCAACCCACTGCAAAGAGCCTTGTGACTAAAACTGACAGGCCAGCAAAGCTAACAGAGGGCACTTCCGTCCTCAGGGACTGGGAGGTGACCCTCTGACAGACGGCGATGCTGACAAGAGGTAGAGGGCAAAGCCAACTGATGGGCTGAGCTGACCGCTTGCACTTTGAGACGTACAGTGAATGAATACAAGATTGGATTTTATTCATGTGAAACTGTTTCTCAGTTAGAAGCTTAGTAAATTCCAGGACTGGAGGAGGAAATAGTATGGGAGAAACTGTGAAATTCAGAGAAGTTCTGAAATATTTTGATGCAAATTTCCTCAGACTTAGGATGGTGTCACTTTGGCTCAAATAAGAAAAATGACATCATAGGTAACATCCAGCTTTCCTCATAAATTATATCAAAAAATAAGGCAGGAATAATTTCAGACAAAGTTGTAAGGGAAAACCATTTCTTACTGTGTGAAACAAAGGAAGGGTATTAATATGGAGTCAGTGGAAAGACCCTGAGCCTGTGGTACTGGTTTCAGGAGAAAAGCTGCCTGCAGGAAAGGTCACAAGCCTCTATGACTATGTCTCTGCAGTTTGATGTTTGGTCACACTTCCCCTTTGGCTCTATATGCCTATTTAAAACTCAACCTTCAGACACTAAAGCTGAAAAGGAGCACAGGACTAAGTAAATGATCTTCCTGTGATGAAGCAGTACTCTGTCTCTTTCCCAACTGCTTACAAAGCTCCAGTGCTTTTCTGTTATAAACATTCTTGGTAAGCTTTCTGTTTTATTAATATTTGAAAAGAAAGATGTACACCACTACTTCCAAGAGAAAAAAAATATATATTTATTCTGGATTTATGAAAGAGCTATTAGTAACTGAAATCCTCCAAGCAACATATTGTTGCAAATGAAACAAATTAGATAAAATAGTACAGGCTTCAGGACGAAAGAAACCCAGATATTTACCTTGACAGACAAGAAAGAAGACATAAATATATCCATAGTTATAATATAAATTGCCATTCATTTCTAGATATATTAACTCATATCAAAGGAAGGCAAATGGTAGAGATATTACTAATAAGTATGTTATGTGTGGTAAGTTTGGTGGCTAAGACTTTCAGTTAAACAATGCCTAATCTTGTCCTGGTCATAGCAAGACAAATTCATTTCAGAATTGCACATAATGTATGAGACTAGTAGAGCAACTGTCAAAAACAACAGGACAATTACCATAATCTCATCAGTAAAACACAGACACATGATAACACCTTGCTTACAGATGCGTGATAAATGTACTTGAAAATAAGAGAAAAAAGAAATCTTCCAACCTGTAACATATGCTTGGTTGGCCAGAAAATTAAAATAATTGAAACAGCTACACATTTACAGCATGCAAGAATTGGCTATATAGCAGAATTCACTTCTGTTATTATTCAGATTTTTTATTCTAGAAGCAGGTTTAATTAAATGACTGAAAAAGATACCAAAAACCTGTTACTAGCTGTGATACTGCACTGTAGCACCAATTGCTTAGGAAACACAGAACATAGTACTCCACACCCACATTTATGCTATTAGTGCCTTCTCCCTAAGGCACTATTAGGGAGAAAATACTTACTTCATACTTAATTCATTTTCTTGTTTCTGACTGATCAAGCTATGAAATGGACTATGCCACTTATAAAATTAATGACTTTTTTCTTTTTACTTTCTCAAATACTGATAAGAAACTTAACATCACAACAGAAACTCCAACAGTAATTGGTCTTCAGTGTCACTATGCACCAATTAGCTTCACACTAAAACACAAACATTCAACAAACATCGTAGACAGACTTGAAAACACTCCTACTAACACAGACCTTTGTTAAGATAATATTAAGGTGTGCATTTTCAGTAATATCCACAGTGAATTATGAAAATGACTTCTGTTAAAAACAACAGATATTGCACATAATTATTTTAAGTACAATGAAATTTTCTCTATAGAAACATTTCCCAAAGACAACATTCTTGATACGATACATATTACAAGAGAATGAATACAGAGGTAGTGAATGAAAACAGTTCAGCAGTTTGAAAGTGAAATTATATAATCTCCAAATTCCAGGAAAAAATAAAAATAAAATCAGCATAACTGTGGCAAGAGCTATGGAACTGAACTTGCAAATGAGTATGAAAGTACAAAATTCAAGCTTGCTGTAGAGTTATTACTGTGGTGTAAGTGGCAGGACCTTCTCACTGAGCACACTCAGAGCACATAGCCTGCTAACTCCCCTGATGGACCAGGCCAGTTGTCTGCATAGTTGAGCCAACAGACCATCTCCAAGCTAAGTGCTTGACTGAGCTCCTAGCTACCTTCAGCATCAAATATTTGACTAATAGGTGCACCTGGTCTCCAGCCAGGAGTTTCAGTTATGAAGTTATAGACTATGCATGTGCTGTATTGGTCATGTCGGCTAGCTGGATAAAAATGATTTAGCAGATCGACAGCTTGGGAAGCCCATCCCAATCCAGCTGAAGATTGCAAGGACTCTTTTTTTAATTGAGCATTCTTGTTTATGTCTACGAGTATCTATTCAACAGAAGTAGTAACTAAAGGTCTGTGTAAAGGCCTTCTCATTTTTGAACTCAGGGAATCCAGGCATTCCCTAGCATAACAGGAAGCAATATGTATTCAGTAACTAGTAAAATAATAGCTAAAATCCAAGATAAAGATATACAAGTCACTAACGACCCTGTAAGTTTGCGCATATGCAAATTTTTCTCATGCAATAAATGCAAGATTAATCATCTACTTTGAGTCTCATTTCTCACTACTATTTCCTGTGGAGTAAAAGCATACACAAGGGCAACTACTACAGACCAGCTTTTGATTGTGTAAAACTACACCAGAACATACTTTACATTAACTGGATCATGTAGCTAACTGGCAAAACTCACTTGCCACTTAATATTGTCAGATACTGAAGTTTCAACTCCTGTCTGTAACCAAGGAGTTGAACTAACTGAAGACAAGGATAATTCAGCACAAATCATATCTTTGGTTCATATTGTGTTCTCACATACATTGTATTCAAACAAATGTATATAAACTTCCCCTAATTTCTCTACTGCATTTGTTTTTTAAAAGTATTTAAGATTTTCTTTGGCATTACGACTGATTATTTGATTACGTAAACATTGAATTTTCTGGATTTCTTAATTTCCCATCTCATATTCCTGCTAATTGCAGTAGAAACTTGAGTCAAATACTCCCTGCGTCACTGGTATGTTATGTGACAATATGAGGTGTTCACTAGCAGATATTTGGGTTATTTTAAAATCAATAACACTTAAATGGTGTCACAGGAAAAAAATAACCTAAGCATTTGTCCTGGTTTCATTTAGGACAGAGTTATTTTTCCTCCTAGTAGCTGGTAGGGTGCTATGTTTTGGATTAGTATGAGAAGAGTGCTGATAACATGCTGATGCTTTAATTGCTGCAGAGCAGTGCTTACGCTAAGCCAAGGACTTTTCAGCTTCTTGCTCTGTCCTGCCAGCAGGCAGGCTAGGGGTGCAGCAAGAGCTGGGAGGGGACAGACCCAGGACAGCTGACCCCAACTGGTCAAAGGGGTATTCCATACCATCTGACGGCATGCTAAACAATATATAGGGGTGGCTAGCCGGGGTGGGGGGCCGGCTGCTCAGGGTTGGGCTGGGCATCGGTCAGCGGGTGGTGAGCAATTGCATTGTGCATCACTTGTTTTGTACACACTATTATTATTATTATTACTATTATTATTATTATTATTTCCTATCTTAATAAACTGTCTTTATCTCAACCCACAGGCTTCACTTTCCCATTTCTCTCCCCCATCCCAGAGAGGGAGGGGGGAGGGTGAGCAAACGGCTGTGTGGTGTTTAGCTGCCGTCCGGGTTAAAGCACAACAGCATTGTAAATGAAAAGTAAAGTAGCCCTGCATTACACGCCAGCAATGACAAAATGATAACCAGCTTGAAATAAATGATGCATTTGGTCACCTGCATTCCTTCAGCAATGTAATGCTGAATGAAAACCTGAAGTTGCACTGCTTTTTCTTCTATAAAATTATTTCATGCTGCATACCTGAGACTGTTGGAAAAAAAATTGCTCATATAGAAATCAAATAAATAGTTCTAAAAACAATACAGATGTGTGACTCCCCTTCCTGATGCCCACTATGCAACACACAGTTTATTATGTTAAGGCACAAATTTATCTCTAACTTGGCATATTTCCTTAATTATGACAAAATCTTTTTGTTGTTGTTCTTTTTCACATACGTCTCACGAATACACATGCTATGTTGATACTTTATTCTGTCTTAGTGACAAAGGAGCTAGAGGTTTAAGTCTGAGATAGTCACCTAGCCTTTGACATTGGTAAGATTTAAGAATGACAATTTGGAGGCCAAGGGGACTTTACTAGTGGCAGTAGGGATATACAATTTTTAGATTTAGGTAGCTAAAGCAGCAGTCAGACCACAAGATTTGTCTCCTTGTTTTTACCGCTGTATTTGAGAAAAATAATAATAATAATAATAATAATAATAATAATAATAATAATAATAATATAGATCTTCCTGGGGTTTAGATCATAGAGGTGTCACAGGGCATTACCACACATTTCAATTCTCTGTA
Source organism: Stictonetta naevosa (assembly GCA_011074415.1). Classification (NCBI taxonomy): domain Eukaryota; kingdom Metazoa; phylum Chordata; class Aves; order Anseriformes; family Anatidae; genus Stictonetta; species Stictonetta naevosa. The sequence goes on from CM021700.1 coordinate 5,357,911, forward strand.
TTTTTTTAAAGTTTCAGGCAGGATACCTTCCAAACATAGACAAAAATCTGTTTGCTTGTTCATTTGTTTTATATACCTCACTACATACAGAATAAAACCAAATACAGGACAGTGAGGCCTTGACTCTGAATACATTTATTTTTCTTCTGCATTGTTCAATGTTCATGAAGAGACTCTTAAAATCCTTAGTCAGGGATTACTTCAACTTCTTTTCAACATGTGCAGGATACTGGTGGCTGCTCTCCAGGTACAATGATATTATTTTATTACTTTATAGGAAGCCTGAATCTGCTTCCAGTGCTTTAAAATAACCATAGGATTGGCCCTTTTTGTCTACTTCAGCTTAACTTTATAGCTCAGGTTAGCTTTCTGCCTTGCTTTTTTAGGTTCTGTTGTGTGCTTCTGGCAGACATTGAACACCTATTTCCTTTTATTTCTCTATAACCTTATCCACACTGCACAGTTTTCTTTCAAGTTACAGCACTCAATGTATTAATTACTTCCAATTCCTGGTTTACCAAGGGAATGTTAAAGGTCATGATAAATAAACGTGTAGGTGAGATGACTGAGAAGTGATTCTGGCATACAAAAGCAAGATCGTCTGGTCTCCTGATAGATTATTGCATGTTTCCACTGAACTGCAGCTTCATCTTATATTATGACTGCCTTAAGCTCTATCAGTTTATTTGCATTAACAAGTAAGATAGGTCAGTACCTATATAAATGCACAGTAAGAAACAAAGAGTTTGATTTGGGAAGAAAATGGGGAAGCTAGTGTGTTTAAGTTCTTAGTTAAAGATGCCATTTAGGACTCGGTCATGCTGGTATCAAGGAACAGATCTAGCAAACATAAACCTATCAGTGAAACCTACTAATTAAAATGCAGTTTAGAGGCTACAATTAATGATTAGATGTGTAATTTTTCACAATAACAATTCAAAAGAAAAGCATATTGCCACACTAAGCTAAACTGTGCACGATCTACAGAAGAAAGCATAAAGAGGGATTTTGCTTACTTCCAAAACCATCCTAAGTTAAAATACAAAACAATCTTGCTAACCATTTATAATACAAAAGGAAAAAAAAATGAATTAGGAGAGAACCTGTATTTGCTCTTCAGCAGGAAAATATGGTATCAAACTACCAGCATTGATCCTGACTCCATTCTCCTTTTCTATGGCTACAGAATATTTGGGGAGTTCAGATCTCTTACACATTTTATCTTCTGGACTTCTTAATATACCAGAAAATATTTGCTGGACAAAGGATATTAAATATTTTCTTTACCTGTATTAGTGTGCTAGACTACTTTTGCTTTTCTATCTTCTTCACTGTTGTATTCCATCAAAACTAACACTACTAATTCTCCTTTTATTTTACTTTTTTTTTTTTTTTTTTTTTTTTCCTCACTCTCAGTTTTTCTAGTTTGTTATTCTCAGCTGACCTTCTTGGCTGCTCAGCACTCTACTTTTTCTTGCCTCCATCTTCATCTTAGACAATTTCAAACGCTATTGAATTTAGATAAACAGAATAGAATAACAAAATGACACAACTGGAATGCAATTCTGAAGAACATTTATCTATTTTTGAAGCATAATAGCTTCAAAAAATAAAATTCAAATGTTACTTAAAAATGGGGCCAGAAGAAAGTAATGAACACAAAGTATTTCACTTTGTGAAACTTCACGCTGTTCAGATCATTCCAAGTTACATTGCTCCATTTACATGATCCTTGCAGACAACAATGTTGAGCTGTTATTTCTTGTAGTAGACTAACTATATTTCTCCCAAATCAATTGGGAAAACACCAGACTATATCTCAGAGCCTTGTACTCAGGTCAAGTCAGGTAAAATCTGAATCACTGAAGAGAAATCCATACATTCTTTGCCTCAAATTTTCATTGCTTAAGTGTGGTAAAATATATATTTAATCTGCAAAATACTTTTCTATATAGGGTTATTGACATTGTCCAAATACTAGACATTATGGAAGATCAGAAATGCAGATGATATCATTACTCTGTAAGTGTTCACTCCCTGGTTCTCTTGAATCTTAAGAACCAGTCCCCCATTCTATCTTGTGTCAAAAAATTCAGTATCTATTTTGGAAATTGTACAGAAATTAATTTCATTAATGTACTTCAAACTGAGTAGATGTCTTATTTTGTTAAACACCATGGAAAAAAAAAAAAAAAAAGAAAGAAAGAAAAACTGAACAAATAAATGAGTCAACCTAGTCAACACAACTACTTATTGTGGTTTCTTTTATTCTGCCCTTTCTTATTCATTCTTTGTGTATAAACAGTCCCAATCTTCTCATATCACTGTATATGGTAATTTTTCAAAAGCCACAATTACTTCCATCACCAATCCTTGATAATAAAAGTCTGGCTTAGTTTATTGGTTTATGTTAACACTACATTAAAATAGTGACCCATTTAATATCAATCGTCTTCATCTTTGAGGAAAATTACTGAAATAATTCACATGTTCACCAGAAAAAAAAAAAAAGAAAGAAAAAAAAAAGAGAGATATCAAAAGAATGACATTTTATTTTAAAGTAAATTGGAGAGCCCTAGAATATTCTTGAATATACAGAGCCAAAGCTAGATTTCTCAATAGTATTGGGTATCAGACTCCTCCTCGCAATTTCTATCAGATATTTCCCTGGAAAAACAGGCAGAGTCTAGTAAGTTTAAAGATTTTTGTTTGTTTGTTTGTTTTGGATAGAATTTCTATGATTCAGGCAAGCCGAGAGTACATTTAATAGGAAAAAATATATATGTTTTAACCAGAAATTAATTTCTTGCAACAATATTTTCAACAGAAAATGAAAAATTTTTTAAAAGACTTCTGAAGTCCTTTGGGAAAATAAAAGTTGTAATTTTGAAACCTTTATAGATAGAAAAGGAAGTAACATGAGCTGCCCAAGCAAACAGCAAGGAAACTGACAATAAACCTGTCAAAAATACATATTTTTTCCACTAAATGACATTTTTTAAAACATTCCTGAACTGAAAATAACATAGGTTAGTACTCAAAGATCAGGGTAAGTTCAAGGATAATTTATGTTGTGTGTGCTTTGCAAAATATAAAAATACAATTGTTCAGCTACTTTTCCCATAACCTGAAATAAATATTAGGATCTGATCACACATTTAATAAGAATATGCATAACTTTCTGGAATTTTTATCAGGATAAAGAAGGATATAGGCAGCATAGACAAATAATCCATAGAAATGAGGCACTTTGGCTTTGGAAAAAACAAAACAACAAAAAATGCATGTTTTCTATATCATAATAAAAGCTCTTTAGAAATTTTAAGAGAAAATTATCCTCTACAGTTTCCTCATGATTTCTCTTAGTTTTGTATGACAGATTTACTTTTTTTTTTTTTTTTTTTTTCCCCCAACATTTGATTCTCTCAGTGATATTGTTACACCCATCTAAGGAAAGAATATCTCACAATTAAGTGTTTTGAAACTGTTAGTTACTGAAAGACAGACTTTCAATAAATCCAAAAGATAATTTCACAAGAGTTCAGAGACACTTTCGGGAACCACAGACACCTAGCATGATGTACAATATTGCAGAAATGTGGAAATGCACCTCAGGCTGCAACAGTATTCTTCCGCCATTATGTAAGGAAACAGATCCCTAATATAAAAGATTAGTGACCACGCTGTTAATGATTTTCTATTTCTGGTTTTCTTCATGGGGTACACCCCAGTAGTTCAGTTTGTTCAGCGTTGCTGTGACCCAGATCAGGTTCTAAAGAAAACATAGCCAGTCCCTTTTTCAGGTGAGAAATTGCTCCAGCACCAATTAGGGAAGGTCTTGCTGCAGTGCAACAGGAACCGTAACAGTGCAAAGGCAGGACAAGAGATTCTTACACTAGTGTAGACACTTGCAGAGCGTCCTTAGAGCTGAACTCTAAATCTCAATAATAAAACTGATAAACTTATTTTAACAATAACAGTAATGTAATTAACTGCATTTCTAAATATTTTGCAGTGAAAAGATGGATCAAATATAAATCATAAGAAAACCAAATACTATCTACTATTACATGAGCACAGTCTCTTTGACCTTTAGACTGTCTCATAAGAAGTATCAGCAACACAAGGGAAAATAGTTTAGTTGCTAAACCATTTACTTTAACAGAGTATTTCTACTTGGAGTTAACAGTACAATTTATTAATATAGCTCATAATTTAATTTAAAAGTGAGACCAACTCAGAGATCCCATGTCTGGATATCTATGTATGTTTACTTTATATAGTGACTGAATAACTTATAACTCCTCAAAAATGCACATTACTGTGAAATATTAATATTTAGTCAGTTTATTACCATTACTAAATGTACTGTTGCAGTATAAATCTTTAAAAGTGCGTCAGGATCTACCAAAGCTTTGTGACAGATTGAACATTAAGGCTTGCATTGGCCTTGGAAAAATCTAATTTCCCAATATTATGACAGCTATACAATGTGCAAATGCTGAAGTCACTGATTACATTTGAGTCAAATATTTATTTACCAAATGACAAACTGTTAGTCCTGGCAAGATATACAAAACATGATGCTAATTAAGGAGACAGCTCACTCTTGATGGCATCCAACATTCTATAATGAAGTTTTTCAGAACAAAACTGTCCTTTCAAATATTATTACTGTTAATACAGGTATGGTATAATTATTTCCATTGCATGTATATGGCACTATTCAGACAAACATTCTTCACCTTATTTCCTTATTTGTTACTTTTTTCCCCATTATTAAAAAAATGGTGTTAACTAGCTAACGTAATTGTAATGATTTAGAAATATCAAAGTACAAAACATAATTATATGAGATTACTATTTGAGTTTGAAAACATCACTCACCTCAGCTCATGAATATACAAGGATACTGGTATGATAATAAAAGGAAAATATAAAAACAAAGAAACAAATAAAAACAACAACAAAACATGCCAGAGTTTCTGCTATATGTGAAGGACAAAACAGGCCATTTAGAGACAAAGAACTAGTTACTATATAGCTCTCATAGGAGAATAAGTACCTCTGCTTTTTCTTTTGCTCTTCTTTAAATAATCATCATCATTATAAGTACCTCTGCTTTTTCTTTTGCTCTTCTTTAAATAATCATCATCATTATAACGATCTTGAGGAGTTTAGGATTTTTTCCCTTTTTTTTCTTTTTAAATCATTTGCAATGGATTTTCAAATCTATAGTCTTTTTCATAATTTACTTAGAAAAACAGCTTAATCAGGAAAAAACAGATAGCAAAGATAGGTTTCTTCATGCTGAAATCAGACTGGAAATAGGAATTTAAGTTCCTAAGCAGTGTATGTCTTCCTGAATTGTAATTGTTAATGAAAATTTATTGAATGGGCTGTATTTTTTTTTAATTTTGCCTTTGAAACTTGAGATCCACATGTAAAAAGAGTAAGGCAGACAAACCACTGAGAAACACATCCAACTAACTACTAGCAATGAAAAGTAAAAATAATAAAAAATAAATAAAATGCAAAGAAGCACATGGAAAAAGACAAGCAGGAAGATGATAGATACGAAGATGAGGAAAGACATTGGGTCAAAGAACAGAGAATGTATGAAGTAAAGAAAATCAGAATAGAGGAAGAGGTTAGGATATAGAATAAATAATAGAGTTTTATCTGTCATAAAGTAGCCACAGATTTTAGAGTTACTGTTTTCTCTCAGTTTTATTAGTGAATTAATAAGCATAATATGATTTGAATTTCATAAAAATCTTGTGATATATGCTGGTATGTTGTTTGTGTGACATTTTCACTCTTAAATAACCATTTTCTTTCAGTTTAAACAGATTGTTTAAAGTTTAAAGAGAAAAGGTGAGAGGATGGGTTTATTTGTTGCTCACATATGGCTTCTATCATTGTTGCACAAGACATTTAAACAGAAAGAAAGGGCAACTGTCTAGACCCTGCTGAATCACTTGAAGTGTCACACATATGGTTTCTATTAATCTTCAGTTTTCTCAGAAATCTGTTCTTTTTTCCACCTTCCCCTCAATCTCTAAAACTGTGCCTGTCACCTAAGTCTTACCAGAAAACTCATTTATGAAATTGGAGTCTGATTCTGCAAAAATTTCCCCACCTATGAGTATAAAACTTCAGGCTATGTCACCTTAGAGGCTTCAACAGGACTCAGATAATTAAAGCTAAAAGTGTATGCAAGCTGCCTTACTTCAGGAAAGAAAATAACTTTTTCCATGCCACAGTAGATGAGGATCCCGTGGTCTGATGCATGGTAATGCTGAAACTCAAAGGCAACCTCAACATCTGACATTCACCTTCAGAAGAACAGCCTCAGGCAATGCACAGACATGGGAAATCAGCCAGAAAGGAGAGAAGGCATGTGATCAGAGCGTGAGCTTGCCCCCAAAATTATTAAGCGCAGAATAGCCAGTTATAAAATAAGAGCAGTAAACACTTTGCTTTGGAGAAGGTCTCAGGCTTAACTGCCTAAACAAATGCAGATACAACTTTATCTATGGATTAGAGAATCTCTCTTCCCAAGCAACGGTGCACCAAATACTGCATTGTACTTTATAATCCATGTTAAAATACGAATATATGTACACACAAAAATGCATACACACTAACAAATGTGACGTTATCTGTAAATAATAAACTGGACAGACTGGTGTATTGTGAAGTGTGTATTTGCGGATTTCTGTATGAAATATCTCCAGCTTTTTATTTTTGGCTATTTTCTATTTTCCTCTCAATGAAAGCAAGAAAATGAAGGCAAAAAGGAAGACAAATCTGTTGGGTTAAAGAAGTCACAAGAAACTAACAGCGCATGCACGTGCACACACTCATAAAACAGCAGGTACTAATTCTTATCAATGAAATCACATCTAGAATATATATGTTGATTGCTTTTAATCATACTTTCTTAGGGTAACAATCCACTCATCAGATCACATGATCACAATTAATAGGCAGTCATATAATTTTGATGAGTGATCTTATCAGTTTTTTTTCTATTATGTTGCTTTTGGAAAAAAAATGCATCAGTTGAAGCTTCTTCTGGAAATAAAATACAAATAATATTACAAAAAAAATACAAAATACATAAAACCAGAAGCACTGACTTTTTTTTTTTTTTTTTTTTTTTTTTTTGTACGTGTAAATAGATAACGAGATGCTGCATAAGAGAACAAAGACTTAAGTAATACTTCAGGAGAGTTCCTTTAATGAATTAACATGAGCTACATTGTACTGCAGAATATAGCTGAACATCTTATTGTAAGAAAATCACCCTGTATCCATAACCAGACACATGGATTTTCAATTAACTCGTGGTTGATTAGTTAAACAATACAATCCCCATGGAGAGTAATACTTGGCTGATATTATAACCAATGTAATTAAACTCACAGTAAAATATTAACCATCGAACCAGTGCTTCTTCAAGCTTAGTTGTGCTGGTCTGGACATTCAATGCATATGTCAGATAAATACTGCTCAGAGTCATCTGTATATGCCCAGTTAAAATGCAGTGAAAAACAACTGAGAGATTGGCTAGTCAAACACTACAAGGATGTGATCGAGGCAAATTTTCAAGCTGTGTAGCATTAATTCCACAGCATGGACAGCAGATCTGAAGACTGTCTGCAGGAGTAGAGATTATATACTGAACCTGTCAAAGTTTATGAGCAAAACTGTATTGACACTGTGCATCAGCATAGATGCCAGAGAAAATAAGGTGTTGTGGATGAAGGAACTGCACCCACTATGCTGCTGTCAAAATCAGAGCAGTTTCTCAAATAAAGAAACATCCCAGGAATATATATATATATTTTTAATACAACAAATTTATAGATGCCATTCTTCCCTACTTTTACACTCCTTCAAAATACAACTACAGAATTAACTGGACCACATTCATTCATGATGTAATTCCACTTTCTGGAAGAAAATCTAATTCACTAGTCTAAGTCTGCACTATTTTGATACCTTCTAATTAAACTGGATTTCCTCTTCATCTTATCTGTACTTGTTGAAAAAATATCAGGTTTTAAGAAAGAAGATTATTAATGTTACGAAAGGACTAGTAATGTTGAGATGTTTCAAGGAAAGTAATTCAAGTTCATTCTGAGCAGAATAATATTAGCATTTTTGCAAACAAGAAGCCACCTAGAAATCTCATTGAAACTGATTTTAGCAAAATATTTATGCTCTAGACCTGCTTTCAAATATTAACATACTTGAAAGTGAAATGTGGATGTTTGTTTGCTGATTTTTCTAGGTAGCTGTATAAAGAGACTACTCTGCTTAGAATGTACCAACAAAACACAGGGAAGGAAAGAAAATGCTTGTATCTTAACAAATAGCCTATTAGTGTCTGAGCCATTAGGATTGTGTCCTTTAATTCCATTTAAAGTAAAAATCTGTATGAGCCACTACTTTTTTTTTTTCATCTTTTAGCTATTCTTGTGCAGCTTCTGGTGAGTTTCTCTTCTGGTACAGGTGCATAAGTATTAACATGAAGATGCTTTCACCTGCACTGAATAGACAGAGCTAGAGCCAGGTCTGGAACATCTCTAGCAGTTGACTTTAGTCAAACATTCCCTATGCACACATTCCTAATTCCATTTACTATACTTGTCCTTGCATATGTTTTTGCATTATTCAGCAACAAATTCAGTCCTCAGGCATAAACAAACAAATCACATGTTTCATTAGCTACAGGAAGGTCTAATTGCAATACACAGAGATACAGAAGTAAGAAATTCCCAAATTCAAGGACCTAGCAGAATTGTTACTAGACATACTACAAATTGCATATACTTAAATACAAATTTTATAATGCAATTAATTTAATAGATACAAATCTAATGAAAACCTGAAAGGAAAATAAGAAAGGAATACATATTAGAGCATTAGCATCCAAGGGAAAAAATACACTCAGATATAAACTGGCCAAACACAATTAAAATTTCAATTTCTCAATGGGTAGAAAGGTTTTAAGACCCTTCTCCCATTCAACAGAAAAAGTTGATGAGATTTTACATGAATTAAGTGACAAATAAAACTCACAGAATATAAAACCCTATAGTTACATAACTTTAGAAGAATAAACTGAAAAAATGCTCTTATAATGAACTATCACATATGTAACTAAATTCTCACTACAAAAGACAACTAACATATTCTATTGGGAAAATACTCTAAACGTTAAGGTTTTTAAAGTAACAAGGAATTTTTTTTATGTTTTTTTTTGATACTTATAAATGTACCCCCTGGAATCAATGAGTACCAGGTTCTACAGAAGAGGAGGGGATAGCAATGTAAGTAATGGTTAACAGATTGCTTCTCTGTACCCAGAGTAACATAATCATTCTAGATGTTTCTTCAAACTGAAGTTATCTTTTAAAAATACCTGTGTATCTAACATTACATCCAAGCTTTCAGACTCATTTGAAGCTGCTTGAATTTTCTCTGTGACTTCCAGATAGCAATAATAAGCCATTGATAACCCTACAAGAAACCCAAGTTTTTAAACTCACAGGACATTACATAGTAAATAAAATATATATTTTTTAAAAAAAGTTTTCCATAATCAAACAGTATATCTACAAATAGCATTAAGTATGAGAAGAATTTCTAATACCATACCATCCTGTGTTATTCTGAAACTTTAGTTTGCCAACGTAAGCGTAAGCCTAGACTGTAAGAACAAAACATACAATCAGCATTTAAGGAAAACAACATTCTTAAAAAAAAGGCAAGCATAGCAAACAAATATTTGTAAGTTTGGCTGTCTCTAAAAGAAACACTGTAAAAAAAGGAGGCCAATCTAGCCCCAAATTTCTTCAAAAGGGGGAAAAACAAAATAAAACAAAAACTTAATACTATAGGCTAATAGGTAATAAGAGATAGATGTATCTCCTGCAAAATCAGAATGAGAAGCTGCTCTCTCTACATATGTATGTAGAAGAAATTGTACTCCTATGCCACCAAATACATTTAAATTTTCCACCTCTCTGTCTCAACATCATATTGCCACAAAACAAATTCTAAAGAAATTTCAGGAGAGATGAGCACTGATCCAATTTACCACTTCTGATTAAAGTCAGAGTTGGGAGGGAGTCTGATGTAACGATGAACAGAAAAAAAAGTTCAGAGGAAGACAAGTGGCAGCCACGCACTTCACCAGACATCATCTTATAATTAAGAAAGTGTCAAAACCTCTGTCCTGCATTTGTTCTGTTGATCATTGTTTCCATGGCTAACATGTTAGAATTTTTATTAGGAACTGCCTTATAACAACTGAGAAATACAAGAGCAAAACTGTTTTTTGAATGTCACTGATTCTTCAGGTTTAATACATCTAATTTCCTCTTTCTTTTAGCAATGCTGCTAGTTTAGCTGTCTGCAGAATTAGACAGTACTCAAGCACAAGCACAGAAGAGGCAATGGTTTGCAATAAAAATGAGATTTCATAAATCAAGGGAATACAACATTCCCTGCTAGAGGAAAGCTAGCTCTGCACTATTTTAAAGCAATATTTTAAAGCACATTTTAATCCAGGCACAAAATGATGTTATCAGTACTGCCAACACCAGTTATTCCTTTATATATTATTGGTGTCTTTTCATATCTTGCACATAAAAATATATAGTCCTTCCTCCCTTCTTTCAACAAAAACATCCTTTCTATATGTATTAAAGATTTTATCCTCCAGTTTTACTTTCTAAAAACCTTCTTTCCTATTTGATTGCTCAGGTTTGCTGTTAAATATATATATGTATATATTTCACTCAGAGATAATTTCCTTCATGCAAAGACATCTTTATTCGTAGTGTCTTATATGCCTTAATCAAGCACACTAAAGCTGAATACAAGTAGCTTCAGTTATTTTGTAAATGAGTTAACAAGGAACCCCCACCCCTCATTCCCAGGAAGCATGTTTTATATATCTGAACCAAGAGAATTAAAATATTTTATACCTCCTCAAAGTATCTGCTCTTTGGTTCCTGCATTCTAAGCTGTTCATGATTTTTGCAATGAGAAAAGAATCAGATTAAAGCTGAAAAGAACAAACAAGGCAAAACTGAATCTGCCTATAGCAAGTCTTCATAAAAACAGTCACCTTGAATACATTTCTTCTAAATAAAGATGGCAGTGCCATTTCAGAAGATTGGAATTCTGCTCTGCAAACAGACAGTAAGTGGTGCTATATCTGAGAAACACTTCAGGTTACCATAAGATTATTTGCGCACTGTTGCTCATCCCAACTCTTTTAAAATACAGATGAAGTCAACAGCAACAGGTTTCTTTGCTGCTTTTATTAGCAAGAATATTGCTTGCAATCAGATATCAGATTAATTGTACAATGCAGTTTTGGACTTGGTCCTCAGCTGCAGTCCTACTTGCTGCTGAGCCTACTAGCCACCCTAAGTGTCTCATAGCCCTCCTCTCGTGCTAGAATTGCCACTCCTGCAAACTCACCCGCACAGTTATGTGTGTCACAGCCAGGGAACAGCCACATATGGTGCTGCACCCACAGAGCTGACTGAGGAGAGACAGAGGGGACTTGCTTCCAGGGCAGAGCAGTGATGAAAAGCTGTAAGGATCAATATTTTCACCCAGCTCAGACCCTAACACTGACACCAGTCTTAGTGTAGTTAATGAAGTTTGCTACTTGTACTGGCACAAATGACTCTTCCTTGAAACCACACTAAGTTAGAGAACAGGCTGTGGTAATGGGATACCCTACACAGCTGGCATTTACAACAAATTAGCTATTCTGACAGCAGTTCGTCCTTGATTGAAATGGAAGCAAATCCCCATTATAAACAAGATCTTAAAACACATATGGGGACAGGAGCCAAAGAGCAAGGACTATTTTCCAGTGCTATAGAATATATCACTAATTTCTTTATACAGCTATTTAAAATGAGCCATTTATCTTTCTTTTCTGAACAGCCTTTTATAAAGCAAATAAGATATTCTCACAAGCCTGACTCTCAGTGTCATTTCTGAATGGGAAACTCAGGTTCTGTTAGTATCATTTGATAGCGTACAAAGTAATTGGATGCTGGCTGATGTCTTCATTTATATGAAATAATTTTCAATTTCAAATTTTCAAATTCAAATCAATATTGAAACCTTGAGGGCAAAGAGCTCATAGCATAAACCTGGAGGAAAAAAAAGTAGATGACCTAAAGCAGGGATGACCTGAACTCAAAGTTCCCAGTACTCTTGTGTGCCTCTCACCACAATCGCTCCGTGCATCTCACTGTTGGATGCACCTTCTTTGCTTCAGCACAGCTTAAAAGCCTGGAAGAGGAAAGGGGTCTAGTTTTGTGCAAATGCACTAGATCTATAATACAGTTCACAAAAATAAAATAATAATAAAAAAAACACCAGATGAGTACTGAAGTAATTAATGCCTATCAAATTGATCCTTATTGAACTTGCACTACTGGCAGGATATATCCTTTCAGACAGGGCGCTATTGAATTTCCCATTGCCTTAACTGAAAGCATAATAATGCAGAGCCACAGCCTGTTCTAAAAATGGTTCTTTGAGCTTTTTCATGACTGATGATAAAATAGACTTATTAGAACACTATAAAACAATTCTTCATTTATTTACAGGTATGAAAATAAAGGCCCTAGTCACAATCTGTCACATTTTGCAGAGTATCACAAATGCTACAATAGATGGCTAGTTTAAACACTCTAAAATAAAGATGACTTGATTCAAATGAAGGCCTAAGGGCCTGCATGATGTAAAGTTGACAAATTAGTGTTATAGGAAAACCAAATAGTATCCTGTAGTGTTCTGAGCTAATTAAATCCATTCATCTTTGACTTTAAAGTTTCAGAATGATCTGTAATGAAAATTTATTTCAAGTATTTTATACTATTTATTTCATTGCTCTATATACTTCTGTTGAATGACCAGATGTTTGGAAAATCCAGGATCTCAGAAGGTTTTTGTGTTGCTGATCTCTCTGTGTTTTAACAGAGAAAACTCTGATTCCTGAACACGTCATTTCTTAATAACTTGAATCCTACTAAAAACACTTCTATGGAGTTGTACTCCATAAGATCAGGTGCAGACCCCTAACTGAACCCACATCAGCATGTATGAAGCTTTCCATAGCTCCCCAGTGCCCTATTTTTGGGTTGAAAAAAAAAAAAAAAAAAAAAAAAAAGAGAGAACACAAAAAAATAGATGATACAAAGTGAAAACAGCAATCACATGTTCAGGGAAAAAGAAGTAAAGAAAAAATATCCCATGAGATCTGTGCTTCCTAAAGACACAGAGCAGCTAAATAGACAGGAAGGCATTGATACAACTTAGCAAAAGTAGCATATGAATATATACATCTGACTAGATCATATGACCCACAGTTATCAATCATCAATTTGTCTAGGTTTCAGCCACCGCACATGGATGCAGGTCAAAAACCCCACAGGACATTAAAGAAGGCCCAAAGATGGATCTGCCTAAGTGCTCACTAGTGACAGTTTCTTTCCTAAGGAGTTATTTTTCCTTCTCCCTCAGGTATATGAGGAATCATTAAAATTGTATTCTGTCCATTTCTCATAACATTTAACTTGATGTCTGCGGTCTCCTTCCTGTGAGGGGGAGAAGTAGGTAGGCATATTAAAGCAAGAATGCAGGATTTTCACAGAGCCATCTCTACTTTCTACTCATTTGTTTTTGTCATGATTAAGTTTTAATCACTACTTGCAATTGCAGTTTAACCATATTTTCCTCTATTATGTAAATGTTGAATTACAAATAGGTACAGGACTGAAAAGTAGATCAAATCTGTTGAACTCTTTTCGGTGATGACAGATGGAGATTGTTTTTTGCGCTGTTATGACAAACGAGTTTTACAGCTGTGACTGGCTTAACTATTACCATCTACTTAATCAATCAGTGAAATTCCAGGAAAACGAAGCTCCAGCTCAAAGGTCAGAAGTGGTTATCACTAGTGTGCTTGGTGCTGCATAGCATTTTAATTAGTTAAATGGCTCTGCACATATGTATGGCTTTTATTTGTAATTTATTCATCATTTTACATTAATCACTGACATCCTGACACTTAATTAGTAAAGAGGACAATCATTCACAGGTTACACAGGGTGAGAACTACCATACATATTTTAATAATCAAAGTTGAGACAGTTTGGAAAAAAAAAAAAAATCAGAGCTTCAAAATTAAGAGCGACATCTAGTACTTTATTAGTTTCATCTGTACACTCTACTCCATTTCACTACAGAAATTTCAGGCTCACTCCAAGCCAAACAAAGAAATTAAAGCAAGAAAGCCTTCAAAAATACTTCGTAGCGATGCTACAAAACTTCATTAATGTATAAATACTCCAATATCTATGCCTTGAAAAGCATTAAAGAACTCTCATTATGTTCATCATGTTCTTTGGAGAACATCATTGAAATCATTTTTTACTCCAATGTCATTACTGCCATCTGTACCCTAAGCTACCATCTAAGGATGTGAGTGTGAGAATTTGGAAGATCTCTTAGAAATGGGCCCTACCCCTCCCTATTCAGAGGAAATTCTAGGGTAGAACTTACTTTATTAGATGTTCATTTCACTCTAACCATTTTATTTCTGTGTTAATTAATGATGAATTTGTGATAGAAGTTTAGCTGGGAAAATGTATTTCCTTTGTTTTCAATATGTGCCATTTTATTCTGGTGGCATTTTGTTTTGAAATTGAGTTTGTCTTTCAATTTTGAAAAACATTAAACTCAAAGCAAAGCATTGTCCTTTTTGTTGTTGTTGCTGCTGTTTGCTAGTTTTTGTTTAAAATGAAAACTTCTCTACCCTGATCAAGTTTCAGGTCATGTTGGACCGTTCTTGTTTTCTCTTATTTTGCTTCAACTAGGGGAACCAAGAGATTCAGTTATTCATAAAGTTCTACTGTTCTGTAACTCACAGAAAAGATTTCCCTAGCAGACATCAATTAGTTCTTTAAAAAGTATCATGTGCTTTTCTGCTGGAGATCATTCAGACTACTTTGAGTTGGGGTCTTCTTCCAAACACTTAACATTATAGATTTCATCTACTGTTATATCAAGAACATTTAAATTAGAAGCTATTTAATTGAATTGGTGCATTTCAGGAAAGAAAAATCCTGAAACCATGCAAATAACCCCTCTTTTCTGATAGTGAATTTAATAGGAATTCATTCTTTTATTTAGATCGCTTGTAATAGCACTGTTTCTTAGCAACAGCATGTGATAGAAGACTTAAGACATAGAAGAAGCAACAAGCACTGCATTCATTAGAACAGTCAAAACTGGAAAGAAGTAGCAAAATTAGATTTTGTTATTTTGACTGTTTCTCTCCCAAACAGATACACATATCAGTACTATTTCAGAATCTGCTATTTGCATAGCTAAGCATGTCCTCTTGTCCTTGTACACTGTGCAAAATAATTCATTATATGTCAGGTTGCAGAAATGCAACTTCAAGTAGCTGAAGGGACAAAGGAGGAAAAAAAAGCACTGACCCAGAATAAGAAAGGAAATGGCAACCCTGAAGCTTCTAGTTGCTTTTTCAAGTAGCTAAAATGTTTCTCCAGCATACATAGATACAACTCATTTTTATGATGACTTTATCCTTGGACAGAACTGGTGAATTATAAAAAAAATATTCATAATAAAGTCTTATGAGCAGAGTAGTAAGCACTCTAATAAGAAAGATATATATATATACATAAAAAAAATGTAATTTGTGCTAAATTACTCAGAATGGCTATTTAAAACAAAGTAAACTCATAAACTCTCTGGTTGTACCACTGCTAAGATACTGTTTTGTGTCTTTTAGCCACTTTTTAGTAAGAGTAACGTTATACACTAGAAAGCACCCTCAAATATGCCTTTTTTTTTCTTTTTTTTTCTTTTTTTTTTTTTTTCTGATGGCATTTATCCTCCCTTTTCTCAGTAGCTCTTGCCAGACCCCATTGGTGCAGAATGATTGGAATTTTTTTCTCCTCCTGTGAACAACAAGTGAACTATCCATCTTAAACAGCAAAGACTACCACTGCTCCTTCCAGCAAACTGAAATAGATAGGCAGCAATTTAACATGTTCTGATCAAGACATTTTGTTGCAGATGAAAAGAAGCAGGAAAATGGCTGGATATGGCTGTTTGTGGACCTACATTTACACAGCATTGATAATAAAGCTAATCTGAATACCCATAAAATCTAGATTTCCCTGTAGGCAGTCCAAAAATCCATGTAATTTTATTTTTGCTTCTGCAAACAAAGGTCTTCTCTGAAAGCACAGTTTAAAATAACAGCATGATCCAATTGCACTGATTACACAGAAAGATTGCAAGTTATATTTTTGGGGAACTGTTGGAATTCATGGAGATTTCAAGTGGCACAGGCTACACTCCCCCCAAAATTCCAGCATGCCAGTAGATGACAGTATTCCACACGTGGTCTACTATACTAATATTCATTTGGATATGTGTAATATATTAAAATGTGATATATGAATACATACATTTAATGCATACTTTGATGTACTATCATATTATTATATGATGGGCTACCATATATCACACCTTATAATATAGAATATTTGGGGACTTAAAATACTCTGAAAAATTATGAAATATATAAACACTTGTATTAGCTCATACACTGAAAGAGAAGATGCAAGAGAAAAAAAGGTTGGGAGAATTAAAAAAACAATTACAGGATACTGTAAAGACCATTCAAATCTCTTTCATTTACTTTTTTTTTAATGTCCTCTGTATTAATTTGAAATTTTGCAGTGAACTTTGCCTATTAAAATTTAAATAAAACTAATTGCAGGAGCAATGATTGATTGAGCATGAACTCTCTAACTTTGTATATATTTTCATTACGTCTAGAGAGGCAACCACCATTATGGTTCCAGAATAATCTCACAGGAGAGGACTGTTTCCAGATTATTTCTGAAACACAGTTCCAGAATTAAATTAAATAAAAATATAAAGAGACAATATAAAATACTCCAGTGTGGCTCATGGCTATGAATATAGGATGGTTATCTTTAAGTTAGAAGTGGTCTTTGTTTATCATTTCATGTTTGTAAAACATGCTTTATTCCGAAAGATATCTAAGTACTTTATTTGTATCAGCATCACTCCCAGAACTAAAATGCAATTATTTCAGAAATGAATCACAGCAGATACTTAACATAAACAGTTTAAAATGCTGAGTGCTCCATAATGCGTAAAGCAGGAAATATGTGTAGTTGAACAGAAAGTTGTGACAAAATGATGTCAGGGGACCACTGTGAGCTTATAGACAGCCTTTATTCTGTGTAAGAGTATGTACATGCAGCCTTGATTCCACTTCAGGGAATATGAAAGGTATGTGTAATTAGCAATTGGTCATACATTACTAGTATCTCTTAGCTGTGTAAACTGAGCACTTAAAGCTGGGTAATGAAAATTACTGCATTCAAAATTCTTTAATATAAATTAAGAAACATTTTTAATTTCCATTCCAAGTCTGGGGTTAAATTCTAGGGTTAAATCCAGTTACTCCTATGCAGCTAGACTGAACCGCAATTGCCCAGAGGCAAATTCTCATGCTAAATGTGTGACTGTATTACCTTTACAGCATTCTCCTGCAATAGACTTTCCTCTGCTTAGTTCTGTCACTTTTGATAAAGATTATTTTTCCTCTTAATTTCCCTGTTTTATACTATGCTGTTGCATCTACCCACCTCGCTTTCTTAAAAGCTCTTCATATCAAACCTATCACTCTATTCGTAGCTATAATGAGTTATTGCTAGGCAACCCCAAGCAATATGCTTAGTACAGTATGCCACTGTTTCATAGTTCAGACATTTACTTCTATGCTTGAACATCACAAAGTGGATTTACTGTTTCCTTGGCTATCCATAGACAATACAAGCATAGCACTATGATCTACACATGCTACTCTATTTATAACATTATGATGACAGGAAATGAAATTATAATTCAATTTAATTTGTACTAGTTTTACACTGATTGTTCACATGTGTTTTCTCTCTTTACCCACTTATTCCATGAACCCAAGATCTCTATCTGTACTGGATCTGCACATACATTTGGAATATCCTCTTCCCTGCCCCAAGAGCACACTGGTGTGCTGAGGTGAGTGTGCGATGCAAACACAGTCAAAAGAAAAAATTCCACTGCTTGAAGTGGAAGTATGGCTAGGATAGCACACTTGATCTGCGTATTTCTCAGGTAGATAGCATTCTCAAAGGAAATACAAACAATGGAATTGCATATCCTTGCATTAGGATACTGTCCTATCTGAATTAAAAATCTGAACAGAGGTTTGACAACATAACCTTTTTGAAAGACTTTCCAGTGAAAAGTCTTGAGGCTTGCTTGAGAGAGAATCTGTTCTCAATTCTGTAAATAATATTGAAGTGGGTTTTGAAAAAGTTCTATATGCAGAAACCTCAACCTAATACCTTGATTGTACCCTTACCAAAAAATTTCCAAGGGGTGAGAAAAGAACCAGAGAAGAACTTGTACACAAGAGTTTCTAGTGAATACAATCACTTCAGCTTCCTGCAAGCAGCCTTGACATTCTGTGAGATAAATATACAGAAATCAAAAAGCCCAAAGAGACTTGGGTGAGCTATCACATCAGGATAAGAATCATAAGAGAATTACCATGTTTCCTAGGTTAGATGGTGGAGGAAACGTGTAGGTGATACTGACTTCAGAGTCCATGGCAAGAAGCTCTGGTGAATACAGTCCTTTAAGATGATGGATAAGTAATTGCAAAAATTTACAATGCTTGAACGTATTGTTAAATTAAACATGAAGTTCTTTAACAGTTTTGATGAGCAACAAGGGTAGAGTTGTTTTGTTTGTTTGTTTTTAAATCTGTTCAAATGCTACGTCAGAGAGAATATCTTCTTCAGAATTGAATAGTGATGTGGGTTTGAAATCAGATTTTGTTTGCTGATTCTGTTCTAAATCTCTGCTACATCAAACACATTGAAAGTTAACTTGTGCATCACCGTTTTTCCTCACAATAAGCTAAACTAGCGGACACTGAAATTCAGCACCAAAGGCTCAGCAACAGACTGACAGTACCAGAAATGTTGTTAAGAAAGTATAATGGTACTTATTTTACTTATAAAAATTATCAAAAAAATAATTCTAAAAACAAAAAAGTAAAAGCTATTATTAAACTGGTGAACAGTGAAGTTGAACATACAAAAGTGGTCAAGAAATTATGGTGAACTGTTAGTAAAATATATTTGAACTAAGTAGAGAAGGCTTTTTAGAAAATGCCAAGCAGTGTGCAATTCACTGAAAACTGATTTTTCTGGTAGGCTTATTGGGCTATGGAGAAATGCAGTGCAGGAAAAGAAAGGACTCTGTAAATTAAATTTACTTAATTCCTAACTATAAAAAGAGAGAGTGCTTTTTAAAACTTTGAGTGTTTAAGTAAAAGTTTTTTTTCTTGTTCTCAATATATTACTTTTTGTCCAGGTCAGTGTTTTCACAATATGAAAAATTACACAATGCTGGAATTTATTAGAAATACAGTTGTGCATATATATGCAAATCTTTAAATGGGGTTCTTCTACTCCTAAACAAATTGAATTATTTTCCTGAAAAAATAAAAAAAAGGGTTGAACAAAAAATATGGAATTTGACAAACATTTGACTAAATCATTTTGAATAGATTATGCCTTGCTATCTGCACAAGGTACTTTGGTGAATTTCTTACTTGATACAGAAAAGAAAATTGTATTTGCAACTTGGAAAAAATATATTCATATTAAGAGCTATTCTCTGTATTTGGAAATTCATTTAATTCCCATGAGCACTGATACGAGTTGGTCTCAGAAACCCGTAAGCACTGAGTGCAGAATGATCTAGTGATATGTAAAAAATGCATTGATTTACACTATATAAGAAACTCTGTTGAAAAGGGTTGATATGCTGAGATATTTCAGTTAAAAATGTCAAAGAATGATTTCAAGAACATCAGGGATGTGTTCTAAAAAATCCTGCAACCTATTTTAAAACATTTTTATAGGTCTTAAATGCTCAAATCTCATAAATTTTGAAGATTACTTTTTTTAGGGATACGGTCTACTTATGTATTTTTTTTATTATTATTTATTTATTTATTTATTCATAGCAGGCTACAGAACCTTTTCTACCTCCTTCCTACTGAATTTACTTTGAAAGCAAAAAATACAGGGAGCCTTCTACGTGGTCTGTCAGATAAACAGCAGGAGACCAATACTGTGATGGAAACATTTGAAAAATGATAAATACCGCTAGCCACTATGAGACTGAAAATAGTCACCCCTGGTGAACAAAATTATTTCAAGTGTGGTCGTCCATGATTAGTACAGATCATCTCCTATTGTGCTATAAATCTTTCAAAATGGATTGCCACCTGTTCAGAAAACGTTATCACTGTCACATTATATGATACTTTAAAAGGTTCATACAATAAAGAACATCAAACAGCAACCTGAAAATACTGACCAAATATGGAAATTATGAATTATTATGCATCAGTTGGTTTGAAAATGAGCCAAGAAGAATAATTATCTTGCTCTTCCAAAAGTACAGAAACGTTAAAAAAGAAACTGAAACAGAAATAGTCTTCAGCACACATTAAATTATTAAGTGTATCTAGCTACTACACTGGTAAAAGGAGGGAAAAAAAAACAAAAAACAAAAACAAAACAGCTATTGTTTCTAAATTTATTGCAGCTTCCCTGCAAATCCACATGAAAGAGGAATTCAGCAGTTATAACAAGACTTCAGAGTATTAATTCTATTTTAGACCATGTCTATAAAGGAATCAAGTTTCTAAACACGAACTCAAGTGTTCATCTACAGACTCAAACACTACTGTCCACAATGCTGTCAGAAAAGTAAAATGACTTCATCAGTAAAGACAGAAAGAGAGTATAGAAAACAATATAAAACAATCTCAAATTACTTGGGCTAAAAACATCACTGGCAAAATAAAGTTTATTTCACAGAAGAGTCACCTAGTTCTACTGCTTTGAAGATTTAATCTATTACCTTGGATAACATTTTCTATCATGTTCCCAAATCCAAGTATTTGAATGCAGAGATGTCAAAAGGTGTCTTTTTTTTTTTTTTTTTCTTAAAATCTTGTTTGTTTGTTTATTTTCTAACAGGTTAGGTTTCAGGTTTCAGCTGAAACGATGGCCATGCAGAAAGTTTTATCCTTTAAACAAACATCTCACATCTTCAGATTTTGACAAGAAATTTCATAAAAAGCTGCTGTTCTGCTACTCCTGAAAGTGTATGATACTTCCAAAGTATAATACATTCTGTATGAGGACCTAAATAATATTTGAAACATTAGCTAAACATATAAACATACTGTGTCTGGGAAACATTCTCAGATAATATTCCATTGAGCTCTTTATTATACAAAAGTACTTTATGAATCCATAAAACTGCTGTAAAATAAAGAAACTGGAATGCATATTGCTTTAGTTCATGATGTTAATGGAGTGTTGCAGGCTCCTTTCTGAGGAATCAACACTCACCTATTCTGCAAAAACCAGCCAAAACATTTTTAAGTTTTGTATTTGTGTTTTAAACGTCAGTCATCCTTTTTGTGGCTTCCACAAAAAACATTGCAGTGTCATTCTCTATGAGCACAGCAGCCATAGAGCTCTGTGGGAAGCTCTGCACTCTATTTTATCACTGTACGATTTGCAAAGTGATGAATGTGTAGTAAATGTGAATCTATGGAGATCAGAAGGTTAACATTTTCCGTGTTAATTTTTCTTACTTTAAATTCTATTTCTAGACAAATGCAAACAGTGACTTTGAAGTTTGTCAACATTTTAGAGTAACTGTGTAAGCAACTGCTTGATATCTCAGAAATCTGAAGTTTTCACTCTGCATGAGCACCTTCTACTCAACAGAGAATCAATATTTCTAAGTAATTGTTAAACATCTGTCCACTTCTTCAGCAAGGCTGTTATACTATTTGCATTGGTACATTGTATTTCTTAATTTATAATGCAAAAATGTCAGAAGTTCAAAATTTACTTAAAAAAAAAAAAAAGCTCCAAGACCAAGCAATCATTATCGTAAACATTTCTATTACTAGACTTCTATAGCCTTAATGGTGGACATAAGAATTTCCAGTGTTCTTGGAATTGTTCAACTTCTTTGAGAAGTAAGTGAAAGTACAGGCAAAATCATAGAAAACTATCAAATCATCACAGATCATTCATGTCACATTATATGTAGGACTCTCCCTAAAGCTCTTGAGTCCTGTGAGGTATTAATTTCTGAAGCTGAATTTGATGGTAAAGAGTTGCTATTACATCCTGCAATTTTATAGCAAGCAAACAGTTTAACTGACCAATAAAAGTAATGCTACCTGCCAAAACAACTAATTGAAATACCAAAGAGAAAAACAATTCCCTTCAGACTCCCTACTACCACCATATGCACATGCATGAGTCTCACCATTATACCCCCTCCTATTAATCCTAACATTATATTCAGCACTTTCACTTGAGCAGCCAAGCTGACGTACAAAGTGCAAGATCTTCCAGCTTTTTTCCAATAAAAGCTTGGGAAAATACTAAACCAAAAGCCTAACTGTATAGACCACATCTATCTTAGAGGCTTAAGGTTCTGTCTTAGAATTCTTCCCCATCACTTTTGGAAATCTGAATTAAAACATAGCTTCATTATCTGAGATATGATTGCTCTGTAATTTATCCTGAACACCTAATATCTTAATAATTTGTATATTTCCATAATTACCTGTCTTTGGTTATACTTTTTGTTTGTTTTTTATTTCTCCCCCCTCATTTCTCACAAATAACAAAATTGCATGGCCTGGAAGCAAAACTTTTTCTTCTTTTTCTTTTGTAAATACACAACCTAGATTACAAATCAAATCCTTTTTAACTGAATGCAAAAAAAGCTGAAGTCAATGATGAATTTGAACATCAAATACCAACTCTCAGAACCCAGAAACAAACTGTCTGCTGTCTCCCTGATGGGATAGAATCATATACATTTAATTACATTGCAAATAGGAAAAAGAACGGATCATGCTGTCATGAATGCCTCCCCAGAGTTCTGTGTTGGGTTTCAGCAGAATAAGAGTTCGAAAACCTTAAAATATTTGTAATTTTGTAATCAAAAGAGGTTTTCTTCCTTTATTCAGGCGAAATGAAAACTGAACTATTCACACCTCCAAAAAGAATGCCCGTTTTCTTTTATATGTCTGTAATTTTCTAGTCTGGATTGTATTCATGTGTAAAGGAAGATTATACA
Organism: Stictonetta naevosa; assembly: GCA_011074415.1. Lineage (NCBI taxonomy): Eukaryota > Metazoa > Chordata > Aves > Anseriformes > Anatidae > Stictonetta > Stictonetta naevosa. Next base: position 5,381,284 of record CM021700.1, read on the forward strand.
AGAGAAAAGTATTTACTAGCGAGAACTGCTTTACTGACTTTCAAGGGAAATTGGCCATGTATGAAGAAAATACTGACATATTTTCACAGGCTGAATCACATTCAACTCAAATATGCATTTATCTTTAAAAAAGAACACCTAGAATTTTACAGAGAATGATATATTCTCCCTTTTCTCCTTAACATCGTTAAAATGTTTCATATGATCAATTTCCTGATTATTTGGGCCATTTAAACAGCAAAGCTTGCATATAAATTCAAAAATATAAACAAGGTTCAAAGCAGTATCTGGTACTGAACATGAAATGTAATGAATGTAAGAAATGTAGTACTGGAAAACACAACATGCTTCACTGACAGTCATGAACCGAATTGGAATTTTTGTCAAGTAACATCATCATACTCTTTCCATCAAGAGCATCTTCAAGTCACTTTTTTCAACTTTTCATTTTATTTTATGCATATATATAAGTGCATATACATACATACAACTGGATTACACAGAAAAAATATATCAAACCTTTACCTAAAATTTCAAAACATCTTTTAGCTTTTCAGTTATTTTACTGTCCACCAATTGTAATTTGTTCTGTGAAAAAACAGAGACAGAAATATTACTGCCCATAACTGCTTATTCATGCTTTCTCAAACCTCTATCAGATGTTAGATCTACTCAGTGAACAGTCTCACTGTTCTTATGGGCAACCTTATCTATTCAGTAACTCAACTTTCATAGGTGAAGGGAAAAAAACAATCAGCAACAGCAATCACTTACTCAGTGCCTCCAATCAACAGAAACAGTTGTACCAGGTTGTGGTCTATTTCTCTCAGGTTCACATTTCAAATCTGTTGTTTGCTTCATCTATTTAGCTTGAAGACAATTAGGAGAATAATGTGTTTCTTTCCCTGTATTTGAAAAGTAGTTAGCACAACATGAATCAAAATCCTGAATCCACTGTTCTTTTTGTTCCTTGCCTGGATAATTGGATGGACATAATTTCAAAAACAGTTTTAATATGCTTAGCTATCTGCTAAGTAGCTATCTGCTATCTGCTAAAGCTATCTAGCTATCTGCTAAATGTATCTGCTGTGATGTTGCTTAATAGAGGTATATTATTTTCAAAAAAATAATTAAAATATTTTAAAATAATATAATGAAATGAGATACATATTTTTAGGCTTTTCAATATATTTTTGCACTGTGGTATCAATATTCAGATACATACTACTCTAGCAAGAACTTTCATCCCAAGAAAACCATAGGGCGTGTTGGGGCACAAGGATTATTCTTTGACCTGCTCTGATTTTGTTCACATAAACATAGAGATCAGGGATCATCACAGACTGAATGACTGATTCTTCCCACTCTGCACACTCAAATCCTAGCACAAAAATAATATGGACGTAAGACACTGCCAAAGACACACTCTGTCAGAGCATAAAGAACTTTAACAGGTCATAGTTTAGAAGGACAGAAAGACAGATCCAAAAGGACCCTGAAGTGTAATAAACCTCAATTAATTGTTGTAAGAACATAAAAATATAACTTACAATGATCTGTTTATATATTTATACCATGTATTGTAATTATCCATTTAAATTCCTGGGACAAAGCCAAGATATACATGCAGTCACCTTAACAAATTTCATTTAAATCTAGATTATAGATAGTGCAGAATAGCACATTTTAAAAAATGAAGACAACTAATTTTTATCCTACTCTAATATTTTTTCACCAGTTTTTTTTTTACCTTGAAAAAAGAACTGAAGTACAGACTAATATCACTCCAAAGAAGTAGCAAAGTTGCACAGTAAAATTCCTCAACACCAGTTGGACTTAATTCTAATCCTTAACCCTGTAGAATATTATATTACTAATTTGTATATACATAAAAATACTAGTATAGTATCTCAGCAGATAATTGTCACTGTCTCACCCACAGTACATGCAGTACTTCAGCAAAGGAATCCAGAAAGTTAGAACACAACAAGAAGAATAATATTTTAATTAAGTTCTGTAAATCAATATATTTTGTACTGTTGCTTGAAATAATATATATGCCCATCTAGTCCACATTCCCACACCCCTTAAGTAAGTATTGATTGAAAAACGCCACTCTCTCTCTTCTGATAGTGTCTATGCTTAAAATTAAAATATAATTTCTGTAAGCTCTGCTCACTAGAACTGGCAGATGCTCCATGGAAAATTGCCAGTAACGATTAACACATAATGAAGAATCAACCTGCTGGGGCACCTGGGATAAATTTAGTTTTTTCATTGCATTATTATTTCACTTGAGTGAGATAATAGATTATAATTTTAGAGAATGTGACATATGGAACATTTATAAGACTTTGCAAAAATCATTTGAAACCCTTTACTTAAAACATTTATCACACATTCCTGGTAGGGGAGTGGAAGAACTTTGACAGTGAGATTTTGGTGGGCCAATTTTCTTAAAAGAAGATTCAAATACATTTAGCTCAAAGCAACTTCAGCTATAAAGTCAGTATTCAGTTTCCAACACACATGCCTAACAAAATTATTGAACTACTCTGTTTTTTCAGTTTCAGTCTGTTCTCAAATTACTAGTTTAATGGTCAGTTTCAGAATCTATACCAAAATCTCTCTCCCAGTCTTGTAATGTAAAGGAAGCCACAAATGCAGTTTTTGTGATTTTCTTTGTGAAAGCCTACAAAAGAGTCAGCCACCACTTGAAGACAGACAACTGCATGTTATGGATAGCAAAAGGGAGCTGCCATGTCTGTCTCTGAGTGGCCTGTATGAGTGGCCTAATCTGTACTGAGTGGCCTGTATGAGTGGCCTAATCTGTACTCACTGACAATATGCAAGGATTGTTTAATATAAGATGCAAGTTCTTCACAAACTGTATCTTCACTTCCACAGTATTCATGTAAAGAGCTTCTAATTTCCTCAGTGGTCCAGTTCAGTCACCTTCTCCTCCAGAGAATTAACCTCTTCTATTAGTGTCTGCATCACGTGTCCTCTGGGAAGATAATAATACATATTGAAACAAGCTGAGAATCTCCTCAGGTCCTACATATCATCCTGCACCTTCAACTTAAACCTGTTAATTTTAGAAAGGGTATGATAGTTTATGATTTGATCATAAATCATAAATCATAAAATCACCCTTTGATTAAGTGAGCAAGTTTTCATTCCAGTTGTTGTTCTCTGCTCATATTAACCTAGTTAGCAACAAGTGAGATCAACATAAATGTGTTTAAAGAAATAATAAATAAAAAAAATAAATAAAGCAAGCTGATCCAAAGTCTCAGTATTTTCAGCTGTGCTCATTTCTGACACAAACTTTTGTACACTTTGTGCTTGCTGTCCTTTGTTTGCCACCTGCTCTTGACAAGGACAAGAATCACACATTATTCAAGACCAAATTTAAAGCAATGTCACATGTTGCTACTACTCTACTTTTGAAGCCAACACAATCACAGAAGTATTCATTTTTTTGAAAGAAATTTCTCCTTCCAATGGAGACTTCCTCCTATAGTAATCATATAACGCATGGACACTAACAGGTTGTATATATTATTACCTTGAATATATATTCCTTTTGAATTTTGAATTGAATATATTACCTTGAATACCTGTAGTGATCAGCATACAATTGTGTTCAGAGAGTGAATCAGATGGTCTCCTGTATGGGAACCTTTGTAGTATGGAGAGGCCCTGAGGCCAAACTGGCAGTATTCAGTGTAATATCTTCACTTCATCTCCAGTCTGAGACACTGTCCGTCCTGATTTCAGCCTCTATCAAGATTCCTTCTGTCTTGCTTCCTGCCTGAACAATTCTGAATCCCAGTTCTTACTCCTGTCTCCAGGTACAGCAGCCCAAATTCTTTCTCCCATGCAATCCTTAAATTAGTAGATAAAGCAGCTCAAGAAATACCTATAAAACAACAACAAAAAACCTACCAAAATATTTGCAACATTTTTGTTGCAAAATGGAAGGTATTTTAATATAATCCAATTTTTAGGTGTTGGTATTACACAGGACAGACCATATTTCCATCATTCATTTTCCACTACATTCATTAACTAACTATATGTGAAAAACACAGTTAATTACTTTCTTTTAATGATAAATTGGAATATCAGTACTGTTACAGTTCTCCAGCATCGCCCGTTCAGTCTACTCGAAAGCAAGCACACATTCAGAAGGGAAGACAAGCTCAATCTGTGATCCCTAGCAGGATCACAAGGAACCACATAGTAACTAGTCTGTCACAGTTCTGACCTACACACATGATGGGGCTGCTGTGCCAAGGGAACAAAGTGAAACCCCAAAATGCACTTAAGAGTTGCAGTAGAAGCCTTAGTACCTGTTGATTCTATCTAATGATCTGTTTCTATTGCATCAAATTACCAGTTATGAGGCTATGGTTAAATCTATATTAAAGATCAACAATGACCTGGTTTATTGGAGAGAGAAATTATAGTTCCAAATACCAACTACACCATTTTGAAGTTGATAACACTAGAATAGTATAATCTATTAATTTCTAAGAGCACAGAACTTTGAATATCAACTTTTACAAATCTTTTCCTCATCCTTCCTCCTTCTTCAGAATGAAGTTCTAGCCATTTTAGGTTGCTCTGAGCTGAGGAAGTCATAGCCACATACTTACCTGCATAATGGCTCCAGGTAAAACCAATCTGACCTATTGCTACATACTCAGAATTTTTCCATTTGCAGATTTTTCACTTGTTACTTAGAACAGGTGATTGAGCTATTCCAAATTTGGCTGTAGTACAAAAAAGCTTTCAGACATACTGGGATAAAGACGTAAAAGGAAACTGTAAACCACACCTTTAATTTTTTAATTGCTAAACTGTATTTTAAGGCTCGAATATTTATTTATAAGAGGTGCCGCAGTCTATAAAATAAATCATAAAAAATGCACAGCACCATAAAGCTTTGGAAAAAAGAAAAAAAAGCTTTGCTAATGAAATAACCACTGTGAGTGAGACTGAAAGTAAAAGCAGGCAATGAAATGAAAGCTGCATGAATACACTGTGTGAACAAGTGAAATCCAGTTTAAATTCTGAAGACCCAATGGCCTATGAGTATAGGCTTTAAAGTAACAGAAGTGCTGATAAAAAAATTGTGTGAAAAATAATCTTAATATAATAAGGCATGGTTAAAATATGTATACACTTCTTATACTTAATTAGAAGACAAATATGGAAATTAGAAGACAAATATGTAAAGAAAATACAATGGTAACATTTCAATTGAAGGCACAATGTACTTAATTTAAATCATTAAATTTATTTGAATTATATATATTTAATGAACGAGAAAAAATTGCTCCCATTGTATTTAAAATTTCACAGTCCTCACAGAAAAGATGCTCTAAATAACTCAGAAATTTGCACGCAGGCCAGTAATGTCCCAGTTTGAGGTATTTCACTGAAGCAAGTGTTTCTCTGTGATCCACTCAGGAACTCAGAAAATGTGATTTTTTTGACTAAATAAATAGTATCACTTAAACTAAAAGCAACTCTCCATATCAAAGAAGAAGAAAAATGGAACTCCAGCCTACCAGACACATATTTACATATCAAACTGTGGGCTCCACTGTGTTGTGAATCCTGTTACAGTTCAAAAATTCTGACTTCACATTCTGAATGGTAGTGTGATCCTTATATACACTCTGTGAATTAGTCTAGTCATTTGCTAGGACAGAAGTTGACACTTCAGAAAGATTATGTCTGAAAATGTGTGACAAAGCCACAGAGAATAGCTATTTACCATATATATGTAGATTTTATATAAATAGGGTCATTAACCAAAGGTGAATCTTATGAAGAAAGGATGTTGACTGTTCTTTTTATATTATACTACATAAGAATACCTGTTTAAAAATACTCATGAGGCCTGTCATAAAAATGTAAAAACAAAAGGAGACTTTTGTCCAAAAGGTCCTTTTTCCATCATGAACATATTTATATATTCTCTTTACTTAAGAGATTCTTTTGTTCAGCTTGTATTCATGGTCCTCTCATCATGTTGTCCTTCAAGAAAATATGCAAGAAGTTTTCAGTTCTCAGAATGAGGTGAAATTTGAAACAACCACACCTGACAACAGGTCCAGTGCTTGAAATGCTTAGTCTGAGGGGAAAACTAGCCAAGAAAAGCATCTGTCTCCAGGAATATTCATGAGGCAGGTAGAAATCAGAACGACACCAACCAAATCATACTGACAGAGCAAAGCTGGGCAAAGGAAAAGAGTCACATCTTTCATTGACTAAAAAGATGCAAAACTGACCCATGAAAACTTCATTAATTTGTGAAATTAACAGAATCAATTTAATAGGAAATTACAACAACATTAATCAGGGTTATGCTTTTTCATAACAGCAGAATATAAATAGAACACAAATATGTTGTGGAGTTATATACCTACATTTTTTCCATTATGAAACAATGTGATTTTTTGGATAATAACTGTATCTTTTTTTTTTCTTTTTTTTTTCTTTTTTAAATAATCTCTAATTAACTGGATTTTTATACTCCCATAGGTAGTATAAAACACAGTTAATTACTTTCTTTTAATGATAAATTGGAATATCAGTACTGTTACAGTTCTCCAGCATCACCAGTTCAGTCTACTCGAAAACAAGCACACATTCAGAAGGGAAGACAGGCTCAATCGGTGATAAAAATGTCTCTATACATCTCAAACACTGGATGATTCATGGCTCATGCTGATCGATCAGATAGGATAACCCAACATTGACAATTTTGTCTCCCTTTCAAAGACAGTCATATATACAGCTAAGTATGACTCCGCTAAAATTTTAATTCATAGTTCTGTATCTGCTAACTCAAACTCTTTACAGGCTCCAAGATGTGCAGACCCTTGATGTGGAATTGCCCTGTTCCTCACAGGGGTCTTCCAGTTTGTATTGAGGAATCTACTCCCATACTGTTGTCCTTTTCTGCATTCTCGTAAAGTTTTTCAATCTGAACATGGCTGGCTGTTTTCAGGAACACACCTTGTTTTTTTTTCCTGAATACAGCACAGCATCCTGATAAGATAAATGAGATCTGCCTGTTTACTGCCCAGCCATACATTTCAAAAACCAATGCACATACATAGACATACACATGCATGTAAGTCAATTGTGAGGAAACATCTCTATTGCCTTTTACGAAGTCCAGATACTAGTCATTTGAAAATGAACATATATTTAGACATTTTTCACATGCAAATACCTATTTTGAATGGATGCTTGAGAGTTGATTTGTCCTTTAATATGTCCTACAGTAGCAAAATTCAATAAAGTAACAATCCAGGCACATTTTTCATTCCAGGAAATCTCTGTTGCGGATGCTCTTTCTTTTCTTTTCTTTCCTGCCTTTTCTATTGATTGCCCCTTCCACAGTAACTAGAAGCCACGTATCTCTTGGTATGAAGCTAAAGCTTTGTTTTTGTGTTTTCTTATTTTTAATAGGCTAATTTTCTTTCTCAGAATGATTTTGCAAATTGTACAACATCCAGTAAGACTAAGAATGGACTAAAAATGTGACAGTTTGCAGATTTTCTGTGCAATTATTAGGCACAGAGAGTTTGATCTAAATGAGTTCTGTATTTCCCTTTTATTTTCCTCCCTATCTCTGTGTATTACTGTAATACACATATGAAAAGAAAAAAGCCCAACAGTAAAAATGTTAAATCATTGTTCTCCTTTAGATTCTCAGTCCCTTGAGTAGTTCCCAACCCACGAGTGCTTCTTTATTCCTTTCATTCCAATTACTGTTTAACCATCAAATGAAATAACTAGCAAAGGCAGTAAGTTATGCAATGTATAGCATTCCCTTGGAAATATTAAGTAGCTTTTATAGTATGATATTCGACAATGCTGAGAAACAGATAGAAGCAATTAACATCAAATTGTTACTTTTCTCCAAAGGAAAATATTTGTTTAATTCAGCCATTCAAATGAAAAGACAAATTTAATTACAAGTGTTTTGTAACTGCCTGTCCAGATTAACAAAAGCACAAATATATCTCTCTGAAGTCCTATTCAGTATTAATGTGCAATGTAGGTAAGTCAGTTGAAGAACATGGCACATGATGATAACCCTTACCTTCCTCATATTCCATTAAAATACTACGACACAAGCTTTTTAAGCTTTATAAACTACGAACATCATTGCTTTTGAAAAAACGCATAGCTATCTGAAAATAAGGAAATTAAAATATTCATTTTCCCACCTTTTACACTTAGACTGCAAATTTAACATTTGGTTGGTCTGCAACAGGCCATGCAACCATTTATTTTGTCCTATCACCAGCTCTGAAATAAAATAGTATAAATTGGGATTTTAACCAAGACAAGGTTGCCAGATCAGGACTTTTAACAAAAATCCTGGCTCCTGTAACACTCAAAAGAATGGTGGAAAGAACAGTAAGCTCTTGTGTTAATCTGCAATGGAAAAGCCAGCTCTACCAAACTTTCTGTTGCAGGTGGTCATCCCTGATCATTCAGGGGATATGATCCCTGATCACGCAGGGAACATTTGCCTAATATTGGACAAAAACTGTTTGGAAAGAATGATGAACGCGCACTTTAACTGGCACTGTTTTTCTTCACTGCTGAGCAGGCCAAATTACATTCAACACAATCTTAAAAGTGCTGAGGGGAATTTGTGATCTACTGACAGTTTTGGTCATCTGTGGTGAGTCAGTTATACTCTGTTAGTCATATTAGCTAAATAGCTGTTCACGATCTTCCAAACATGATCTGATGCATGAAGGAAATCATTCTTTAGGCTGTGACTCACAGAAATTGTTAGCATGGAACCCTGCCACACAAAGAGCATTGTCATTGACAACCGATATTGTTCATCAATGAAGGAAATGCAGCACCTTTTACAACATTTTTTAAATTAGGAACCCAAATCTAAGAGGTGTGACAGTAGCTAGCTAGTCCTTCCTTTTTTGCTTTTTCATTTTGTGCTGTCATTTATTTGTATTTACAGAAAATATCTAATTAATTTAGAGTGAAAGTTCTTTGTGGGGCTGCATTTTCTTACACAACAAATAACAAAACAGACAAGTAGAAAAACTACAAAGGGAGAAAGGCAAAACAGAAATAGATTAAGAATCTTAAAATTCTTGTGTACTGAGAGAACAAAGAATGAAAGTTGATTTAATTTAAGGAATGGGGTTTCTACAGATAATTCAGAGCTACCAAGTACACAAAGGTCTTTTTCAGTGAGAGTACTGGAGTACTCATCCAAGGCTTAATAATTCCAACTCCTACTGTATTTGAAAATTTATTTGAAGCAGGCAGCTTATTGCAATTAGATAATATAATACAGGAGAAAAAAAAAAAAAAAAAAAAAAAAAAACAGGAATACATTAAAAGAGCTGGTTCAGTTACAACTGCATCTGCTTCCTGTAAATTCCATCTATTGAATAATAAAATTATTGGACAATTGAAAGCAATTGCCACTTCTGTTTTCCTACTGATAAACATTATAAAAACCCTCAGAATCACTGCTTTTTCCTGTTTATAGCAAAGCTCATCATCATCACCATCTAGCAAACTATTCTGTGTAGGTCATAGTGGATTTGCAATGTAAGCTTAAAAAAGAGCTGTAACAGAACCAGCTGGTTTCTCGTTACCTTTAAAAAACAAATAATCCATACTACTAAACCATACTATAACAAATATGCTACCTTACTGAGTAAGTTTGCAAAACCTGCATGGTGTAAATTTTCAATGCAATCTGTTGTCCAAATACGGTGCCAGATTCAGTGTTTGAATGTGCTTAACCACAACTATTAAGCTGCTTAGGGGGACAACTTTCCACTTCCAACAAGACAAGTTTTATTTCATAATATGTAAAATCTATTGCTCAACATACCTTGTCTGTATATACTGGACTGTGTAGCCCTGCAGCCCAGTAAGAATTGAATTGCTATAACTTGTTGCAGGCCACAGGCTCCATGGTGCCTTTGTAAGGCCTCATGAGTGAGGCCTGTCATGCTTTGTCTGAACTTCTCTTGGCCAGCCTGGAGTTTTCTTTCACCTTGCTTGGTCATACAGGCATTTTCCTAAAGACCAGTGGCCTATGCCTAATCTACTTTATTTCTCTCTATATAAATATATAAAATACAGAGATCAATATCAAGTAGTTATGCTGTATAGAATGAAATATTTATCATTCTAACTTTAAAATGAAGCGAGATGAATGTAGATGAATGTAGGCATGGTATGACTGCAGATGCCTCAAAAGTGCAGATGTGAGACAGTGTATAAGGGATTATGTCTATGGAATTGAAAGAAAAGGGGTTGAGGATTACAATGGAGACCAAGGCAATTGGCCAATAGACAAACAGGACATGGGCACTAGTTTTAAGACTAACAAAGAACAGACATCTAGTGTATGTGAGACACTCCATATAAAGTAAATTCAAATGCAATCTTAGAATAGCTTGGGTTGGAAGGGACCTTAAAGATCATCTAACTCCAGCCCACCAAAGAGACTTTGCAGATTGATAATGAAAGACCAAGGCAAAGATTTCCAGAAAACATAACGAAATAGCAGACCTCATAGCAAAAAGTCTATGTGTGATGGCTAGTACTTTATGCTGAGATGGAACAGGGCAGCATTTTCTCAGGCTAGTAAGAACTGTATTACTTACTTGACAGAATACATGCCAGATAACACTGATCAGCTATCATTAGCTCAGTAACAAGACCACTTCATCAGCCATGGGTTCTGTTACAGTGCACATTATAAATTGTGTCACCTGCACTGGCTTGAAAGCTAATTTAAAATTTATTAGTACTAGACAAAAATATAAAATCTTTGTATAAAAGTTTCAGTGTACAGAAAAGACTTTCTTTCCCCTTCCATTCCAGACTGCATTGCATGCTTAAAATTTTGAACAATATTTTCAGCTCTTTAGTCTAAGGACTTTACAATTTCTCTCCATAATCTCTTTCTCCTCTATCTACTAAAATGTAAAAAGTGATAAGAAATAAAGAGTTGTAACAGAGCAGATGGATAACACTTATGATCACAGTGGGTTTACTCTAAGTTTAATGACCAACAAATTCTTCAAGGTAAATGGAGAGCAAAAGCAATCTAAACATTTTGAGGTGGTATTTAATTGAGCATAACATTTTTTTAAAAACTACAGCAATTTTTTGAGAGACTGATAATGGACCAAGATTGGCTGTTTATGGGACAACTGCACCTGAATCAGCTCTTTCTGAGGTAAGAATATTGTTATAAATTTCTGTGACATAGTCCTCTAGACGACAAACACAGTGAGTAGTGACAAGATTACACTTTATCAGGAGCATCTACACACTGTATTTGCCTTATCAGGTTTGTCTGTTGTATCTCATGTTAAGATGAATTGCCAAGTTTTTTTTTTGTTGTTGTTGTTGTTTTGTTTGTTTTTTTAAAATGTGTGGAGTGAAAACATACTATTGAATTTTTAATTATGATTAGTATGCATATATATTTTCTCCATCTACCTCCAAAGTCCCCTACCTTTGTAATATAGCAGCTCTTATAATTTCTATAAAACTTTCAACATGATGGATAATATGTTGACCTGCAGTTTATTTGATAAAATCAAATGCTTTCATGAGAATATTAATATTAGGGAGGCACCATCGTACCTCACTTATCACCACAGAAACTCAGCAGACATTCACGCTTAGCTGAACAACTCTTTTAGCAGTGCTGAATGCTTTTGTGAAGCTCTCCATGCCTTCTGAATCCTCCATCTTGGATAATCAGCTGCCACAAGTTACTATTCTCTTATTTGATATTCAATAAATCTATACTGTGGAGTTTGTAATTGTCCCAATACATGCTACATTTTGTCTGACTGCCTGTAAATAACTCTGTTGTCAATACCAAACACAGCAACAGCTGTATGTATGCAGTTGGTTTGATGTGAAAAATTAAAAATCAATGTATTATATCCTTCCTGTAGGCACCTGCAGATACCACCCAACAGAGCTGATTAACTCCTACACAACAAATAATAAAGCCAATTAGAAAATGTATGGAATGTCACAGTACATCTCCGCATTTAAATGTAGCGGCAAAGACAATGCAAAAATAAACTAAAATAAAGCTTAGATATGACTAATGAATGAGGGCAACAGCACATGTCTATATAATGGTTTATTATCACCCCACAAAGAGAACATGTAGAAATATACACAGTGTACATATTTTATTTATCCTAAATATCAAAAATATAACTATACCTTGCAGCATCTGACACATTTTTCAGCCTACATATACATTTTATTCTATCAAGTTAGAATAATTTCCTATTATTCTACTCCTAGTTAATAATTTTAGATTAGAGATTTTATAACCTTCAAGGAATATACCCAAAATAATATCTGAAACAAAGTGAAAATACAGTAAAATTAACATAAGACAAACTTAATTGTGACACTTTCAGCATTCCTAATTCTAGGAATTCTAATTTCAGAAATTCTAATTCTAGGACTCATTTCATTTCAGTCAAAGTTTCCTTATTGACTGCATGTACACCCTTATAGTTAAGTTATAACAGCCACTTCCAAAGGAGGAAAGCAATTAAGAAATACAGAAGCAAAAGTCAAAACAAAAACAAAACAAAACCCCCAAAAATGGAAGCAAAAAAACGTTTCTTATTTTACTTTGGTCTTACATTTTAGGATACATTCATAAAAAATAATAATAATAACTATCAGAATAACATAGTTTGCATAGGAGGTGAGACTGGTAACAACAAATGCTTCTCAATAACGAGGAGTACTTTCAAACAAATAAAAAGGTCACAGCTGTTTTTAAGGACAAAAGTAATAGCCTTCTCCAAAATTTTTAGATATACAAATAAAGTTCAGAAAAACAAACAAACAAGCAAACATTTTTTTATTATGCAATTATCAAAGAACATTTCAGATAGAAATCAAGTGTGGCACACTTCAAAAAAAATAGAAGAAGAAACACTTTGTTTTGTAATTCTCACAGCAACTTTGTAAATTAATAATGCCATATAATCCTGATCTAGTGGGTAGTGTCCCTGCCTATGGCAGGGCAGTTGGAACTAGATGATCCTTGAGGTCCCTTCCAATCCAGGACATTTTATGATGATTTTATGATGATAAAATTGCAGGCCCTCACTCATTTGTACAGTAATTCACCAAACAAAATGCTTCTGAAGTAGAAATGGTTACATCCAGCTTTGTTTTTACCTGTTTTATACTTGGGTAATTGGTACTGGGCCATAAAATTTCTATCTGGCCAGCTTCTTTTTCTGTTTCTGTCTCAAGCAACCTAGTGATTAACTACATAGCTAAGTCTCTCATCTTCAGCCCTCCTGTATTATTGCTTATTAAAACCATTCTGTTTTTAATAGAAGCATTTGACAACCAAGAACTAACCCTACCACACGTCAGGGTTGGCGTTGGTGCAGAGTATAGCACCATGAAAACACAGCATAGTGCAAAAGCATGATGAAAGTGAACCTGGCCTGGAGAAGTCAAAACTACATTCTTGCTGAGTTCTGCTGCAGCCTCTTACATACAAATGTTGCCCATACCCCTGCTCAGGACACAGCACGCTATTAAGTGTAACAGCAAAGGCTTTGTGATTCTAGACAAACATTTTAAAACTTCAGCTAAAATATACTGCTATATTTTAACAAAAGTAAAAAATGCCAGTATTTTACTTCTGTGCAGAATCTCCTTGAGAAAAAAACTAAACTATAATTCTATACAATCCATATATTTGTTATGAAAAAATACAAGTGGAAATCCCCACATGGTCTCTATAGCAAGCTGCCTAATGAATAGCGAGAGCTCTTTAATGTTAATGAAAAAATCCTGTCTAACATAGATACCATGTTTTGCTATGTGACTATCACCTGTTCAGTTGCCACAATTCCCTCATCAGAGAACAGCTGAGCTTGTCAGCAGTCCAGCTGCAATGTCAGAGATTAGCTGAACTGCTCCCATTAGAGTTAATGGAGTTATCTGCTAAATCCCTACATTTGTAGGGTTGTCAAGTTTTTCTTAAGCGATAATACCCTTGCAAGCTTCCAGTTACCAAAGGTTTAAAACGAATGGTCTGGTTTTTTGTTGTTGCTGGTGTTTTGTTTGTTTGTTTTTTCTTCTTTGTGTTAGACAGAATGAAGTCTTTCCTTTGATCTTTTAAAAATCTCACATCTATTTCCAATAAAAAAAAAAAAATAATAATTAAGGGCTCGGTAATACTCCAATGACATCCAAATAGCATAAAATCATATTCTATCTTTTGGTGACTTGATGGAGAATTTTGGTAGTAGAATAATATGCAAAACTATGAGAAGAGGTTCTCTAGATGTCTCTATGCCACATGCACATATGAATCAACTCCTACTGACATTTTAGCTATTCTGTACAAAAGAAGAAAGCAGCAGGCTTTGGATGAATTAGCATATTTTCTTCCTGATATGGAAGAAAATGGAATCTTACATGCTTGTTGTGATTCTACAGAAATTACACTTTTCCTACTAACTTTAAACTTCTACTAGCCATATGTAGCTAGTCCATCTGTTTTTATCAAATTTGACTATGAAATCTCTATATGCATATCATAATTACATACTGATTTCGAAAGTATTCTTGCTTGTGCAAATATTTAACTGGAGCTCTGTGGGACAATCTTGTTATGTTAATTAGTGGTTTTGATAGCAAGGACAACTCGTTATGATAGCAAGGATAACAGACGTCTACGAACATCCACAAGTTTTCTTTTCTAGGTTTCAAAAAATCAGTTAGTTACCAGTGCAGTAAACAGAGAAAATAATATGAAATTGTGTCTATGGCAACCATATTATCCTTCTCAGGTTTGCATGTCTATGTTTTTTTCAGTAGATTGTAGAATTCACACTTATTTTTACTCTCATGGACCAATTAAAACCTCTCTCTACGCTATTATTTCAGAATTGCTACTCACTACTGAACTGGATCTGTGAATTCTAATCTAAAATGGAAAAAAGCAATCTTTTCAAGAGGAAAGCAAACAAACAAACAAACAACAACAAACATCTTTGATGAGCAAATTATTTCCTATAAAGTTTCTGCCATTGTTGCTACCTGGCATAAATTCCTTTATTGCAGGAGGAAGGTCTGTGGAGAGTGACAAAAAGATGGTAAGACAGAAAAAGAATGAAGTTGTTCATTAACTTGCAGTAAGTCAAAGACTGGGGGAAAATGTCATAGTGCAAGGTTTTGAGTATGAGCCCACAAATTTAAGAAATCAGAAAAAAAAAAAAAAAAGATAAAAAAAAAAAAAAGATATACAAGTATTTTAGTGATGTGGGCTGAAACCCTCTCAGGTATTGATTTGACTCTTCCCAGTTCTACTTAAGTCATTGCTGTAAGCAATTAGGATCTGAATTTGCCTTAGCAATAATCATCTCATTAATGGTATCATGTCTGTGATTTCTCTATAGAGATGTTTTCCTCATACATACACACACACACATTCTTTACAAGAAATCACATGTGTGAAGTACAGAGGACTTACTATGCACTGACAGCGCTGAGGCTAGTTTGTGAATACAAAGCCTTTTTAACACATTATATGTATGTTCACAAATCAGCCATGTAGCATGATGCCATGGATTTGTGGCTGCTGGATAAGCCACATATATTTAAATGCACTGCACAACATACAAATATACATACATCTTCCTAAGAAATCCTACTTAGACATGTGCCTCTAAGAACTGATAGCATTATTTTGGAAAGTATACTGACCTGAAATTTTTCCTTTAAGTATTCTGATGACCGGCTTACTATTTTTATTTTTAAATTAAGGTAAAAAGAGTATGAATTTAACAATAATACTAATATCCAGTCTATACAAAGGTTTCATTTTATAATGGCTTAGTATTCATTAGGAATGATGCAGTATAGTCCAGACTGTAGATTTCAGCCTCTGATTTTTTATTTATTCTTGTTTAAAGAGAGCTAGACATTACGTATGAAGTAATCATATTTTTTTCAGAAGACAAAGTATCATTATCTATGTTTCCTTCTACTAATACAAATGTAATTGCTATTTTAAATCAAGCATGGTTTTTTTTATTTTAGCCAGCAAAGTGCTATTGGTGCTAGCTAAAATAAAACTGATCTGGACCCAGGGATGAAAAGCTGTCATCTTTAATATCCATATTTATTGCCTCGATACTGGAAGCTATAGCATTATGGTAACACAACAGATATAGGATATATTAAAAACCTTAGTTGTTTTTCAGATCATATTTCTTTCTACCTGTCAAAGAGGCTTCTAACACTGGTATTTAGGATTATGAAAATAAGAATTAGATTTAATAAATAAAATGTATTTAAAAGGAGTGCTTGCTGGTTACTACAGGACTGCAAGAATGCATTATTTTCATACAGTAATTCAGTGGCATAATGCTACCAACCTGCCACAGAAATTCTTAACTTTTCATAAACATTCACTATCTATTTGCATGGAGACACTGATTTCTCAAACTCGTTTTCTCCAAGGAATTTTCTTGAGACCTTTACCAGCTTTTTTTCTCCATGATGTGAGCTCTGCACACACCAGTTGAGCTTGATCTAAATCTACCCCTGCAGAAATATTATTATAATGTCAATTATTGTCTGAAGGAGGGGACAGAACAGGAATCAATGATTTTATTAGCTTTAACACCCCCAACTCTTGTATCTTTTCTATCCCCTTAGAAACATGACAACTTTTTTTTCACTTCAGTGTTTTAAAACAAATCCTCTGTTTCTTGGCCCATAAACAATATAGAGAATTAAATCTTTATTATTAAGTCTCCTCAGAATTTTCAATGCTTAATAAAAAATAATGACAGTTAAAACTGTTGTAATACTCACACTCCAATCCCCTGCCTACCTCTTTCCTCTCCTGGGTACTGTTTTAAAATGTGTTTCTTATCCTAGGCTTCCTTTTACATTCCTTAATGAGTGGCAGACTAGTCTCTTAACTGTCCTCCACATAAATGGATTAAGTTTCACATGAAGAGAGATCCCCAGGTACGTGTTAGAAAAGCTGTAAGCAGTTGCATGAGATGAGATGAGAGTAGAAATGTAATTCACCTGCTCTTGACAGCAAAAGCACCAACTCTCCACAGCATTTATTTTGACTCCCAATGAAAAGACCCTTTTAACTTGTCGCATCTTTTATTCAGCAACTCATTTTCTGCTAAGCATTAAAAGTCAGTAGAGTGTGAGGATTTGTTCCAAGGCTTGCTGAGATATTACCTACACAAAGGAGATGTAAACCATTTCTGCTGATTAAAGCCATTGGGAATGTTTGAAATTCCAATGCATCTTATCCCCACACATCACAGAGAGGCCATCATGCCTCTTGTCTCCTCTCTTTCTTAGTCCTTCCTCAGGTTCCACTTAAATATGAGACAAAACTTTTTTTACGGTGAGGGTGACAGAGCACTGGAACAGGCTGCCCAATGGGGTTGTGGAGTCTCCTTCTCTGGAGACATTCAAAGCCCACTTGGACACGTTCCAGTGTGACGTGATTTAGGGATTCCTGCTCCAGCATGGGGATTGGACTAGATGATATTTCAAGGTCCCTTCCAATCCCTAACATTCTGTGATTCTGTGATCTTACTTTGCTACATAATTTTATGCACCTTGTATTCATTATACTGTAACTTTAAACTACAATAATTGTTAAGAACAGGTGAAATAATTTATCTAAACTATTGTTTCTGTCTCCAAGAAAATGTTGCATTTTAATTGGTATAAATTTACATTACTATTCAACATACCATTCTCAGGCAAAAATGATCAAGGGTGAAGTATGAGTTTAAGATGACCAAATATTATTTGGGGATGTTCATTATTAGATAAGGCCTCTCAAATGCATGGCCTACAGAAATAGTATCTCAAACTTTTATTTTA
The DNA here is from genome assembly GCA_011074415.1 of Stictonetta naevosa. Lineage (NCBI taxonomy): Eukaryota > Metazoa > Chordata > Aves > Anseriformes > Anatidae > Stictonetta > Stictonetta naevosa. Next base: position 5,399,269 of record CM021700.1, read on the forward strand.
CTTTTGGAGTCCTTCATCAATGACAACACTACTGCTGCCTGTACAGGCAATGAGCTCACATAATTGCAATGTAATTAGAACAATATAATCAGAACTTTTTTTTCTAAGTATATTTATGGTATCCTAGACAAAGATATTGCAGGTTTACACGCTTATGGATATATTTACATTATATGAGGGGAAAATAAGAGATTATCTTCCCTCTTGAACATTCAATCCTCTGTAACAGATTAAATCAACTCTCACTGACTCATGGTTTTGCAAACTCAAATTTGAATGTTTCCATCTCTCTCTCTCACAGTATCACTCTGCTTAAAATGAACAAAAAAATAGAATTATTATATATTATTACTATAGTATTACAAAAACATGCCCACATATATCAATGGAACTTTCAGATGTAATGATTTGCTTTTCCAAAGCAGGACACTATTTATAACCAAAAAAAGAACGATCTGCAGAAGTAATGGTATAAGCCCAGACTTATACCAGCAAAGCAGTGTGGTCTTCCATTGGCAATAGGAAGGTATGTCGCAGTCATGCAGCAATCTCTAGCTGTCCAAAACTCTTAACCCAAGTTTGCACAGCCACCTGGAACTATTCTACAGAAACACTACCTTTTGTTTAGAAGGAGGGCAACCATACCAGTGGGGCATTGCCATCAAGCTAGCAAGTGAATGAGTTATACAGCTTAGCTGACCTACAATAATGTTTTCTGTACTGGCACTCACCAGCACAGCTTCAAGCTCTGCAAGCTCATGTTGCCTCATGTCTCTCACCAAACACTGTCCAGGCCATGAAGGTATTTCTGTGGTCGGTGGTAGGTACTTAAGTTCTGAAGACAAACAGGATTTCAAGCATATTTCTTTTCGTTGTTTTTTATCAAGTACTCCTGTGGCTGTCCATTTAAATATTGCCTATTGCAAAATTATTTCCTGAGCATCCTTGCAGATTGCAAAAATAGACAGCCATCTTAGAGCTGAGAACTTCATGCAGAAAGCCAAGCTCCTGAAGCATTTGTGAATGTTGGCATTCATGTCAGGAAGTTCCATGGAAACTGTCCTGTGCCATAAACTTATCTGAAACACAGATTTTGGTGGAAAATCAAAACAAAACAAACAAACAAACAAAAAAACAGAGGATGACTCATTCCTTGTGCATACTGATGACAAAATGTCAGTGTTCCTTAATGTATTATACTAGAAAGAATTTCAGCCTGATGCATACACATTAACAGATAGATGAGCTTAAAAACAACCTTGAAAAATAATCATGTTTTATTTTTCTTGTGTTGTCTGATCACTAAAAAGCACCTTTAAAATTTTATCTTATATTGCTGAGATGAGGAAAACATGCCTTCAGTGATATTTGATTGCTTCTTAGTAGGTAATTATTTGTTCAAACAAAATAAGCCAAATTTACTTTTCAATCATTTGCTGCCATCTGTTGGCAAACAGAAGACAGTGAAAAGAAGCAATTTGTTGACATGAAATAACAATAGTAGCTAAAATAAAATGCTTGATTGAATTACATGAAATGCATAACTACATGTGATTACAGTTGGATAATTGGTTCTACTGTATTTTTCCTCTACTACAACCTTAGATTACAAAAAGGGTGAGACATCCTGGAAGTTAACAATCTCCAAATTGCCAAATCACATAACACTTAAGGAGATATTCTCTATAATGGGGTGGGGGAAAGGGAAATCCACCAAAAATATAAAGAGAAGGGTCAAGTTTTAAAAAGCCTGAAAATACAGACAGTATCTTTTCTTTTTTCTCTGAAGCTTCATGGCCAGCCTGTATTCATTCCAAAGGGAGTCAGCTACTCTATTTCAAGTTATCTATGTCTTTGTAAGCCCAGACAGTAAACTTTAAAGCACAAAACCTAGCCAATCTCCAGCTAGGTAGCCTCGCAGGTGGATTATTTATTTATTTGTTATCATTATGCTGAGTTTGACAGAAATATAGCTTGTTCCATCTTTCCTTTCATGAATCTAAATGAACAAGAACCAAGGATTAAGGTTTAAAACAATATGACTCACACAGTTATAAACTGCACAGAATCAACACTGTAAGATAGCTCTAAAGATAATTCAATTAGTGGCGAAAAGAATGCCAGTGTAGCAGATGTAACTTGTAATAACTGCAGATAGAGGGCATAAATGATACAGCTGTCATTATTTCTCTGATTTCAAGCACATGAAGTAACCATTAATGATTTAAAGACAGCCAGAAGATAAAGAAGGAATAGCTTCTGATCCTATTTCAGGTGAAAATATAAACATCTGTGTTTTACTTAGATGGATAAAATACAGATTGAGCCCAGAGAAGCTAAATGAAACAGTTAATGCTTGACCTCTGAAAACGGTCCTACTCTTTGTTAATATTTTTTTGTTTGTTAATAAAAAAATTGACTATTTTAAGTTATTAAAATAAGCTATTCTAATCACAAATCTTAGAAGTATTAGGAATGAAAGTAGATGTCTTCCAAGTGCTAGCATTTCAGATTTAGACATTTTCTAAGGCACAGCTTGAAAGATACATTAAGGATAAATTGAAAGAGACAAAGGATTGGGTCAATTGGTTCAATTAGAATAATCTGCTTAGTAAGTTTTTACAGTAACCTCAAGTAAAAGTTGTGTTGAGATCAAGATTTTGCACAGCCAGCAAGTCCTTTTGTCCTCTAAAATACCATCTGTTAGATTCAGCATAACACAAAAACAAGAACTCCATTGTCAGCAAGGAACTATACATTTTGGTTTGGTTTTAATAACTTCAAAAGAACAAATTCCTCCGAGGCAACAAAAAATAAGAGAAGGCTCTCCAGGTAGAAATCCCAGTTGATATTAGTTCTGAAGTCCATAAATACCCAGCATATCTGGGTTGGCATGAATTCCAGTACAATAAATAAATAAATAAATAAAAATCCAATAGTCCAATCTTACAAAACAGGAAAAGTTTTCAGACAATATACTTGTTTGTAGTTCATATGGCTAATCATCATCAATTGATGTAGCCTATTTTATCCCAGGTCAGCTAATAATTTATCTACCCAAATAGCGTATCACCACGATACCCCTGTATTTAACCTAAATCTTAAAAAAAACATTCTGGAATAGTAAGAATTATGTCATGGGTATGCTTTTCTTAATGAGAAATCTACTCTCAAAGGAACATACATAATAATCTGTTACGGTGTAAAGGTGTCTTCCCACATGAAAAAAAAAAACAAAACAAAACAACAACAAAAAAAACCTAGATGTTCATATCTTGTATATTACAGCATTATGGACATGCTGTAAAATAATACCTTATTTTTTACTTATTCTTTTAAAGTGAAGAAGGAAAGATCAGTCTTTCTGGTAGATTTTTTGTGTGTGTGCAGAAGGTAGAAACTGAAGCTATGTACTATAAAGCTATTTGCAGGCCAACTTACCAGTGAAATACTAGATGACTTTTGACTTCTGAAACCATGTTTACCATATTCTTTTCTAATGGCCAACACAAAATAGGGCCTAACATGAATACTTCAAAAGAGTAACGAATGATAAATTGCCCTGATTCCATTTATTGTATATAATATACTGTACCGTTAAAATCCAAGTCGCCCCCCTTTTTCAAATACATTTCTAAGAAAAATGTCAGACTGTTTTTATAAATAGTTTTAGTTGTCTTTTATGCTCTACTTTTTATCTTTCAGCTACAACACAGAAAACACGGAACTCTACTATTCTTTTAACAGACACCGGATGGCACTGCAAAAGATGAACCAGGATAAATACTAAGGACTCAATACTTTCTGCTTTTAAGCCAATCTTTAATTCTAGCATACAACTGCTTTTTGAAAGTATGAAATGCACCATATTCAGGTTTAATATGTACAGCTACAAACAATTTTGACAAAGCAAGGTGGAGAATTAAAATCAAAGCACTGAAGCAAATGAAGGCATCTGCAAAACCCTAACTGAAAGACATCTTCATATTCCGAAGATGTTAAACTCTAATCTGATTTAGATTTTATTCAAGGAAAGTAACGTTTATTTTAATTTTATAATATTTATAACTATCTATTGTGTCCTGTCAGCATTACGCAGAAATGCCTAGATTTATATATATATATATATATATATATAAATATATATATTAATGCATGCAAGAAAACAGAATCTTTGCTAACAGTGTAGATCTGAGACACAAATACCTGACATTTATTGTTGCGGGAGATTTGCTCTCTAAATCTACTTTAACTTCATGTTTCCACTTTATTGCCTAAGTTAAACTTTCATTAATACACCTGGATGCCAGGAAAACAGCAAAAAGAAAGCTGGATCGGCATGTTTGTTCACACAACTATGAAAAAAAAAAAAAAAAAAAAAAAAAAAAAAAAAAAAAGACCCCGAAAAAAGAAACACTTCAAAAACCAGCAAAGGTGTCGAAATCCATATATTGCTCACATATAGCCTTATCTCCTGTAATATCCTACAAGCATAAACTTTTACCTAAAACAATTATTGTCTTTATCGCCATTATTGTCATCAGAGAAAGGCTCTATCAAATGCCAGTATAGATGGAGTACTTAACTTTTACCACATTAAAAGTGTAGAACATAAACTACATAAAGTGATTGAGTTTGATAGAACCTGAGAAAGCTGCTTTGCTTTAGAGATGATAAAAGGCAATTTTCAAACACAGTGTAGCAACAGTAGAAGTTACAGGATGCATAGGGATAAAGTCATCTGGCCTCTAAGAGTTTGACCAAATAAATTTTGTCATAATATCTTCACTTTAAATTGCAAACTACAGGAAATATTACAAAATATTTTGTGGTATTGAAATATGATAACATTTTTCTGATTTTTTAATTTCCTATTTTTTTTTTTCTGAGAAGTCTGGCTGTTGCAGCAGATCTGAATGATGATGTGAGGTGAGTGACACAGCTGAGCAATAAGTAACTTGCAGGAGTTGCATTAAGATACTAATTTGATTTATTTCTTTAAGACTGCTCAAAGGTATAATTATTATCACTCATATTGGCACATGTAAGCCTTTAGTAATGTTTCCATTAAAGTGTTGATATATAATCTATCACTGGACTTTTTTTTCCTCCTGCATAGGGTCAAAGACTAGTTTAGTTCTTAATACATTCTACTTTAAAGAAATAATTTTATTACTTCCCACAAGGAATGCCCACTTTGTGAAACAAAATTAAAATAAGATGGCTACCAATGTCAGTAATACTTTAAAAGTATGCATTTAACAACCTCTCCATTTCTCATAAATTCACTATCTGCTCTCTCAAGGCAATTTCAATATATTCAGCAGAAAACTAATTTTATTACTGTGAAACACAGTTCACATTTTTTTTGTTTAACTATTCTACTACTTTGACAACATAATTGCAAGAAAAACAAGACTGACTACACAACATGCATCCAAGCTGCAGCTTTAAAAAGTAAATTTGCCCATTAGGAGGCATTATCCTCTCTAAACTTGTAGTGCTTTACCATTCCACAAATAATCAGAATTAGTGGAATGGGAATATATCATTTGAATATTGATTATTGTATCTTAAGGATCACTACAGGCATGGCTGACCAAGTCATTTTTGAAATGAAATAAGTATTCTTTCCTTGATATAAGGGGTTACAAGAAACTAAAAATGTCCAGATATGCATATGGCACATATTCTTGTGCTTGCCTAAAGTATGTTTTAGACATTAGTCAAAAAAGTCAAAAATGATTTAAAATTTTATGAGCTCTATGCAAATTGGTTCAGCCATGAACTAGATGAATGCACACAGTTTGCAAATAGGAATAATTACAACCAGCTAACACAACCACAGAGAAAAGATGAGAAACAAATTTTCCACTGCCCTAATAACAAAACTTTTGAGAAAAATCATTAAACTTTATCCCCATTAATACAATATCAGTCTACTATGCTCTACAGCCTACTGGAAAATAAAAAATTAAAGAATTAGAGACATCTTCAAGACTGATTATACAACATGATCGTATGAAAATATTGGCTAAGAAAGGGGAACTGACAGATGAGTTTAACTAACTTTAAAAGAAAAGAGAGACAGTGAAGAAAATAAAAGTAATCCATTTTCTCATTGTAGGAAATCCTAGGTCAGATGTTTGCCCTCTATAGGCCATTATTTTTCTTAAAGGTTAAGATATTTTGATAGTCAGACACATGTCCTTGATGTAATTAAAGTAGAAAAAAAATGCATTACAGCATTGCAGCATTATTAGAACTTCTAATTTAACTGGAGAAAATGAGAAAAAAAAAATATCTAACTTTTTCTATTCTGCATGTGGTACCAACGTACTGCCAGTTACCTCAAATATGAGGCCACTGACAAACCTAATCTTCGTATTGCTATCTTCACCACTACCAAAGAATGTGATTAACACTTCAGAATGTTATGCTATAGTTTTCTTCCAGAAAAAAAACTTGAGGCACCCTATTTTTCCCATCAGAAATTCTGTGAAAGATAAACTACACTTCAAGGTACATAAAGGTGCCTATCTTTATGCTATACAACAATTTAAATATTCTCCCTGCCTTTTTGAAGCTCACTTAAGCAACAATGAGCATAATGGGCACACTCACAGTGTTGATACTGAAAACATCAAGGCAGAGAGATTAACTTTCCAATAGATAATGAAGAATACTAAGTAGATCACAATAAATGACAAAACATGAAAACATTACTTTAACAGGGATTTGGGGCAAGAATGTTCAGTGGTACAACCATAACAGCTGCTTCACCTGATAGGAAAATAAAATATTAGATTTTCTACCAAACTCAACACCACTAGATTTACAAACTGCCATGGATTTATGGGCTTCAATATCTGATGGAACATTTAGGTTGAAGAACTTTTATACTATCTTCATAACACTTCCAAAAATTAAATGTTAATCAGAAACACATCCTAGATGTTGCGCTTCTACCAAGACTTTCAATGTTCTTTCTTTATCACATCCTCAAGTGACTGAAAATCTGATTTAATATCCGAAATGGGATAACCCCATTTTTTAAGCAGCAGCATTTCCTTCTGCCCCTTGTCAAAGTATGTTACTTCCAAAATTAAAAACAAAAACATAAAAACATAAACTCGATACAATCTCTATTGTCTGGCAGGTTGGAAGGTTGCGGGAAGTTTGAAAAAAAAATATGTATTTTACTAACGTGTAAGAAAAAGGAGGAACAAAGGGAACTTGTTTTGTTATCACTAGAGGATAATCTACACATGTATGTAAAGTATTTTAGTGGAAAAACATTTTCTAATGTTTCACTTCTTTCATCCATTAAAATCACAGAATATTAGGGATTGGAAGGGACCTTGAAAGATCATCTAGTCCAATCCACCTGCCAGAGCACAACCACCTAAATCATGTCACATACGTGACATGATTTAAGTCCCTCAGCACCTGTGGATGCATCCCATGAGGACCCATGGACTTGTGGATGTCTTAAGCTTGCTTAATCAGTCCTTAACCCAGCCCTCATCAACCAAGGCAAACTCCTCCTTTATTCCAACTTTGGGGCCTCAGGGGTATGAGGCTCTGCAGGAGTGCCTCTGGTATTATAGACAGAAACAAAGAAGGCATTCAGTAACGCTGCCTTCTCTTTATCTTCTGTCACCAGGGCACCCACCTCATTTATTAGTGGGCTTACATTGCCCCTAATGTTAGTTTTTTCCGCAATGTATCTGAAGAAGCCCTTTCTGTTGTCACTGACCCCTCTTGCAAGGTTTAGTTCTAGAGAGGCCTTAGCTTTCCTAGTTGCCTCCCTACATTCTCTAACAACAGCTTTATATTCCTCCAAAGTGGCCAGCCCCTCCTTCCATTATCTGTATGTAGACGCTCCTCTTCCACTTGAGTTTGCCCAGCAATTCCCTGTTTAACCATGCAGGTCTCCTGGCTCTCTTTCCCGACTTCCCTCCTGTTGGGATGCTCTGATCTTGAGCTCAGAAGAAGCAGTCCTTGAATGCTAACCAGCTGTCTTGGTCTCCTTTTCCTTCAAGTACCTTGTCCCGTGGGATTTTCCCTAGAAAATGCTTGAAAAGGCCAAAGTCAGCCCTACTGAAGTCTAGGGTTGCAATTCTGCTTGATACTCTGTTCCTGCCACAGATGATCCTAAACTCCACGTGGTCGCTGCAACCAAGGCTGCCCTCACTGCTTCAACTAATCCCTCCTTGTTAGTGAGGACAAGATCTAGCAGCACACCTCTCCTACTTGGCACGTCCACCATTTGCATCAGGAAGTTATCATCAATTCACTGAAGGAACCTCCTGGACTGTGGATGGCTGGCTAAGTAGGCCTTCCAGCAAATGTCAGGGTAGTTAAAATCCCCCGTGTTCACCAAGCTGCTACCAGCTGCCTGTAGAAGGCCTCATCAACTTCCTCATCCTGATCTGGTGGCCTGTAATAGACACTCACAACAGTATCCCCCATGCCAGCCTGCCCCTTAATTCTCACCTACAGGCTCTCAACTCACTCTTCATCTGCCCCCGGACAGTATTCAATACAATGTAGTTGCTCTTTCACATAAAGAGCAACTCTGCCACCTCACCTTGCTGGCCTGTCTTTCCTGAGCAGGACATACCCATCCATGACCACATTCCAGTCATGTGAGCTGTCCCACCATGTCTCTGTAATTGCCACTAGATAATCTCATCTCTCACTAGTCTCCTGACTGAACACGGATTTCTAACTCCTCTTGCTTATTCCCCATGCTACAGGCATTGGTGTACAGGCACTTCAGGGATCGAGCTGTGCATGCCGATTTCACCCTAGTGGGGTGGGAGGTACCCCCTCATATTGAGCCAGAACTTCCTGTGCTTCAGTTTGTGCCTGTTACTTCTCATCCTGTCACTGGGCACAACTGAAAAGACACCAGCTCCATCCGCTTGACACCCTCCCCTTAGATATTTGTATACATTAATGAGGTCTCCCCTCAGTCTTTTCCAGGCTAAACAGGCTCAGTTCTTGTGGTCTGTCTGAAAGACAGAATGAAAAAAAAAAATCTTGTTTGAATGTGTAGCATTCATATAACATAAAACAAGTCACACTGTTTATCATACATTTAACCATGACATTTGACTGATCAACACTAGGTAGTAAAATATTCAATAAAATAAAAACATATCTAGTGCTTACTTGAAAGCAATTGTGAATTCTTGTAAGAAAAAGTACACACCAGCTGTAAATCTATTTGAAGACCTCATTCCCCATGGTAAATTATCATACAAGGTGTGTGTGGCAGATGGTAATCAGAAGGCCTTGTAACAAGTCAACTAACCCGTCTGTTAGTTTCTTAAGTCTCCAAACAATACAGGTGGCAAAATATCCCCATTTCTGAAATCTGCTCTGGCAGCCTTTTCCCCTGTCAACAAAGCTACTCATGAACATTTCTCATCCGGTAACATAGTTGTGAAACAAATCTGTTGAACTGGTAAACCAGACTGATTTATTAGTCAGGCAATGGAGAAGGTTGGAGTTCACATACAGTGATAAAAGTTGGAACCACATACTGGGCTCAGAACACTTATTTTCAGAAGCATGAATAGAAATAAGGGCTATGTTATGAAATGCAACTGATGAACTGTGGAATGATAGCAAGTGCAGCCCTCAGATCATTTTGCTTATGGAACAGTGGAGTTAAATACAGAGGCAAATCAGAACAGCTAAAGTGGTACTTAGCTCATTCCCAACAGATTTCAACAGTTGCTAAGAAATTAGGATTGATCTCCTTAATTTGATTTTCCTTAATTTGTTAAGTGACAGGTAGAACTCAAGGAACTTAAACTATATATAATGATGCAATAAGATAGGATGGTGCAAAAAAGGCTTCAGTTAATTTCATTTCTGTGGTAAGTATAGAAATAGTCACATGGTGCTACAGAGCAAAACCCCTTTCAAGCTTATTGCTTGAAAAATCTTTTTTTCACAGTGTCACAGATCTTCCTTTGAATATGTAGTATTTACTTAAAACAAGAAACACTATCAACATACCTTAACCACAGGTATTATTAAATGCAGTATAAAATCATGCTGCTACTCAGTACTCTCCCAGAAACTGCCTTGTACATTAGGAGACAACAGATTCCACTAATGAAATTTGAAAAAAAAAAATAAAAAAATGCGTATGTTTATCCTAAATAGCCTGTTGACCTACACAGCAGTAACAACATGCACTAATGACAGCTTTGAACATCAAATACCTATTTCTGATTCCTAAAGCACAGAACAGTTAATGAGAAATTGAGCAATGCAACAATTATGTATTTCACCTCCCAGTTTCTTTACAGAAGCTTGCAGAGCACCAAGAAAAAATAGTTCAGAAAACACTTCTTCCTTATTATTTGATCTAAACCCCAGGCAAAATAATTTCTGTACCAGTTCATCAGCATATATTGTGACAATAATACCAGTCATGGGAGGATTTGGTAGAACGGCTAACAGCAAAAAGGAGTAAATTTTACTGCAGAAGAAGACATTCTGCCATCTGCACAGATCTACTAGCATCCATTATATATGGCAGTTTCTCCATCTCTTTGAAGAAGAAAAAGAAAATATTTTATTTTTTTTAGATAAAAGATTATGTATTGATATTTTCATGAATCTTTTTTCAGTTGTTTTGTTCTTTCAAATGGTTGTGTTTTTTTAATACTGAAATATATGCCGTTTGCATACTTAATGTTAACAGTGACATACATGTTAATCTATTCACACAATTCTTGATTTCTATTTAAAACAATTGCATAGGGCTAAACAACATTCTGAGAAGTAGAACTCATTTTATAAATCTTGTGGAAGTTTGACAGAAGTACTGTCCTGAAATCTCTGGTATGGCTACATAATCAAGCAATTACATCCAAATAGACTGCCGTGCCTACACTAGACATGGTAAGAACCACATTCAACATGCACATACCAGCACTGACCTCACCTTTCTTTGAGATATCTGGGATCAAGTAGTGAAAGGAGACTTACTGCTCTTGCAAATTCACAGCACTTGCACTTCAGTGTCTTACACAGAAATTTAGGATCTGAGACAGGCTCAGATCTTGGAGCTCATATCCTTTTTCCTTTTGTCTAGGAGCTTGGAATCTTACTTTACTCAGTTAATACTTTCTTCAGGGCAAGATGCCTCTCTGAAAGCAAACAGGTGAATCCTTTGCAGTTATCAGAAAGCAGATCAAGAGAAGAGATGACCTTGACAAGCTCAGGAGTAAGAAGGACAGACCAATTTTATTTTTGTGTGTGTGTGTGTTGTTTTTTTTTTTTTTTTTAATCAGTTTCTACTGTGCTAGAGAAGAGATTTTTGAGTCCAGTTCTCTTATTTTAAAATATGCAAGGAGTGGAAGATAAATAGAAGGGGCAGGCAGACATTGATTGCCAGATAGCACTTTCCTGGATTTTGAGATTACCATGGATGTGCCTGTACTGCTTGATAGGAGACTGCAAGCAGAAAGAACCCAGAAGAATGACAATCTACAAACAGTAGGATTAAAGTGCTGTGTGCTGTTAGCACTATAAAATATTTGAATAATCCTTCCAAAGTTGTAAAGGAGAAAGAAGTAATTAGATTTCTTAGACTGGTGTGTCTGGAAATTCTCTTTCAAAAATGCTGTTAAACAAAATGAAGGCACAGGTTTCAGGGAAGGGGGAAGGGTGGTATTTGGAGGGTTATGGGTGTTTGTTTTTAATTTTCTTAAAGTACAATACACCTAAAAAAAAAGAAAAGACAATGTTATATATATATATATATATATAACTTGTTATATATATATATATATATAACTTGTTGCTGACTGTAAATGTAACACTAAGCTTTCTGCAGTCGCTGTTACACCAGATTAATGCCTCCAGGCCCTACTGTACCAGATTTAACATACACTAAGAAACCATGCATGCAGTCCTCATTCCCAGGAGAATAAAATGTGAGAGAGGAAGCTCAACAGGTCAGTTCCAAACTAGTAGCAGAATCAGAGACACATTCTTACCCAAGATCAATCTGACTTATTATTTTAGATCTCAAAGAAATAATAAGCAAATTGCAACAGGTTACATCAAACAGGTTACAAACATAAGATAATGAAAACCATGCTCACTGTCACAGTTCTCTAATATTAAATCAAGTAGATCTAAAAATTTTATCCTGAACATATCAGGACAATAGGATTTTGTCTATGCTAGCTTACACAGTAAAATATATTACCATTGTTCTACTGCCAATGGCTTTTGTAATTATCAAGACAATTCAATTTTTGCTTTAGTGTGCAGGCTTGTTTGCTCCACTCAATTGGAGATCATCAAAATTACTTACAACACACTGTCTACCAAAGCATGACAGAATTAGGCTGCTACAACCAATTAATTGAACTTAATAAAGCTTTTAAACTATTTTTGTTTATTACCATTCCTTTGGGGTTAATGATGTAGTCCTTCTTGGCTAGGGGGAATAATATATATTTTTAAAAGAAAATTAGATTTTCAGTGTGTTAAGGCAGACCAATAACTCTCCCTAATGGGCAAATAATAAATTATTCTTCAAAGCCAATGCTTAAAACATTATTTGTGTTCTCTAGTAAAACCTTCTGGCTACGTACAGTTGTGTATATACACAGTCAGCTTATAGGCGAGATCACATATTATTAACAATAATTGCTGATTTATTTCTCACCAAATATGTACTAATTAAAATTAGTATTTGTAAATAAATCTGTTGTCTTTTTAGTGATCAATCTGATCGTCATTCTATAAATATAGTTCTATAAATTTTTATGCCATAATACTTCATTGCAGTTGATTAGCCACAGCCAAAAATACATGATAAAGGCTTTAATAACAATGTCAATGCAATTAACATTCAGATATTCAAATGAAGTCACACCATGTTCATATGAATGAATTAATGCTTATAAATCCTAATGAAATTACTTCTCTCCTTTCTACTGTCTTAAAATAAAGAATATATTTAGTACTTTTATTTTACTTTTTTTTTTAATTGCACAATAATGGTCAGAAAAAATGCCATTCTCTAATTCTCTATACCTTAACATCTATATATACATTTCTACATGCTAAAGAACCTCCATTCTACTTCTGCAATGAGTAAGATAATTGCAAACATTAAACAGCTAAGCCTGAGCCCATCTGGGAGTCAATGCATCTCAATTCAGAATGAGAATCGTTATTAATATCTCAAGTTTTGCTAAAAATACATCTTCAACAAGGGATAAATAGCCGAAAAGGGATGGCTCCAATGTCAGCTTCTTCAGTTGGTGTCCAACAGGAACTGCTGATTCAATGATTCAGTGATATTCATCTCCATGCTCTGTGAAGAGCATGACTTCAGGCAGTCACCAAAAACACATTTTTGCCCAGAATTACAGCCCTTTAACTATTTTTCTGGGCTTTATGGTTGCAAAACATTGCCTGCCAAATCAATCTAAAAAAATCCTGCATGGTAGGATTAGTCAAAGTTTAAAAAATCCACTGTCATTTCTCATTTTGTTTTTATTCAGTGCTCTGTTGTGCTTAAACTGAACTGAAAAACACTAATAAGATCAACTTCAATAATAAAGACCATAGCCAGCAAGTAAAGTTAAGGGAGAAACAAGCTTTTTGTTTTAAGACTATGTTTTTGAGAGTTGAGAATACATTTTTTTCTGTTCCTTCATCCCAGACTATCCCAGACTATGCCATGACAGCTGGAATAAAGGTGTCCAAACTATATTTATTCAACTATTGCAATAATAGAAGATGCAGATAGGATATTTTTATAACTTCTAATTATAACCTTTTCTACAGTAGCTATTTCTAAATAGTATTATGTGACCTATTCTCTGAGTAGGCACATTCAATCCATAGTACAAATCCACTCTGCATACAGATACTTGTAGTACAGTCAGTCAGCAAGCAGACACTGCTAGCTCATTGCCCCCCCAAAAACTGAGCTGGAAAACAGAGCTGGAACCTCCTCAAACCATTTCAAAGCTGGGTCAGGCATCCTCTGTGGAAGCACACACATTTATACACCTGTTAAAGTCCAAGCTGAGGCTTTCACTACAATTACAAAATAAAGAAAAACACTGCTTAAATGTGGGTTTGATACTCCACCAATGCACAGGATAGATGCAATTTGTACTACATCTTGAACCTGTGACACACTTCATAGCAGAGACAGAGCTTCCCCTTTAGAGTACTCTTTTCTTCTTTCACTTTGAGAACAGTGAAATGTTACAGATAATGACTGCTGTCCAAAAAAAAAAAACAAAAAAAAAAAAACACACAGTGTAGGCAAAGCTAAGCATTTGTTTTAATTTGACTAACCACTCTAAAACTTTGAACTCCATGTTACAACCACTTCTTTGGCCAGGTTATCCATTCAATGCCAAAATGTACTGCACAGAGGTGTGGAGATGTGGATATAAGTGATAAAATATGTTTTACTTTTTTTTTTTTTTGGGGGGGGGGGTTCAATGATTGCATACTGTTTTAAGCTCCTAGAGAATACCTACATTTTCTTTAATCCTTTAATCTATGTATCAGTATCAATTCCAGATTAGAATTGTAGTATTGTGGGTTATTTGAAAGCTATGCTAATAGTTATGACACTTTTGAGATATTCTAAGGTAACTTCTATATTCCCTATAATTTTAGAACCACGTATTTCAGGTACTTTATGCTAGGCTAAAAAGAAAGGGAAAAAGTAAACTGTTCTCCCAAACACAGAATTAAGACAAACACTATTTGAAAAATTATCAATACATGGCTTCTTCACCAAAAACTTGTCTTATAAGATGTCTTACATAAGAGGTACATATATGTGTGAGACACATATCACAACTTCATAAATAGTTATGATTAAAAAAAAGTAAGGTTAAAAAACACTCTAAAATACTCTGGTTTCCAGAAGACTTATGTTCTGCTAATCAACTGGGTGATGCTTGCCATGCCGTGAGGGCTGCACTGGTCTCACTAATAATTCTAATAGGTTCATATCCTGTTAGTTTTGTTTGCTCATTTGTTTGTTTGTTTGTTTTTGGGGGGGAAGGGATTGGTTGGTTGGTTTTGGTAGTAGTGGGTGTTTTGTTTCCTTTTTTTTTTGTCTTCCTTTTGGTATTTAAGCTACAATCAGAAGTGCTGATCTATTTCAGAAAATAGGAAGTTTGAGATTGACCATTAAAATAATAAAGGACAGCCAATTACTATCATTCTTTATAACTTTTAGTAATTAAATTAACCAGTTATGCACAGACTATCATATACGGCTTACCTATTTTCTCAACAGGATTTGTTATGCACTACAGTTATAATGCCAAAAGAATACAGTCACAATGATCATTTACTGGACTGGAGTGTTATGTGAGTGACTTAATATGATGAGGAATACTGACTTCCTACAGGATAAAAAGTCAGTTTTTTTAAAAAAATGAAACTCAGAATTAAAGAATATTGAGTCAAAAAACAGTGAATATATGTAGAAGAATCCAATTTGACCTCCACTACATGAAAGAAGGTTCAGAAGAATCCCAATATTAAGGTAAAGCATTGTATAAAAATCTATGCTGCAATCCTGTGTTGATTTGCAAAACAGTACCGAGTACAAACGCAAAACTGATGAGAAAAAGAAATATTAATTATAACATGTTGAGTATATAAGCCACAACTTACAAATATATACATGGATATGTGGTTCACTAAATTTTAAGAGCTGTTGCACTACTTTAACCACCAATTTGCATATAAGCATTCTACTGTTCTCAGCAAGATTCTTCACTTGTATTTCACCGTTCTCTCAGTGAAAAAGTCCTGCTGATTTGCAGTGGCTGAGATTTGCAGTAGCCCAATTAACGAACCCATTTATATTCAATAAATACCAAAAAAAAAAGAAAATGAAATTCTCAAAAAAGTATGAAATCATTGTTTTTACGGCTTTATACAGAGTTACGAGTTCCAAGTGACTTTTCCATTTTTTTTTCATGCATGTATACACATCAGGAATTGAAACTATGAGCAAAAAGGTAGAAATTACCCCTTCAACACTACCAGGCATATGAAGAAGTGATTCATGATCTAACTGACATTTCATGTAGAAAAGGGCACGTGTCACCAATTCTATTGTTCAGGTTTAGGGAATGGTGGGAGAGCAGTTCACACACATAAGTGGAAGAATAATTTTGTTGTTGTTGTTGTTGTTTTAAAATGGGAAGCAAACTTCTTCATGGAAGTTGGGCATATATAGAATTTCTTACTACAGTTTGGATGTGGCTGTTAGGCTTATAAGCACATATATCTATGCTGTACCACATCTTTGGCAGTATACCCTGTATGAGGCAATGTTAAAAAAGGGGCTGCTGACATACTAGCTTCATAACAAATCTGTCCCACATCTCTCTAAGCTTACACAGAATAAGAACAAATGACTACAGTAACAAGTCAAAATGCAAATTTCCAGTTATGATAAAGACAAGGCCACCTATATTTGACCAGCAGACCTCAACCAGAAACTCTTTATAGCTTCCACTGCAATCCAAGCACAATACCAAAACATCTAAAGGCGTAAAATTGGTCCTTAATGTTGAAAACCATGCTGCTTATTCATATCAAAGTTACTGCTTTTCTTTAAACACCATCTCTCTGTTCTTGGGTTGGGGTGGGAACAGCCTTCCTTCCTTGGTACACTCAAAGGGTCTGCATCTATGGAGCAATCTTACACATAAAGACTACAATGCTCATATCAGTAAAAATAAATCACCCTTATTTTTAAAAATCAGAAAAGAAGACTAACTATAGAGTTTTGAGTATTTGACATAAATAATCCTAACAATTTTCAATGATCCCACTTTAACAACAAAACCCTGAATACAAATTTTAGCTTTTTTCCTGCAACAAATATCAAAATTTTTGCAAAATTTAAGAAAAGTCTCTGCACAAGTGAGTTAGTACCACGTACTGAGCATAATGATATAATTTAAATAAGTTGTGTCTTCCATTAAAGTCACGTGTATCAATGAGATATACTATAGATACAAGCAAATGTTCATATTCTCAGTCAGTAATGTGCTCTTATTTTATTGCTTTTCATTAGACATAAACAATCACCTGAGATATTACAAAGTAAGAAATTACTCAGGCTTAAACCCAAAGCAACTTCAATTACCTCTTTATTTCAGGCATTTGAAGTGCTTAGTTATTCTTTCAGATTCTCTTAAGACATTATTGCTGCTTTATTGCCACTAAAAGAGTGTGTTTTTAAGTCTTTATAGTAAGATGCCAAAGGGACATCCGTATGTGGAACAAGCTGTTTGGTGTTTCCCGAAGAGATCTGTCAGTTGTGCTGAGTTCAACAAATTTCATATATCTGTATATAGAAATGCTTCTGCCACTACATACAACACACTGTACTTTATTCATATTTCGTATTTATAAATATTCATTTGGGAAATTTCCATGCAAATGTCATTAGCAGTGGTCTGTCTTGTGTAAATAAGCTTTTAAAGTACAAATTACATTTGGAGGGTTATTACAGCTTCAGAAAGCAAAGACATCTCAAGGATTCTTTACTTCTTAAAAGTAAAACCACATTTAAGTGCTCAAATATATTGGTTAAAAACTTGCTACTACAAAATCTGGAGTTGATGCCTTTTGAAAACAGAAAGTACCACTAAAACTCCACATTTCACCAAATGAAGGGGTAATAACAAAAAGGACAGATGATTCAAGTTTGATATATGTAGAAGCAAGCAGAGACATGCAGTGGCCAGCTGGAGTTTGACTGTTTTTTTTTCCCTGATATTTGATCGCTACATTTGGAAAAGCTTTTAATCATTCTTTATTTGCGTCACATCAAACTTCATCACATCTACTTTGCATCATTTAGAAGTTACATGTCCTAGTTAGCATTTCAGCAAAGACCTTAGCATTTCAGCCTTCCTGGCTTCCCTGGGGAGCTCTAAGAAACATTGCAGTTACACCTGCTTCAAGATTTGATTGAATACCATCACACCATCATTTTCCTACTCCATTTTTTTTTATTCCTATGCTTGTTTCTACAAAATGTTTCAGGACAATGGTAAGAAATAATGAATCTGACCACTGTATCCATCCCCAAATGATTTATGTAACACTTTGGGGTGTTTCTGTTCAGTAAACTAGACTTTAAGGATTAAGAGTGAATTTAATTCTCACACCACTGAGAGATGTTATTAGGTACTGCAGAGAGTACAAGACTCTTCTGCAATCTCATGGCTAAGAAGCATGACATGTACCTCAGCTCCATTATGTATATAATAAAGAAATATTCAAGAGAAGTGAAAAGTTTTACTCTCTTGATGCTTATTTTAATTGAACTCTTATGTCAGCTTTTTAAGAAAGTGAATTTTCAACAAGGACTATGTGGCTCCTTATTTGTATTTAAACATTCATTCCACCTAAGCAAGTCTTTCTACCTGAAGAAATGAGAGGTTCTGGTACTATTTCCTCAAATTGGTAACTACAATTAAATTACTAATTCATCTCACATTTCTGTGTGACACTTGCCGAGGCGATCGGCTCCGGGGCAGACGCGTGCTGCAGCGGAGCGGGGGATCGGGCCAGGCAGGGCTATTTTCCCAGCATCGAGGCCACTCGAGGCAGCCGAGGGATCCGCCACGATCCGGCAGCCATCGTCAGGAACGCTGACGAGGCGCAGGCGGAGCCAACAGCGCCCCCACCCCCGCCGTTCAAAAGCAGCGCCTAGGGAACGCGAGCGACCGGGGCGCGGTGCGGCAGTTCGCCCAGGCAGGGCGAGCAGGGAGGCGGGGCGATCCCCCCCGCCCCTAAAAGCAACTCATCTGACGCCTTTCTACCACTAGATACGCCGCGATGGTCCACGCTAGGCAGTGAGCTCTCTCTAGAAAAATCTGTAGCCACCCAGACAGACTGCCTGCTCAAAAATGCGGCAGATCAGGTCTCTGGATGCTGGGAGTGTCAGAGCCTGCTGCTGCCATCTGAGGGAGGCAGAGATACTGTGTGCGTGAGGTGCGAGCAGGTGGATGACCTGGTCCGCCTGGTGGCAGAGCTCAAGGAGGAGGTGGAGAGGTTGAGGGCGGTAAGGGAGTGCGAGCGGGAGATAGACTGGTGGAACAACTCCCTGCAAGGCCTGAAGGAGAGGCACTGGAGTGAGACTCCCCAGGGGGGTGGACCCCCTGCCCAGTCGCTATCAGGTAGAGGGAAGAGACCCAGGATGGAGGAGGAATGGAGACAGGTTCCTGCTCGACGCTGCAGGAAACGCTCCCCATCTACCTGCCCCACCTTCCCAGGTGCCCTTATGCAACAGATTTGAGGCCCTGGAGTTTGAGAGAGCGGTGGATGAGGATGTGGTAGAAAGTTTACCCAGGAAGTCTGCTCCACGCCTCAAGACTGCTTCCACCAAGAAAGAAGGGTGAACGTTGTGGGTGACTCCCTTCTCAGGGGAACAGAGAGCCCTATTTGTCGGCCTGACCCTACCCGTAGGGAAGTCTGCTGCCTCCCTGGGGCCAGGGTCAGGGACGTTGCCAGAAGGCTTCTCAGCCTGGTTTGCCCCTCCAATTACTACCCACTACTGATAGTCCAGGCTGGCAGTGATAACATTGATGAGAGAAGCCTGAAGGCTAGAAGACATGACCTCAGGGGGCTGGGATGGTTAGCGGACGGAGCAGGAATACAGGTGGTGTTGTCGTCCATCCCTACAGTGGCTGGGAGGTGTTCAGAGAGGACACGGAAAGCCCACCTGATAAAACACGTGGCTCAGAGGCTGGTGCCAACACAGGAATTTGGGGTTCTTTGACCATGGGTGCTTTACTCGGCACCTGGCCTGATGGCCGCAGATGGGTCCTGACTTTCTCCAAGGGGAAAACGGATCCATGCCCAGGAGCTGGCAGGGCTCATTGAGAGGGCTTTAAACTAGGTAAGAAGGGGGACGGGGATGAAACAAAGCTTGTTGGAGGTGTGCCAGGGGGAACAATGGCAAGGCTGGGGGAGAAGGCAAAGGCTCAACTGAAGTGCATCTTCACTAATGCACGCAGCATGGGCAACAAGCAGGAGGAGCTGGAAGCCATTGTGCAGCAGGCAGGCTATGACTTGGTTGCCATCACGGAAACGTGGTGGGACCACTCTCATGACTGGAGTGCTGCAATGTCTGGCTATAGGCTCTTCCGAAGGGACAGGCAGCACAGAAGGGGTGGTGGAGTGGCTCTCTATATTAGAGAGTGTTTTGATGTCGTCGAACTTGAGGCTGGGAATGATAAGGTTGAGTAGCTATGGGTTAGGATCAGCGGAAAGGCCAACAAGGCAAGCATCCTGATGGGGGTTTGTTATAGACCGCCAAACCAGGACGAGGAGACGGATGAGGAGTTCTACATGCAGCTGGCAGAAGTTGCAAAATCGTCAGCGCTTGTTCTTGTGGGGGGACTTTAACTTCCCAGACATATCCTGGAAGCAGTCTGTCCCCACGTGCCCGAAGACAAGCCGGCGTGGAAGAAGACCGGCCTGGCTGAACAGAGAGATGCGGCTCGAGAAAAAAGAGGGTTTATAATCTTTGGAAAAGAGTGTGGGCCACTCAGGGGGACTACAAGGATGTTGTAAGGTGGTGCAGGGATAAAATTAGAAAGGCCAAAGCTCATCTGGAGCTCAATCTGGCTGCTGCTGTTAAAGACAACAAAAAATGTTTTTATAAATATATCAGTACAAAAAGGAGGGCTATGGAGAATCTTCACTCTTTACTGGATTTGGGGGGAAATGTACTTACCAGAGATGAGGAAAAAGCTGAGGTGCTTCACGCCTTCTTTGCCTCAGTCTATAGCAGCAAAACCAGTTGTTCTCTGGACACCCAGTACCCTGAGCTGGTGGAAGGGGATGAGGAGCAGAATGTGGCCCCCACAATCCACGAGGAAATGGTTGGCGACCTGCTACAGCATTTGGATGTACGCAAGTCAATGGGGCTGGATGGGATCCACCCGAGGGTATTGAGAGAACTAGCGGAAGAGCTGGCCAAGCCGCTTTCCATCATTTATCGGCAGTCCTGGCTATCAGGGGAGGTCCCACTCGACTGGCGGCTAGCAAACGTGACACCCATCTACAAGAAGGGCCAGAAGGTAGACCCAGGGAACTATAGGCCTGTTAGTTTGACCTCAGTGCCAGGGAAGCTCATGGAGCAGATTATCTTGAGCATCATCATGTGGCACTTGCAGGGCAAGCAGGCGATCAGGCCCAGTCAGCATGGGTTTATGAAGGGCAGGTCCTGCTTGACGAACCTCATCTCCTTCTATGACAAGGTGACACGCTTAGTGGATGAGGGAAAGGCTGTGGATGTGGTCTACCTTGACTTCAGTAAGGCTTTTGACACCATTCCCCACAGCATTCTCCTCAGGAAACTGGCTGCTCATGGCTTGGACTGGCATATGCTTCGTTGGGTTAAGAGCTGGCTGGATGGCAGGGCCCAGAGAGTTGTGGTGAATGGAGTCAAATCCAGTTGTAGGCCGGTCACTAGTGGAGTCCCCCAGGGCTCGGTACTGGGGCCAGTCCTCTTGAACATCTTTATCGATGATCTGGATGAGGGGATCGAGTGCACCCTCAGTAAGTTTGCAGATGACACCAACTTAGGTTCGTGTGTTGATCTGCTCGAGCATAGGAAGGCTCTGCAGGAGGATCTGGATAGGCTGGACCGATGGGCCAACTGTATGAAGTTCAACAAGGCCAAGTGCCGGGTCCTGCACCTGGGGCACAACAACCCCAAACAGAGCTACAGGCTGGGAGATGTGTGTTTGGAAAGCTGCCTGTCAGAGAAGGACCTGGGAGTATTGGTTGATAGTCGGCTGAGTATGAGCCAGCAGTGTGCTCAGGTGGCCAAGAAGGCCAACAGCATCCTGGCTTATACAAGAAGTAGTGTGGCCAGTAGGTCCAGGGAAGTGATTGTCCCCCTGTACTCAGCTCTGGTGAGGCCGCACCTCGATTACTGTGTTCAGTTTTGGGCCCCTCACTACAAGAAGGACATGGAGGTGCTTGAGCAAGTCCAGAGAAGGGCTACGAAGCTGGTGCAGGGTCTGAAGAACAAGTCTTACGAGGAGCGGCTGAGGGAGCTGGGACTATTTAGCCTGGAGAAGAGGAGGCTCAGGGGCGACCTTATCACTCTCTACAGGTACCTTAAAGGAGGCTGTAGCGAGGTGGGGGTTGGTCTGTTCTCCCACGTGCCTGGTGACAGGACGAGGGGGAATGGGCTAAAATTGCGCCAGGGGAGGTTTAGGTTGGATATTAGGAAAAACTTCCTTACTGAAGGGTTGTTAGTCACTGGAATAGGCTGCCCTGGGAAGTGGTTGAGTCACCATCCCTGGAGGTCTTTAAAAGACGTTTAGGTGTAGAGCTTAGGGATATGGTTTAGTGGAGGACTTGTTAGCATTAGGTCAGAGGTTGGACTTGGTGATCTTGGAGGTCTCTTCCAACCTAGACTATTCTGTGATTCTGTGATTCTGTGATAATGTTTTTTTAATCAACGTGTGATGTCAGTACCAAGCCTGGTGCAGCACTCCCAGTCCCATTTTCCTCCTTCCCTCCTCTCCATTCTCTTTTTCTGGTGTTGCCCAATGGCTTTTCCAGCACTGTTTCCCAGACATAGTATTTTCTTTTAACAAGAATCTTTATCTTGTGAGGTCTTGGTCTCCTTACCTCTGTGAAATAAACTTTTAAAAACAACTTCCAGTAGGAAACACACATAACAGAAATCTTGCTGATGTCCTAACACTTAGATTTTCATGAATATCACCATCTACTCTAACAAATCAAATCTGTTGGGGAAAAGAAAAAAAAGTTTAGAGAAAGGATTTCAACAAGGAAAAAAATACAAATTTCACAATCCTCACTTTCAAGTAAATCAAGTTTAATGGAAGAATGTTTCCAGCATGCTTGAGTAAAAAATCCTATTTATTCTTTTTCATAGATTTGTAAAAATTTGCTCAGGATCATTTAAGAAGATAACAGAACACTGTATGCCAGAGAAATACATCTTGATATTTACAGTGAAATAAGTCTTTCCTGCCCTTTGGTGAAACAAACATGAAATACCAAGACTGCTGGGATTTAATATTAAAAAGTTTGGCCTGAGAACAAAAACAAAAAAATGAAAATAAATATGTATATTTAAATATAAAGCAGAGAACCAGACTAAAACAGAGAACCAAGCTCTCATTAGGTGATATGACAGTTATAAAGGTTTAATCCAAGAGGTTCTATCCCAGCAATGTTTTGTGCCTGCCTCATGCTTCCCATGTATGCAAAAGCCATGGGAAATACGAATATGCACTAATAGCATTGCAAGGGCTTTGGGTGTTCCATTTTTCTCAGCTGGCTGTTGTTACTGTTGTTTTTGTTCACCTAGTTATCAAAGCACTTCTACATTTTTTAATTCCAAAAAACTTGCCAGAAATCAAGAATTTAAATCAAGCAAGGTTTGGCTTTCTATATAATCAGTGTTAGTAGAAAAAGCAAAATGTCTACTGAGTGACTTGCTCTGTCACAAGTACTTTGTTTAGATTTAGGAAATAAAAGTATTGTGGCTCTTTCATCTAATTATTTATTTGAATAATTGTCATTAATATAGCATAATAATTCAGTGTCTGCTTATCGAAAAATATGTTTCCATAACAAAATCATTTAACAGGCATCAAATGTTACAAATTAAGATTTGTGTTAACAGGCATCAAATGTTACAAATTAAGAACATCTGTCCACATATACACATGAAAAATAGTGATGCAAAATTATCATTGTATGCTCTGCCAATGGAAAAATGTCCGAACAGGTTAAGATGATGGCACAACATGCTATTGTGTTTCAATGGTAATCATTTTTGCTAGGATTACTTTTAGATCCTTAAAAATGCTAGACTGGCTGTGGCAGTTCTGTCTGCCTTCTACTTTTGACTTTTCTACCTAAATTTATCCATATTTATAGCCAAGATTTTCAAAAATAGCTGAGAAATGACACTAAATGGGAGAACACAAAGGAATATTATTTTTGGAGAGGGGATGCTAATAGATTTCTATCGTCCAAAAATTAAATATAAATTATATATATATAGTAAAACCAATGGTAAAACAAAACATTGTGCATAGAAAAATTCAGAAAAATTGCTGAATTTTTCCAAAAATTTCATTATCAGTTGAGACATGAGAGATCCTCATTAGTTAAAGTTGTTCACTTAAAAATCCCTCATTTCTAGACAAAATTTAATTAAAAAAATTAATTAAATCTATGTGAATACTTTATTGTTTATTATGTTAGCTATTACATTAACCAGGATCATCTGCCTCAAGCATGAGCGAACATGCCATTCCCCAGTTAAAAGACTTTGCACTGGCATCTTCGGCCTCCACATTTTAGTCTCCTAGATGTCTCTGACCAGCAGCTATTCTATGACAGATCTGTAGGAGCTGTTCCATGCTATTTCCAACTAGTTAAATATTAGTTCTGAGAAAGTGGATGAAGATACAAAGGCCATAATTCATTTGTTGAGGAGAAGTAGCATTGCAAATCTTGCATTTAAATTGCTACATTGCATTTATATTACTAAACTCTTTTCCACTTCAAACAAAACAGCATTGCCTTGTCCATACTGCCTACTGCAGTCTTGTCAACACAGATGAAAAGGGGTAGATACTAGGATGTCTTTGTGTGACAACTGCATCTGCACTGTTAAAGGGCTTTTCTCTATTAATTAGATCATTTGGATTATTAGATTCTAAAGCATTATTTGGACAAACAACGAAAACTCAGCTCTATATATATGGGGTCGCTTTCTCTCCCCAGAATTTTAAGGCTAAGACTATAGAAACTGCCCCTTGACCATCGCTTTTCTCAATCTGTTCTCAAGCAATGTCTTTGAGAACACTTACAGGCAGAGGCAAACTCATGCCAAGCAATATGCTGACAGGTGAAAAGCATGGGTAGGCTTGGACCAGTCAGCCTGAAACCATGTCTCAACTTCTCCTGCCTTGCAATGAACTCATCAAATAGAAAGTTTATGGAAAATATTTTCTCCAAATTTCCGAGATTTTTTTTCATTGCTTAGAATTGAAATACTTGCTTTGAAAAGGAAACTTTTGGAAAAGAAATGCATAAACAGTATCTTACAGCAAAAAGTGTCAATGCTAAAAAAAAAAAAAAATCATAATTATGCGCCTCATCCTTCTCTAAAATCCGAGATAGGTTGTAATGTTCTTTACATAGTTTCATAACCTCTTATGATCCAAAGTCTCCACTATAAATGTGTAGAACATAAAATTGCTTTATAAGGTCAAACACTGATTTGTGCCCTAACATGTCATAAAAACTGTTATTGTACATACCAAATGGCTATTTTTTTAAATAAGGGAAGAATGATAAAATGGGCAAGTTGTATTTTAGTCCTGCTACCAATATGGCCTTG
This sequence comes from Stictonetta naevosa, assembly GCA_011074415.1. NCBI lineage: Eukaryota > Metazoa > Chordata > Aves > Anseriformes > Anatidae > Stictonetta > Stictonetta naevosa. The sequence continues at coordinate 5,424,740 of CM021700.1, forward strand.
ATGCTTTCCATAAGCAATATTTGACCATGGTAACTAGAACAGCTCATTATCAAATGAAAGAGCACGTAATAAGGAAAATAAAAAAAAATAAAATAAGAAAACGTAAGAACATGCAGCTGTCATTGTACAAGTGCTCCAGGTAAGAAACAGGCTACAGTCATGGTGTGGTATAACTACATAAAAAGTAAGGGAATATTTGCACTGCAAACATTTATTCTGGAGCAGTCTATGAAAAGACTTTCCATTGAGATCCATAGATAAGCTTCAGAAACTAACCTTTCACTGGACTTAGAGTTACACCAAGGCAGCAGCCTTGGTTGTGTTTGAATCAAAAACAGGTGAGCATAAGTTATGTGGCTGACACACAAACAGAGCTACAGCAGTGATATAGTGCGCAACTACCATGGAAATCTCAATGCTATGATCAGACAGGTTACAAATACCAAAATCTGATCTAGACAAACATCTGCTTCTTGTTACCAATACCTCAGCAGTCTTCAAATAACTCTATAGATTTCCTTCATTAAGTTGTGAGATGTTATAGATAGGAATCTCTGCCACTGCATCAAATCACTGTTTTTTTTCTGGATTCCTTAAATATGATCTACTGTGAAATGAGAATACTTTCACAATATAGTTTTACCATAACATTTTACAATTTTAAACTAGATTTCCTTTTGTAACAAGAATGAAATATATATATATATATATATATATTTAGTTTGGTTTGCTTTGTGTTTTTTTGTTTGTTTGTTTTTTACAATTCAGGATTTTTTTTATTATTTTTTGTAGTGAAAACCATGGGAAACGACAAAGGCAATGTCTGGAATTCAATGCTCAATTTATAAGTATATATAATTAAAATAAGCCAAGCTGCACAAAGCAAAAAGAAAAAGCCCAAGTTAAAAAGCCAAGTGCTTATCAAAGAGAACAAAGGTTTCTGATTGCTTGTCTCATAAAAAGAATATTTTAAAGAAATAAGAATTAAGCAATTATTTAATAATGTAATGTTACTTCTGGCATGGGTAAAAATGACAAAACAAAACATTGAGTCTCTAGTTTTGTGTGAGCTATCACTGCAGTAAATGGATGCCTAAGTGATCCACTGCTCTAATGAACTATAAACATAGCAGCAGAAAGTAAGTTTTTAGTAGCTAATAACATTTTAAATTATAAAATCAAATAAAAATGCAAGGAGAAACATCTAATACTGATGTGCATATATTCAGTCACAAATGATTTTGTTAGATAAGTGAAACTATGGAACCATCAACCAGTTTTCATTGGTTCGGGAAATTAAAGAAAAATATGTGTATTTAAGCAATTCAGTCATACCTTGTTTACCAAAAAAATCACTAGTCATAACACCTAGACAGAAATATTTTTAAAGATTTAACTTGTCTGTGAAATTAAAAAAGAAAATTCAGCTATTGTATATTTGGGCCTACTTAAGATTATGCACCTGTATAAAGTTAGGTACTTACATTAAGGCTTTAGCTTCTTCACTTCAAAACCGAAAAGTATGTAGACTTAACACACTGGGAATTCCTTGACAAAACTGAGATTACACAATGTCTCTCTGTTTTGGTCTAATTCTTTGATATCTTGGTCTATATTTCTCCGAGAAAGAAGAAGAAATGATTATCAACACAAAATATAAACTGTACAAGCAATACTAACAGTGGGAGAAATGCTGGTCTGATAAACATTCCAAGTATTAGTTCTACTCTGTGATATTTCTACATCAAAGGAATATTATATATAAAGAGCTAAACACCTGGAGGGATACAGAATTTAAATGTTCATGCTTAGAAATGTGTCACAAAGCCTACAGTGAAAACAATCACTCCAAAGTTTAAGAGATCAGAGTTACAGTTAAGTAGTGTCAAAATTTTTAGTCAAAATCTTTCAATAGGATCACAGATGTTCAGCCTGCTCTTCACATCTCAAAAGCCAATCATAGACTGTTATAATGGTCAAAAATAGAATAATACTTTTAAATATCTTGAGATTACCATGTGCTGTCATGTTCTAGTCTTTGTCCTTCTTTAAATTGTTTGAAAGCAAGATATTTTTAATTTCTTCACTAGAATATACATGTGCTAGCTACTTTGAAACAATCAAGAGAAGGCTGAATAAAGCAGATGGCACTGTAGCTATTAAGAAAGTTAAGACGCTACTAATATAAAGTTTTATTCCACTAGCAATTTCAAGTCTAGAGACCTCTCTATCAACTTTACTAAACTATAATATTATGGCAATTTTTCTAGTATTAACAGCTATGTACTGTCAGCTTGTGGCCTATAAACAGTTCATGCTTAATTAATTCCTCCTAATTTTTGTTTCCCTGAAGAAGAGCTCTAAAGAATATTTCTATGAGACATAAGTATTTTAATTCAAGAACTCAGTACAAGATTGTTTTAATTCCTATGCAGATCAATTACACTGAAGAAAAAACTTTATCTTGAAAATCATATTGAAGCATGAAAAATTAGCTTTATAATATTGTAATGTAATAAATGAAGATTTTTCTAAAGGTATAAAGTAACCTTTAATATCCAACATATATAGCAAGTGTTTGCAGTGCATAACCAATGTAGAGTAACCTTCTGTACGATGCATTTTCAATATATATTTGTAACAGTGATTATGCAAAATGAGTATTACACCCTTCAGAATGTTATTTTTAGGGCAGTATGCAGAAATTGTGTCATTGTGTCCATTAATCAAAATCTAACTGCAATCCAGGAAAAAAAAAAAAAAAAAAAGGCTTAGTCAATTGAGGGCAGTCAGTGAAATGTGAGTGATTAACATATCTGTATTCTGTCCACCCTCACACTTCAAAGCAAGGACAAAACCCACACCCTTAGCTGGCTTTTGTATCAATATACAGACAGAAGCTATTGCAATTGAACTGTGGAGTGCTAAAGGCATCTTTTTAACTTCACCTACCTAAAAAACACAGATAAACATTTGAACTGATAAACAGCAATGCCATTAAGTTACTTGTCTGTGTGTACTTTCCTAATGTGAGAAGAGCTAGACCGCCAATGGTATTACTGGTATCCGAGTTCTTGTAACTTACAAAATAAAATACCCTTTTATTTTAATTCATGCTCAGTGGGTATATTTTCTCTTCTAATGGCAGAAGGTGTCAAGTAAGTGAAGTTCATAGCAGAAAAAAAAATCTCTGTCAAGACGGTACAAAAAAAATGCATTTAGCTCAGGATCTTTGTGCTGAAAATAATTGCAGGCTGAAGAAAATGTGAAGGAAGATTTACATGTTTCATCCTCCTTCTTTCTCATTTGCACAGGGCTAGAGACGTGACAGTAGCTAGACTGACCTTTAGTCTCAGACATTATGACTCTTCTTATGTTCTAGATTTTTCTTTGTACAAATCAAAAGACAAATAAAAGGCTTGGATCAGGAATGGCCAGACCTTCAGCTCTGGCTGCCAACACAATCAAGTCAGCTACATGAATCTGGAGCAGTAATTTCCTGCTTCAACAAGCTACAGATTTAAGGACTCTCAAGGGCATCACAAATTACAGAAGCAGATGTAGTAGCCCTGGAAATAATCTAGTCCAACCCACAGCTCAGGGATGGGCTGAAGTCACAATCCCTTTGAATATGTTCTACGTTATGTTATCCTCAGTTTTCAGATTTTAAGGCACAATAGTAGATCTGTTAATCCATGAACACCAGGGCTAATTATATGAAAAATATTAAAAGTGCTTGGAAAAAAGTTAGTAAAGTCAGCAGTTTTTCTTTTTCACACTCCCAGCACATCCCAGGATGGCATCTCCTGAGAAGCAATTAGCTTTGTCAGGACAACAGAATTCAAATGCACAAAGATGTTGCTTCTCCCATATTAAGAAACATAATTAATAAAGAAATTATAGCAAGTTGTCACAGAATACCCAATTATTGTAATAATAAACTGTTTCTCCCAAAGCTCAGGGGAAAGTCTTCACAACATTAAGGTGGCAGAAGAAATTACTGTTCTGTTCCTTAAAGGAAAAAGGCACTGTTGTTACTGACTGGCTTTAATGGATTGTTGATCACATATACAACAATAATACAAAATTTATTTATACTGTGCAAAAAAAAAAATGTCAGATCAAAACCAGTTAGAGCTAAAGCTTTATATTTTATTTGGCATTCAGCAATACATTAATGGTAATGACTAGGATGATGACAAAATGTCTTGCACAATGTGACACTACCAAGCTTTTCATTGTAATTATAAAATATCAACAGTATTTCTTGGCAATGAATAGTGTCTTACCTCAGCAAACTTCCTGTAAGATTTCTAATATGTTTGCAATATGCTTATGTAAAGCAAGACTATTTGGAAGCTTAAATGTGACAAGATTCTTTTTATCTGCCCAGATATTTCTTGTGTACTGATTACTGTGAAACCCAGCTAAACCCAGCTGTCAAATACAAAATGTCTGATAGTGTTGCCAAGTCCTTATTAAAATCACAATAATTAAAGTTATTAAAATTCCAAGAAAACTGATAGGAAATTTCTTAACAATAAAAGGTAAACAATGGAAGAAATCTTAAAAAGACTTAATTAGCAGTTAGTGCACAAGTTAATGGCAGAATCCAAAATTGTTTACTATTCTAAACGGAGAGTTTCTTGATACCAATAACTCCACACAATTTTAACTGTGAAAATATCACAGAAATTACTTGCCTTCAAGATTTTATAGAAGTGAAAGCAATTCAAATTCTTGCAGTTTTCAAAGCTGCATCACTTCTGACAGATAATATTAATACTAATATTAGTACTACTACTAATAATAAAGTGGTTTATTTATTTACACAGGTTTCAAGACAAAAAGTCACAATTAATCCAAATGACAGTGAGTAAAGAACAAAGGTTTTCAACAGCATGCTTTTAGCATGCTTCTTAAGATACTGTATGTCTCTTTTTTCCTCCGTACAGTAAGAAAAGCTCATCATCTTTCCTGAAGTACCAAGGCCCACAGTGATTAGTCTTAACCTGCAAATTGCTTTTGAAGTTCATAGTGTTTTTTTCCTATGTTTCTCTTTGCAACTCAGAAATGGTTAAATCCTCCAATCCAGAATTTATGAGGTGTTGCTGTCTCCAGCTTGAATGTTCCACTTGGGACATTCTTGATATGACACCATTCCTGCTAAATATTTCATCAAATGTAGCTATTTCAGCAATTTTTATTAAAAAAACAAAAAAAAACAAAAAAAAAAAACACTGCATAATGCTTAGTTAAATTGTTCATAGATTTCAAAAACAAACATTATCCCTGGTGGCTGGTGAGGCATACAAGGAATCAAAGCTTTATTATACATACCAAATAACATATTGTACATACCAATAACAAAACTAGTTAGTATTCTGGAAATCTCTGCATTACACATAAAAATATAAGATCTTGTAAATGGCAGAGTGCAAAAAGCAGAAGTTAGTTTCCAAATTTTAAGGTCAATTGTGCTATACAAACAGCTGTTACTACTTTTATTAGATATGTGCATACACACACCGACACAAACTAATTAGAAGACTGAATCTAAAAGGCTTTCCTTAAGAAAAGGCAATTTAAGCTATTGTAAAAAGAACTGAAGTGATAGCTAGTTAGGACATTGTAATTTCATGTTAATCATCCATTGACATATCAGAAGCTTTACTGCAAAATATCAAAGAATAAGTAAAGACTTTTTCCATTAGGAAAGCTATGCATTACTTAACAAGTAGATATGGATACCAACTCTTGACTGTAAGACAGATAGGGAACATGCTGATAACCTGTTTTTGCATAAAATGGCACCTTCTTCAAAACCAGAACTGACAAACTGAATGGCTGTACTGAATTTCTCCAACATTTTTATTTTATTAAAAAAAAAAATAATAAAGTTAAAAATGGAACATTTCAAATGTTTATAAATTTGAATAATTTTAAATACAAAATATTCTTAAAGATATTGATTAAAAAAAAAAAAATGCATGACTGGCACCTGCTCAGATTAGAATACTTTTTACCAGGCTTTCCTATACTTTTAGGTTCAAAGCTAATAAAGAGAGGCATATCCCCACCCAATGACAAAGATAAGCCCTTACAGCTTCACATTGACTTCAGTAGCAACTGCCTATGAGACTAAACTTATTACCACTTCCCCTCTTAATTGGGGGTTAACTATACATTTTACTTCTACAACTTTCCCTTGCTACAGTGATTCTTTCCAAAGTATGCCACATGAACATTATTTGAATAGTCCTCAACAATACACACCAGTGGCAATGACAACTTAATTAAGAAGTTATTAATTTTTTTTTCAAAGCCTAGCCAGAATTTAAACAATGTTAATTTAAAACAAAACAACAAAAAAATACACACACACACACACACAAAGGAAACACCTACAAAGTAACAGTTCCACTGGATTCACAAATACTTATATGATAAATATATTTAAAAGTACAAGTGATTATTCTCACAAATAAAACTTTTTATTATAAAAGATTTTATTCTAATAATGTCACTGTGACTATCATCAGGGAATCAATTAATTATGTAGTTTAAAAAGTTAAAATATTTATGTCAAATTTCTCTCTTATCTCTGGTAGGATATCAAGACATGAACTATGCTGATAATACCATGAATATTTATACATTGCTCAGCAGGGAAAATTTAATGCAAATTAAATAACTTATAATGTTGGTAATATTTGTCTGGGATCCACCTTTTTCACAAATCATTCTTATGTCACACCAGCTATATCTGTATGAACTCTGGGAAATATTACAATAGTGCTGTCACATGTCAGTGCTAGTTTGGAATCTGGAACCCAGATTATTTATTTGCAAGGAGCTACAGATATAGCCATTTAGAGATAGCCTGTCATAAACAGAAATGACAGCCATGAAGAAGTTATTCTACCTTTTGTTTGCAGTAAACTAGACAAGTCTTGTTAGGTTTTACATCCTTTAAGATTATAATTAGCATGAAGTGATTAACTCAAAGTAAGAAAAAAGTAGATATTCAAAATATCTATTTGCATATATAAAACATAATAAATAGGTGGATATTTAAAATAGAGAAGTGTTAAACCAAAATCAAAAGACCATGGAAACTAGCTTTTATGAAACTCAGAGCAATGGTACAGTACTTTCCTTCAAAATTATATATCAATTTTTTCATAAGCTCTACATTTTAATCACTTTCAGGAACACTTAACTTTCTTATGCACTAAAGTATTGTTTATCACTTAAAACAAAGCACGTATCTTTGAAGCTGATAGACACTGGATATAGCCTGAATTTCTGTTAGACATCAGTAAAATGACATTCCAGACAGGATTCACTTGTAGCAACCACTATGTTAAACAAGTCGCTTGCTGTCTCCCTGGCTAGAGAACAAAGGAGTATGCTGAACCATGCAATCCCTCTGCCTGTAAAAACTTACCACAGGGAAAAAAGACATAAAGTACATTTGTTCTAAAAGTTCACTTGAGTTTTAGAATAGTTTGAGGAGGAGAATTAGTTTTTGAGAACCCTCCAAATTTTATTTTGTTGTTCTGATTAAGGGCTCTTAGGGCAAGAGGCAACATATTTCTTCTGCATATCCCCTAGATTTTTAGCACATCTCCAAATATCACCTTTGCAAGCTGACTCCAAATGCTAAAAATGGGTCCAAAGAAGCCATTTTCTGTGCCCAGAAGCCCAGGGTAAGGAATATGAATACCCACCTAGAATTCACTTGGGGTTTGCAGCAGAATGGATGCTACAAAAACTCACAAACTTCATTTTTTTTTATTTTTGAAGGAAGCAAAAGCCTGAGAATAAGTATCAGCTAAAAATAAATAGTTAAAAATAAATCATTTTCCAAGTAGAATAAATATTCCATTGAAGCCAGTCATAATAACTGATCTTCACTCATCCTTTCACCCTCAAATATAGGTTTCCTGACTTGCATATTAACCATTCCATATTAAACTTCTAAGTTACTAGCAGGCAGGGGTAGGATGCTGTTGGATTCATAGACATTTCCTAGTCTATGAACACTGAGCACAAATCTGAGCCTACAATTTTAATTCTACATCTCATTTGATAAAGAGAATTTGCATTCCTCAAACAAGGACATCAGTGCCAAATTATGTAACACTGGTTGTTAGGTATGCCAGCTACACTAGGTATAACAGGTGGTTTCATTGGAGGCTGCTTCAAATTTTAGATGAAACAACTTCAAAGAATATCCTTTTCCAAGGAACTGCACAGAAGGAAACACACCATGTGCTGTGTTAACTGTTGCACTTGCTTATACCAAGAGACACCAAAACAACAGTAATTTTTAGCTGCTTTAGAAAATACCAAATGGTGCTGTAATGGAGATTGTAATTTTTCTCTGCAGGTTGCTAGATAATAATGAATATGAACTAACAGTATCAATTTGTCCGTAAGTCTATACTACATTTTTTCCACTAACACTTTTTGCAACAAACTACAGGGATATAGAATTATCTGGTATTTACAAATAGCCATAATGCCAATGTCTTACCAGTACAATTATCTCTCAGCACGTCCTGAGCACCTTATGCTCTAGAGAACTGAGTTGCCTACTATAGACCTTTATGAAATAAAAGGATTTGAGTATGGCAGATGGGTGCATCTTTCCTATCTGCAGTGCACAGGTTTAGTAAGGATTGACACATCTGTATGTTGTTTTTGCTGAAAAGAGAAACAACTTCCTTTGCAACTACTCTGATAAACTGTTACATCCAACAGCAGCAATGCATTCAAGAAATTTTAATACAAGTGCACAAAGTATACTAAATGGGTTAGTATTTAAATCAGTTTTCTTACTTCTATTAGCAGTACAGAAAAAACAGTATAAACATTCTGGAACCATCAATCATTAGACATACCAGCAGCGCTAATGAGGGTCAGGTGGTTACTCTCACTAGCATCTTAACTCTGCTATTCAAAGGTCCTCTCAGAGAAGACAGTAAACAGGAAGGTTACCAAAAGAGCAATGCCACTAACCTTTTGTACTGTTGTCTTGTGTTGTCTTGTCTTCTACCACACCTAGCATCAGGCATCACTATGGAGAGTTAGGTTAAGGAAAAGGGATAACACAGACAGATGGATTCATAATCACAAGAATTACAACTGTTTCAATAGCTCATATTGGTAAGAGGAAGAGCTTTGTGCTGTGATGACTTTTCTCTTTTCTTTTCTTTTTCTTCTCTTTTCTTTTTCTTTTCTTTTCTTTTCTTAAGGCCTGTTAAGTAGACCAACAGCCCTCTGAGAAAGACAAAAAAAAGTAGATAGTTCATTTCTGTCAGAATGTTGGATCCATGTTTTTCAATACATTACATAATATAGAGGAAGGTATTGTATTAAGTCTTTCTAGAAAGCACAATATAAGCTTTCTATCAAGATAATTCTGCCACTGAAGACTTAACACAGGACACATATCATGAAATACAATGTAAGTGAAAGGAAAACTACAATTAAATCTAAACAGTAAAACAGTCAGCAGAAGTTGGGAGAATTAGTCTGGTCTTTGAAATACAGCCACAAACATTCATCTTTATGTTTAGTAGTGCTAAAACCAGGAAGAAAAGGCATACAATTCAATTAACAGCTGCCCTACCTACAGACCATCTACCTTAATCTCCACTGCAGACTGTGTTGAACACTTCAGGTAGACACTTTGTTCAGCTATAGATTCTACATTTCCTATATAACATCAGGAAAAACAATTAAAGGCCAGACCTCGAGTACTGTGTTCAGTTTTGGGCCCCTCAGAAGAGAAGGGTTACGAAGCTGGTGCAGGGTCTGGAGAACAAGTCTTACGAGGAGCGGCTGAGGGAGCTGGGACTATTTAGCCTGGAGAAGAGGAGGCTCAGGGGCGACCTTATCACACTCTACAGATACCCTAAAGGAGGCTGTAGCGAGGTGGCGGTTGGTCTGTTCTCCCACGTGCCTGGTGACAGGACGAGGGGGAATGGGCTAAAATTGCGCCAGGGGAGGTTTAGGTTGGATATTAGGAAAAACTTCCTTACTGAAGGGTTGTTAGTCACTGGAATAGGCTGCCCTGGGAAGTGGTTGAGTCACCATCCCTGGAGGTCTTTAAAAGACGTTTAGATGTAGAGCTTAGGGATATGGTTTAGTGGAGGACTTGTTAGCATTAGGTCAGAGGTTGGACTTGGTGATCTTGGATCTTGGTCTCTTCCAATCTAGACTATTTTGTGATTCTGATTCTGTGAAGGACATCAAAACTTCACAATTTCTGAGTAATAAGACAGACTTCCAAAGTTGTTAATGAGAATGAATACAAGGGATAAAAACTAACACTCAAAAAACACTCAAAAAACAATGCAAATTATTTGAGCAGCTTTTATAAAAACCTTTAATGTTCAATACCACACTCCCAAATTCCAAACATTTTGTCTTAAGCTTCTATGCTTGAGTCATTAGCAACATAAATAGTAGTATGTATCATACAAAATAATAAATAGAGAATCTGACAGGTGGAAGACTGCATCTCTGAAACTGTAGCAAGGACTCAAACTTGCAATGTTCCATAGGACAGTCAATTGGGTTTCTGTTGTCATTATATACTTTTTGTCTTCTTTCTCTCCAAGTATTTCAAAGGTCCATACTGAAGGTAACCATGGAAATTTTTAAGAAAACAACATAAATTAATGAGATTGACAAATTTGGTTTGGAGGAGGGAGGTGTTTGCAATTTTAAAACCACGTAGAATGCAAACACTTGGGGACGACAAATAAGAAATCATGTACATGGTCATATCAGATAATGTAAAATGGTTTTGAAACACTAAACAAAGAAAAGCTGTAGCTGCTTAAAAAATAATAAACAAAAAGTGAAATTGTATTATACTGTACATAAAATTAATCACTACAAGAAATTTAAACAAAGTGATCAGTAAGACAAAGTAATATATAGACAGATCATTCATGCATGGTGGCATTGAATAAACTTTTAATATCTTCTTAAATGCAGGCTTTGAGACATAACATATTTAGAAAGAGACTTACCTGATGTATAAATAATCAATAGCTGTCTGTTCCACAAAGACAGATCTATAGTTGATTTAAACTTAGGCTCCTCCCTCCCTCCCCCCCCCCCCAAAAAAAAATTATTACAATATTTACTCGAGCTGAATACACTGAAAAAGAAAGGGTATTTATAAGACTATTTCTTTAAAACCTAAGATAAATACTTTTTTTTTTTTTTAATATGAAAAACATGTAGAAAAGTGACTTTTGATGATTCATAGAGCATTTATATGTATCTCTCACTGTGGCTTTAGTAACCTGATACACTGTCTTTCTCTTTCACCATAGAGTTACTACTAATAATCAAGTCAAGTCCATGAGTAAAATTTCTGAACACATCAGTTGTTAGACACTTATGACACTTTCATTACAAAAAAAAAAAAAAAGAAAAAAAAAAAACATGATATGGGCGTCATGTTTCACTTTAAAATTTACTGACTGTAGCAAAGCTAAAACAGTGGCTATGTAGACTTGGGAAATTTAATGACCCTGTTATGCTTTAGTTCATCTAAAATCTTGGTAATGCAGATCTTTAACTCTGTTTACATTTAGACACTGTAAAAGAAAGTGATACAGGAATTTCTTTCCCCAAAAGCTATCAAATCACCATAGAGAGCCTGTGTGAGAAGTGCTAGTTGTTGCAAGGGCAAAGATACTGTCTTCTTTGACCTCTAACAAGACAAAAGAGAAATCTTGTGAAACTCTTTAAAGCTAAAATGTTCCACTTAGCACAAGAAGCAATTTAAAATCAAGAGTCTGCTACAACATGCTTCAAGCACTATGAACATAAAATATAATCAATCTTTTATATATAAAAAAAAGGTAAAACAAGTCTGTGATAATAGTATGTATACTAAATTATTTTACTAGTAACCATTTTAATATCACTCTTAGATCACTCTCCTAACACTAAAAAGGTAAAGACAGCAAATATATACCTACTTTATCTTATTTATAGCATTAACATAGTAACTCTACAAAGCTTCTACTTTCAGCTTTTATTGTAAAATGAAACATTTTATACTGGCTAAGAAGCTGCAAAATTAGTCTTGCTGTCACTTTTCAAGAAAGTGATAGTTACAAAGTAATTTGTTATTAAGATTATTATTATGAAGCCATAATCAAATATATATGATTATATATACCAAATAATTATGGTATTATTTTTTTACTTTCAATTTCATTTTTTATTAATCTCTTTCAACAACTCCAGTGTTAATGTTGTTTCCCAATGTCTTCTATGTAACTAGACGTGTATGGATGTTGGCTGGGATAGATTTGATTTTCTTCATAGCAGTTCATATGGTGTTATGCTTTGGATTTGTTACCAGAATAGTGTTGAAACCACACTGATGTTCCAGCTTTTGCAAAACAGTGTTTATACTGAGTCAAGGTCTTTTCAGCTGTGAGAACACTGCCCCACCACTGGGGAGGCTGGGGGTGCACAAGAAATCAGAGGGGACACAGTCAGGACAGCTGACCAAAGGGATGTCCCATACCAGATGACATACTCATCAATAAAGCTCAGAGAAAGAAAGAGAAAGGTGGAGATGTTTGCAGTTACAGTGTTTGTCTTCCCAAGTAACCATTAGGTGTGATGAAGCCCTTTTTTTCTGCAAAGGGCTACATGTACCTGCCAATGTAGTAGAAGAAGTAGAGAATTAATTCCTTGTTCTGCTTTGCCAATATGTGCAGCTTTAGCGTTACCTATTAAACTGTCTTTATCGTGACCCACCAGTTTTATCACTTTTACCCTTCCATTTCTCTTTGCCATCCCACTATGTGTGTGTGAAAACAAGTGGCTGTGTGGGGCTGAGCTGCCTACCAGAGTTAGACCACAAGAATAAGAAACTCTCCAAAATATTTATAGATGTATCACTTTCATGAATTCTTAAACTCTTACCATCCCTAGGATAGTCTCAGAGGAAAGCTTATGCAACACTGAAAGATGAGCTCTTACTTTTATAACATTGTCTGAAAGCATACAGAATATGTAGTTTTCATCCTTCCATCCAATTATCTAAGATAGCATCTAAAAATGTCATTAGCATTAAACAAAACATTGAAATGGATTATAATATTATTGCAATAAATATTGTTTTATACTGTTAGAAGTTGAGAATTAATGGTTTCAAAAACTATGTCAAATCTAGAGTGAAATCAAACGGTGTGATTTTGAAACGTGTCTCAGTTCTGTGTTTTTCTTTTTATTATTTTATTTTTTCTTAAAGAATATGGTCTAGGTAGCCTATTCCCCTTATTCCATGCTAATCACAGTGGTATTTCTGCACTGCAAAATTAAAAGCTATGCATTCCAACTGATTAATAAAACAAACCCACCACTTAAAATGCAAAACAAAACCAAAATGCTCCTGCGATGATTTTTTCACCATCTTCTTGCTCCAGGGTATAATCTTTTTGTCAATGTGCGATGTCTTCATTACATTCTGCAGCAGTGCTGCAGGTGGAAATGGTGCTTGCAGGGTTAGTAGGCTGGCACCACAGCTCCCCTGCAGTGCACAACAATGTTTACCGGCTGTAGGTCAGATAAATAGTTTATACAGCATGGGCAAAGTGTTCACAGATGAGCTTCTTTTACTGCCACTTCATAGTCTAACTAGCACTGAGGATTGCACAGAGCATTTATCATCCTCAGTTGCAACAGAGTACTTCAAGAGAAGAAACTCACAGGAGAAATATTCCTTAAATACTCATACTTCTCTGAATAGACTTAGTACAGTTTAAAAAGAAATGGAAATATGAAGTTGAATTAACTTTCTCAGAAATAAAGTAAAGATTTAGTAGGTGACCTCTTAAACTGATGTTAAAATGTCAGGTGATATAAGGAATCTGCACTCTGAAAGTATCAAAAGTATCATTGGTTTGATAACAAGAAAATTGATTTTGCTGTAGATCTAGAGACCAAGAATCTTTAGTCTTATAACAGACAATTGGCAAACTGCTTTTTGCTTTTTAAAGGTCATCTGCCTTATCCTTCCAAGATCCGAAATTAGAAGGCAAGTTTTATAAAGAAAACACTGCAGTCTGTTTGTTCTTTTTTTTTAGACTGGGGAAGTAACATGCATTACACAATGATAAAAACAAGTTATCTCTGACTCCTATTTCTTACTGTAAAATGTGGGATATGAGCAATGCAAGCAAAGATGCAGACAAAACTCTTCTCAGCTAATACATCTCTTGTTTCAGAAAACTATTTTCAGACAAGTATATCTCAGGAGTTGGACTTCGTGATCCTTGTGGGTCCCTTCCAACTTGGGATATTCTCTTATTTTATGACTCTATTTGAAACTATTCTTCATTCCTAGTTTGAATGACAACACTTTTATCAGCAGCAGAGAATGGAAACATACATGACAGTAGTTATTTCAGAGTTTTTAATTGTTTGTGGCAGTACTTTAGAGGTTGTGTCACATCAAGAACACAACCTCTTAAATCTTGAATTTGTTGCTTGATAGAGAAGCAAGCTCATTCTGTACTGAATCCATAGAAGGTAACACTGTACAAGTTAACTACAAAATTCACAGCTGCAGGAATGATGTGGTTTTACATACAGAGCTTATGGCATCATCCCCCACTCAGCAGAGTGAAAATGGTAAATATTAACAGCACAAGGCTATACCCTGATCATTATTAACTTCAGCTTTACTCTTTGAAAAAAGAAACCATGGTTACTATACAGATGTTTAACATCTGCCAGCTGAAACTGCACACCCATTTCACCAACTGGGTAGGAAAAGAAAGAAAAGCACATGCTATCATGACACTCCCTACATTTCTGCACTTCCCTGATTTATTATTATGCTGTGATAGCTGCCTATTCTTCTTTAATTTCCTCACAGAATTTTATTTCTTGACTGCCTGTCAGTGAAGCTTGACATGTTCTTAAATGAATGTTTATTACAGTCATTTTGCTTGTATCTGTGAAGTTCAGGCTTGTCTATATATTGTGTAAGTTCTTCCTCAATCATCTTTCAAAAACTGGAAGAGAGCATTCCAGCATTCTTCCTTCCTAGCAAATTAAACTGATTCCATTTCACTTTTATCTGGAATATTTATTGTGTGAATTGCCCAATTTTTGTACACCATCTGTAATTTCTGTTATAGTCCTACATAAGAAGAAGAAGGAAAAAAAAAAAAAAAAAAAAAAAAAAGATTATTTATTGAATGGTAACTGCCAACATTTTATATTGAGGAATATAATACCATGTAGTATCAATACTGTATTAAAAGTTGTTTTTCCTAATGGAAGAAAAAGATGGAAAATTTATGCAATTAAAACCATATGCTTTTGAAGATGTCAGGATGAGAACTTCAATAAAATATAAAATGCATTACACTGCAAATCTACAATACGACAGTTACCAAGTTTCATATACAACACATGCTGTGAAGGTGGCATCATTGGTCAATGAATGCCCTCATTTGAACACAATATTTTTTGCTCTCTATTAAAAAGGGAGACAGTATATACATATTAACTCTAAATGTCACTTCTATAATGTTCTCTAAACCTAAAGTTTGTATATTGTAATAACTTCATCTCATATAATTTATTAAATATTGCCATCCAGTGGTAAGTAGCTCTTATCACAACGAAATACTCTCTATAAAAACTCCACATTAAACACTAAGTGCTTACCTTTCATGCAAGCGCAGAAAACATTTCAACAGTTTACATAAGTGTACAGCTTACATGTAAGCCAAAATTTATAATGCTACAAAATTCCTGATCATATTGTAGCCTATGTTAATTACTTACACAGATAATAGTAAACATTAATTCTTATTTATTTGAAAGGACAAATTTAATGGTCGTGGTAAGGCAGCAATATCAGTCCTAAAGCTTTTGAATTCTTTTATAACATCCTTTGTCATTTATTTAGATGCTGTTTTACTATCAGGGTTTCTGAGTATGCAGAAGTGTAAGCAAGATGGTAAGATTCTATCCATTTATTCTATCTATTAATTCTAATTCTATCAACTCATGCATAACTGAATCAACACCAAAAGGTAAATCATTATACTATTGTTTCACCTCCAAAGCACCTCTCTATTATTGGTTTCTGATTAAAAATACACATTGAGTGAAAATATATTAAATCAAAAAACATTTAGAGAGATGCCAAAATCTGCTTTCCAAGCAGACATACTGGTTGCTATCGACTGTTTACAAACCTGCAGAACTTGAAGCCAAAAGTACAGAAGCACATTTCCTTCTAATAAGTAGAGCACTGAAGAGCCATCAGCAACCTAAGAGCTCATTCTTTTTTTCTGCTTTATAATTCTCTGTGAGTTGCCAGCATAAATCACAGTTCTCTTCAGGTAATGAAGACTTAGAAATTTCTTTATATAGTATAAATATAAATCTATCTGGCCATCCCATTAGACCTGCCTTTCAAGGAACAAAGTGTACTTCCTGGAAGTAGTTCAATGCAAATACCTCTGCTTTTTTTCTTTTTCTTGACATTCCATTAAAAAAGCTATAGACGATAAATGTTGTGTTTAACATTTAAACAGAAACAGAAAAGAAAAAAAAAAAAAAGAGAGAGAAGAAAAAAAGAAGAAAGGAGAAGAAAAGGAAAGAGGAGAGGAGAGAAGGGAAGAGAAGGGAGGAGAAGGAAGGAGAGGAGAGGAGAGGAGAGGAGAGGAGAGGAGAGGAGAGGAGAGGAGATTGAACATGTACACAAGTTTCTGAGGAAGAGTTTAATGCATTAAAACCACTGCATTAGTACTGCAGCTCCCTATCAGTTAAAATGCATGCTGCTTGATAAAGTTAGGATTTTGAATGTGACAGAGCAATGGGAAAATGAGATCATTTCACCTACAGCTGCCTATTTAAAGGTTAAAATCACAGTTCTTCCAGGCTGTCTCACTGTTTAGTAAACAGTGGCTAGCAGTCCTAGTAACAGTCCATTGACCTCTTCTGCTCCTGTGTAATTAATGGCTAAAATGTCAGCATTTTGTGGAGGTAGGACAGTATTCCCTTGCTTGTACTTCTTGTAAATCCTTGATGGATTTAATCCAACAAACAAACAAACAAACAAACACAAAAATACAACAGTCTACAGAACAGAGAAATACTCATTATTTTAAACTAGTGAGCAGTGTGCTATCAGTCTGGTTAAGTCCCTTCCAACCCCTTTCTCTTACCTTACTGTATCATCAGGCAATCACAAAACTTGTTGGGGGAGGGGGGGAGGGGAGGGTAGTATTTTGTGCATAGCATAGATACACTGGACAGATACTCTGGACATGATTTTCTGCTGCAAAATCATGCCAAATAGATTCTGATTTTTAGTGGCATGTTCCTAGCCTAACAAACATTACACTACTTCCAATCCGCTGACTTAGCCTGAAGATATTGTTTAGGTTCAATTGTCCAACAGATGTTGCAGAAAATCCTGAAAAATAAAGTCCTTGTAGACTGCCTTCCACTCACTGAGGTCTTTCATCACATTTTCAATATGAATCAAACTGAGTATCAGTAAAACAGAGCTCCTAATCTAAGATTTTATGATCTGGTTCTTCTTGGCATCTTGGCATGGATTATAATGATAGGCTTACCAGGTTATCATCATCTCTCCGATCTTGGCAAATGGAAATTTGCCCTGCTCATTTCCACCCCCCCCCAAAAAAAAAAAAAATAAATTAAATAAAAATACTACCGTAACTTATTTTCCAAGACTTCTCACTTCACCATGTCAGACTTTTGCTTTTCTCTTACAACTTCTTCCTCCCCTTCTCTGATTTATCAAACTGTTGCTTTTGCCATTTGACCCCTTTTGATCTATGCCATCCTTTCCATCATCTCTCCGTTGCCATCAATATGATAGCTTTAGCCCAACTGGTCATTAATATCAGCCTTCATTGCTCACTTGATGGTTTCAAATAACTATATCTGTGACTTCTCACGTCATTTTTGCTTAGGATGGAGATGGATACTGCTGACATTATCAATTCAGTTGTCGTACTCAAATTCTACCTCAGTTTCCCTACTGCTGTAGGAACTGTTACAACACTGTTTTAAGAATTAGTCTGAATATATTGTTTAGCAGTTCCATCAGTTTACCTTTTTGTTTCCTGGAACACATTTATGAGTTATTTATTCTTACATTTATTGCAGTGGTTTTGGGGATAGCCTTTGTGTAGCATCTAGTACAACAGCCTCCCTATATATGGCAAAGATTTAAAGGAGAAATTAGAAGATATGATATCCTGAGATGTTTTACTAGTCCTCCTCTTACACCTACACTTATATTGGCATAATTATTCACAGAAGAATATTACATCATCTACCCTAACAGTTATTGCCAGAAAGTACACTGCAGTTATGCATGCATTAGTAACATAAGCTAATCAAACATAATAGAGCTGAAATATATATGAGATAGACTGGGCTGACTCTGAAATTCTGTTATGCCCTTTTTATCTACTGGTCCATAATTCACCATGGTAAATTACATCTGATAATTGTTACAGTGAGCAGTCCTGCTTAAATTTTGATAGTAAAAACTATAGTGACCAAATACAGTACATTAAAAACTGCAAAACTCAAGGTATTAGATTAAAATATATTATATATATAATTGGAATTCTTTATATACTTCCATTATATGTGTGTATCTTCCATATATATATATGTGCATTAGGTTATGTAATTTTTCTGTAACTAACTTTTTGCTAGAAATTGATTACTCTTTTATATTTTTTTTAACAAGGAAAATAAACCAGAATATTACTTACCCAAAATACTGTAAAAATTATTCTAATTATAATCATAATGAATTTCATCTTTTTATGGGCATGAAAATTTAAAGTAATTACTTTCTTCTCTCTGTGCCAACAGAATTAGTAATGTATTAATTATTATACCATAAAAGGCAGAATAATGTAACTGATAATTAAACTCAGAATATTGTTAAAGAATTATTCTCAAGAACATAGATTTTACTAATTAAAATATTATTACTAAATATTATAATTTTTCATATTACTTTATACAAATAGTATTCAATTCTTAATTAGTTAAATTATCAGTTGAACAGAAATAATCAGATGATATAAACTATGTAGTTTGGAAACAATTACAGCTAGTTATTTATATATTTTAAAATAAAATGTTTCTGTCCTAAAAATGATTTGGTGCTTTATAAATATTCAGCAGCAGCAGCTCCACTGAATTTGTTTTATTTACTCATCATTCAAAATTAAGAAGCAATACATAAGTGTACTTAAAATTGCTACAGAACCAATAAACTATTTCAAGGTGTTCACTCAAATTAATTGTAAAAGTTTGCAGGATCAAGCAGACCAGTTAGGCAGTGATCAGCACAGAACTGTTCTCTTTCTCCTGTATTTGCTTCCTGACTGTAACTGATAGCAATTTGATATATATTCAATCTGTTACTTAAAAGATTATTGGTTTTAAATGATGATCCATCTGCTTTTCATAAACATCCACTTACTTCATGAAGATACTACACAATAAAACACAAGAAAAGAAAAATCTTCCTTGGAAAAGCAAGTTTTCATCACAACTTGATAATTATTAGTATCTCAGTTCTTCTCCATCATTTTTCTTTACCAACTACAGAACAAAAATTCTAAAAACTACAATATCTCACTATAGTAAGATTGTGTAAAAAAAATGTATAAAATCTTACAATGGCAAAGTCAAATTGTCCCCTTTATCTTATATATACTTAAATGAATACCATAGGTTCATGTAAGTGTTCTGTGGCACAGGGAAGTACATTTATCTTCCAGATCTTTTTGAAAAAATTGAAATCTGTTTGCACTATCAGAAAGATTCTGTTTCTCTGTAGGACTTAATGAGAGTTTAACATTCAATGCTCATCTATTGACTATCCTAGCATTTTCATGCAACATTGCACACCTTTTTCTGCAAAGATTTTACCAAATAAATAAATCAAAAGTCAGCTAAAAATAAAGCTATGAATGTGCTTAGGTATTTCATTGCCTATAGCACCGACACTGAAAACCTCTTTAGCATTAAGCATGAGTCTAACTCTTATTGATATGATCTGAATACAGATAAATGATACTTGAAATAGAAACACTGTACAAATTCAGACAAAGTTTGAAACTATTTGATGTCCAGAGTTATCTGGACAAAAAAAAAAAAAAAAAAAAGAGTTGTCTTTGCTTTGGATACCTTTTCACAAAGAATACCAACAGTGAAGTGAGACCGTCCATACCCATGAATGCTGTTGTAATGTTCAAAGCATAAGATCTATAGATCTATTGCTCCTGCCAAATTGCCAAATGTAAGAAATTCTCTAAGTAAGCAGTCTCAAATTCCAAAATAGGAAATTCCAAAGTAGGCCTACTCAAAAGCTTGCTGAAGGATAATATATTCCCTATAGCTTGGGGACTGTAAACACACAGACAGCATTTCCCAAGGTTATGAGTAGTTTCCAGAGTTGGCAACTCTAAAAAATAAACAGTTCTGGAAGATTTGGTGGGCCAAAGACTCTATATTTAGTAGAAAAGAGGAAATGTGAGCTGTTAAATCAGAGAAAAAAAAAAAAAAAAAAAAAAAAACTTATAAAAATAACATTTACAGACTGAACAGGGAAACAATACTGACTCTTAATGCATATTTATAACCTATTCTGAGAAGAGAAGAAATTAAACAGTTGAAGCACTGTCCCTTTATTTCCTTATTATGTTCATTGTAGGAGACTGCAAATAATATTGTGTTGGTAATCAGTTATTACCTATTAGAGAGTCAACCTTTTAAAACAGTATTAAAAGATACTAATTTTGGTGTGTGTGCCATCAGTTCACCCAAGGAGAAAAGATGTAAAATGTTACACTGAGGCTACTGCAGTTGCTTTAACTGAAGGATGTCATCCTTGTCCATACACGCACCTATGCAGATTATGATAGGATCTTTACACGTCAATTTTTCCTCCAGCTTCTTTGTTCAAAACATGCAGAGTTCTAATAAGAACAGCTTTATATAGTAAAAACTGTTGTAGCCCAATATCCTGAGAGGGACTGAGAGTAGTTACCAAGAAGAGCATAAGAGCATCCTATGACCCATGAAATCTCAAAAGCTTCATGACCAGAGGGACCATCTTTAATCTTAGACACTGCTGATGGATTTTTCTTCCATGAATCCTCACTCTGTTCAATATTCAGTCACAGCCTTTTTTTACTACATTTTTCAAATCCAGAGTTCAGACATGATCATACTCCCCCCTTTTTCAAAGGAAGTTTCACCCAATAGAGTGAGTAATCCGTACATCAGTAACTTAAAGTATTTTTGAAAAAAACATGGTCCAAACAACACAGATCTTGTAATATCAACAGTCATTTTTCATTTTACACAGGTAAAATATTTTAATCACCTGCAAATATTGCAAAAATGATAGCTGTGAAAGAAAACGAAGCACTGCAACTGCCTAAAAAAATATCTGAGTGCAAATGCTGAGCACAGAAATACAAGCACTCAAAGTTCTTTTATGGGGTTTCTTGTTGTTGCTTGGCTGGGTGTTGCTTGGTGGTTGTTTTGGTTTGTTTGTTTTTAATGTTATCACAAAAAGATATCAAAATTTCTGTAACAGTAGGTTGTGTTTTTTTGTATGTGTGAATGGTAAGAGATATTTCCCTTTTAAAGAAGAGATAAAATATTAAGACAACATTAACTTCATATGTATTTCATATATTCATAATAAAACATTGATCAGTTTCCTGTGGCAATATGGAGAAATAAAAATAGGATTTTGTTAACACTTGTTACAAAAAAAATAAAGACCAATAGATGATAACTTATGCTTTTATTTCCCTCTGAGGCAGGCCATAAAATACAGATTTTTCAAGAAACAGCCCAACCAATTAACCACATACCAAACCAAAATCAACAACAAAAAGAAAGAAAAAATAATAATAATTTGTCTGAGTGATCCACATCCAGAAAATTAGCATGCTGTGAGACAGCTTGAAGAGAAGCTGTTCCAAAATAGCCAATACTGCCATCCACCATTTGGTCTGTAATTACTTTGCCCTCACAGGTACAAGCACTGGTCACTAATGCTCCATAAATTTGCCTCTTTCACCTTCCTTATCTCAGCCCAAGCTTTTACCACCTTGTGCAACAAACTAATCATCAAAGTGCGACCATGCCATTTAGGAAATACACAGACTAAACATTTGCTGCAGTATTTCAGGATGGCACAGTCTGAAAGAAATAAGAGTAAGGAGGAACAAACGAATATTCAATTGCAACCATTAGTTATGTTACTGTTGTTGTTGTTTTTTACACTGTATTTTAAGCTAATAGAAATTAAAGGAATCAATTTTTGCATAGATTTAGCTTTCAATCCAGAAGTGATACCACAACAAATTTACAAAGCCTAGTAAATGTGGGATATTTTCAATGTTAGTATTAATCACTTTAAAGAGGATTCAAATCTAGGTCAGGTGCTCATAACAGCTTCTCTTTCGTATAATTTTTATGTTCCTTTGCAGCTGAGAGAATAAAAATGTCGACATGTTACCAGCATAGCATACATGGCGTAGGGCAAGAAACAGCTGGAAAACTTTAAAGATTAAGAGATCCACCAAGCTGAGAGGTGGTGACAAAGGTGGCTGAAAAGGTTTCCTATACTGATTCAAGTAAGGATGAAATCTACCCCAGGCCTATCTACTGAAGCTACACAATTTTACAAAACAGTTTGGTGATTCTAATATGTGGAGTACTGTAATGGCAGCACTTTAACCATGAAGTTGCTCTCCTTTCTTTTAAACTATTTTAAATTTTAAACCCACTTTTTCATAAATGATCTAAGAATATCTTGCTTGAAGATTGGTCTTTGAATTAGTGATTAATACTATCAACAGTAACTTTTTTTTTTTTTTCTTAAGTGTAATTTGCTGAGCCCTATATTAGGGAATACCTGTACTTCAGAAACTTTCCTGACTTATTTCTTACAGAGCAGTACTCAGCAGGTGGTTGATGACATCATTTCTTCTAGTGTTTGTAACTGTGCTCTTTTAAACTTTCAAGGCTGAGTTGAATTTTATTTTTTGCCATTTTTTTTGTTATTCTAAATGAGGAAGAGTTTTGCATGCTTCATTTTTTGATGAATAAGATAATCAGATAATCTTTCAAAGCCATGATAACATACTTTACTCAAAAAGGTCATTTTCACTTTTTTTTTTTTTTAATTTCGGATCATGTATTATTAAAAAAAAAAAAAGCCAGCTAGAGTATTCATTTTCTAATAGTAAAAGTTACACATCTTTTTAGAAAATATAGCATTTAAAGAGTTTAGGAAAGAAAAGAAGTAGTTGGGTGAGAAAAGAGAATCTAGGACTGGCCTCTTCCACTATCAGTCACTCCTATTTCATTACAAAAAATACAGTATTAAAATGATTCCTTCTGATGAAACTGCTTTCTTATAATGAGCTATGGGGTTTGTATAGATGCCAACATTCACATTAAAGGTAAGGTTTTGCAACACAGAGTGATGCAATGCTGAACTACAAGCCTGTACTACTAAGCAAGACAGTTTCTGTCTAACTCAACAGCCATTTAGTGATACTAGCTTAGGCAAAAGCCTCTAAATCCCATTTAATTAGCTGTGAGAAGTAGCAGAAAACAGATACTCCTTGTGGCCCCCGAGCTCTCAGTTCCAGCCTTACCTCAGCAATCTCTACCTGGTATTGCTACTAAGTACAACCATCATCTTTCAATTTGCATGGCAGCTCACTGATGGTACAACTCCAACACAGTGATTCCCTGGCTTTGTTTATCCTCCTGCACAAGGCAGAGGAAATGGTAATTTTTTTCAAACCAACTGAAGTATTCAGCTCTTCTGAGCCACTTAATAGCATAAAATCTTAAAGTAGGGAAAAGCTTGCTTTGAAATACTTTTTTCCATTACCACCAGATGCCAATTTTAAGCCTGGCAATGCAGCAAGCATATGTTGTTTACCTACTTTTCTTGATGCCAAGAGGGTCAAAGGCTACTACTATTAGAGAAAATGCAGTGCATTTTTTATTACCATAATGCATCACAAAACTCAGACTGTGTTAAATGTAAACATGGGTACAAAAGGCCAGAAATTTTTAATTTTTAAATGCTGCTTACCACTTAACAAATGTTTCTCATTTCCATTTGGCAATACAACTAAACCTCTGTAGACTAAGTAATAGAAAATCTTTCTATAGTATGAAAACATCATCTCCATATGAAAAGCTACTCAATAAAGAAAGTCATAGGATGTTCATCATTAAAATCTTGCATTCTAGCTGTGTTTTAAGTTTTATTAAATGCATCTTATTTCTTGAAAGAAAAATATGTACTTCATTTGTTTTCTCAGGAGAATAATAGCAACATGAAAAAAAAAAAAAGTTTTATGATGTCAGAGCCTTGTTTTGCTGGTTTATCATTTGTTTGACTGATGTAATCACAATTTCCTTAGTTTAGTTATCAAAGCAGATGTTATAACTTACCATAAAGCCACTAGTGACCATCACTTGACTGAAAGCATCAAAGTTTAGCTAATGCTTTAATGTGCCTATTAATGTAAGAATTGCTAAGGTCTGTGATGAGGTAATGAAAATATTCTTCAACTTTCTGACTATGGCAGCATTGAAATTTCTGTTTTGTGACATAATTGTCTCTCCCTCAACTTTTCTGAAGAAGAATAACCCAAGGAACTCAGAAATTACTATAACAGATGGCTTCTTCTCTTCTATCTCCTATTGAAAGTGTTTCACTATTTAGGGAGGAAAAAAATGAAGTAAAATTATTGTTATGTCCTCCTTGCAGACACTTTCAAAACTTCAGCTATTTTTCAGATACTTTGTTTGGAATAAATAGCATTTAAACCAGGAAGAATCTGATTTTCAGACAGCCTTCTCTGCTCATTGTCTACTTGCAATTTCATGTGTGCTAGAATTGAGTCTCACAATCAAAAAGAAAAGAGTTCAATATTCTTCTTAGAGCAACCACATGGTTTAGCACTGAGAATGTGGGATGATTGATGATATCCTGCTTCTTTGTCATCAGCTCAGAGAGCCATAGTTAGGAACCTGAAGAGGAAAATAGTAGTCAGATAGAGTCAATCGTGTCTTAGAGCTTGACATTGGATTAGATAACCATTTTCTATTACTTGATATTGTCTTCTCTTACATTGTTGTACTGATTTCTCTGACTAATTTCTCTGTGGACACTGTAGGTTGAGAAGGCACTGTTATATAAATCCTCAGTGTGGAACACAAAATTAAGTACAGAAACTGTTTTTTCCTCTGCACACTGAAAATTCCAAAGCCATTCAGTTTCACCTCTATTTGTTTCTGCAGTTCCACTGTGTTTCTGGCTTTGGCTGTCTGGCAACATTTCCATTAACCATCATAGATGAGATTGTTAACAACAAAAGGCTATGAAGAACTGCCATACTGTTCCCTTGATAAATAAATTCTGTCTTGTAGTCATAGCCTGCAAGAGTACAGCATGGAAAAGGGCACAATTCTAAACATCAAGGCTCCCTGCCTTGTTCTTTTGCCATGAAACTGGCAGATCTTATGCTGTCTATGGGGGATCAAAACCAATAAAAACTAATCCTATACATGACTCAGCCAGCCCCATGAATCCTACCATCTTTCTTCTGATTTTTAAATGGCAGTATAGAAAGGTCTGACCATTTGAGCAAAGGTGAATTAAACCTTAGTCTAGACAACGTGTGTGACAGCAGGAATAAGAAAAACAGACTGGTTCCATTTAACATTTTACGCCTTTTTACATACATTTGAGAGAGGTAGTTACACATCCTCTTTTTAATTTTAATTAAATATTATGTTTCAATTTAAATATTTTTTTACATATTTATATTTTATATTAATATTTTTATTTTATATATTTATATATAAATTTAAATATTCTTTTAATTAAAATTCTGCAAAATCATTGCTGAAAAGTGAAGTGAGCTGCTCTTTCTGTTACATTCTTGATATTAGTGATATGCAATAAACAAAACAGAACCAAGTTATTTTGCACACAGAGAAATGATTCCCCCCAACATGCATGCCTTACTCCCACCCCAAACTTTCTTTTTGGAATTTGGACTTAACAAAGAAGCTCAAAATTGGTAATTCAGGGTTTTGTGCTTGCATTGATTCTGACTTCTGTGAGAGCATTTATTTCAAGTATCCTCCTCTTGAACAAGCTGCTAAGGTTCCCTGTGGCACTCAGAGCTTTATATGAGGTTCCCTTTGGAAAACAATAAAACTAACAGTCAAATGTGTGCTCTCACTTAGACACCAAATGAACTGTGCCAGCAACTGAAAGTCTTACTTATGCAATGCCTGACATTTCTGGCTAATATTTTTTTTTATTATTATTATATTTTTTTTGAATACGCCTCCTAAAATAGGACACTATTCGTCATTGTAAGAGCATTAGGTAACAGTCTTTCCTGTTCCTCAACTTTTCATCATTATCATTCTGGATCCTACGTTTTGATAAAAGACATTCAATTTTTTCCCTCTTGAAAGACGCACAGTTTCTCTCATTAGTGTAGGCCTTCACAAGTTGATCAAATCTGTATGGAACATTGTACTCTAAGGCCAAAAGAAACGGTCACATTTGCCAAGGTACCATTCAACACAGAGTTATCCTCTAAATTTCCTCCTGTTCTGCAGCCTAGGGCAAAGTCTGCACATGGTAGTTTCACACAGCATCTACTAATTGGTGGTAACTCAATCTGGAAAAAATCGGCATTACTTCCCGAAGGACAAGGGCAGGTTACTTTGATTTTCCAAGTAGGTCATTCACTCTTCAGATGAAGAATGACTGACATTCAGAAGTAACACCAATACAGCAGTGGCAGCTGTTGTCAAGAATGTCAGCTTCTTCCAGCTTTGCAAAACTGCAATGACATTTTATACCTGCCTTATTTTGATCTACTGCAGGTTTAAAATGATTCGGCACATACCTTTACCTGCCAGTACTGTCCCACTGGGATGTCACCAGCCACCATTACTTACAGCTTTGTTACATCAATATCTGTCAGAATGCAGCTAAATAAAAGTTCATATTTTCCACTGTTGACTATCACAGTCTGTATTTCTAACTTTTAACAGATAGCTTCTGCCTCTCAGTCATGCACACTTTAAATGCTATACCATGTATTCTTTAACATGTAAAATATATAAATCATTGATAAAAATGACCCACAGAAATTCAATGATTTCAACTTTTGGATATTTTAGTCTGTAATATTTACATACCAAAAACAAACAAACAAAAAGAGAGAAAGAGAGAGAAAAAAGCTATTTCTAACCTTTTAAAAACTTAACAGAATATTATCCACCTTCTAATACAAGGCACCAGAAAGATTGTACACAACTTCCTTATGTGAAGGGAAATAAACACAGTTCCTGTTATCTTTGTTTTCCAAATCTCAAGTATTTCAAAGGTAACATTCTACAGGAATCAGAGCTCCCAAAGAAGAGTACATTGTAGATTAGCTGTCATGCTTTTCCAGCAATCTTCAGAAAACTCTGAGTGTTACCTAATGAACATAATCTATTAGTTTTACAGTGCATAACACTTTATTTCTGTATAGAAAGGCTCACTTTACATAGCTATTCCAAAGAGTAAAAATACTTTTTCCAAGCTTCTGTAAGAAGTTCTTTGTGTATGTTGCATTCAGACAAATTTCAAACTGAACAGAAAGGCCCTGCTGTTGTAAAATGGATCACTGATCTACCTAATCCTGAGAGAGCTAGTTCACTGGCATACATTCTGACTGATCAGACTTGATGGCACTGAACTATGAAAGACTGAAAAAGGAAAACTCACAAATAGCTGCTACTGGAGATTATTGACCAGCACTAGTCTGTTATTTCCAGAGTGTGTTAAGGAAAATGCATGTTACATGACCATCACCTTGACTTAAAACTGCATTATGCTTCCTTTGTAGGCATACATTTCAAAGAAAGTAATTTCAAAGAAAGTAAATACGTTGATATTTTATTGTAAATAATACAATGACATTCTATGCCATAAAACTACACAAAGCAAACATTATTAACCTGGCAAACTAACTTAACCATAAAATATAAGGTTCTTGTCCTCCTTACTATCTGATACATTCTAAAAAGATTTTAATTTACTTAATTAAGCCTTGTGTCATTTCTATCAAGTACTAGCTACAATTCTGCGATATGAAAACTGTTTATTTTAATGTATTTTTGGAATAAAATTATTGCCCCTTCAAGAATATTAATCAACCATTTTGCCTAACACTCAAAGTGCAATTTTAGGTAGGACAGTGGTGAGTACAAATTATTTCTCAAGTGTTAAGATTTCATCCAATGTTCTTAGCAAAAAAAAACCTCCTCTAAACAAGCACTACTGCAGTTAGAAAGGCAAGAGGATCTGATTAACTGCACCTTTAAAAGAAAGAAAACCTTCAGAATGTTCTGTCCAGAGAGTTGTACAAGTAAGTTTTTTTCTTCTTCCTATGTGCCCCTTCAAAATTTGATCTAATCCATCAGAACTACTATTCTGTTCAAAGATGCTATACTCAAAGGGAACATCCACCAAAATAAGCAGTCTGCATTAAAAAACACATTTTGACTTTCCAACAGCTTTATAATCTGTTATGACAATATTCTTATTTAAGAATGGTAATAAAATGTTAAAGCTCTCTGAAAGCTTCAAAACTTATTTTAATCCTATGTGCATGACTGGTAATTGCTTTCCTCCCATAACACTGTGTGTGTAATTTGATTATCTTAGACCATGAAGGACAGTAACCTTTATTTTAACACACTTTTAAAAAAATCTGACAAAATAAACTCATAAATAATTAGATCTCACTAAGATGGAACTAATTCCTGACATACTACTCTACTGATAATTGCACTTATGACTAATACTAAGAAAGAAATATTACGCAAATGATTTATGAAAAATATCAAAAGATAACTTCATGCAATTCTTTCATTTTCATTTATTGGAAATAAAAGTATTCCACATTTTTAATAATATATTACCTCATTTCCTGTGAGATATTCCTCACTGATGCCAAATACTTGTAATGTTTATGTTACTTATCCAGAACATCATTTTTAAAGCGATCATTTCAATTTTATTCTTCTCCTCTCTTTCACCAAGGCCTTTTATTCCTGATTCCTTAATTACCATGAGAAAATTCTATCACTTGTTCGGGATGAGGGATGCAGTGAGTATTAAGTAAGGGGTAACGACATCAGGTTGCTTTCATGGGAGCTACCATGTACAATGGGTTTTGCACATTAAACTTTACTTGATTGCTTGGAAAGAACTCTATTGCATGTTGTACCACAGCAATCTTTACAACTGCAAATGTCTGCCCATTTGATCTCATTTAAAAATTCATGTGGTTTGGGGAATGAAGATGGTTTACTTAATAAAAGTTCTCAACTCTGCCTTCAATTCATGTCTCATGCCAAAATAATAAATCAATATGAGGAAATACTGAGAGCTGGGGAGGTTCAGCCTGGAGAAGAGAAGGCTCTGGGAAGACCTAGAATCACAGAATCATAGAATATCCTGAGTTGGAAGGGACCCATAAGGATCATCAAGTCCAACTCCTGGCACCGCACAGGTCTACCCAAAAGTTTAGACCATGTGACCAAGTGCACAGTGCCATCTCTTCTTAAATTCAGACAGGTTCGGTGATGTGACTACTTCACTGGGGAGCCTGTTCCAGTGCACAACCACCCTCTCGGTAAAGAACCTCCTCCTGATGTCCAGCCTAAACTTCCCCTGCCTCAGCTTAACACTGTTCCCGCAGGTCCTATCACTGGTGTTTATGGAGAATAGCTCCCCTGCCTCTCCACTCCCCCTCACAAGGAAGCTGTAGACTGTGATGAGGTCCCCACTCAGCCTCCTCTTCTCCAGGCTGAACAGGCCTAGTGACCTCAGCTGCTCCTCATATGTCCTCCCCTCTAGGCCCTTCACCATTTTCGTCACCCTCCTCTGGACACTCTCCAACAGTTTAATGTCCTTTTTGTACTGTGGTGCCCAGAACTGCACATAGTACTCGAGGTGAGGCCACACCAGTGCGAAGACCTCATTGAGGCCTTCCAATACTTAAAGGGATCTTATAAAAAGGATGGAGAAGAACTCTTTACTTGGGTAGATAATGATAGGACAAGGGGGAATGGTCTTAAACTAAAAGAAGATAGATTCAGTTTAGACATTAGGAGTAAATTCTTCACTGTAAGGGTGGTGAGGCATTGGAACAGGTTACCAAGAGATGCTGTGGATGCCCCAACCCTGGAGGTGTTCAAGGCCAGGCTGGATGGGGCATTGGCCAACCTGATCTAGTGGGTGGCATCCCTGTTTATGGCAGGGGGGTCGGAGTTGGATGATCTTTAAGGTCCCTTCCAACCCAAGGCATTCTATGATTCTATGTGCATTAATTGTTGTTTCACTTACTTCACAGCTTGAAAGAAAACCTAGGAATGAACTGCATAGGGCAGGGCAGAACTGTAACTCAGGCTGAATTTTTCAAGAAGTCTGGAAAACTATCAAAGGTCGTTTGTGACTTAAAGAACACTTGTTTTTTATGGATGGCACTGAAAGTGAGTAGAATGGCCTTTCTGTTTTTTTTTTTTTTTTTTTTTTTTTTTTTTTAATAATAACATAGTATTTAAAGATCATGTATAATCAGCCTACAGTCTAGCAAGGTTTGGGGAAAAAATGCAAACTGCAAAAGAGGAAAGGAAAATCTAGCTTGCATTTTTAATATCTGAAGATAATGGTAATTAAGGTAAAATCTACTTCATGAGGTTCTCTCAGTGTACACCAAGAAGCATGGAAAGATCCTTAATTTATTTCTTATTACAACTTAGTGTAAAGGTAAATAGACTATCCATTAGGTTTAAAATTGCATTTCACCAATTGCATTGGATATCCAAGACCTTATCATCACAATATTGGTTAAAGTATGGCAGTAGTAAATGTCATGTCTGTCAAACTGTATGTTCTGAGCCAATCCATGTTAGATTTACTCTGTGTAAATGTCAGTGGTATCGAGAGCTCCTAGAAAAAGCAGATTTTTCTCTACAGAGAAGCATTTAACAATAAATTGTCTGGTTGGTACAACAGCAGCAAGCTAATGACTAGGTCTCGCTTCTTGTGATTATTTGAAAGATGTTACACAGCTGATTCTTCATCTCAAGGCAGTCTTCACACTATGTTACACAACTACTTCTCTACCACTCCACCATGACAGTTATGAAATGGCTGCACATCCTGGGTTGCGTGCATCTAAGTTTTGCTAGCCACTCCAGTACACTCCTTTGGCATGCAGGCAGTTTACCTGTAATCGGATCCCATATAATTCCATGGAGTAAGTGCAAGGTATACACAAGCCAATCTCGCATCCCACTGCAAAGCCTGTCTTGGGCAAACGCAGGAACTAACCAGCCATGCAGCATTACTTGGAACTGAAATGAAGTCAGAGAGCTAAACTGAAGCTCAGAAATGTCCTCCCAGTGAGACCATGCAGGTCTTCCCCCCTCAAATGAGCCAGCTCTCCAAATAGGATTCACAGACAGTTACATTTATTTCTTGTTCCAACACAGCTGATGCATTCTCCTGTCATAGCCCAGTGGTGATTGTCACGTGCAAGACATGTAGAAAGCTGAGATAACTGGGTCCCTATTTCTTATCTCATCTGTAAGTGTCCTTGGGTTTATCAGACTCACTCATTTTTCAGAACCACCTTTACTCCTCATCCCTATGTATTTTTCAGCCTGCATTTCCAGCCCCACCACACAAGCTCAGCAGCTGAATGGAAACCTCCTCTAGTTTTTGTTTTTTTCACCATTGCACGTGCTAGGATACGTACTATCCAGCACTGACAGTAAGTGATGGAGTGGGTACACATACAGCCATTTAAAGTTAAGGAAAGCTCTAGAAAGCAAAAATTATTCACCATAGTCACAGACTACTCAATGAACTTTTTGGAGGAACTGTCCAGTTCCAATTAAGTAACACACAGAAAAATCAAAATTAGTACTCAGTCACTAACCTTTGAAACTCTCATTCTAGATACAGTGTTATGTATTGATTTCTACACAAGTTGGCTTTATGTATTTATGCATTTTTAAAAGATTTTATTTTTTTTTTTCCCATTTCATCCTCAGTGTCTTAGCTCCTGGGAGGTAAAGGAAATGACTACAAAATACTGAGAAAGTGGCACTGGCAAAAAAACTGAACACTGAGACCTTAAGGTTAAGCTGAAGGGATGCAAGACATGGACTCCTGATGGCTCTGGAACAGGAGACCTTTATTGCCCTTTTTCACTACTAGATATACTTTCCCCATAACACCACACACTGTCCATGCGCCTAGTTCTGTCATGCAATTGGTTAGAGACCCTCAGACACGCGCCTCGAGCCAGCCAGCAATTGGCCATTGCCAAAGCTCATTTTTAACACTGTAGCCAATTTGCCTTATCTCAGTCTTGCTCAAGTTTTTGTTTCCACCACTTGTTTCCTCATTATCTCTAATTCAGGGATGTGTGAAACAGCGTGAAGCCACCTGCAAATTCCTGTCCCACATTAAGCCTTATGGCTTAAGCCATATTAGCTCTCCCATAATGCCAGCCACCTCACTCAGCAGGTATTTACAAAGAATCTGCACAAAGAGAAAATGCCCAGCACTCCCTTAGGTCTAACTTCCTTCTAAATTACACTGATACCAAAGGAAACAAATTAGTCTTTCATAAGGTTAGGATGTGGCAGGCTGAATTTGCCCACTT
This sequence comes from Stictonetta naevosa, assembly GCA_011074415.1. Taxonomy (NCBI): domain Eukaryota; kingdom Metazoa; phylum Chordata; class Aves; order Anseriformes; family Anatidae; genus Stictonetta; species Stictonetta naevosa. The sequence goes on from CM021700.1 coordinate 5,457,631, forward strand.
GCTCTACAAAGTGTAAAGTTTTGTCCCTCAGCCCTGGGTTGTTTTAAAGAACATGGGACCTCTCAATGCTACCACAGTAGGAACAAACTGCAGGTAACACAGCAGCAGAGCTGTCAGAGGCTGGGTAGTAGAGCTAATGCATTAACTCTGCCCTTTCTTTTGAGAAAGCATTCAGCTGCAGACTGCACTTCTAGGATTGGCACATTAGTTTCCATTGCTTCTATCTCCCAGACACTCAAAGGACTAGAAAAGGCATGTTGCTCTCAAAAGTCTTTTTCTACTCCCCCTACCCCCTTCCCTCTGTCTCCCCTGTTTTGTGTCTGTGTTCTTTGAGGAAGAGAAGATCCAACATCTTTGGGGTTTAGAGGAATATGTGCTTTGAGGAAAAGTCAACTCACACCTCTGGGGTTTAGGAGTCACAACAAAAGGTCCTCTTTCAGGTTATTAGAGCTTCTTCCATCTAAGGGTTTGCTTGGAAGGCTTCTTGTTAGTGCTGTCTGGCAGAGAACAGTGAAGCAGAGCAGGAATTTCATTCAGAGCTCAAACAGCAGTTCTGTGCTTTTTCTGGAAATATGAGCAGGGTGTAAAAAGTGAAAACAAAGACAACTTGGGCAGGCTTTAAATAGATACTATTTCCTGCCATTATGGGGAAAAGCACCATGTAATTGACATACTCTGCTAAGTAGCCTGTCATCTTATGAAACTTTAGCATGGAAATCACTCTGCTCTAGAACTGCTTCTTCCATCTTCACTTTTGTGAGAAAACCAAATACAGCATTTTGTAATCAGAGCAGTGCTCCAATTCTGACATGAACAAGTCTGGAATCTCTTTACACTTTATCGTTACAGTGATGAAGGATTTAATCATCTTTTCTATCAGGGAAGTGAGTGCTGCCTCATGAAACCCTCCCCATTTTCCTGACTACTGTATACACACAGATATGTTGTACTTCAATAAGGCCATATCACACAAATTGTTCTGGATGTAGTTTGAGCAGAAGAATAGAATTTCTACTGCCAGCTGTTCAAGATCACCTTAATCAAACCCACATATTAAAAAGTAGGATTCCATATAGACCTGGCCCTTCCATACCCCTTCTGAGCACTTTCTGTAATTCTGTATATAGATTATAAATCCTTGTGACAACCTTTATGTGCCTCGGTCCTGACCACAATAACTTGGAAAAGGGAATAATATCCTTACCTCAGATGGCCATTTTCAAGTATTCTGCTATACCCTGCTTCCTCTTCAAAGAATACAGCATTCATTTTCACCAGTACAATTTGCATGCAGATGAAAACTTTACATAGAAAATGAAGTTGATGTTTTACCCATAGTGATACACATTTAGCAATATTTTTTCCTGCATAGCTATGAACATGGATGTCTGCAAGTTGAATCAACACCCAGTTGGACAGAATTCTTACTACTAGAAGATATTTCCTTATTATACTCTAAGAGAACTGGTAAATCTGTAGCCATTTTTTCTGTATGCTAATAGATCACCTGTTATATACATCTACCTCTTCAAGAAATAAGCTTCAACAGGCAAAACTTAAATATAATGGAATTTATATTGTAAAGTTTACAGTATTTCATTTTACATTGTCTATGTCTTATACATGATGTATTTACAATGGGAACCTAGATAGCTCATCTTCACATGGTCTTACCCTTTCTAGCTTTTACAGCAAAGTCCTCTACTGTTGCAGTTTTACAGCTGCTTTCATAAAGTTTTCTAACCTGCTTCTCTAATACTTCCCATGAAGATTTCCTCATACAGGATTCAAAGAGCAGAAAGCAGCAGGACACAGTGCAAAACTCTAAAGGCCCTGAGTAACTGACTAAGCTTAACAAGTTTGAAGGGTTTCAGTAAAAGGATTATATTGCTTTATGCAAAGGCATGTCTGTTAGATGTCTAAATGTAATTATTTAAAATTTCAGTTCCCAAAAGATTCTGAATATCTATAATATCTATGTGGAAGGTGATGAGAGTCAGAAGTTACAAATACAGATGGAAAGCCTAGCAACTTTTAAAATAATATCAGGAATTAGAGAAATTAAAATTACAAAATTACATAAAATTACAATTTCTTTCCTTCAGTTACACGTTGCTGCCCTGCATTTCTTCATCATTAAATTCAAACTTCAAAATTAATTTGCTATTATTTGTTGTGTTTTTTGCCACATAGCTCAGTCATCTTTTTCAGGGACCACCACTTTGTATTAGAAGCTGTTCCCTCTCTCGATGTGACATGCTATAGTACTAGTGAAACTCCTTTCCAAATGAGGGTAATTCATTTTTGCTCATGTTGTCACATCCATCTATGGCAGCTACTGAAAAACTTTTTCTATTTTGTCTTTAATGACACAATTTCCAGTGATTCAGTGATTTTCAAAAAACTTACACTGAAACCTACTTTTACTGCCAGATTCTGTTTAACTGATATGGGATATGATTTCACAGAAAGAATAAATACCATGCCTGCTAGTTTGACTTTTGAAAACTGTTTCTACAAATATGAATTTAAATATATATATATACATATTTCTTTTCTTTTCTTTTTTTCTCTCTAAAAAGATTTTCAAATTCTTCATTGTTTTTCCTTCTTATAAGCTACAAACACTAACCAATTTCTCAGGTAATTACGTATCAACACACAAGAACAATTACTATCTAAGTAGTATTATTTTTCTTCTCAGTATTGCCATCCACAAAGTTCAAACATCATGAGTCAGTCAGCACACCAGTCATTAGTTTTACATTTAGAACAACTAAATATTTTTTTAAAAACTAACAATTCTATTTTTTATCTGTCTTCCGGGGATGGTATTTTTTTTTTTCTTCTAGTATTTTCTCCTATTACCTACAAAGGATGTCAAAACTTCTGCTAAATTTTTCATTTTCATCAAATCTTGAAACACTTTGTAATCGTTAGTATTTACTCTTCATAGGCATTCACATTCTTTCGTGATAAGAAAAAATAAATAATGCTATCAAAGGAAAGATCTGTGGTGGATGATATATGGGGATAAGCATCCAGTAGCTGGAGGTATTTATCTTGTTGTAGAATTAACACAACAAGAATGTTGTGTTATAAAAAAAATGTATTGCCTTCTAACATACAGATTACTATCTCATGGAAACAACCAGGGACAAAGTTAGTCCTTGGGAACAGAAAATTTGAGAGGAGAGGAGACTGGAATAATTTTTGATTCAGCTGACTGTAAGCACCTAGCAGTTTAGGAATCCTTCCTCGTGTCTTTCTTTTTTCCAGTGGATTATCTCTGGTACTGATAAGTCACAATCAGGGGAAGAAAAAATGAGGTATGCCCTTGAAAAAAATAAAAAATAAAATAAAATAAAAGGCACCCCTGATTGCTCATCTGTAAAAAGGACAATTGAACCAGTCTGAGTCAGCCAGTTCTGGGCTCAGCAAGTCAACGTATCACTACTTGCACCTTGTCCAAGATCCAGATCTATGATTACACAGGCTCAGAAGTCTTGCTTTAATAGTATTTGTGATTACTGGTGCTCTGCAAAGGTTCTACAGAAATAACTGCAACTGTTAAAGACTGCATTTGTTTCTATACTTTGCTACTGCAGATTTAAAGCTATCAAGCATCAACATGCATTACAACAGACAAAAACTTGCTATAAAAACAATGCTTATTCTGCAGTGACACTGCAAGTACCTAATTTACTTTAAGAAGAAAGGTATGATCATTACATCATTCAAATAACCCCCACTGCCATCTCAGAACATGTTATTTTCAAATTTTGTCATGGATTTATACTGCTCAACAGGAGAGGGAGGCTCTCAGGACAGGAACACTTCAACTCAGCAGCAATGAAGGCCCACTTCTGACTCTTGTCCACTTAAAGAGACAAAAACTTGTATTGTAACATTTTGTCTTTGCTCATAGTTGAGATTCATCTTAAAAACATTTAAGTTTTCTGACCCACTGACAGAAACTAGAACAGTTAGATCACTTATTTCCAGAATAAAGAGCTCTTTAGTATTTATTTCCTCTCCTCTCTCTATATATATTTTACAGCTCAATAATAACCTTATAATAATTTTATCAGTAACAATTCTACAATATCAAGCTCCTTCATTCTACCTTTATAAACTGCTGCTCCATATCACATGTTTTCTGATCACTTAGTTCTGGGCTAAATGTATAAATATATACCACTCCAAAGTAATCCTTTATTGACTACAGCCGACAAAAATTCTAGGGTGTTCAAGATAAGGTGGCACAAATATTTCCCTCAGATTTTTTATTTTATTAGCAGCATTACACTGACAGCTCACAGTGTAATCAAGTCAGCAGTCTTCTCATTCATTATCACTGACAGTCTTTACTCCTTGCATATGTGACCTTTATTACCCTTATGTACATGTTATTTCATAGTATTTCTCCAATCATGAAAGGTCATGAAGGTCTCTCTACACAAGTCTGATCATATTCTGCTCTGACTACATGTCCCAGATTTGACATTTTGATTCAGCTCAAGGACACAACTTGACCTGAGAAAGCCTTACACTGGACAGCTTCCTTCTACCTGTAACACATATTCAATTTCAAACAATAATGTACCCATTTGTAAAATACACTACATCTACATTTTGATACTTTTCAAGTCCTGAAGCATTTCTTTGTTCATGAATTCTTTCTTCTACTACATCACAATAGAGATGAAAACATCAGCTGTTATTTTTCATTGCTATTTTTTCTTTCATTTCCCTCTCTCTTGAAAACAAGATTAAATAAAGGGTTTAAATTAGTGTTTAATTACTCACCATTTATTAAAATTTGGATTTACTCCATTAATTAACAAGTAAAACACAGCACTTCAATGGAAGTGTTTCTTAAAATCTATATAAATATATATATAAATCTTTATAAATATTCTGCAAGTATATTGGACAAGTAGTATATTCAGACCCCTATTAAGACTCACAATGCTCACCAAATTACTTAAGGAGAGAAAACTGCTAAGATTAGAATTACTTAGGGATCTTAAAAAAGAAATTCTCTGCATATTTTCTGTGCATGTTAAACACAAATACACCAGAATAAATGTTTTGATGATGCACATTAAAAAAATGCTTGCATTTGTAGGACTTTTTTTTCCTAATTGATAAAGTCTGCAGCAACTAAATCCAGGTAAGATTGTTTTGCCCAAAGAATATTATAAAAATGGTTGGCCCAGGAATTTTAAAAAGGTAAAAATCAGTTTTCTCTTTAGGGGTAGTTAGTTGACAAAACATCAGAGGATTCCTTAAAAAATATAAACTGCTGCAGAAAATGTAAGAACTTATTTAAATAGGTATTTTTTTTTGTTTTTTTTGCTTGTTTGTTTTTAAAGCAGCATTAACAAAAGAATGTCAGGGCAAAATTACCTTCCTTTTTACCTTCCTGTTTTAAGGAAACTTCTTACATTTAATTAAAACAAGATACGGCCTTTGTTCAAAGGAATAAATACAAAGAGCATCTTTGTATAGATTTCCTTGCAATTCTAATCACGTAATTTCTAAAGATTATATACCGTGTTTTGTACTTTTAGGAAATAACTTTTTTCAGTACCCATTTCTAAAATAAACTTGACAAGGTAGCCAACATTCCATTATGTATCTGAACAGAACACACATCTACAGGAAAAGACAGAAACAGGGAACAAAGCATTTGCCAGTAATAAGTCCAAAAGACCTCTAGCAACATGGCATAAAAATGGGGCAAACATTTTGGAAATCAGCAGAACCAGAAATTTTCGTGATTAATAAAAGGAAGACTTAAAAAGGTGATTATCTACCAGGCAAAATATCAAATGTAACAAACACAACTAGCAGCCTTCCAAATATGAGCCCTTCCACCAACAGAACAATTTACTAGGATTAACTTGACCCTGAATAACAAACATGGCCAGAAAAAGATCCTCTATTTTTCAATCTTTGACAACTGTTAGTACGCTATGAGAATAAACCTACTGAAGTATGTAGTGTTATCAAGTGGTGTTACTTACCATGTTTTGTTACAGTTTAAAAGCAACTGTGGACACAGCTATATTTATGTGTATAAATATATACACACACAAAAACATACACCCTACCTTAATAAAATAAGATAAAGAAAAGAGGAGTGCTAGTGAGCAGAAGAGACAACTTCACAGTGCAGTAGCAGGCAGAACCTACCTGACAGAGTACATGCCTTTTCCACATTAATTTCTAAATATAATTTCATACATGTATATAGTAAAACAGCTATTGAAGTCTTGACTAAAAATATAGATCATACATAATAGATCTGTTGTGTTACCAATAAATGATTCATCCCATTCTGTCCATTTTCAAGCTATTTCAGAGGTGTCATGGAGACAAGTGTTTACATTCAAATAAACCCAAATTTTTGACAGGTGATATTCTCGCCTCTGAAACCGCCAGTAGCAACAATTAAGCAGACAGCACAAATTATCTTTTTTTTTTTTTTTCCTCCTTTTTTTTTAGTTCAAACTGCTCATCTTCAGCATAGTTTTTAATTTAGACTTCAATGACTCTGTCTGGAGACTCAAAACTATAGTCAATCTTATGGGATCTTTCCCACCTCTAAAGTTTCATTGTTGCTCAAATAAGAGTCAGGGAATCTGCTGTGATTCCTGACTCTCAGGAATTATTTTCTTCCTTGACCATTTCCAGATGATGACCAACTCTTCCATAAAGAGTAAACCTGAGACAGAATCTATAAAGATTTGTTTTCTAATGACTCATCCTTTAACACTATGACACCATCTCCTGTGAAAGACAGGAGAAGTGAAGCTCTGATCAGGTTTGTTCACCAGGTACATGTCCTGAGTTCTGGCTGTGTGCCATGGCCAGACTGTCTCTCTGTGACCTGATAGAAGAAGGACATACACCTCTGCCTCTACTGGGCTTTTTTTAAGGATGTACAACCTTCAGAGACCATATTTAAAATGACAGTTTTGATTTACTATTGCAAAGATATTAATGCCTTAGTTTACATGGAATCATTATTTAACTCTGTAACTTGATTATGAAGGAATACTTTATCTTAGCTCATTTATTACACAAAAGAAAGGGATGAGTAAGTATTTTGTACTTAAATATTCAAGTGTAACCCAGTCATGTACTCTCGACTGGAAATTAAAGAAAAAATGGTAACCATTATTTTTTAGAGTTGTTTCTGGATGTATTGGGACTTCAGGCATTGTAGACTTTTTCTGAAAAGGTCATATCATTCTTCAAAAAAAAAAAAAAGAAAGGAAAAAAAAGAAAAAAAAAACCTGCAATTCCTTTTATTTCTTTCTATATCACTATTTGAAAGCAGGTCTGAAGTGAGAAACCACCCGAGGTTTCAGAACTCCAGTGGAGACATCTTCCAGTTAATCTGACCTCTTTTCCAACAGCAATAACTCAAAAAAATTTAAGAGTTCAGACATGCCCTTGATTTGTTTTAAAGGGCATATTCTGCTTTTGAAAACAACATCAGTTCAGATAATTCCTAAAGCTCTTTGCAATAACAGCATGCAAAACAAACGAACAAAAACAAAAAAAAATGATAATTTTATATTTATAGTATTAACTCTTAAGCTTCCCTGGCTATTTTAGGAGTCTTATTTTAATTACATTAGATGTGTGAAATCAAGGTTGCCTGACTGAGTCTAAAGTTCTGATAATTTTTAATAGTTTGAAAAAGCAGATACCTTTACCTGTGATACCAAGCAGACTCTCAGAGGTTTTTAGTTGGTTGTCTCTCTTTAGCACAAGGGTGTTGGGGGGGAAGGGGGGGGGGGGGTGAAAAGGTAAAACCCTACCTCTCCTTCAAATCCAGCTCATATTTTTTACAGTCTCACATACTTTTACTATAAGTGACTTTTCAGAGGGATTTGTTAATCATCTGTAAGTAGGGCACTGGGGCACAGCTCTTGCTATACCTCAAAATGCGTCATATATCTTTCTAACCATACCCATACAGGACAAGGGAATCTTAATATTATAATACGCCTGTTGAAACTAAAGATCATAAAATGATTCACTACATTTCTTTGGTGCTTTCAACTGGCTGTAAACAGCAGCTTTTAATGTAAATATGTGCCTCTTGATAAAAACTCATCCTGGTGTTTGTTTATACAGAAAGGAAATTTCCATTGCATAGACACCATCCAAAACATACAAACAATGAAATTCAGCATGAAAGATTAACTAACCATCTCGTCAGACTTTTAGTTTCACTGGGCTAAGCAGTACCACTATTAAGGACAGACAGAAACTGAAAAGGGACAGCAATTCATCTAATATGCTGGCACCAAATAAGTCTACCCAGACTCCAGAGTAGGATTCCAGAAACAGAGAGCTTCTGGAGACCAGCTAGTCCAATCCCCCTGGTCAAAGCAGGGTGAACTAGATTAGTTTGCTCAGGACATCATTCAGTTGGTTTTGAACATCTCTGAAGATGGAGAGGCCACAACCCCACTGAGCAACCTGCTGCAGTGTTTGACCAATCTCACTGTGAAAAAGCCTATGCTTACATTGAATTGTGTGTGTTTCAGTTTGTCCATTGCTTCTTGTCCATTTAGTAGGCACCACTGGAAGAAGGCTGTGGCTCTCTTTTCTTTAGTCCCTTCCCTCAGTTATTTAGCTACACATTTTATACACATACAGGAAATCTAACACCCCCTTTCCCCTGCCCAAAGCCACTTCTCTTGACCAAGCAGTGCAAGCTCTCTCTCTCCCCACCTCTCCGTTTACACCAGATTCTCCAAGACCTTAATAGAATTTGTGGCCCTTTGCTGGACACATCCCAGTGTGTTTATGTCTGCCTTGTACTGGGAAGCTAAGAAATGGACACAGCTCTCCAGAGCTGTCTTACTAGGCCTTCACAGAGGGGAAGGATCACCTCCCACAGCGTGCTGTGGTTGCCTAACACAGCCCTGGATGCTGTTGACCTTCTTTACCATGAGGGTGCATTGTCAGTTCGTGCTCAACTTTTATTCACCAAGACTCCCAGGATCTCACTATTTGTGCAAGATTATTTTAGCTATGTTGTGTAAAATTATTTTAGCTACTACTCAATCTTACTGTTGTGTAAGATTACTTTAGTTACTGGTAACTGCTGAAATCTCATTTTTACCAAAGCACAGCAGAAAGATTTCTCAGGCAAAATTTTATAAGACCTTGTTGGTGTCTCCAATCAAAAGGAAGCAAACAAATAAAAGCTGCCATAGAAATACATTTTTTCTTCATATATATATATAAACATGAAACTTCTGCTTCAAGACAAGTCTTCAGAAATCAAGTTGATTTTTTCTTTTACTGACTTAAAGTACTTGAATGACAAATATACATAAGCAAACCTTTGCAACATCAAGTACAGAGGGCAGGCATTTGCACTATTTACAAACTACTAAATTCTCTTTCTCTGGAGAGAAAAGAAAAAAAAACAGCTGGTAACACAGAGGATCTGAACTTTTATATCCTTATTGTTCTTAGCTATATTCTGTTACTTGCTGGACTGTTTTTTCAAGTTGGTGCATGTGTTTAAACTCTAATCTAGCCACTAAATGTGTTCGTTTAAGAAGTCTCGGGTAAAAAGAAACATGTAATGGACATTGATAGTCAGCCACTTAACTAAAAACAAAAGCAGTACAAGGATAAACCTGTTTGTGAATAAATGAAACAAACAATATTTGGCCCAAGGATCAATGCCACATCACATAGCAAAAGAGACAGAGGCTCAAATAATTGCCTGGAATCAAATATAAATTCATGTTATTTTAATTTTGTAGTCTAAAGACAAGTTCAAAAATACTTCAGGACTGATCTGTTTAAAGGACAGAAAGTGTCCAAAAGAAATGACAGTCCTCTGCAAGCTTTTACGCGTCACAGGAAATGGCATTACACATTGTGTATTAATTGCTTAGCAAAAAGCTCTGTCTGAATGTCTGAAAACTGAAACACTCTTATCCAGCTATATATTAGTGAGTGCTAATAAGTACAGACTACTGCATATTTGCCAAATGATTTGTATTTGGGTTAAATTTGTATCCACTGTTGCTGTTATTTCAAAATCCTTCAGCATTGTCAAACACTAGAAACACCAGAAAAGCACACCAAACCAAAGCAATAATTAAAGCTGCAGTGACTCCCAATCTGCTTTAGACAGCTTCCTATGCAGTTCTGACTTTATTTGCTCTTAGTCTGGAGCATTTCTAATGTTCCCTGCTGAAAATCATTTATCAGTTTAATGAACACGTTCAAGCAAGGCTAACCATAAGGGTGGAGGAGGGATTATATGATTCCTTTGTTACTCACACAGTACAACTACCCATCTTTCAGTAAATCTGACAGACTCCAAACATTAAATTAACTGAAATGAAAACCTCATTTTGAACTGTGCTTTCCCATACATATCAAACAGCCTGTGAAATGCCTGTAGATTTTATATCCAAATCCATTAAACACACTGGGAAGAAAAAAAAAAAAATGTATAGAAAATTCATGATTGAATATGTGCTCACAGAAACCTTCCATACTTTGTTAACTTCATAGCTGAACTGATCCATGGGCTGTGAAGCAAAGCACTGAGCATACTAAATAACACAGCATGGCATAAATGGATATGGAATGGCAAACCAAGTGAAATATGAATATTCAAAAGAACCTTACCATGTAAACTCTACATATAGAGCTCTCAGTATACAAGTAAGCACACTGGTGTAGGCTAATCAGCAAAGATTCCTCATGGGAAATTTGTAGATATTTAAAGGAATGATGTTTTAGAGCAATGAAGAAATATGATCATTTACTTGATGAAACTGCATTTTGTAAGCAGTTGTGTAAATGTGTGTCAGGCAGGAACACACATGGTGTATCATTAAACATTCAAATATTGCAGTTCTGTAATGCATAGCATGCTAACAGGCTTCAGAAAAAACAGACAAGCTTAATTTGCTCTCTCTTGATAAAGCACTATACGCAACTATCTAAAAGTCAGTCGAAGGAGGTTAATGGCAGTGAACTAGAATAAAACTAAATGTCACTACATCTCACTTTTCTGTAAAACCTTCTAAGTAGATAAGACATGTTCAGAAAGCTGTAAAATGTGCCCTTTGCTTACAAGAAAAAGGTCAGTTCTGTGCTAACAAATTGTAATAGGTTAGTCATAAATGATCATATCAGCAGCTTAAATATGGTATCTTACACATAATTTAAATATTGTTACAACTACTTGAGCCAGAAGAAGCCTGCATTGCACAGTTCAAACTCCTGCACACATTAAAGTAATGCAATTCATGAAAATATGAACACAATACCAGGAACAAAGAAAAATTACAAATTTCATAGCAGTGAAACATGTCTAAATAACCAATTGTACAGATGCCTTTGGCATCAAAGACCAACACAAGGAATGCTTAAACATTCTGTGTGGTGATTCTCAGCTGCTTTAAGAAACCAGCTTCACAGACCAATTCCACTGACTTCCAAGGTAATGAGCAAGCAGAGGTTCTGCAGCTCCCGGCGTGCATCACCCCGTGAGAGCTTAAGTGCACTTCACAATACTCCTGGAACATATTTTATGCAGAAGAACATAGAACATACAGCAGTAGGCTTGAGGGAGCACTTCTCCCTAAATTAAAATTAAAATAAAAAATAAAAAAAGCAACAGAGTCAAGATTAGGTTGAAAAAATCCAAGGCCACAAATATAATACTGGAATAGTTCTATTATGATAAAGGAAAATAGTTCTTATTGTAAGACCACATGAGGTTTTTTTTGCTGTGCATCTATTATTTCTGTGATCCAAAGTGTTATTCAAAAAAACGCTTTTATGGAGTTATGGGTTCTTAATAACAACTGTCCCATTCTGAGAGGGTTCAACTTACGGAGAGAAGTCAGGCATTGCTATGAAAATTAAGACTTGAACCCACACTGGCTGAGAGGTGCCAATGTTTATAAACAGTTTAGCACATTCTTAGGGATATTTCACCACAATTTCTTACAATGGTTCGTTCAGCACATAATGTACTCAATAGTAAAAGGATAATTATCAATAATATTTTAATTCACAATTACTAATGAGACAGATTGGTAAGGTTGTGTTGGTTTTTTTCTTTGAATATTTCATTGAGTCTTGTATTTCAAAGCTGACAGAGCATTTTAAAGATAAAATGTGTACATGGAATACTAATGGTGCTGAAGCGAGAACACATTCAGATCTGACACACTTATTCAGTACAGTAAAATTTACTCAAGCTAATACTTCACAAAATGCAAAGAAAGAATATGATCAATAAACACATATGCTATTACTATCAAAACAGGTCTCCTCTCCATTCTGGAACACTTAGCTCTGAAATAGCCTTTTGAAATGGCATTTCTAGCAAAGCTATTACAGTGTCAAGTCTGTTAGAGTAGCTGCTCAACCTGCGTGGCGGCCTGTGCTAATACCTATCACTCCCAAGTGTAACAAGCCATTTATCTACTAATGATTTAGAAAAGACAATATAAAAGGTCTAAAGTGGTTACAGTTCTTGTGCCCTTTCTGAAAACTTCTATACCTTTTAAATCAAAGCCCACTTGGATTAAGCAGAATATATTGGTTTTACCATCACATTTACATAACAAAGATAAAGGAGGATACTGTATAATGTTCATTTGATCCACACTGAATGATATATTTCACAAATCACAATAAATATAGTTCTTACAAAAAGGTATAAATGGTCATCAAGTTAGAAAATGAAAGAACAGAGTCGTAATTTTCTATTTCACTTCTAAAGTTATTAAAGGAGAAACTAAAGAAAAATACAGTACTTAGGAAACGTCTGCTGATATTTCAGATCAATTCTTAATTTTTATGTTTAGCTATACAAATGGAGAAAGACCATGTTGCAATGAGACCGATCAAATGCTCAATTTTTCTTTACCTAAACCAGATTCTGAATGACTCTGAGATTTTAAGTACTTCCTCAAAGTATCTTAGTGCTAAATCTTCTTTTATTTCTTAAGGTTCTATCTCCCCTAAGCTGTATGGCTCTTCTTTAACCTCTCTTCCCAATCCAATAATTTAGTTTTCACACAGATATCACATAAAAACAGCCCTGCTCCTAATAAAGATATTTTTAATGATACTTAAATTAAAAAATCAATCCAGCTGTACTTGTTAATATCCGTATGTAGGCAACATTATCTTACTTATTCTTGGAAATAAAGAAATAATCTCTTACAACAATTCAGCAACTGTCAATTATGTTTTTCTACCACTTAAGCCTTTGGTTCAGTAAATGCCTGCAAAAGTGCAATAATTGTAGGGTGGTTGGGTTTTTGTTTATTTGTTTGTTTTTTTACACACTGATGCCACAATGAGAAAATATTATAATTAAACTGGACTTTTAAGTCTATCCACATCAATATTTCTTCACCATGAGATAAATGAAGTGTCTCTTGTCTATCTTCCACCTCCTAACAAACACAATTGAATTCACTAGATCTAGTGCTAAACTGCTGTGAAGCTAAAAAAGCTATTTTTATCACAACACACTCAAGACTTTCTAATGGATTTTCTTGCCATAAGACACTTAATCATCTTTATAAATTTGTTTTCTGTAGACAAAATTTAATTTGTTGTAGACAGGATTAAAAGGTCAGAAACAAAACACTGTCATTCAGTTTGCCCTTTAAAGTCATTTCAAAATATGATATACTATCTGCTTAATTATGTTAGAATTTGGTGTGACTATATAGCTTCACCAAGATAGACCTGTGTAACAGGGTAAGCATCACTGGTCAGCTTAAAATATGCATCACTGTCACAATGAGAAATATGCAACTAAAGCTGCACACTGCTAAATCACTATGGGCTAGGTACCTTAAACATTCCCATGAGCTCTTCTGAATTGCAAAACAAAGAACTAGGAAGTGCAAACATTGAATTTTATTATCACAAGGCATAACACAGTATGCAAAATGGAAATGGAGATGAGAAAGACCACTTTTTCCTTCACATCTGCCATCAGTACATTGTGGATATTTTAAACGTGTAAAGGTTCAAAAATAAAGTATGTAACTTCATAAAAGAAAAGCCGAGAAATACAGATACTACTCTGAACAGAAAATGGGACCCAGGCAACTGCTCAGCCCACAAAGCTGGTTTTCTCTCAAATTCTTCCTCATCTAATGCATGTTTCTGGAAACAAAAGATCAACTAGTACATTTTCCACACAGTTCTATTAGGATGATGAATGTGCAAATACACCCCTAAGACTCAGAGGACAAAAGTGATAGCCATATTGCAAGAAAAGCAATTAGTTCTTAAATAAACCCTGAAACTAAATGAAGGTAAAAATCTAGTCAATTCTTCTCTGCACCTACTATGATTTGTAAATAACCTAGCAGTTTCACAGATGCATGTTTCTTGAATGTAACAAAAAACCCTTGACTTATGGTACAGGTCATGTATCTCAGCTAGCTTCAGTGTTCTTCCAGGACTGCAGTCACCTTGGCTCTGTAACATGGGAGCATCTGGGTACCTCTCATAGGCACATGCAGTAGTCGTAGTTACTACCAGAGACAAATAAAATGGAAAGAAATAAAAGAAATGGAAAGGAAAGGTGGCATGGAAGAAGTAATACTCCTTCCCTCATTAACCATTTTTGTAAGCTTCTTGGACTCTGAGCAGGTGCTGACTACAAGCTCCATTTGACATTGTAATACCTCTGAATTCAGGTGGGGTCTTGTTATGTTATCATTCTCCACCCACTCATCTCACCACCATCCCCTCTTACCCCCTGCCAACCACCCCCCCCAGGTAATGTAACTGCTTTATGGCAGGCTGATGATTCCAGTATCCCAGCTAGTGGTTTAAGTGGTTACTATTCTACCGAAGACCTCAAGAGTACTTAACTCTTTTCAAAATAGGTCTCTGATATTCTATTTCACATTCACATTTAACTTTTAATTCTCAAATGACACAGACAAAATACGTTAATCTCTTATTGTGTTTTGATAAGGATTTAAATGAGTTCAGGTATCAATTTGTTGCAAACTGCCCAGATGAACGGTAGAATTAATTGTCAGAAATGACCACTGTTTCTCACTACTCAATGGATTTTAAATATTCTCAATTTTTATTATCCATAAAATCTTCCTTGCCCTGACATTTAAGTAGCAGGAGGCACTTATTAACCTGAAACAATTTTCTGTTCCACTGACATTATCTCCTCATTTATATTGTTAGAAAAAGAAAAGTGGGAATATTCACAAAATGAACTTGTTCATCTTGTTCATAGTGCCATTCTGAATATTTGTGTTCCAAGCCAGAGGACACTTAATTCATTCTCCTCCTCCCCCCCCCCCCCCCCCCATTTTTGTGTTGTTATTTATGCTTGTGTAGCTTGAAATAAGAGATTGTTTATTTATTATTTTTAAAAGGGATATCATTAAAATATTTTGTCTTCCAGAATTAGTGAAATTAGTGAACAACATAGAAAAACTAATAAACTGATAAACTGCATTTATTTGGCAAAACTGTAGGAAAATTAAGAAAATTGGCAAAACTTTTTGGCAAAACTGTAGGAAATTTTGGCAAAACTGTAGGAAAATTAAGAAAAGTCAAAGGTAGCTAAACATCATGCAGGGGCTTTGGCATTCCTTCAAATATTAATATGCTCTACTGTTAAAGTTTGACTCCAGCTTTATTAGAAGCCAAAATAACTGTCTTTCTTGCTTAGGAGGTATATACACTGCCTGGCCAGCCATTCTCAGTGGCTTTTTAAGTATTTATCATTCAAGTTAAACATTTCTACAATGCCATCTGGTCTTTCATAATTATGATAAGCTTGAGAACACACCAAAATACTAACAAACACACAAGAACTAATAATTCTAAAAAAAATGAAGAACAGCCTAGAAAGAATTCTGGGTGTTAATGTGGGTGGGCATTTGCCTGGCATGGAAGAACCTGCCAAGGCAACATTTAACCAGAACACCAGTCCAAGATCAGAGAAAGATGCACAAGTTTCTTGCAATGTGTTTGGCTACTTTCATTAGTTTAACAGTAAGGGGAAAACCAGGATGCCGGTGGCCCACATCAGCCCAGTCCAGTCACTGTCTGGCACCAAACCTATAACAATATATAGTTCACCAGAGGCTGGAACTCAGTTCACTCTGCCTGGTTTAGTGAGCTGATTTCAACCATCCAAATCATGGAATCATTGAATCATTAAGATTGGAAAAAACCTCCAAGATTATCTGATCCAACCATCACCCTACTACAAATGTCACCCACTAAACCATTTCCCTAAGCACCAGGTCTAACCTTTCCTTGAACACCCCAAGGGATGGTGACTGCACCACTTCACTGGGCAACTCGTTCCAGTTCCTGACTACTCTTTCTGAGAAGAAATGTCTCCTCATTTCCAACCTAAACCTCCTCTGGTGCAACTTGAGGCCATTCCCTTTAGTTCTTTCACTAGTTATCTGACAGCAGAGGCCAACCCCTAGCTCCCCACAACTTCCTTTCTGGTAGTTGTAGGGAGTAATAAAGTCCCCTGGGCCTCCTCTATTTTCTGCATGATCCAACCAAACCATTGTTTCCACTGTGCAGATTGCTTTACCTCTAATTGCTGACAAGCAGTTCAGTAGATACAAGAACATAGACCAGAATACAAAAGATTTCGTATCTCCATGGTGAATGTGAAAGTGAATGCTGGCTTCACTGCAGAAGATAGTCTCTCCCTGTACTGCACTATGTGATCCCATTGTGATCACCTGTAAATCCATTTTCAATGCCCTAAATAGTTTGTCTATCAGGAAAGTTGGCAAATGTCAATATGTGAAATGATGTGCTTCTAAATAAAATAAATGTGGTTAATATGATTATATGATAGACTGTACAAGAGATTTAATTAAGAGATTAATTTTTGGTGAAGAACAGCCCCAAGTATTCTAATTCTTATAATTCTAGTAATCTTATTAACTTGCAAATTTGTTATATTAATGACTCGAAATAAACTCATGGCACCATGTTTTACTGATTTTGTGCAATTTTAAGTGCATTTACATGGTTTTAATAATAGCATTACAACGTTATCTTTACACAACCCACCACATATACATACACCTACACATGTACCTCACATGTCTAGAACTCTAAGCAAGTTATTTCATTAATTACCTCCTTTAAGGTGACAGAAGCAATCTATGTGTCAGTAGTGAGAGATGAAAACAGCATGTTTTCAGAAAGCACTAGTATGGGAAGCTATTCAGATCTCATTTTACTGTGTATATCTTATGCCACAATTTATTTCTATAGGATAGAATAATAAATAAGGTTCACTTCTTTAATAGACAACATTTTTCTTAAATCCTTTTGCATGCAAAAAACTTCCTGTAGCATCAATCAGAAATAATCTATTGCCATCAGTAAGCAAGTTTATTCCCTTTTATATTAAAACTGGTGGAAGAATAATGAAGTCTTTACTCTACAAAATATATTCTTCTTTCCAGCTGAGTTGCATTTTAAATTCTCTTTTGACTGTGCAACAGATGCCTTACTGCTGCTGCTTTGTGCCTGCTACTCTGCCATGTGGTGTTTGTTGCACAACCTGCTGGGAAACTAGTCAGCCATACAGGACCAGCAGAAAAATGGGAACTTCATGAATAAACATTTGCTTAAAAGCACATTATTTTATCTTTTTTTTTTTTTTTTCTTTCAAATCTGGTTACTCCACATCTGTAAATCAAACTAGAACCAGTGAAACATACTGCAGCACTTCAACTTCCACTGGCAACAAGATCTATGCAGGCCAATAATACGCATTTATATAACAGCAGTGTCTCCAAGCTCACAAAATTCCCATGGAGATCATTATTTCATCCCTTTAGGTGTTCCAATCGTCCTCCATATTTTTTAACTACAATAATGCAAGTAAAAGTATGAATAAGAATTTGGGTTCAGAGTAAGAAAAAACGCTTTCAACATTTAGGTTTGTTCTTTACAACATAGGTTCTCAAGTCAACGGACTTTTGCTAAGGAAGGACAACATTTATTTCTCCATCATATCTCTGGTTAATGCTCTCCTAAAAGGTCACAAAATATACATAATTATAAAGGAAGCAGTTGATGATTAATCAATTTTCAGAAACTATTACTGACTGCAGATATCCTATTTGAAAGACAGTTAAAGAGCCACATTTTCCTACATGCAGAATGTGTCTTATGGATTAGGTGTTACTTCAGTATTTAAAGGGCCATTCCAAAGTACCAGGCACTTCAAAACCAGAGCCTTAGGCTTGTGTACTGGAACAAAGTAGTCATGCAAGAACATATAAAATGACACCTCTATTTCAACTCCCTTTTCTTTGATTTTGCTATTCCTACACAATATATATATATGGCATATGGGGAAAAAAAATAAAAGAAAAAAAAAAAGAAAAAAAAATGCATTAGCAAAAGAGTTACTGTAGAACATCTTCTCCAAAAGATTCTGGCACAATTAAATTAATTTGGTGTCTTTTGTGTGTGTGCGTGTGTGTGTTTCCCCAAACAAACACATACCACAGCAACTGCCCACCAGATGAGGAAAAACAAATTCCTAAGATAAAGCAGTTCATCTTTCATTCCATAAAAAGAAAAATTGCTAGCAAAGACTATATATGTCTACAGCACACATAAAACTTATTTAAAATGTTCATTTTTAATAAATTTTTTGAAGTCATTATTGATTTAAATATAAGTAGGGGCAACTGAGTATTGATGTTTTTAGTGGTTTTTTTTTGTTGTTGTTTGTTTGTTTTTCCCTCACTATTTTTATTCTTTTACCTACATCCTACTTCGGGACTACTACACAATAACTCCTCTACTCTTAGAAATACACCACCATCATTTTCCAAAGAATAAAAAACAGGAATATAAATACTATGTCCTCTGATATTTCTGAGAATAATAACCATAAAAAAATATCTAAATGCATCAGTGATTAAAAAGAGATTAATATCATGCAGATCATAAAGCAAGATGTAAAGTATAAACACATTACTGGAAATGATGAGATGCATGTAATATCCACTAAATGAAGGACTTAATTAAAAGAGATGACCAAACTAACTGAAAGTCAAGGAAAGTAGTGAAATAAAATTGATCTAGTTTCTCTTAATGAATGGCAGATATTTCAGAAGGGATTAAGCTCAATCTTTCTCTTTTAAAATGGGAAGCTTTATTCTTTTTGTCAATTCTTCCCAGTCTTTGTAGCCCCCTCCCAGAAAAATTTCTGGAAGCATATACATCATAAAAGCCAGAGAAATTTCTTGATTTGCAGCTTTTGAATACATGCACTGAACGAGGAAGTTACAGGGTACAAACAGGTGTCCATAAAAAGAACTACAATACTAACTCACATATCTGCTCTGAAACAAGAATACAGTACTGCTTATTTTTAAGAAACCACTTTCATATTATTTAGATTCAGTATTTATATTATAATTAATATCTGGTGGGAAAATATTATTTATGCTCATTACTACAATATTATTTTAGGACATATCTCTTTGAAATGTCAGATGCTGCATACTTATGTAAAAAGAGTTTTATTATTTCCATTTCAAGTACATGCGAGTCTGAAACACACATATTTGTCTATCACAGAAACTCAGTCATTTTAAAACAGAGAAGCTTCTTATACTTTCTTTTGATTTTTAGTTCTATTTAACCATCCTGATCAACTGTGATTTTGCTAGAAGTCAGTTCACCTGTAACTTTTTACTATGTGAGAAATTAAATGCATTCAATAAAGCTGCAAGTGACTTTTGTATAAGGATTTTATAAAAGCATCATAATTTTGTGTTCAACACACTATTTCAATGTTCGTGGGTTTTGGACTTGAATCATCCATCAAAATAAAATAAAATATAATATAATAGCAAAGTCTGTAGGGATTGGAAAGTGTTCTATTGTGCACAGCAAAATAGCAGTACAAGTAGTCTTGAGAATTGTCCCTACCAGTTTTGGCACAGGAATTGATATGACTGTATAGAATCTGTGTTGATATGCCTTCTGTGAGCTCAACCAAAACATCTAAGTTTAAATGTCCTCATAGGAGATGTTACGAAAAATGAACAAACAAACAAACAAACAAAAAAACCAAACACCCACAAAATAAAATCTGATAAATTTCTATTGAAGTAAAGGTGCAGTAGCTAATATATGTCCCAGTATTCTAGCAGTTTTCTCCCATGTAGTAAATACTGGGGCACCAAGGCATGAAAGAACTTACTGAGTTGTGCAACACTGATTAAATAAAAGTTGTTAAAAAATCAAAATACCACATGTTCTGTTATAAACAAGTACTATGCTGCTACTATTCAGAAATAATCAATGAATACAAACTCATTTATGCATTTCTCAAACAGATATCAGTTATCTTTTACGTAAAATAAGAAAATCTCAGAAGTATCTATACACATGGTGGGAGACAAGCAAAAATACAAATGTTCACTGGGAATGTGCATATATCTTCTACACTTCTGGTGTTTCTTTTAAGAGAGCCAAGGATGGATGACAATTATGGGGTCTTTATCTAAACTTTAAAAATAATCAGAAATGCTAATGAACTAGGCTTCCTGGGACTGTCTAAAGGATACCCATCTTTTCACTGGAGACAGTTTGAGATTATGAAGCCCTTGAGTTCTAAAGATGAATGCCCTGTCTATCCTTCGCTACCTCTTTTACCCTTACAGACTTCAGTTCCAAAATGCACCCAAAGGTGCAAAGGTTGGACTTAGAAATGACAGGAGAGAAGAGTTTACATAAAACTCTTTCTGAAAACACATATCTCCATACAAAAGATGTTGTAAAACTTCCAAGATCTCATACTGCTCCCTGAAAAAATACTGTATTTGATGTGTGCTTGCTCTGTAAATTCTAAGGTTAAAAAAAACCACCATTTTACTGATACTATAAAAAACACTTCTTAAAAAAAAAAATAAGTTCTGCTTTAGCAAATTTAAGTTCCTACAGCAGCTGCACAAGTTTCTGTTGCATTTATTAATAAGGAAGAACAGACTTGCAAATAGGTATTGCTAAACATATGCAAAGAATTCAGCTAAGTGTTAACACCTCTCCCTGGGATGGGATTATTGCATGGAGTGTGTTATGAAGTGTTGGTTTCTATTCTGAGGACATAAAGTTCTTGAGAGAATAAAAGGAAGTTGTTTTCCAAAGAGAGCTTTGGAAAAGCTCCAAGTTCTAATGTTCTGTTGAAACAGATACAATGGTAGAAACTCCCCATGGAGGTTACTTACTTTGCTCTTTTTACTACATTCCTTTTAAAATCTTCCTATAGAATTCATTTTTGGCTGACACATTGGGGCAAAATTCATAGTTTGGGAGTTCCAGGTTGGGAAGAAGGTAATCAAATTGTCATTCACCAGTTTACTTCCTATCTACTTTTCCACTCTTTTTTTTTTTTTTTTTTTTTTTTTTTTTTTTTTTTTTTTTGTCAGCAGCAGGGAAAGAATGGAGTGAGAAGAGAATCAGGGAGACAGGGGCACATAACCATCATAAGTAGCAAAGGGAAACATTAGCTCCCTCAGCAGGAGAAATAGAGGTCATGAAAGAAGAGCAAAATACAGTCACAACAGCAATGTAGCCCCTTAGAACTCTAGCAGGAAAGATTGCAATGAAGGAGGGGAGAAGCTCAAGGGCATGTACTGGGTCTGGCTGGGATGTTAACTTTCCCTGCAGTAGCCCATACAGTGCTGCGCTCTGCACTTGTAGCTAGAACAGCAGTGGTATCACACTGGTGTTGTGTCTGCTGCTGAGAAGTGCTGGCACAGCATCAGGACTTTCTCTAACCCTCCTAAGGGGTGGGCAAAAAAGTGAGAAAGAAACATCACCAGGGCAGCTAACCTAAACCAACCAAAGGGGTTGAGAGGTAAAGAAACAGGAGAGTTGAGAAGAGATACACATTTTATAATATATGTGCCTTTGCTGCAAAGCTGTGACTTGAACTCATGAGGACACGCTTGTGTTTCTGTGGACTATCCATCTCTGGATAAGGCCATGCTGAATACCTACACTAGACAATAATCCATGGCATCATGTAATGACACAGTAAATCAAAATTAGCCAACTAAATGACTGCAAACACTAGTCCAAATGCATTTCAAATTTATTCAAAATTACTGAAAAACAGCTTTGTTACATCAGCTTTTCTATCATAGTCTTTCTGCTCTATTATAATTCTATACCTATATACCTATCCTCCTACATCCAACACAGAAGTAATAAGCAATTGCGAATCCTAATAGTATGTTCTAGCTAACAGAACATTAATCATTAATATGTTCATATATGGTCTGGATCAAATCAGTAATGCCTGGGGATCCAAGAGTACATGGTGTTTACATTAAGGAGCTTTGTCCCAAGTGGATGTCCCAAGAAATGACAATGCTATTAACACCATTGACTTTTTCAGCTTTTGTTGAAAAGAAAACAAAGAAAATAGTACCACAATATTCATAGGAAATGCTTTAAATGATTTTTATATAGGCCAGATGTACATGAATGCATAGCAAGTTTTTTGTATATAATTACTATATTTAATAATTTAATTACATATTATATATTTGAAAGAAAATATTTATATTTAGGATAACAAAACTGTTTACAAGTCAGAAAAAAGTGATTTATTTTTTGGACCCACACAAACATTTTAATTATTATCTTCCTTTCTTGAAAATTATATCTCTCACGCCATGCATTTATTGCTTCACAAAGGTAACAAAATTCATGAGCGTCAAACAGTTTAAAAAAAAAAAAAAGATTACATACATTTGTGAAAGTAAGTACATCATCTTCCAAAGAAATAACTTTTTTTTTTTTTTTTTTTTTTTCAGAGAAAAAGCACTATACCGTTATCTGCTTCCAAATTCTTTGTCTCCTCTGTTATACTTAGCTTTTTAAAAAACTCAAAATATAAAAAAAGATTTAACCATAAAACAAAATGGAACAAATTAGTAATACTGTCAGCCTGCAAAAAAATGTTTAGTTTTCTGCCAGTGTATAATTTTACAGCAAGGTAGATCACTACAGCTACAAATGGTGAAAAGTGAAACAACAATTGATCTGTGTGAAGTAAAGTGACATGCTAGAAAATTTCTCCAAGAAAAAATAAATTATCAAGACAGGTTAACTGATGTTACCACCTCATATAAAAGTTATGTCATCATCTAAAAACCTGTCTCTCCTGAAACTACAAGTTTTCACAGTTAAAGAGATTTCTATTCTTTGTACTGTAGCTCAGGCATGCAGTTCATCTGGATTGTGGGCAGATGAAGTGTAGCACAAGGACGCTGCAATACACTTGTGACTAATATTCCTCAGTGGGACATTATTTTGAAATAGAAATTCAAGAGCCCACAGCTACAAATTAAAATGTATTGAGTATTATACCACAGCCATGTCATAAAGGACAAGGGCATATATCCCAAGCAGGAATGAATCTGACTTTTTTTTTTTTTTTTTTTTTTTTTTCCTTGGGGAGAAATCAGAGGGGCTGATGAGAGGGTCTACTTTAAACCATCTTTGCAGCATTTTTACACCTGGCTCTTACTGCTACAGCTGCTACAGTGGATCCTGGCCCTTCAGCTACACAGTGAGTAATTCCATGCAATGGCTCATTCTGCACACACATACTCAAAGATGCTTATGATCCATTTACTGTGTTTCTGCTGCTTCTGTGAGAAAGGGGGAAAAAATGACTAGCAAAGAATTTCTTGACATCTATTTGAACACAACGATATTTCCTGCCATTGTACTTCAGTTTCCTTTTTTTTTTTTTTTTTTTTTTTTCCTGCTGTCACAGGCAATCAAAACATCCTTGGAAATTAATAAGTTCAGACAATTCTTTTATACAATTTCTAGTAGTCAGCACTTCTGTATCTTGTATAGTCAATAGAAAAACACTTTTACATTAGTTTTGAATTTTCTCAAGGCTGTAGGTGTAGGCTCAAAGCACATTTTCCCTCTGAGTATGTGAACAACCTTTTCCACAACTATAAAGAGAAAGCAGCATGGTTGGTCTGTGGCACTCAGCTGAGGCAAAAATATTAAGGAATATACTTCAAGCTGAGTGTGTGTGTATTTACTGTTTGTGTATTTACTTACATGCATGTATGCATATAGAAGCTGAGAAATCTGTTTTAAGTCACAGAAGAATGAAGTTCTGACATATTATATCAATCTGAGTAAATGATGAAGCCTCCACTGATGCAAGGGCTAGTAAATTATATTACTGTGCCAAACTGTCATTTAAATTCACTGGAAAACCTTTGCTGCTTTGGGCCACTCCACTCACAGTGGTTGGCAGAGTTTCCTGCTCTGGCACCACGGAGGTACACATGCCACCTGGGAGCACAGATGCAAGCAGCTGGCAAACAGGCATGAGGCCATGTGAGACAAGAAGACCAGCAGCTCCAGGCACGGGGATGACGTGGCTGCTGTCAGCCAAGAGGGAAGGTGTTCAACTGCTTCAGGAAGCAGGACAGAGCCATTCCAATCCTCATACAAAGCCTTCAAAGCCTTCAAAAAAAAGATTTCCCTAAATACATCACTTGCGGAGTTACTGTTACCTGTTCATTCTGTATGAAGCTGTCAGAAAAGAAGATGAATCTTCTGCTCTGGGAGAAAATGAACTACATGCCAGTCAGGACTTTATGCTGTGCTCATATCTAAGATACAACTAAAAGACAAAAATGATTTTCTCATACTTCATTTTAATTAACCTATGTAATACCCAACTTACCTCAAAGAAGTTAGGATCTAAATACAAAAACTAAGCTTATACTGGGATTTTTCTGAAAATAATTTACCTTCCCTTATTATACCCCACAGAAAATGAACCCAATAAATCCTGAATTTATTGGTTATAAGTAGAAGGGTACATTGAACTGCAAAAGCATTTGTATGAGCAATAAGGATTTTAGACTGAAGCCATCACAGTAAAATGGCAAGAATAACAGGCTCTCTTGTGTGCCAGGAGAGAGATGGTTCTCTTTCTTGCTACTAGAAAATAGCCTTGTTGCTTAGAAAATTCAGTGGGATTAATCTATATATTACCAAACACCAAGAATCTCAGTTCTGGGATCTATTTCATTCTCTGAAGTGAATATTAATTTTTTTTACATGACTGAAACACTCAAACATTGAGGAGTGCTTATGCAGTTCTCCCATAAGCCCTTCAGAAGCTTCCATGCAAAATGCAGATGAAAGGTTCACTATTTCACTAACTGCAGAATTAAGTACAACAAAGAAACTTACTCCTTCCCGTCAAGAATGTATCACATCAGGGACTCAACACCAAAGAACACATACACAGAGTGGGCAGGGGAGGAGGGGTTTCACCACTGCTTCCCCCCACCTTGTTCAGACCTTCAACAGAACTTTGGAGGCAGGTATGGAGAATAACCAAAGCTAAAAATGTATTCTTGATCAAAAATCTAATCTAAAGTATTTCCAGCTGAATAGGATTTTCAGTGAATTTTGTGAGGTGTTTTTTGTTTGTTTTTCCTTGCAGATGTGAGCTTTTAAGTATATATATATATATAAAAAAAAAAGGCATCCTTCACATAAATCCTCTAAAGAGAAACTCATTCTTGATTCCTGATACAGTTCTTCTCCCCTCCCACCTTCACTGATGCTTACTTCTTTCTTTTCCTCAAGAAAGCACAAAACAATACAAACGAGTTCCAAAGCAATGTATCACAGTAGATTTATTTGCCTGGCTTTCAAACTTCCTACATATTTATGTTACTTTTATACATATAAATTAGATGGGAAAACATATGAGGATAGAAGACACAAATATGAATAAACCCAAACATTAAAATTAGAAGTGAAGAAAGTGAAGACAAGTATCTGATGATTTGCATCATTAAAAAGTAGTCAACTTACACCTTTCTATATTTTTTTTTCCTCCCTTTCTATTTAATTTGACAAAAATTAGCTTCCTTCTGAAGATTCAGGGCAAAAGTTTGTTCATGATATGAAAGCTCCTACTCCACAGTGGTAAGATGTCATCATGAAATAGAGTATACGTCATACAAAACAAAATGAGACTTCAAAAATATATCAAGAACTATATCAAGAACAATCAGTCAAAGATTTATTTCCTATAGAATAAATATTTGGGTGATTAGTATCTAAATCATGGAAGTGATAAATCACAAAGTGATATTTTTAAACATATAAGTATGCTACTCTGGAAAATAAATTAAAGAGAAAAAAGGAAAAGGTACAATTCCTGAGAAATAACTATAGCATTCTGTCTTAGAATGGTATCTTCTAAACAGGAGGTTCAGAAATTGTGCAGTGCCCTATTCAGTATTAATTAAAAAACCCTTATCATTTTATCCATGCACAAAAATGCAGAACAAGTGACAGAACATATGTTAGAGCACAAGTTGCTGTCTTCTGAAATAAAACTGTCTTATCCCTGGATAGCGTATACAACAAGTTTGAGTGACTTTCAAAACAAACAAACAAACAAAAATAAAGTTGCTAATGAAAAATATTCCACAAAACTGAATAACGAGTCTCTTAAGCCAACAGCCAATCAACTCATTTGTACAAATGGAAATGGACATCATTTCTGAACTAGGTTCTACCACAGCAGTATTAAAACACAATAAATAGTTTGCCTTGATTGCAAAAAGTCAAATTGAAGTGGCAGAAAGGAGTTTAAGAGCTGCTTAATAGCAACATACCAGAAAATCAACATCAGGCATGCAGAGAAACGTATGCACATTAAATTACGTCTAACACATATTCAATTGGATAGAATACAGAAAATAGCTACCAACAACTGTGGTGATAGATCATAAAAAAATCTCCTGCCAAAATCATTTCTTCCAGCCCCCAGACAGATAGGAATTCCCTTCTGAAATATGAACCTAAGCATAAAGAACAAGACTCCTCTCATAGCTCCTTGAGCAACAAAAACAAACCTGCATTAACCAATTAGAAATAGGTATACACTCAGATATGTTTTAGATGTTGCTGTTGTTTGTTGGTTTTGTTTGTTTTCAACAAAACAACACCAAGCCATCAGAATTTAACCGCAAATCCATATTCATATCCATAAATCCATCTAAATCCATATTCACATTTGACAATTAATACGAAGTAATAAATTACCCAGGAATCATCTTTATAATATAAGTAGAAAAACAAACAAAGAAACAAACAAACAAAAAAAACACCTGCTAATAATAGTCCAACGTTAGAAGAAATCTGCAGAGATGCTGGTTAGAGAACAACGGCGCATAAGCACAGTACAAAATGTGACTGACTTCATGGTAGTTAACACCACATGCAAGTTTATGCATCACCAATACACAAAAAACACTGCTGCTGAAATCACATATGCATACAAAAAATAATAATAAAATCACAAAATGGCGTTACAAGTATTTCTATTACAAACCCAGAATACCTTCATATCACAAATCTGAGCCTGATTCTCTGCTTTTTCTCCAAATAAACACACTTCTAAACTGGTTTTAAATTGCTATCTTATCAAAAGATAAATTATTTTAGAAGGCTAGAAGTCACTCTGTCACCTTGCAATTTCTTTAATTACAACAATTTTGTAGGACAGTAGAAACAGAAATAACTATGTAATATACTTTTGCTAGATAAGTTCTTGGATATTCTCTTCATAGCACATACAAAGAGAAATTTAAAAGAGATGCTATCTATAGTTCTGCCTGTTTTTCAGAGGCTGGGCTTTATAAGGAACCACTACTTCCCATTACATCCGGTTCTCAACAGTTACTGGGTACATTCTAAGATGTTGCCAGACAAGTGAAAATGCTACACAATGCCTTCACTCAGAGAAGACAAGAATGAGTAAAGGATTGACAGAGAATTTCAGGACTGTCTGGAAATAAATATGAGCCTGGCAGGCCTTTGCTCAGCAAACGTTCATTTACTTTTTGCACTCGTAGAACATTCAGCTACTCACCACTAAGAAACCACTAAGCAGATATGATGTATCATTTATACAGCAATAACAAGTTGTTAGTACAATTCTGCTTGTTCTGTAATGAAAGTCTAATGAAACTAATAAAGCTTTATCACAACCTCCAGGGATCTTACCAGAAGCCAGAAAGAATATTTGACTTAGGTTGTGGGAGCTCTCCAGAAAGTCACGAGTAGAACAGATACTAAAGAAAGACAGACTCAGTAACATACAGACGAGGATATATAATGACAATTATATAATCAGCATATGCTGATAATCAGAAAATGGTATTTATATCAGTGTCTTTTGGTTCAGGCTATCCTGAAATGCTAGATCTCCCATCTGTAAGCTTCCAAAAGGCATTGAGAAGTTTTAGTTTGATACAACCCCTCTGCACTGCTTTAGACAATATTCTTTCTTCTCAGGAGTTTGATATTAATAGGTAAGACAGTTGAAGAGTAACAGGTAAAATTACAAAACTTACCTGTTACTCTACAAAAGAGTAACAGGTAAATTACATAAAAAGAAAGTCGCTTCCATCTACTGTCACAAGTATGAGCAAATATAAAGATCTGTTTTGTCCTATGCCCTGCATGTACGTATTTTGGAAATGAATGTATTTGTCTGTCTGAAATTAGGCTGGTATAATGTGCCATAAAGGAAAATGTCAAGAGATGTTTATTTTTGGATGTGTGATTCAATTCAGTCTGAACCTGGAATAGATGTATGGTAAGTTACCCAGTCCTGGCACCTTCAAAAAGTCATCAGCAAACTGTGCAGCCAATCCTGCTTTAAAGATAATTTGTTTCTGGTAGGGTGATTGGATTTAAGAGGCAGGACTGGGCAGTACTCCATCAACTGCCTGCTGGAACAGACAGATGAAGTTCAAAAAGTAGAAAACACTTCACAGAACCATGTCCAGAAGCTGAGCTTTGGGAACTGTGGTCAGGGTTGCTTTTGGAATATGACAGGGTGTACATATATTTGAACATTAAACTGTATCAGTACAGAAGTTGCAATGATGTGGCCATATGTCACAGTGGCCATGTCACTAAGGTATGAACTCACCAAGTGCCAGGTGCTTTAATAGGCTTTAATGCAACAACACCCAGCATTTGCCTCTAGGATGGTTCCCACACCTGCCTAATCTGATTCCTGTTCCTACAGCTTCAAGCCAGCGAAGAGGGAAGGTGGAAGGCAGGTGGAGTTACTGCAGTAGGACAAACAGCTTCAGCTCCCTTCTCTGTGTACGTTGACCAAACCACTCACACAGCTCTACACCCTTTTTTCTTCTATAATCCTTTACACAGGTGGCCTACCTGAGGTGATAAAACACAAGTTGGTCAGAAAAAATGTGTGATGGGAGTGTGTGGGGAGGGTGCTCCTCTTTGGAAAACCACCTGATGGTCCTCTAGCTCCCTTCAAACACTGCAGTGTGTACTGCCTACATCCGTTCTGCTCCCTGCAGCAGCATCAGGAAATTTACAGCCTTTATGCAAGCAGCTGGCTACGTCCCTAGGGCACAAGCCTTACAGTGCACCTTCTACTCTGAAGCCAGGCAGCACCATCTCACTCATTTTTGGCTTTATCTACTTACAAATACTTCCCTCCCCACATCAAACTCCAGTTGGTATCACAAACAGAGAAATATGATGTATCCAGCCAGGCTGTTTGCCCACAACTGAAGTTTCCAAGCAAGTTTAAAGGGCTAATGAACACATTTAGTGCCTGCTGCACTGAAGACCTAGGTGATGGCCATGTAGAAGGGTCATTCTACATATCCATAAAGAAGCTTTGTAATAATAATAGCCAAGCATGTTTACCTGTATTCCTACCTTCTGCATGCTGCCATTTAAAGATACAGCTATTATGATATGCTTAGTAGAAAGTACTGGGGGAATGTATCTCCTCAAATTTGTTAACTGTCCTTGTTACTTATCTTAATAAAGAGACATTAATGAGCTATATACATTTGGTCTGGTTAGATTATTAATAATAATTTTCAATGAAAACATTCGTTGAAAATCTAAAATTCAATAAAATATTCTTTCTAATCTGAATCCACAGAAAGCAAGTGAAACATTTTACCTCATGTTGAGCAAGGTGTTGCCAGAATTAATGTTGAAATAATGTCTTTGTATCTGAAGAAACATTGGTAAGAGTTAATATTCTGTGTGAAAAGAAATCAAGAAGAAAGAATCTGAAGCACAATCTCTAGAAGCTATCCTCTGATGACAGCAGCTAAAGAAAAGGCTGTCTTGCAAGGGAATTCCTTAGGAAGACAGACTGAGACTGAAGGCTGAGCTTTGTCACCAAATTCACTTTTGATGTAATCTCAGTTTAAGTAGTTCAAGCATAATTCCCTTTCATTTCATAACCCTAATCCTTCATAAGCCCCTTTAATTACTAGTCTATTTAGTATGTTATCAATAATTTAGGGACCAAGGGGGAGTTTCAGAAGTTCTGGTGTGTTGTGTTACTGGGTTTTGTGGTTTGGTTGGGCTGGGTTGGTTTTTTTCTCCTCCTCCCCCCCCAGTATTGCTTGAATAAATATCACCTGAAGCCAATCAACAAGCTTGCAAAGTCAGAGCTTTCAGTATTAGCTTTGTAAATACTTCACTTGTCTAACCTATTTTCTACAATACCATCATGCTAGCAGAAAGTGAGAATGGGAGTTCTCTGCAAGAATGTCACAGTCACTTACTAATACAGAGATCAACTTTTCTTTTCTCCATGGGAATATTTTAAATGTAATGCTACCTTAGCTGGAGTGTTCACATTCTTTTCATATGATAAAACTACTGCCAACCTGAATTATACAAAATATATTTGCATATTTACCAAAACATTATATACCTGCTTCTCCTTATCAATATTTAGTTCTTGTAACATATATTTGATGAGGTATGAATAGGATACGCTTTCTTTGGCAGTGATAACCATGCATTTTTTTAAAAATCCATTACTGGATTACAGCACAAATCAGTCCATTCTTATTTTACTTGTTAGGCACACTAAGTATTTGCAATCTTCAGATCATTCAAGGAGAAACAGCTCCATCTAAAGGTGAACAGGCTGACGATTCTCCTGCCTTGTGTTTTTCACATTAGCTATGTCACAAACAGCAATAGCAGTAATATGTTTGAAAAGTTGATCAGTGAAGGACTTATTGGAGGACCGTGTTCTTCCAATAAACTGGGGGGAAGATGATTTCCCTAGCTGAGCAGAAATGCAACACCAGAAGACCCATGTTATCATGATCCCTTATGTATTAAATCTATCATCTATAATTATTGTATCCTTGCTGCTGGTTGGAGTGTGAATATGACAAAAGCAAGTAACATAAAGAGTGGTTGCACTATTTATTATTATTATTATTTGCCTCCATTTATTTTCCAAACACATGACAAAGCAAAACTGTAATTCTACCATGTCAGTAACAAGAACACATGCTTTTGTGTCCCACTCTTTAACCCCTCATTCCATCAATGGCTCTTCTTTGGCAACCAGTATGACTGGCTAATAAATGTTAATTCTCTTTTGTAGCAGCTTTTAAAGATTATCATGTACTTTCTTCTCTCCAAATTTATCACACTGGGAGAAAGCTCACCCTCAATACCCAAATATAGCTCAGGATGGTGGTGCTAGTGTCAGAATTGATCTAAATATTTAATGAAAATACAACTGTGTTTAAAACAACTCTTAATAAAATAAATCTGACATAACGTACTCTGGAGAATTTTTTTTTGAAAACATATTGTTCTGTTCTCATTTATATCATTGTTCATCAGTTCCATAAAAAAAATAGTAGCCTGCAGTATTTCTTCCTTTAGGGCAGAAAATAATCTTGATATATTAGCAATAACAGGTATGCTGGTAGCTTAAAGTTTCTGCTCTCCCTCTACACCTTAAATTTTCTTTAGATTTCACTATTTGTCCATCACTGAACCAAGCATTGTAGCTCCCTGTCCCACCTGCTTCTGCCAGAAGCAATGTAGGTGAGGGCTCAGGTAGTCCCCCTAACAGGCAAGTGGCAGCATGAATCCTTCCCTAGAGGGAGGGCAGCCTCCCCAGAGGCCAGCACTCCCGACAGGCTGCAGCCAGGGTTTAGCTCCAGACTCATAGGTCAGCCAGGAGAAAGAAACTTAAGGACTTGACTGTGCTAAAAAATCTTTCTATTTTTATGACGTCACTTTTCCAGCACAGAAGGGACGTATTTTAGATCAGCAAAGTCATTTTTGTCTTGACTGCTGAGATGCGTGAAAGGGTGTAACAGCAAAGGCCTGCTAACAAAAAGTCAGTCCTTCAGGAGGAGCCACTACTTTCCTGCCTCTTTCATGATCCCACATCTGGACCAAGCTGAACCATAAGATCATAAATAACTTATTTTCAGATATATTTTTTATCCTAACTCACGCCAGTTTAGAGTTTAACTTCCCATCTCTCTCAGTGAGGTGCCATGTAATCCAACAGTCTTAAAGGTAAGTCCAAAGCTATTTAAAGCTTTATGAATAAAAATCTGTAAGTATTTTAGAGGTTTATAAATTAAAATAAATACAAATAATAATAATAATAAACTAGTAATGTGTTCGAATGCTCTTAAAATGTTTTATGGCAGAAAAATAATAATAATAATTTTTTTAAAAAAAGCCTTTCCAGAGGTATATTTTTTCACTTTGCAAGGAAAAGGTTTTGAATCACAAAGTACATTTATCACAGGTACAATGTGGTACATAAAACTGCATAGAAAACACTACCAAATTATAAGAATAAAAACAGAGTAGCTGTTTAATGAACGGCAAGATTAAATAACTCATTTAATACAAATTCACAGTCTGATCCCACACACAGATATATATTGACTGTAAGCATTTCTTCCCTGTTTAGCAACATTCTGAAAACACAAACTCCATTGCTATTATAATACATCTTATTATTAGTGTCTAGACAGCAACAACTAAAAACTTTTTCTTTTAAAACATTTTGTTAAAACTGTTCATGCTGAACCTAAAACCAGGACCATTTTAAAGGTCTGGGCCTTTATTTGCATAAAATATCATGTGCTTTTTAAAAATAGATTTTAAGAAAACTACTTCTCTTGAAAGACAATACAAAAAAAATTGTTTGTACAATATTTGCACAACACTACTTTTTCTATACTATGCCCATACTAAAAATATCTATTAAAATAATCTGTGAGTTAGATCAGTAAAAAGTTATAAGATCCTAATATTCTAAGAAAAAATAGCAACTTAACTGCTTTGAGGAAGTAAATTCCCACTTGTGTAAGCATCAGGTTGATGGAAAGTTAAATGTTCAAGTTATTTGCCAAATAAAGATTGATCACCTTGAATTTCTTCCCTCCTGTAAACAAGCCTGAAATGGGAGATTTGCTATATGATTAAGATAATATACTTCAGCTAGAAAAGTAGTAAATTGATGACCTAAGGTGCTGAGCATCAGAGAATGCTCAGTTACAAAAGATTTCAACTCTGCACATAATGAGCACTATAACTGGACAACGTAATTGTAACCAGTAATAAGAACTGTCTGAAGAACGTGTATGACAACTGGTTTAGGGTTTTAGTTCAATGGTAGACAGTCAATTAAGATGAGTAATTTTCACCTGATGTTGATTTGTATCAGATTTTTATTTGACAGATTATTATCCTGTGAACTTGCTATCCATTCTAGAGATCACATTATTTCAAAAACTTAAAATACCTTTCTTCTCTTTTGTAAATCAGAACACATTTGCTTCTACAGAAAAAAAAAAAAAATAGATTAACCTGGGCTTTTCCAGTGAATTTATGCTTCATTTTCGAATTTCTTCTTGAGCTCTCCTGCTGGTCCCACACTGAGTTAAGGAACCTTGATTTTTATAGGCTATTCAATTCCAGTGAACAGCAGCCAGGAGCATACCGTGCACACACTCTGCATAAAACATTCATACATCTGAATTAACGTCTTCTAGTCATTCCTTTATTTGAGTTCAGGTTGTCTCCTCAAAAAATTCACAAACATAAAATATTTTCTTTGGAGTACCTCAAAAAATTCTACCTGCAATTAGTACAGTCTACATGCTGATTCATAATTAAGATAATAACTGGACTCATATTTTACAGCATCCCCTTGTTCTCTTACTTGTAGGGCACTCAGAAATCATCAGTATTACATGAAGCACCCTCAGACTGCTCACATTTTCACTCCTTTACAGAGCTTCAAGAAAAAGTCAGTAGCTTCTGCATCTACAAATGTTTGTGTGTATATAGATAAGTTGATAGATACAGACACGCACAGAGTAACTCTTCATCAGACCATCACAACAAAAGGGGTGCTTCAGGAAAATGGGGTATTAATCAAGGCTGTGAATATTATGCTGAAACTTATTTAACTATATATTGCTTATCAAAAAACCATGAGATTGTATTTTGGGTTTTGAATGTACAGCAAATGAGCTTTAAACAAAGAGAAAGAAAGCAAATAAATCAACTTGGAATAACAGTGTTTAAACAATTCAATTTGTTAAAGTCGGTAATTAAAATTAAGCCTATATACTTAATATTCTTCTGCAACAAAGAAGCAGGTGAACAATGCTTTCAAAATCATTATTACACTAGGCAGGCAAATCTGGTTTTGTTATTCAGCTCTATGCCAGAAAAAGACTTCACTTTATACAAAGAATGGGCAAAGTTACTCTTCAGTTATGATGGCATCCA
The DNA here is from genome assembly GCA_011074415.1 of Stictonetta naevosa. Classification (NCBI taxonomy): domain Eukaryota; kingdom Metazoa; phylum Chordata; class Aves; order Anseriformes; family Anatidae; genus Stictonetta; species Stictonetta naevosa. The sequence goes on from CM021700.1 coordinate 5,492,392, forward strand.
AACACAGCACTATTTGCTCGATAGACAAAACCAAGCCATACCTCTTTATTAAACAGTAACTGTGAAGAAACAGGAAATAAATAGAGTAGCACAAATATATATATATACATATATATGTATACATATAAAACTATTTACACGGTAATTACAAATCTGATCATTTTTCCAGTGTTAAATTTATAATCCAGAAATCATCTTTTCATGATTCCACACACATTTTGCAACTAAGCTACAAGGCAAATTAAATTTCATCTTTTTTTTTTTTTTTTTTTTTTTTTTTTAAGTACCATCTCCACTTATGGCTATTCACTCTAAGTAGACTACAGCCAAAAAGATAAGATTAATGGAAACTTCCCTTTATCTATTTTACAATAAAAGGTGGAGCAGTGAGTTATACACAACTCAATTGCTACAAGATAAGACGAAAGTAATAAACTTCATATTCATCGATGACAACGGCATTAATCACATATCAAAGCATATTAAAAGGTTTAATTAAATACCAAAGAAAAACTCTTCAGAACTCTTCAGACATGCAGGATCAAATGCCTAACATTTCTAATGATATTAAACACTGTTCATGATTCCTATTTTATAATACAGGCAACCATTCTGCTCTATGCACACAGCAAAACAAACTAATTTTGCTTTTATTTGGTTAGCAATCTTACTTCAACACATTACGGATTATATATACCAAATCCAAGCTTGTATTTATTGAACAATTCAGAAAAATACAGAGAAAAAAAAAAAAAAAAAGTAACCAAAGGCTTACTTTTAAAATGAAATGAAGGTGCCACTACACACATTCAAGTTTGGCTGCCGAGCCAACAAGGTCAATTATCCCAGCAACCTAATTTAATTTCTCCTTCACACCTGAGATGACACTCTACTTAAGAAATTTAACCTAATGCCATTTTTAACTGCCAAAATAAAGTGAGCCTGCTATTATAATAATTAGAGAGCTATAATCAACAATTGTGTTTTCAGTTTTAGAATTGGTATGTTTTTTTTCTTTGTTTTTAAATTATGCTTTGTTCAGAGTATGAACGTACATTAGCCATTACATCATTACTATTTTCTTTACTCATTCCTAATGAGCATAGACATATTTCAATACAGTAAAATAATTATTATTTTTAGAAAAACAGCTGTTTGGAAGTAAATTCCCCTTTAAGATAGGCCACAATTTTAAGGACCTATCTTACAGAAGAGGGCTTATCCCAGTACTGTGTCCATTCATACTGTGGCTCTGACAAGAGGAGCAACTGGACAAGTTACAGAATAAACTTATTTTATTACAGGCTACATTGTTTCATGGACTTCTGAACATCTCTTTTGCCTTTATTGTCATATGTCCCACATCAAACATTCCATTTGGTTAAAGATGCAGGGAGAACATATTGTCAGGACTCTGAACTTCTGACAATAATATCTCAATATCACACAGCAAGGAAGCTTCAAAATGACAAAGACCTATAGTTTTATAGTATCACATCCATCATCATATGTTACTTCTTAAGAAAACTGTCTAATGAAGAACTATATTTTCATGCATCCAAACTTCACCAGAGAATCAGACATAATATATGGACAGAAACATCTAGAGGAGTTCTACACATAATTTTGATAATGGATTTTGCACATTTTTCTAATGCCAACAGAAAGAATGTGCTTTCAACATAAAAATCAACATTGCCTCCCCCCAAAAGGATGCAGAGATCTTTTAATTTTTAATCACAGAATCAAATACAGATAATTGACAATTTAAGATCTAATAGAGCCTATTTAATCCTTCTTGTTCTTCAAAGGAGAGTAATAACTAGCATGATAATTTCATGTTACTGGACAGTATTATTTTCCCATTCATAATATAAAGCAGAAGATGAACAAATTTTCTGTATTGAAGTGAATCTGTCTCTGAAGAATTGATGGAAATAAATTCAAACACATCATCAAATTAAGTAGTATTACAGCCAACATAGGTAAGTGTACGTTTCCTTGCAAACTATTTAACCAGAAAAAAAAAGACTCAGAATTGCAATTCATGGCATCCTTGCCTTTTTAAGCACATAACACTAGCTCCATATTTTCTGTCTTCAGAGGAAAATACCTGCATACTTGTTAAAATGTAAAGGCAAAGGAGCACAGGAGCACAGTCCTAGGAGAAAAAGATTATATCTAAATTTATATCTATAGAAATGAATTGAACAGAACTGATTTTTATACCTTTTTCACTTTATCAATGCCAAAAGAAATAATTATTTCAGATTTTATATAAGCATACATAACAGTATTTTTAAAAGCCATAGATTTAAACCTAATGAATAAGTCTAAAAACATAAACACTAAACACGAAAAACAAGGATACTGTCAAATCTGTCTGGTACTTTGATAGCTGACATAGTAGCAATATAAATGCATTAGGAGATGAATTAATTCTACAAATGTATTAATCTTTTCTGGGGTAGAAATATTATTGTAACAAAACAGGGGTATCACCTTTACCTATGTACAAGGTGCAGAGATTGATCATTCTGCATACTTGGTATCTTTATCATAACAACCGTCTCTAGTAACCTTATAACAGGAGTCCATGGAAAAATTTCTTACAAGTGCTTCAGAGAGGCTGGTGTTACTTGTTTTCTGAACAACCATTCCTATAGATAGCAGCTCATAAAAAGTCTGATTAAAAGCAGTATGTTTAAGTATTTAAAGCTGTAAGTATTTGAAATCACTTCTTCATTCTGAAACTGCAGGGCAGCTGACATTTCCTCCACTCTCTGAGAGTTCTGGAGGAAAATAATCTTATCAAAGAGATTACAATATTTCACTAGGCCTTGATCACCTCTTACCATGAAACCACCAGATGATGAATGGATGAATGAGGCTATTTTTGTTCTTTTTTTTTTTTTTTTTTTCCTGATGTAGAACCGTTTTGACTGCAATTTAAAAGCTGTCTTTGTGGGACATGTGTATAATAAATTCTTTGTAAAAAACTGTCGTTATACAGAGTATTTTTTGCCTCTGATATTTCTTCATTCAGCACATTAGTTAGAAATATGCTGTTTGCTTATCAATAAATCAAAAGATTTAATAAGAACTTGACTTTTCTTACACTGAATGTCAAGCATAAATCATAGACTATTTAAATAAGTGATTTTCCTTTTTGTTTGTTCTTTTGTTAGCCTTTCCTAAAAGTATCATCTAGGCATCCAGTATGAATCATTCTATGGATATAGAGCTTTAAAAATAATAACCACCCTCCCTACGCTCCCTACTTTTTGCAAATTCATTTGGCTTTTTTTTTTTTTTTTAAAGAAACATTAATTTGGAAAAAAATATTTCTTACTGTGCATTGTGCTAGCACATTTAACTCTTAATACTGGCATACCGTTCCAAGAGCTATAAGTGCAAGTTTACTGCATTAGACCAATATTACTAATTCCCTATTGCTGTAACTAAGGTTGGAAATACTCTGGTGCTTATAATGTCAGCTTATGACTCTCAGCACTTCCTTTGCACAACTTGAATTTAGAATACAACCAATAATGACAGGGCTTTTTCTGTACTTTTCTAAAATGTATCAAGTTCTCAGATTGGGAGAGTTTCAACGTTTTTGATACTAGTCAGCTATCATGAAAATTCTCTACAGGCAGTATCTGTTACATCACAGTATTGCAACACTCATAACATCCCTTTTAAATTGAGTACAGTATATTGAAGACCTGTGGCAGAGTTATGGAAAAATATTGACAGAAGTCTCAGTTATAGCTTAACCAAGGAGTCAGTGAGCTGTGACTTTACCAACAATTTAAGGAGTGGAAAAACCTCAGAAGCCTGATTATGTTTGTAACAAACACAGCAGAACCACCTTATTTGAATTTTGGAATGGATGAGAATGATGCCTTAAGGGAGAGCACTTTCTGTCCAGATACCTGAGAACTTATACCTTAAATTATTCTTATTCTAGTATAAAGCAGGGAGTGGGCATATCTGCCAGGGACAATTCTGAAGTGATGTATAAGCCTTTCTATGCTTGAAATGTTATTGTAAACATACTTAAAAAAACAGTTCACTCATCTATTTATACTTCAGAACACAGGGTCTGTTGTTTTCTATGTTAAGCAAACACAGAGATTTCAAAGCTACACAGACATTCTCAGAGCTCTTCTTTTCCTGTAAAGAATGAAGCTTTACAGAGAAAGCTCTGAGAAGTGGGGTGCCAAGAATGGAAGACCAACATCAAAGTCACACAGTACCTGGTTAACAGCTGATTCTTTTTCCTCACTGCAAAATAGGGTTTCTTACAACTTCAAATGAAATACACTTTTTCCAAATGCTATTTTTATCTGTCAAATATACCTCAAGTATCTGTTTGCATACATTAATTTTACTTACCATCTTAAAAAAAAAAAAAGATACAGTTCAAACAACTGCAGAATCAGAGTCCCACTTTTATATATAAAAGATGTAAGAGATATAGATCTTTTTATATATGCAGTGGGTTTTGTTGTTGTTGTTGTTTTCAGAATTTATTACATATATAGACAATTTTCCAGATGGTGTTTTGACATGATGGTAGACTTCATATTCTATAGATATGTTGTTTCAAAAATTTAGCTTTACTATCATATCCAGACAGAAAATATACTGTATATATTGTGCACACAGCACAATGAAGCTGTGTTACTGCCAGTTTCAACTTGGAAAGACAGCAGTAAAATTTACTCAGTTTCTGATAAGAGTTATGTATAGAAAATGTATTTCTTTCAGAGTGTTAATCTACACATAAGCAATTCCTTCCAGTGACTGCTGACATTCTGTAAGAAACCTCTCCTTATGACTGTCAATTACAGTACAGTCATCCTTTAAAATCTGCATACATATTGAAAAGAAACTGTTCTCTGAAAAAAATAAACCTGTCTGGAACACAGAATACATCAAAAATAATTGTGATAAATGACTTCCTAGACTTCAAAGGAAAACATATTTTTTTGCAAATGCAGTAATATCAGAATTACTTTTAAGTTCTATTTACAACACACCCTGCACTTGAAGCTCTAACATTGTAATAAGAGATGCAATAAACATACTTTTCTCATAAAAAAAATAACTTTTTTATTATTAGAAAAAGTTAACTAATAACTAGAGACACTCCTAGATTTGTCAGTCAACTAATACCAACAACAGAATCATCCAGGCACAGTACTTCAAGAACAGCCTTTCTTCAAAAGGTGCATAAGAAAAGTCTGTGAAATAAAGAGATACTTAAGAGAAAAAATCTATTTTTCTACAACATCCCAGCTGTGTACACACCCACCTTTTTCTTTAGAATTAATGTTATGATAATCCTAATGCTCTAACAGATTTAAAATTTGGTTTTATTTAGATCTGTTACACAACAAAACCTGGAAGCATCATAATCCAGATGGAATTTATTTAAAAGACAGGCCAAAGATCAAACCTCTGAATTAATCTGAGTAAAGTTACACCTCTTGGATGCTCTCCAATGCTTGCTTTTTAGATTGCTGATAACAAGGAATCCTCCACAACCACGAGTCGTCTGATCCCGCAGTTCCATGACCGTTACTGATGAAAGCGTGTTCCTCTATTACATTCTGTGTAGTTTCAGCTTCCACTAAAACCCATTATACATTTCTTTACTGAAGTAAAGAGGACTTGGTGTCTATTTAAAGATCACAGGCAAGTCATAGCTCTTACCTCACTATTCTAAAACTATTCCTACTGTTTTCCATACTTAAACCACAGCATCCATACAACTAAGAACACTAAAACACAGCTTTTGCCTGCACTTTGCATTCTATCCAGAATTTTACTGGAATCTGATTAGGTTTGCTTTAAGCAATTTTGGGGTTAGAGGTCAGTTACACGAACGTTTCTGACATTTCAATACAACAAACTTCTCCAACAGAACAAAGTAAAATCTTTCAGCATTACTGCCTTTCTTACCAAACCATGGACATGCTTCTGAGAATGCCAAGACTTCTAGAAAAAGATGCATCTACTAACTTTTTTTGCTCCAAAGCACGATGTTTTGATATAATCCACTAGATTAGCTTTCAGAAAGTTAATCACAAAATGTTTTTCCATATCCTTCACAGCTGTCTAATGAAGATAGATTTGTGTACAGCTGTACCACAGCTTGAGGTAGTCACTTTCAGTTTATTCCCTCTTTCTTATATTTCAATACAGCCAATCCTGCCACAAACTCTATAAAAATCAAGTTTTCTTTCCAAGTGTTACAGCTAAGGCAGAATTTGGTTTGAGCATAGAAAAAGCCAGAAACTTAAGTTCAAGGCAGGGAAGAATAAGATTGTTTCTGTTTAGAGATGATAATAAGAAGTAAACAGATGAATACATTTTTTAAATTTTACTGACAGTTCATAAACAGTAATATTTTTTTTCTTTAAAAGCAACTTCTGTGGTATTTCTAGACGTCAATACCTCTAGACTATCTTTCATTTATTTTGCTGTTGAGAAAAATCTTTCTCTTATACCTCATGTATCATTCACCCAATGAGACAATATTCACTTTTAAAAGGACACAACAGTTTTCAGCAATAGTAAACACTTGATATCCATTCTTGATACAAGTATTTTCAACACTTTCAAAAATTTCTAAGTTTGAAGCAGTAACTAAGATTTAATCACAAGAATGATCATTCCTACTAATAAATAGCAATCAGTTCAACTAGACCAATGCACCATCTCAGAGGATGAATACACAAACATGCACATGAAGGACAAAGGTTAATGATTTTTGCAACTATACAAGTATTCATTAATTACCAGATGGATTGCCTAATTTTCTACTAGCTCAGAGGTAAATTTAAGGCTAACTATACCCTAAATAGTTGGAATATGTTACCACTGACATCACATTATACAAAATCCTCATTAAATGTACAAAAGAAAAAAATAATTAAAGATGTCTGCGTCTATATGATATTTCAAAATAAATGAAAATGAAAACAAAGTGCAATTACTCAAACAGCTTATTCACCACATGGTGAAACAAGAATACTCAAGTATTTTGGGAAAAAAAAAAAATAGCTGATTTCATTCTTAGAATTAATTACCTATGTACAGCTCATCTACACTGATTTCCAAGCATTAGTTAATACATTCTTTGCAGTCTCATGAAAGATGAATGCTGATTTAAGTGTCACACCTGTTTTTATAAGGTGCCAAAGAGGTTAAGTGACTGTGTGTAAACGTTCACTGACAAACACCACACAAATTACTTAAGAATAAAATATAAACCAGTTCCAAATTTCAAATGAATGGATTGATGAAAAATGTTTCTCAGTTCACTCCGAAGATAATTCAGCATCGCAGCAGGTTGTCAAAAGAATAGCTGCAGCATCTCCACCCTTGGAGGTTTTCAAGACCCAGCAGGCCAAAGCCCAAAGCCTGCATGAAGAGCTGACACCACTCTGAGATGGGCAGTGGATTAGGCACCTCCCAAAGCTCCTTCCACCTAAAGAAGCCTATGATCCTATGAAATACTACGATTCTCATTCCTTTTGTAGATGCAACATAGATGAATCCCAGAAGAAAGTGGCATCTTATGTTTCAGCATAGGCTAGGTCTCCCTCCCTCCATGATGCTCTTCTTGACTTCTTGTAAAAATGTCTAAGGAAAAGAATGCAGCAGGAATACAGAAATACCACTTCCAGGAATTTTGCCTAATCTTTCTCAGTGTGGACGTGTGCAAAGGAAATAAATTTTTCTTCTGAAGTTTGCTTTCAAGTAAAAACAATCATTTATATTTTCCTGGAATATTACAAGCAGCTATTAATTTTTTGGTATACTAGACTCTTATAAAATTAGGGAAACAAAGATGAATGTATCTTTGTTTAAAATGCATCTGGATTAACAGTTTATTAAGAAGAAAAAAAAAAAAGGATTATGGAAAAGAGGCTCCCCCATCCCCACACAGTAATCGATTGGCAAAGTTACAGAAAGGAAAGATAAACAGCACAAAAACAACAACAAAACAAACAAGCAAACAAACAAAAAGGTTATTTGTTTGGCAAATTATCAGATAAAACTACAGCACTGGTGACAAGTTTCCTTAATATTTAAGTCTAGCTTTCTGTCAAGTCCATACAGAGGCTTTTCCAAACACCTGTTGCTTGCAGTGCATGTAAAAAGAGAAATCACGTCAAGATCATCTTCTAGCTACCACATCAAACTTAACTTAATGGAAAGTCATAGTAGGCCATAGCCTTTACTTCAGGGTATAGGTCGCCTAAAATTTTGGTTAAATATTATCTTAATAGGAAAAATAATAACAGAGAGAAACACAACATAAAGTTAATTCTTCTGCTGTTCATGACTACATATACAACACTCTAAGGTACAGATAAATCTTAGCCTAGAAGAAAAAATGTCAAGTATTTTTAAAAGGTCTAGAGATCATGTGTTCATTACCTTATGTATATATATTATGTACTCGTTTACTTATCTCCTGGTGGTAGAATTTATATTCCTTCTGTAGGTAAGCTATATTGGAGATACAGTCTACACATAAACTGGGAAACACCCCACTATAAAAATAATTTACAATTTTAATAGAATTAGATTAGCAAAAGCAACCCACTACTGGACGGTGAGATTTCTCAGTGCTTCTCCCAAGCTCTGGCCTCTCCCCAGCAGATGGCAGCGCAGCCCCAGAGCGGCAGGGCACCTCTGCCGCAGCCTGATCGCGGGGAGCCGGGCAGCTACTTGCCTATACAGAGGTTATTAGGTTGATAGCATAATAATGCATCCTGAAAGACTGATATAAGAGTAGAAGAAAAAAGATTCCCCAAGAGAAGGCTTTTCTTAATATCTTTTCTAATTAGGCCTGCTTCATCTGAAGTACAGCAAGAACTACCAAAAGTAATAAAAAAAAATCCAGAGGGTTCTTGCACATATCAGATGAAAACACCCTCCGTTGCAAGTAATATTGCTTCAAAGTTTCTTCCTTTTCTACATGCTCACATTCAAATCCATAAACATAACCTCCTACATGTATTTTCATAATAACCTGTAGATTAAGTAATACTTTTAAGGGTAAACCAAAAAAAGCACATACAAACACTCCAAAACAGAAACCCAAATCCACGACCATGTCACTATTTTGGAAAGCACTACCAAGTGACACTTGTCCTTCCCTTTTATCCTCAGCTACCAAAAAAAAAATAATAATAATAATATGTGAAGGCCAGGAAACACTTTTTTACAGAGTTCTCAGTACTGTCCATTTATTAATGCTGTTAAAACCCAAAAAAACTATTATTGAGGCCACACAAAACATATTATGTACACACAAGAAATAAAAAGGAATCTCTGTAACAGTCAGACTAATAAACTACTGCTGCAGTTAAGTCTAACATTTTAAAGGCTGCTGGAAACAGTCAGGGCGCCTACTGAAGCCACCATGTTCGCACCAAAATGCTGCAAAAGATAAAAAGCAGAAAAGAGCCCAGCAAAATAAAAACCAACAAAACAACACCGATTCACTCGCAGGGATCCCAACACTTGCTAACTCTACCTCTAACTTTCCTCTCCAACAGAAAAAAACTCCGGTCTGTTAAGATTCAGTTACCTTCTCCCTCCAGCTCTTACCCCTCTCTTTCCCCTGACCATCACCACCACTAGATGGTCCCCGTATACCACTGCTTTCACAAAGCTCACAGGTCCTATTGACCTTTTTTAGCCAGACAGAAACATGTCACAAGAAAAACCCTAGCTACATTGTTCTACAGTAAGAATCTAAAAGGATAACATTTTGAAAATGCTTTGCAGGCTGGGGACACACTCCCATCCTTACCTACAGCAAAGATTTAATAAAGGCACTGACACATTGTCCTGTCAACTACAGTGTATTTTTTTTTCCATCTTTCATTTCAACAAAATAATTTGCAGGTGGAATGTCAAGCTCAAACCCTCAATTTCCTGCTTTAAGACCTTCAGCTGTTATTAAACTTTGTCTACCACCACCAACTTCATTTTAAAATAGCTGACTCAATTAACTACATCTTCCCAGAACATTTACCACACATAAATATCAAGCGGTCTTTATGCAAATCTACTGATTACCACCAATTCCTCTCTTACCTAGAAACATCTTTCTCACAGGTAACTATACACATTTCAGCTGTACCAAGATTGAGTATTTTTCTGCTAATCCAGCTTCATTTTAGTATTAGTTTGCAGAAATGTATGAATTGTACAGTTTACAGAAAAATAAACTTACTGTTAGCTTTGATTGTAGTAATCACAAAAATCACTGCTGTACCAGATATATTCTATGTATATCATTATAAAAAATAAATAAATAAAGACGTTAAGCAATAATTTTAACTGGGTAATTTTAAGCTAGTTTGTCTCATCTCAGTGATATGTTTTCACAGTCACATCTTAATTATTGTATTTTGCAGACCTGTTAATAAAGCCTACAGGAATTCCAATTAGCTGTGCTTCTGCATTACTGCTTCTGCTGTATATTCCACTGTTCTCAGCATGTGCCCTTCCCTTATGAAGCTTGCTCAGTCAAGAATGAATACAGTCACTGGATTCCCAGCTTCAGTCCATGTTACAAAACCTGTAGAGTTTATTTATATTGGTTTAATCAACATCTATTTATTAATGCTCTCCAGCTTCCTAAAAACTGAGTAAAAGAAAATCTTACTTCCTTAAAATCAGAAAATTGCTCTTTTGTAATTTTAAATAAAATAAAAAATATTAAAAATAAATAATAGCAATAAAGTGGTAATAATAAAATAATGAAATAAAAAAAGGAATAAATTTCAAAAAAAGCATGCCAAGTAATGATTTTGGATTCCAGACTTAACACAAATAGGGAGAATTCTAATGAAATGTTAAAGAACTTCTATCATCTGATTTTTGCATTGCATTATGTCCCAAGGCAAGAGGCTTTATTATACAGAAATTAGTATTTTTAATATCTCTATTTTTATACTAAATATATACTAAATAGCTCAAGTTTACTGGGTGTCATACATTAAATTAACTTTTTTATTGTTTTTGTAGTTTTCTGCAGTAAGAATTAGTGATGGATGTTGGAACTCCGAGTCAAAAATTCAACAGCCTTAGTTATTATTCTCCTTCCCCTCACTTGCATATATCAGCAGCTACATAATTCACTTCTAAAATGTTTTAGTACAAAAGCAAGGTATCAACTGCTTAAACAAAATAAAAACAACAAATCATTTTAATAAACCTGCTGACCTTTTCACATATTTGCACCTTCCACTCACAGTTTAAGACATTTCTAACTACTGTGATATAGGGTACCAGAGACTGAGATCTACCCTACTCTGTCTTTAAATTCTCAGGCTTCCCATAACAGTAGAGAAAGAAACACCGTTACGGGGAGATCATGTGAACAGGAGCATCACATTCAGCAGAGATATGAAAGGCACTGTCAAGCAGAATGCTGCTTAACCTCACAGCTTACCTTAGAATCACATCTGCTATGGAGATGCTGAGTGCCTACAGCACTTGCTGCCATGAAACAACAGCAGGACTATTCAAATCATTAATATGCTCAATTTGCTAATTACCTGAAAGCATTGGAAAAATTACAGTTTTCAAGTACCTGAAATGTGGTTTTCCACAAAACTCAAAAAAAAAAAAAAAAAAAAGTCACTGTCCTAAATTGTTCATCTCTCCTGCTAGGTTACTTGTACACATTTCAGCTTTATAGTCTAGCTGTGTAATAGACAACTATGCCTTTATGTAAACTCTCTGGGATACCTTTTTCATAAAAGTGAAGAGTGGTTTAGCTGCATGAGTTCCATTAACACCAATGGGTGTCACATGGCTAAATCCCTGTGCCCCACTCTAAAATTTTATATGTATGCATAATCAGAAATAATTTTCTCTGAACTGACTTCTTTTCTAAGTGACTGTGTTAAGAGACAGCAGAAAAACATTGCAGTGCCAATCCACCATGACATCTGTGACACGGCTCTTAGAAAACACCCAAGAAATTACTTCTCATAATTCTAACCATTTCTGTCTTGCTTTCTTAAATTCTTAGGTTCTTCCTCCAAGGTATTTTGATTGTTGAAAATGGATTTCATATTTTTTCTTCCACAAAAGGTACAAAATAATGACATTAAGTTTTTCTCTTTTAATAGTTCAGTCACATAAACCATATATTTAAATTATGCAGTTGCACTTGTTTGGGAGTGCTACATCAAAAACCAAATCCTATGCAATAAGTTAACATCTTGTAAGCACACCCGTTATTAATGTTGGGTACTGGTTGCATTAATCTTTCACTGCAACTGCTGCTGTCAGGTTTTTTGCACCAGGCCAAAAGATTCTGCTACATCTGCTTCCCCGGGTTACATTCAACAGTTTGGTTTCCTGCTAATTCTACCATAGCAGATATATGCCTTACATTAAAAATAAATGCAATGTCATTGACTACTGAACTGCTGAACCCTGACATTCACAGTCTCACACAGCAGCTCAAAAGAGCAGTGGCTCTACACTGTATTGGTGAAATGCAGAAATGTGTTATTCACCTTACTACCTGTTGATATTTGATTTCTACACTGTAAATTATGAAAATAGCAGTATGATTCAATTTTAATTAAAAGCTACCAGGCATGTAGATAAAGGTAACAGTAATAATTTATTCATGAAACCCTCCAACATGAATTGGATCCCCTATATAACTTTTTCCCATTTAAACCAAAAGACAGTAATATTCTGCCATTATAAATACAATCAGCTCAATTCAAGCAGATATAGCTTGAAGTAATTCTCAAACACCAAGACTGCCACCACTCTCCGTCATTAACATGAATGTCAGCCATTCAGCCATGATGTCATTACATTTGTTTGTAAACTGCAAAATCATGGGGATATTTTCAATAGGTGTTCAATGAGTACATTTTCTTTCTGATCAGGAAAAAAAATAAAAAATAAAAAGGTTGAAAATGAAATGGTAGGTTACACCTATACCAGCTCACTTACATAGTTTGCATCTTCACATTACCTGAGAGCACCTTTTGGGAAACCAATGCATGAACACTTTTTTAGTGGAAAAGCAAGTTCATATAAGTAGATGTAAATCTGTTTTAAAGTTGATCCAAGAACAGCCATCAAGTTCAAACAGACTCCTCATGGCACGGCAGGTACTGCTCATTTGCAACTACATTCCTAGGAAGCAAAAATTCAGTTTTGTGATGTGAGAGGTTTCCTTGAACTGCTTACCATCAGGGTCAACCCACTCCACAAACTCAGTTGCAAAACTCAGGGTAATTTGAACAGCTTCAGGATTAACTTGTAGACATCAAACTCGTTTGCACTCTAGATTATTATTATTATTATTATTAATGAAAAAAGGTGTTCTTTACCAATTAGCTATTTTGTGTCCTGGAGTTGCACAGTAAATTAAAGTTTCTGCAACTTTGTATAACCAGCAGTGAAAACATGACCTACATTATCATATTCTCCATTCACCTGGGTTAGATAACTTGTTTTGACAAGTAACGAAAATAGCACTCATTTTTCATTACCATTAGATGAAATATGAGCAAACAGACTGTCTAAGCACGTAAATCTGCAATGAAATTTAAAATAAATAAATAAATAAATCCACTCTCACCACAGCAAAAGTAGAAAATTTACCAATCTTAAATCTATTTTACTATGCACCATTTCTGACTGTAAAATTCAACAGTAGTTTATTTTTAAACTGTTGTTTCAACACAATATGGTATGATTATCAATACAACGATCATATAAATACATATTTCAAAGAGAGAATGAGATAGGAAATGGAAGGATTCTCTTTTCTCTTTCCTGAAGAAATCAGAGCATTGTAGAGGGTATTCAGCTGCCTGAGCTTGCTCCAATCAAAAATACTGAATTAACAAGGCATTATCTTAGAATCTCCTTCATTGGAGATCTCTTATCTCCATTACACTCAGTATTTTTCATTCTGTCACTCAGGACAATCTTGAATATCCTAAGATAAGAAATATGAATTAGTTTAAAAGAGATAAACCAGGAACAATTAACAGCTGTGCTATCTTTACAGAATGAGTAACTTCAAGCCAGTAATATTACTAGCAAATTAGTAAGCATATACAAACAATTCATAAGCAAATGAATTAGAAGTTAAAAGATCCTGCTTCAGTAGGGAGGGAGGGTAGATCTTGGTGCAAGTGCTGGCAGACTGCACCAACAGCAGCTGCACTGCTAACTTTTTACAGGAAGGATGCAGGAAAAAATGGCAGCAACAAATATCAGCTTACATTACTCTCCACCAAAAAAACTACCCAGATACAAGTGAACTATACCTTTAGCAGAGATGCTTGCGCATAACATACTTCATCCTAACACCTACAAATCTCTGCTCTTCCAGTCATGATTTCTAAGGCTGATTTATCTTAACGACTACTCATTGAGGAACTGAGTATCAAGTCAGTTTCAACTTAGACAACACAAGGCAGTTAAAAAAACTACATGAAAGGAAAAATTTCAGGAGTCCTTGTGTGACATAAAATGATTCTCCACCTATCCCCTAGTTTCCAAGATAGAAAATGGCTAAGGGAATACAGCTGGCTTTCCTTTTATCCTCAACAGCACAACACAGGAAAAATAAATAAATAAATAAATAAATAAATTATCAGAGGCCATGGCAGCAGTATGCAGCACTAATAAGCAGTGACAGCTCCAAGCCAGCCTCAGGACTGAAGTGATCTATACAACAGCCTCAAATGCAGCAAGTTATACGATCACAAGTTTTACCACAAACCACAGGAAAATTATTCTGCCACCCTTTAATTTGCATATTACAAATTTTGAAACAAATGAAAATAGAAGGGAGATAATCAACAGGAAAAGTACCTGGGAGACAAAGCAGTCTTTTTTGGTGGTGATGGTTCGTTTTTGGTTTTGTTTTTCCCCCCAAGCTATTTGGGTGTTTTACACTTCTATATAAAGTATCTTACAAGATGTGAATAGAACTCACTCAAAGAACTAATAACAGAGAATTGTCTCACCTTCAGTCACAAGTTTGAACCCAATCTGTGTGAGGTCTTCATCTTAGCCTTATAATAGTGAGTGATTTTACCCAGACAAATCTTTTTTCTCATAACAGCACTGGTTACAAATAACATGAATTACTGTTACTTGTTATCTCAGAAAAGATAAAAGACTGAAAATATTGGACATCAAATAACCCTACAGGAAGAGGTTCTGCTCCTTCAGAGGAATGAGACAGCAGGCAGCCTTTGACACTACCTCTGTTGTTTGTCAGTGCTGGCAGCAAAGAATCTGGGTGTTCAGTGTTGTTATTACAGCAGCATCTCAAAACTAAATTCAATTATTAATTGAGATCAAGATAAAAGTGTCTTAACAAGTTCAAATTTGTGAATTAAAGTTTCATGGATTATTTTCTGGATTAACAGCTATTATTCATAAAATGTAATTATGTATTTATTCAGCAGATAAAAATGGTCAAGACTGTGGTGGTTTAACCCAGCCAGCAACCAAGCACCACATAGCCATTCGCTCACCCTCCCTCCTTCCTCTCTGGGATGGGGGAGAGAATCAGAAAAACTGACACCTGTGGGTTGAGATAGAGACAGTTTATTAGGACAGAAAAGAAAAGGTAATAATAATGATAATAGTACTACTACTAATGACGCGTACAAAACAAGTGATGCTCAATGTAATTGCTTACCACCTGCTGACCGATGCCCAGCCTGTCCTCGAAGCAGCTGGTCCCCTCACCCTGGCCAGCCACCCCATATTAATTGTTCAGCATGATGCCATATGGTATGGAATACCCCTTCGGCCAGTTTGGGTCAGCTGTCCTGGTTCTGTCCCCTCCCAGCTCCTGCTGAATGCCCAGCCTGCCCACTGGCAGGACAGAGCAAGAAACTTAGTGCTTAGTGTAAGCACTGTTCTGCAACAATTAAAACATCAGTGTGTTATCAATATTATTCTCATCCTAAATCCAAAACACAGCACCATACCAGCTACTAGGAGGAAAATTAACTCTATTCTAGATGTAACCAGGACAAAGACAAATCCATTAACTGACCAATTGCAGTGTAATCTCACTTCAAATAAAATATTTATAAATAAGAAAAATGAAGATGAAAAACCAGGAGCATACTTAACAAAATCCCATTTCTACTCCAGCTGCTCCATTCATTTTTGTCTTTACCAACTACTAAGACTGCCATTTTAAGAATGTCAAAAATATAGTATACTGTGAGTAGGTACCTATATTATGTTTAGAAAGCTAATTGATTACAGTGTGTTCAAAGATTTGCTAATTCAGTTAGTGATAGTCAACACCAAAGTCATCTATAGTTCTTGTTAATACATTTATTTTATTTCTTAGTGTATTAGGCACATTATGATATATTAAAATGCATCAATGACAAACTTTTAATTAATTATGTCTGTGTGTTATTCATGTTTGCAAAGAAATGAAAGACTCTGTATGTCATTCAAGAGAATGGGTTCACACAAGCATCTTGAGAGGGAATTAACATCATTAACTAACATGTAATCAGACTCGGCTGCAGACTTGTTCTGATACCAAGGAATCAAATACAACAAAATAAACCACCCCCAGTTATGTTAACATGGTTGGAAACAGGCAAGGAAGTATCTTCTACATAAAGGTATCGTAAAAATGGTGAAATGTAAATTAAAGTAAATTAAAACCTATTTTCAATTTTTTTTTTTTTAATATTTCCAGGTGCTACCTTCAACTCAGAATTTACTGCTCTTGCCTCAATTCATTAAATAATAAAAAAAAGCCATATGAAACATTATTAGTTCATATTTACAATTTATAAGTAATATGCTATACTCCTATTTTATTCTTCTGTTCATTTTTGTCTGTTTTTCTATACAGCACAGGAAAAAAATATTTTATTTATGCACAATAGTTCTGTTGCCTTCCACTATGGTTCACAAAAACACTGTGTAGTACTTTCAATTACACAGTCTATAAAACCTCGTGCTTGCTTCAGATATATAAGGCTGGACTTGGGAGCTCCAAAAACTAACAGTAAATGACAACTGGTAGCAGTTTACAGTTCCTGTGAGAAGATACTGTCACACAAGGAAATGAGCCAAGTTCCTTAGATTTAGCTATCATTTTCTGCAGTCTACATCAGCAGCATAACAGAGACTAGAAAACAAGATCTGTTCCGTGGTCACTCCCTCGCTGCCCCCACCAATGCCATCTGGAAAGAATCTACTGAATCATCAAGGATGAAAAATATGAATTGCTAAAAACAAGGCACACATTTTCATACCTACTGTTTCATGCTGTCACAGTATTTTTGTTTCTCTCAAACTACACACAAGATGACATCCCATTTCAATCACAAAATTGGTCCCAGGGCAGCCATGATGGAACTGCCTTGTGAAGTTAACCCTGAGGAACTTTCTGAGATTTTAGTAATAAAAACCAAGTAGTCTAAATATTCAACAGTATTAGCAACCTTTCTTTAAAAAAAAAGGAAGTAAAAGCAGAGTGGGATAAGAAACTCAGAAACTCTTGGAAAGACCTACAGCACCCTGAGTATGATACTTCACAGGTCTGCCATATAATACAAGTTCCCTCACTGTGAACATACACGCAAGACATCTAATACTCACACTGCACACTGAAGCTTCTCTCTTCAGGAGAAAGGGGGGACAGGTAACAGAATTTACCAAAGTATCAATTACTGTAAAATCCTGGAATTGACATCTATCAGAATATCCCAGAAATAGCATCAGGCCTTCCGGGTACTTGGAACAATTTGATATATGTTGAAATGATGACTGATGGTTTCCAGGCTCTGTGTAGTTATCTGATATTCTTTTATGGAAACAGGGGTTTTCCTGAAGTTGCCTTCTACAGCACATCAATGGAGTTCAGCTTTTAATTTCAGTTATTCAGTTATTCCCCTCCAGTGACACTGTTGCTCATATTACAAGATGTGCATGTCTCACCTCTTACATATCTATGTAGAGTGGAATGAATCACATATAGTGATTACTGTAATAATGTTTTTATTTTCCTAGATACATTTTAGTTTACAATAATACACTGTAATGGATTCCAATATGACTGACTGTCATCCAAAAATAGGTAACAGTAAGTGAACTCACATAATTCATGTAAAAGCCTCTGGCCATCAGAATATTATGACTATAACAGATTTCTGTGCATTATTTTCAAGGACATTTTTGTTGAAACAGAAGATGACTGAATTGGATTTTTAGATTAGTCTCAGCCTATAAACAGCAGCTTCTCATGTATATACAACTAGGAAAAAAACTTACTGGCAACAAAACATAAGTGGCTGTGAATCTTTGCAAGAACATGATTCTAAGTTTTGTGGTGGAGTTGCACACTAGGAAAAAACAAAAACAAAACTGCCTATCAAAAGTAAATTGAGTTAAATTAAAAGAAAGCTCAGCTTGGAACAGACCTCAAGAGGTCTCTAGTCCAACTTCCTGCCCCAAATTGACTCTGAATTCACACTTGTTTGCTCAGAGCATTGTCCTGTTGGTTACTCAAATCACCCAACAGTAGCGAGTCCACGGTCTCCATAGGCAACTTGTTCCAGTGCTTAACCAGCCTCAGAATGTTGAATTTTTGATGCAGAAGACTAAATATCAGCCAGCACATACAAGTTTAATTGCTGATGTGTAACAATCACCAAGTCCTATCCTATGAAATATGACATGTCATGACATAAAGGAGCTCTGAGGCAGTTTATTCAGGACTGTCTTGCTAGTATTTTTTTTTTCCATAATTTGATGTCAAAATAGTGATTATAGCTGAATATAGTTGGGTTGGGTAAAATGATTTACTGGAGGAAAAAAAGTCACACTTTTTTTTTGTTAAGAATTTTTTAGTACTCTGACATTTACTGCAATGGGAAAACATACTTTAAAAAAAACAAGAGTTGTAACAACGATATTGTTCTCATTAAAGTAAATGAACATAAATAATGATGCTCTGTATCTCAAATGTATCTTTCTGAGCAACGCAGACTTTGCTAATTCACAGTTTGAAAAATTACAGTTTCACTTCCACAAACAGAATTACTTGATGGAGACTGAATTGAATTAATTTTAAACTTCTTTGAAAATCAGCAAACAACCTTCAGTGTAGCAGACTTAAATAAGAATAACACAGTGCATACATTGCAAACAACATGCCAATTAACGTGGTGTGTAGTCTCTAATGAAATATATTTCCAATTTTCAAAGTTGAAAGACCTTCAATAACAGTAATTAAAAATGCTGTAGTGCTTTAAACCCTAAACATGCTGGGGATGGAAAAAAAGATTAAACAATTTCCATTGGATTAGCATACAGCTGATGTTGCAAAAATATACTGGGATAGTACCAGAAGAGATCACATAGACACATTTACAGACAACTTTGGAAAACCTGACTGCCAAACTACATCTGGGACTTGTTTCCACAGTTCACTGGTTGGAACTGGACAAAATCATATCAGCGAGTGTCCTACCAGTCTGCCACCACAAAGGTTTGGTCTCAGCACTTAGGCACACGAGTTCACTATATATTCAGCCCTAATTTGTAATGTACCTGTTTTGTACTCAGTTGTCTTTGTATAAGTGAAAATATGCCTTCTGAGTCCTTACCCATGTTTAAATTGGATAAATGAAGTGATAGATATTAAATAACATCCTCAGTGACACAACTAAATTTGATTTAAATCAGTAAAAGAAGACAGTAGGGCAGATCACTAATCACCATTAGCTCGTCTTCTCTTTTAATAGAATAAGGAGCCTCTAAATTGAGAAAAATTACAGTGGAAATACAATGTGGTAATTGAGTTCATGATGTAATCTTCTTCAATGCACCAAGTTCAATGGATTCAAAGACAGAACACACTGAGGCATGTTTAACTTTACTTCTATACTCATTTTCTTTCACAACACAGTTAAAAAGCCACACAGAAAAGAACAATTGTTTCATCATGTTTTATCTGCTGAACTGCTGAACAATTAATTAGAAATAAGAAAAAAATATTAATTAGTTCATCTGTAATTTGCATTACTGTTGTATTAATGCCCAAAACCTGGCCCTAGTTTAGTATTTATTTCATCACCAAGCAGACCACAAATGCTCCTTAACCCTCCCCTTTTATTTTTATCAAGACTCTATACAGAGCTATAAAAGTATCCAGTGCTCGAACCTGAACTCTGATGCTACATAGATCAAATATCTTCAAAATAAGTTAACATTATAGAACTCCATTTTTTTTTCATATAAGAAGCTTTGCTCATGTTCAGCTGTGAATGCATCTCTATACTTCCTCCTCCATTCTCCTCAACCTCACAATCACAACCCATTTTTTCCTCTTATTCCGCATTCCTACCCCTACCCTCTGAATCAGAACTTAATCTGTATCACCTTCATAATCCCACCAGTTCATATTTCCCAGGTCCATAGGTTTGGGACTGCTACTATGCTCAATATAAAGTAAGTTTTTGAACTTTCTCTACGTTGGTGGTTATCCAAATTATGTTCCAGTTTATATCACATACTTTTCTACAAGCAGAGTCATCACCTGCCAGTACTGCCACGAGGAATTGGAAATACAGTAAAGCTGTAGCATAATTCCTAATATATAATCCACTTATATGGAGTATTCTGAACTAACATACCACACTGTCTTCTGTTCCTCTATCCACACCACACAGTTACAGTCTAGTAACATCTCTGTTGTGTATGTGTAAGGAAAAGAACTTCTTACCTACACTCAGTAATTTTAAGAGTTTACTGATATGATCAGGTTGTCCTCATCTGGAGGAGTCCTCAGGCTGGAGTCTTCATCTGCTTAGCCAGAGGTATCTGGTGGTAAAGTAAAATATACAACTTGCCCATGCAGAAATCATAATAGAGCTTGAAAAAGAGGCAACAACTCTTTATAAAAGAATTGAGTTAATTTTAAAACCTGCAACTTAACAAAAGAAAATTCAAAAGAGAAATGAAATTAAAAATTAACAGGAGAAAATTGTTAGCACTTATCATTAACAAGATTGTTATTCAAGATGAATGTGAATAACAGTTTCCACAAGCAGATCTGGAAGCCAAGGAATGAAAAGGTTCGTGAAAGTAAACTGTATACAATGAGCAGAATAAAAGGCCCTATCTATCAAAGTACAAACATTCTGAAAGTCACCTTTCTTTGAGTTAGATGTTTTTACAGTAGACCAGACTCTGCCACTATGGCAGTTAGCATGGGTCAGGCCTAGTCAGCACAGCTGCTAGCTTTAGATCAAATTTTAACACAACTTTTGTCATATTTCATCTACTAAAACAAATCTCTTTTTCCAAAGAGCCGAAGGGAAACTGAATAGTTTTACCATGCTCAAAGAAATAAACCACAGTTATGTAAACCACCTACTGATCAACAAGAAATACAAACATATCCAGAAGTGTCTTTAGCAGACTAGGCAGCACCACCAAATGGAAGGGGGAAGTCACGTGATTTGTGAAATTGCATATATCATAGTTGAAGTGTTCAGGTATATGAATGCA
The DNA here is from genome assembly GCA_011074415.1 of Stictonetta naevosa. Classification (NCBI taxonomy): domain Eukaryota; kingdom Metazoa; phylum Chordata; class Aves; order Anseriformes; family Anatidae; genus Stictonetta; species Stictonetta naevosa. The sequence continues at coordinate 5,513,995 of CM021700.1, forward strand.
TTTTAATTTCCACACTGCCATTTGGTCTCAAACTGCAATAGACACAGCCCTATGATACCTCAGAAATATTTTATCAATGCTATATTGGAAAAAATCATGCATTTACAAGGTTTATTCACATCTACCTAGATATGAAAATTAATATCCTATGTAGTTTAATAATAAACTTAAAATAAATTATTATAGTAAATATTTCAAATATTTTCTAGCACTAACAGATTTCTGAGCAGATATTTTTGAAGGAAATAAATCCATGTAGTATTTTTTTATTATTTTTATTTTTTGCTTCATAAGAATGTTCTGCTTATTTCTACAGCTGTATCCATATTTTATGATTACTAGAGTGGTAGGGTTTTTTTCAGAGCTCTGCAGCATTTCATTATTGACTACTACTCTTTCTATCTTTTTAAGGTTTTATTGTTCCATCTGGCATTTTAATTACAGACCTAATAGCAATTTTACATACTTGCTGAAAAGGAAAAAAAATACCTGAAATACTAAGCTGCCTTCCCCTTGAATTTACATAATGACTTCATTAAAACAATTAATTTTGCAAAAGAAGTCCAGTATAAAGCATTTTTCCTTTGTAATATAAAAACATATCTAACTATATGTTGTACAACATTAAAGCAAATAAATTAAATGAAGGATAACATTTAAGAACTCATCATTTCCAGTTCCAGAGGGAATCAGTGACAAAAGAAAATGAAGCTGAGTTTCAATAAATCATAAGAAACTTAGCCAAAAATAATAATGTGACCAACTACATGAAGCCTAGTGTTTCTGGGGACAAACACTATGTGCCTACCTTCCATCAATCTGATATGAGATCTCTAAGGAATACATTGATTGGATGTTGTATACATAACAAGCACAACAGAGTATGAAATGGTAAGTGAAACCATCAAGAAACCATTTGTACACTCATTTCCCTAGATATTCACAGCCTCCTACTGATGGATTTACAGACTTGAGTCTAACATAGTTTAGTATCAAAGTTCCATGTCTGGAAAACTTGTAATCATGCATGTTACATGCATACATGTCACTGAAATTCAATCTGAACAGGTCAGAACTCCAGAAGAAAGAAGAGAAAAATATCTCCACTGATGTTTTCCTTAAAATGAACTAGCACAAAGCTTCTCAAAATCCTAGCTTTTGCTTAATAAACCCATCAAATAGCCATGCAAGACTAAGTTCACCTCCATCATCAATATACATACACACATACACAGTTCTTCAAAATAGGCAACACTCAACATGTCTTGCTGTGGGTAAAGAAAAATACATCAACATTCTCTAAAATCCAACCATTTGTTTATAACTTTCTACTTGAGACACTGACATACCTCATGTTGTGTTGCTTCGGTTGTATCATGTACTGCCACATCCTGTACAACTTGACAAGTGTAATTTGACAAAGTGTAAGATATAATATGTCACACATGAAATTTAAAATCATGGAATAAATAAATAAATAAATAAAAATAAAAATAAAATAAAATAAATAAATAATAATAATAATTAAAAAAAACGTTTCC
>CM021700.1:5515635-5527808 GCA_011074415.1 Stictonetta naevosa
GTAATTATTATTTTTTTTCACCCAGTAAGGACACGAAAATTTTAACTTTGCAAACAGAAAGTAAATCTCTCACAAAAAATTATTTTGGCAGACTCTATTCATCAATTTAAAAGTTACATATTTTCTCTACAAAATGTGCACTCCTCTTTAGAATGTGAAATTACTTCCTACTTGACTTTTAACTTTTATTCCTCCATGAGCAAAGCCAAATTTAGAAACATGTACAATTAACACACTGTCCAGTGTTGCTTGAAGACTTGCATGCTATAACTAATGCCACAAGCCATATTTTATTTTATTTTTCCTGGTAAAATGCTACAACCAGTCCTATATGTTAAATTAAGTATTTTATACAACCAGTAGAAAAGAAGAGATGATGATAGGAAATCAAAAAGCATTAGCTTTAGTGAATTTTCTACATTGACTAAGCAGACTCATCAGTTCAAAGGCAGAAGGAGAAAGGAGACAAGGAGTTCAATTCTTCTTAAATGTAAGTTACTGACAAAACTGTGATACTCATGCCAACAAAGTTGAACACAACAGGACCCTCTAAAGTAATAAATCCTCTGTACAGTGAATCTAATGGGCAGCATGTGCTTTCTTTCAAGCAAATTGTCAAAATTAAATGAAAGATATGCAAAAAGGGATATATTCATCTTACAGAACTATTTAGAAAATAAAAATGAGTGATCTGGTATGCTTCCTATCTGCAGATTGACAGTTTTTAAAATTGGAAAAAACATGTGACCTAAATTTCTTCTTATCACAAATTATATTAAAGATAAAGTGGAATGAGATAAACACTGAGAAATATTTTTTATTCTCTAACAATAATTATTTTAAAGTTTAAGTAAACTGCAGGAGTAGCTTGCTATTCTGTGCTATGTCAGTCATTTCATGTTACATTACTAAAACGTATTCTGCAAAATGAAAAGGTCTCCCAGTGTCGTCTCCTTCCAGTCATTCTATTCAATCATACTGACAGAAACCTTAATTATTCATAAGAAAAATCAGTTAAACTATGAAAATCCCAAATCAAACATCAGACAGAGTCTGAGAATACTTCCTAAAGCCACCTGTCCTTAGGACAAGTATAGGAAAACACAGTAGCACATGCCTTCACACACAAGTTCTCACTCCATGCAGCAGAAACCTGCATACCTTCACAAGGACTGCACTGACAGCACAGCCTAAACACAGTTTCATTATAGCATCCAGAAAAATGGGCTGGAGGCAGTTATACCTTGGGCATGAATGATTAATAAAACAAAGTCAAGTTTGGTCCATGCGGACCACTGGGGTGCTTCACAGGAGTTCATTCCATTGTGGTTAGCATTTCATGCTTTGTAACAACGAATCTTCACTCAGACTTCACATATTATGGTGCTAGATGAGCATTACACGTAAAATCCCTAAGTAAACTCTCTTCCCTGAGATAAACTCTCTTCCCTGAGAGTGCTAGTCTGACACCAGGAAGGAACCACCTAACCCAACAGCCTAACATCAGCCACACTTTTCTTGTCCCCTTAGGGATAATATACAGTCATTTTAATTTGTTAAGAATTTCTGTGGATGGGTAGGTAGGTCAAAACCAACATTATATGTTCCCGATAACATAGCCTAACATAAAAAGAAGAGCTAATTTCAGATATCTAAGTTAGCTATAAATCCAAAAAGACATCTCTCTTCAATCACCTCCTCGAGTATGTAAGGTATCTAGATAAACACCTAGGACACTAAGGTTTCAAGGAAGTACATGAAAAAGTAAAATTACGGGGGAAAAATATCGAATTAGATTACAGTCATCAAACAATCCTTAAACATAAACAAATGAATTCATATGTAGCACTGTTTTGATCAGTCAACACCCATCAAAATAAATTCATAAATATAACACTGAAAAATATCATTTTCTGATATGCCACAGCTGTAAATTGATTTACTGACCAGTAGCCTAACAACAGCCTTTTAAATTAGAATGTCAAGTGTTTAATTTAGATATAACTAGATGCTTAATATACAGGATTTGTAACATACAGTTAATTAATGACTCACAAGTGAAGTTTCTTTGTTTAGGTTACTTGGGCTCTCAACTAAGCAAGAGATTTGAATTACTTGACTGATTCTCATATTTAGTTCCCTGAATATGAACCTAAAAACATTACCTGAAACTCTAAGAATAAAACCAGGGGTGTAGGAAGGAAGTCATAATCCTTTGACAGTAAACTTTTGTAGTCTTCTAGCAGTTGAAAAACATTTTTAGTCATATGTATTATTAGTAAATAAAACGAAACCAAACCAAAAGTAGTTATGATCACAACCTTGAAATGGAGACTAGAAAAATAGGCCACCTTGAGAGCACCACCTTCTTTAAAAACAATTCACTGAGAATACTTATCAGGAGTAGTAGCACTTACTATAATGACACAGTAGGTTATTACGTTCTTTTTGCCTTTCTAAGGGTGCTTTTTTTTTTTTTTTTATCTTTCATCTACAAAGGAATATTTCTTTTTCTCCAGTTGCTTGATAAAACAAAAAAAATGCAGCCAATTTCTGAAGTGCAATGCTAGAAGATGTGCTGTGTGATGCCCAGCAAAACTGTTGTTTACCAATACTGTCCCACCAAGCCCACTTCCACAGAGATTACAGGCCAAAATAAAGCATTTATAGCAAGTAGATCTGTCGTTACATTGTTTTGTGAGTAGAATTGTTGGCATTGGAACAAAAACATCACTGATGTAGCAAAAACAAATGTGGTAAAAGCACCAAAATGTCAGTTATAGTAAACAGTACTACGGCTATCTTTTAAGTGCATCATGTATTTCTATAAACAGTTAATTAAAACTATTTTGTTTTCTAAATTAAGCTATCACATAACTTACAGCCTACAATACAATTGCTGTGGAATCTGGCAGCCTCAACCCTGAACTTACAATTTAATTTTTCATGAAGGTACTTAGTTCTGTACATGATTTTGCTTCAGGGTAAAAAGTTCTCTAAAGAATAATTGAATAATTGAGATACAAACTCTAAATTTAAAATCTCTATGTTAAAAGTTTGGGAATAGAAAATGGCTGATGTTATTTCTGGAAATCTGAGGCAATACATACTAATTTATGAAGGCACGTAACAATAGGTACACATTTTCAAGAAAGAAAACCCTCGAGTCTTTAGGAACAACAAAAATCTTATTTCCAAGCAGTCAACAGCAAACCTGAGAGGGACATTAAGTACAAGTGGTACACAGACTGCTCTCTACATAAAGTATTCAGTAATATTACACATTTGCGTCTATCAAAACTTATTTTTTCTGAATACCCATATAATTTTCCCTGTTGTTGAGTGGGTTTTATTAGCCTTATTTCAAATAGGCCAGTTGATAAATTTAGTTATAATTTATCCACCAGATGGCACCACAGGATATCATAATCAGCTAGACTCACAGAAAGCAGGAGAGATAAAGCACTCATAAAGTAAGACAAGCAAACATGTAAAGCTTCAAATGGTGCTGTGCTGTTTTATCTAATTAGGAATATCTCTTTGCACTTATCTCCATCCATTAAGTACCTTTCTGTAATATAATTACTTTCAGAGACATAAGAGAAATCTTCCAAAAATTAAATGACCCAATAAAATAAAACCTGCATATTCATAAGTCAACAACACATCAAGACTGTAGGACTGACTTCATCCCTCTCCTGTCTTAAATGTTACTCAGTGCCATCCTCATGTCTTTCAAAGTAAAACTATTATTCTCTTATTATAAGAAAAACAGTCCATTGATTTATAACAGCTCATTACCAGCATTTAATAATCTTACCTTCAAGCATTTTTAGCTAAAAATAAAAAAGCAAATAGCCTTATTAAGGGAAAAGCTTAGAAACAGAATAGAACACATGAAGCCTACATACACATTCAGACTGCTTTTATTTTACCTTACTCACCAAACAAATCAGATGAACTTTTAGGACTGTGAAGAAAAACCATTCAATTTATATTCTCTCTCAAGTTCCAAGGACCCCAGTAGCTTTCTCTAGCCCATTTGCTTCGTTTATCTGCACTTTTCCCTGAATAATATAATAATAATAATAAAAGTAATAATAATAATACTAATGATGTTTGAAAGTTGGTTTATTTGTGGGTTGGGGTACCTAAAGAGGGAAAAATCTTTGAGGACTGAAAAAAATACAATGCACCTCTCTTGACTAACAGCAATAACAGCTAAAACTCCAAATATAATTGACAGTTTGGGATTAAGATTTAATTTGGGAAATTGATTAAGCCTGAGCAAGCTTTTTGATTGACATTATTTAAGAAAAATAAGTTTTTGTGTCACATTGGTGGCATTTACTCCCAAATTGCCCTTCTCCTGAATTTACCATTTTAAGTTAGTTGTAACACTCACACAACCGCATATATCTAGAACACAGTTATTTAATTTCACGTCTGTAAGCCCTCCTGTAAAGGACAGCATCTCTTAGAGATTACCCATGACTGTAATGCCAGCAGTTAGTGAAGCATTCTATCATCACCCTTCCCTGTGAGTTTTAAGGTTGATATTCAGCACTCTGAATCCATCCACATCAGTCTCACCAACTCTTGTCCAACTCTTTGGCAGTGGTTGAGAGACTTCCACCTACTGCAGAATGGTCACAATTGGTGGTGCAATAAATGCCAAGAGATATTTGTGTAACTTGTGTACCTGCAAGATCTCTCTTCTGTTACCTTTACCATAGGCCATTCACCCTTTGTATACTTCCTCCAAAGATACTTGGAGTTCACTGATATAATTGTTATTCTTTAACAGGCAACAGAAACAGTCTTTCAACTGATGATCCTCATTGAAATAGCATAGAGAAGCAGTTTTGTCTTACTTGAGTCTGGTTGATGAACTGCAACAACCTAGTACTGCATGAAAATAAGCCATAGCAATCATAGCAATGACTGCAGAGATTTTGTTGGCTTGTGTTGGCCCCCGGGCGCCCCCCCCCGCCCCGCCCCCGATCTTTTTTTTTCTTTTTTCTGGGCTGGAGTGAGGAACTATTTGATTTTGTTTGACATTTTTATTTTTTGAACTAATGTGTTCTTACAAATGAGTGGCCAATGGCAGCTGCCTGCTGTCATGAGTCTTCAGTGATTTACAGCACACATACCACATAAAGACAAGCACACACACAGAAATGCAAAAAATTGAAGTGGCAAAGCCTGTTACAAAGGGGAAAAAAAGAGTGTGAAAAACTGAAATGACATAGTCTGTGTTAACAGCTTGTCTCACAACCACAAACTAGAATAGCTGTTAGCAGTTGGCGATTTAAAGAAAGAGGTAATATGAAAAGACTTACATAGGATATCTTCATTTTTTCTTTTGTTCACTGGTAGTGTTATGAGCAGTTGAGGATTGTTGACATAGTATTTACAGATAGCCAGATATAACGTTTGGACAGATTCAACTCATCATCAAGAGATGATTTCCAGCAAATATTCACAATGCCTATAAAGAAAGGAAAACAAACAAGTCCATACAGAAGTATCAACTTCATCATTCTGAAAATAAAAAAGAGAGAAATGAAAACTGAAAAACATTTGCAGTAAAGCTGTTTAAAAGAGAAAGGACAACAATAAATTGAGTGTGAGAAGCAAACTTTTTTGTTGTTTTTGAGTGAAATGAGACATCAAGACCATGTATCAGCATTACACCTTAACTTAGCAAGGAAAAATATCCAGAATCAAAAGAGTAAGTAACATCAGCATATGTTTTCCATTTTCTTATGTGCATGTTTTTGTCCTTAAAGTATTTACATTCAGACTAAACCAAATGAAAATATTTTTATGTGAGGATAGCTCATTCTCTGTGTATTTTGTACAAGGAAATCTAATACATCAACCACCTCTATTTTTTCTTTATCTCTTTCTTAAATTAAAGTGGGCATTTAGCCAGCTCATGTAATGTGAAAAAATAAGCACAAAACTCACAATTATAGAGTTCACTACATGGCACAAAGAAGTATGCAGCAAAAGCATTATACAGTAATGAATAAACATGTGCAGATGACAACAGATATGTAAAAATCTGAGTTAACAACTGATAGCTAATTATTTGTCACGAATCACTGAAAATCACATGATTTTCACTCCCCTTAGTCAGGATTTCAAAATCAATGCACTTTAAATGCACCTTGTGTTATATCTGTTTTGTTGTTGCTTTTAAATAATAGTGTCAAAACAAAGTTGTTTTTGTTTTTTAAAGACATTTAGAAAATATCTGACAGCCCAAGAAATTCATTGATGTTGTTAACTTCAACCATTAAATAAATCATCTGCTATTGGAAAAATGAAACAATTATGTAGAAATCACTATATTCATGAATGTGTTGTGACTTTAAAATGCACTATACTATCAAGAACAGTAGGTTGCAATAATAAGTCTTCCCAGAAGTATTAGTATAGTTACACACACTGCTGCACTATTTCAAAAATGAACATAGCAATAGCATAGAATCCATTATAATAGTGAACACAGCACACACAAAATGAAATTAAATTAAAACTTCACTCTAGAGGGGTTTAGTATTCAGTGACCAGAAACTTTCAACAGAGCTCTGCTGTTGAGAACAATTTATGTTCTTTTTCTATTAGACACTTTTTAAGACTGAAAGGTTAAAATGGTCTTACTCCAACTATCCCAATTTCTCTTCTGTTATTATGAAGATTTTAACAGAACTAGTTTAAAAGCAGTAGAAGAACAACAAAGATTTCATAGAATCACAGAATTGTACGAGTTGGAAGGAACCTTGAGAGATCATCAGGTCCAACCTTGTAGAGTCCACATTTTTTTGCTCTTTTTCAGAAAACATCATTGTTTCTGGGATGTTTTTGAAATTCAGTGTTAGCTGCAATGAATTTCTACCCCAAGAGGAAGGGATGAAAGTGACAGAATGCACACAAGATGCACTGAAATACATGTGCTCCAACACTGAAGCAATTGGCACTCAGCCATGTTTTAAACAGAGGAGAAAAGCAACATTTCTTCTTGTGGTATTTTACTCAGTTTACTTAGTTTAGTAGTTGCTACAGCATCATCACCCAGAGATGCAATGAACACGAGGTAAAGGTTTAAGTAGTTTGCTTCACCTTTACTATACTTTCTTTACTATCGAAGAATTCTAGAAAATCTCCTCATAGGTTTGATTCAGAAAGCAAGCAAAGCTGTTTCTCTTAACTCTTTGCTGACTCTAGAACACAGCACCAACATAAGAAGGTAAGCACACCCCAACAAAAGTGTAAAGAACAATTGTATCTTTCATATCAAACTAACATATTTAAAAGAAAGCACTGTAGGCCTATGGCTTCATTTAAAAGAGACAGAGTTCTGTCAAGAATTTGGAATATACTATGCATTAGTTGTGTTTTTCCTTAAGTAAATGTAGTTGAATTTTTGCTCATAAGAGAACAAACACAACTCACTTCAAAATAGTAAAGATTACCTCTGGGATCTAAAAACATATGTAATACTTGAGTTACCTTTCTACAGTTCTTTCAACATGTTTAGGTCTATGTAAAAAAAAAAAAAAAAAAAAAAAAAGGCAAATACAGAAGGCTTGTGGAACAGATGCATTGTCTTCTATCAGCTGCATGAAATAGCACAGCCAAGTCTGACCCTTGTGATTTCTCTGTTTCTCTTGAAGCCCAGTATCAGAATATTGGATGAAAAACATATATACAAGAATAGCTTCAGCTCTTATGTTCACAAATTTAAAAAGTCTGGAAGCATTACACGAAGATAAATTAAGGCCTTAAAAAAAAAAAAAAAAAAAAAAAAAAAGTGAATAACGTGATCCCAAAATGTAATAACCTTTCAAAATTTCAATGTAGTGTATAATCTTGTGATCTTCATTTCTGTCTTCATTTTCAAGGACTGATCTTGAAGATTTAATTAAAGCTATGATGTTCACCCTGACTTTGGGGGACAGAGACTGATATTGCGTAGGAGATCTCACCTGAGAAACACATGCACAGCCTCCAAACTAAAGTCAGAATTGCTTTTTATCTTTGCAGAGTTCACAAGAAAGATAGGACTTAATTCTAAACTAGACATACATAGAGGAATTCTACCATCAATATGAAATGACACTGCTTTTAAGCTGCATAGTTATAATGCATGAAAGCATCTATTGAAGTAGCTATACTGTATCAGTGTAGTCTATTTTAGCAGATAAACTCAGGTAAATTTCACTTTAAAATGTACAAACTCACACAAAATTCATTCAAAAAAATCAATATTACAGAATAAAGATGACCTACCAGCTTATCCAGACCTTCCAGAGGGTAGCACTGTATGAAACATTTCTCATATATTGTCATCTTAATAAAGAAGCCCTCATTAAAGGCACCAGTGAAAGATGTGTTTGTAATTCAGACTTACACGATCCTTGAACACACATTTTGAAAAATGCAAACCTCACTAGCAGTAGCTTTTCAAAGTAGTTCAAATTGAAGCAGCTTTCATGTCAAAAAGAGAAAGAAAGCAATCTGTAGAGCTGATCAATGTGAAAATATAAAGGAGGAGACTGTAGGAAAAGGATTTTATTGACATTCTAGAGATTTGAAATTATGGTTGAAAGAGGTTAAAAATACACACAAAATTGGTAACAGAATAGATGTCCCTGCTGTTCTGAAATCTTATGGTGTACAACCTGATAAACAGCTAGGTATTAGAGCTGCTGAATTTCAACCTACTGGTCAACCATTTGGATTGCCATAGCAACCAACACTCATAACAACCAACAGCATCTGCCTGCTGCATATGCAAAGGCCATATTACCTTTTTTAATTTAACTCGTTTTCAAGACAGCATTGCCTTCCACCTTCATCATTTGCCATGCTAAAAATGCAATCCCTTACACAAGCAAACACTTCCACTCATGCTGATCCCATACTCTCCACTAGCTTTTCCAATTCTCTCCTCTCATGACATTTTTTTTCGATCTCCTCAAAGAGACATGAAGATATACAGCCCTAATTTAGTAATTTTATTAACTGATTTATTACTCTACAAATAAAATGGCATGCTTTTTCAATATCACTAATGAAGACAGTTTCCAAAGTGGTATTTTAGAAATTTAAATAAATTTTATTTATTTATTTAAAGTCTATTACAAATTTATTGAGGAAGAATTAAAATAGCTGACCTGTGCTGGTGTTTCCTTCAAAGACTATCAGAACTTAAATTAACATCAAGACAAAACAATAATCTCTGACACACAAATCTGGCCTTGTTCTTTTTTTCTCTACTAACTGAGATTCTAGATCCATTTTCAAGCATGTACTCCTCCATTAAGGATTTCAGAAGCATATACCAAATTTATCTTGTTTCCTAATGCAATTCTATTTTTGCTTTATTTCATTCTCTTGTACATTTTTGATACACTTCTGGTGGTGTTTTTTTGGGTTGTTTGTTTTTTCATGTCCCCATTCCCTCCCCCCCCAATACAAACACCTCTGTCAAAGAGAACATATTTACATTTCACTACACAGCATCTCTTTTACAGAACTTTTATTACAACATTCTTTTGAAACTTTTTTTTTTTTTTTAATTTTCAAATATTTCAACTGATTGAAATGATTAGTTTTCAAAAATGTAAAAGTCATGTATTTTCCTAACTGCTTCTACCTGTGTTCATAGGAGAAACATACAAACCTTTGGTGATGTCCTCAAAGTCCCTGCTGTTTAACTTGTTTCTTAAAATCTGGAAGATACCTCTTAAAATATGAAAGATACCTGGACATAAAACTACATTCATGTCACTGCCCTGTTTAACAATTCCAGAAGTCGTCCCACTACTTATTTTACATATTCAATTTAACTGTTCAGAAATAGCTTCCAAGCCACAGCCAGATCCTCAAAAACATTTAGCACTTAATCTTCACTCTTCCTCCAGAATTTGATAAATGATTTCAAGAAGTGCACCAATACTAGAAGATGTACATTAAAATTTGTTGAGCTACAAAGTATTCTGTATTTTTTTGTTTGATCCCACACAATTAAAACAGCAAGGTGGTATACATATTAAATTTTTTATGGCAATTGATTCCTGCAAAGACTTCAAAGTCTGTTTCCCATGCCTCCCACAGAGATATAATTATTAAAAAAAAAAAAAAAAAGGAAAAAAAAAAAAAAAGGAAAAAAAAGTTTCCTTTACCAAGCTTTCTGCACAGGAACTTTTGCTTCATTGCTGGATAATATAACTTATGTTCTAAAATTTGAACTAGTCCTCAAAATATAATTATTTTCCCTTAAACAGTGAGACATACTATCATACCATTTTGATAATAGTGTGTCAAAAAGGCTTCTGGTAGAGTATATATATTCTGATATATATAGAGCATATATATTCTGCAGAGTATATATATAGCCAAAGTGGGGAGATATGGACTGGATAAGTAGACTATGATGTTGGTGGAAAACTGGCCAAACTGGTAGAACCAAAGGGTTGTGATCAGCAGTACAACATCCTACTGGCAATTAAATACTGTCAGCATTCCTCAAGCATCCCTGGGCCAAAACTGTTCAACAGCTTCATTAAAAACCTGGACAACAGCACAGAGTGCACCCACAGTATGTATGTCCACAATACCATTAATGGCAACAACTGCTACATTGGAAGGCAGAACTGTTATTCAGAGGAAAGTTGGAAGACTGCAGAAATGGTCTAAGAACCTCATCAAGTTCATAAAAGGCAAATGCAGAGTCCTGCATCTATCAGGGTGCAACTCTACACAGTTGTACACATTGGGTACTAGCTGGCTAAAGAAAAGCTTTAAAGAGACATGAGGGTCCTAACATGAATCAGTAGTGCCCTTTCAGAGAAGGCAGCCAAACACACACCAGGCTGGATCAGGAGAAATGTGGTTACCAAACTGGAAGAAGTGATTACTCCCTCCTATCAGGATTTGTTTCATATTGTATACTGCAGCCTGTTTAGAAACGCTCCAAGCTTGAGATAGACACTGATACACTCCAATGAGTCCAATATAGGCCACAAAGATGATTAGGGGGATAGGGCGTGTGATCCATAAGAAGAGGCCAAGAGAACAATTTCTTCAGTTTTAAGACAAGACTGGAGGGGATATGAAGAGGGAATGTCTTATTCCTGTCTACCTCTGCCAGTGGTGGAGAAAAGATGAAGCCAGACTTCTCGTAGGTACACAGCACTGTGAAAAGAGGCAACAAACACAAGCTGCAACAAGTAAAATTCTGATGAGGTGTTTAGAAGTCTGTTCAGAAAAAAAGCACAGCAGTTCAACAACTGCTTGCTTATGTTCAGATTGTGTCAATCATTGCAACTGTTACTGAACCTTTATTAAGGATGAATTAATATTATCACAAATCAAATGCATTTTCTATCTGTTACATTAACACAGTGAATTCAGAACATCCTAGAAGATATTCTAAGAGCTTCTTACTTTCCTTGCCCCTTTTTCAAAAATAACAGAAGAGGCTTATCAAGGGTTTATTTTACACAAATTGTATCATGCAATGAGGCATGGTAATAAATAACATTCAAACCAACACTGCTTGAAAGCTAAGTCTGCTACAGTCAAGAAGGGTGGCTTTTCCTCATATCTCACTACAAAAAATGTCAGAATCTTTACAGGTAATAGATCAGTCCCAAACATACACCAAGTACTAAAAAGAAAAACTTCCTCAATAACAGGGGACAACAGAAATACCAACAGCACCTCTGAGTTTTTCAGTTCAGAAGTTGCTCTCTTAAGAGTGGATGCAACTCTTCTTTTTCCCAATTTCAGATTCATTGGTCTAGCTCAATGCTGTATAATAGCATATGACCACATCCAACCTTTTGTTACAGCTGACAGAGAGCAGAGATATGAATCTTGGTCTCTGCTTACTTGCAATTCTCTCCCTTTGATCTTATGGGGAAAAAAAAAATCTTGAAAGAAATTTTGAGAAAAAGTTGTTTCCCTTTTCTGAAGGGCAACAAAGAAAGGAAAAAAGAAAAAGAAAGAAAGAAAGAAAGAAAGAAAGAAAGAAAGAAAGAAAGAAAGAAAGAAAGAAAGGAAGGAAGGAAGGAAGGAAGGAAGGAAGGAAGGAAGGAAGGAAGGAAGGAAGGAAGGAAGGAAGGAAGGAAGGAAGGAAGAAAGAAAGAAAGAAA
>CM021700.1:5527908-5641866 GCA_011074415.1 Stictonetta naevosa
AAATGGAAGGAAGGAAGGAAGGAAGGAAGGAAGGAAGGAAGGAAGGAAGGAAGGAAGGAAGAAAGAAAGAAAAGAAAAAAACCTCTTAATCAAATGTAATGTTGAGTTAAACCTGCATTTCTCACTAAGCTGCTTCCTATTGAAAGAAGCTATGCGTGAAGGAGTCACTCAAGGAATATACAAACTATACTGTGACCATACTTTATTAGCACCCAGACACTGTTCTTTAACAAACAAAAAAACAGTAATCTCATGTGTATAAAGCATACACATATATACTTCTTGTTTGTGAACAATTATTGAGTGCTGGGGAGCTGGAAAACCAAAAATATTGCTAAAATTTGAGGCTATTGAAAGGAAAAATAACAAAAGAAATACTTAACCTGTGTATGTAAAAGTCCAATTACAGCTGTAAAATCAAGAAAATTGAGTGGTGAAGCTATAAAGTACTAAGACACTACTGTACTTAGCACAAATGCTAGAGCAGTTCAATTACATTCATTTTAATTACTGCAAACCAGCACAAAATGTATCAATTTACCATGTATTAACTCAATAGCTTAAAGTGCAGCTAAACATTAATGAACAAAAAATGAGATGAAGAAGTGATAAAATACTACACTGAACAAATTAGCAAACACTGAATATTGTAACATTTCTGAATTCACAAAAGTTAATCAGATAAAGCCAATCAGATAAAACTGGATAAGCTGACTTTTTCCTAGAGAAAGAGGTTGGTTTTTTTTAAGTCGTTCTATTATGTAGAAATACAGAAGGCTAATTTAGGTATAATTTTTATTTTATTTTATTTTATTTTATTTCTGAAATGAAAATCAAAATCAGTTCAATTCCTTAAAATTGATGAACAGTTGTTACTAATTTTGTGGAGTAGAAATCCTTTGAGATTGCTGTACAGAATCAATATATTCTGACAATCAATATATTTTGACAGCTATTCTTATAGCATCATTGTCCAGAAAGACCTACAGTTACTACTTCCTCCACCAAGCTGTTCAGGACATTTTTAGTCTGACATAGGATGCACTCCTTTTTTCAGCTTTGCAGCAGAGGAAAACATTGATATTATGTTATTTCAACACTTCACTTAAATATACCTTACTCTTTTTTATTTTTGAAAGAAGAAAGACTAGTATACAAATTAGCATCCCAGCTGTAACTTGCCCATATTCTATAATCTACTTCAGCAAACTCAATTGTGTAGCAAGGTCCAGGGCTTTGATTAAAAAATATATATATATATAAATCCGTGTAAAGTACTTAGTGAAACAGTGATTTAAAGTGGATAGTGTTGCACATGGTAAGGACACTGTGCTAGCTACAAAATTTGTAGTATTCTGTCCACTAGTGGAAGTTTAAAAAACAGACTTTTAGGTCACTGACCCACCTGAAAGCAAAAACTGTTCAAGAATTGGACATTTTCTTCAGTAAATATTAAATTTTGATCTCAAGCTCGGGGAAAGTACTAGACCAATGCCATAAATACCTCTAGGAAGATGCAAGAAAAAGCTGGAAGGCAAATTCACTTGGAGTTGTACTCACAGAAGAACTTCACAACTATTGTGCTATTCTTATACCCTTGCTAAAAATCATGTATTTCCTTGAAGTTATACTGATCATGAAGTCAGCAGTTAGTTTGACTGGCTACAGCATAAGCTGACTTGGTTTGACTTAAAACATTGTTTAAAAGGGCAAAAATACAAATAAACAGTTTAGTAGTGTGACAAGGCTCAAACAAGGAAAAATCCAAGGACAGAACAAGTATGTTATGCTTAATGATGTGCATACATTCAATGTTGTTAATTACTTCAAACCAAGCCATTTGTTATAGTTATTTATGAACATGTGTGGCTTCAGAAAGGTTCTATCTCATATGAGAGTTGGCTCATATATGTACACAAACACACACACTATCAGTTGTCCACCAGGGCCGAACTGTCATCTCATCTCCTCTAGTACTACTCTTGGCCACAGAGGTACTCACCAGTACAGACTACCGCAGCCACTGCTTTTAACATCACCTGTAGTGCCACAGTGAGGTCACAGCCATGACTTCCTCTGTTCTGCCTTACTAAACCAAAAAAATCTGCATCCGTTAGCTCTTCCAGTTTCCAGTGCTACAGCTGTTCATACCAACTACTGTCTGGTAATTCTAAAACAAAATGGTGTTTGGTGCTACAGCAACTAGATGCTTACCAAGCACTGTAATCATTAATTATTACAAAGTGGTATTGATACAATTGCTTCAATAAGAGAAACTGTAAATGATGCTGAAATAAAGAAGTGAGAAATATAGGACATTAGGAATATGCAATACACACAGACACACATAACTATACACATGACCAACAGTGGAAGCTATTACATGCAAGAGATGATAACCATTTGCCATTTACCTCCAATTTTTCTGAATAGAATCAGAAAAAAAAAAAAAAAAAAAAAAAAAAAAACATCTGTGCTTTATTTAAAGCATCACTTCCATTTGTCTCCTGCAGCACAGCAGCAGTACAGGAAAGCATGTGTGTTCAGAATCAGTTCTTTGTACATGAAGCCTAAGATATAACTATTAGATCAGGATGGTTAAAGACAGAGTAGATTTTCAGTGGATTAATAAATAGCCATTTTTATACTCAGTCAAAAAACACTTTACCCCTAAATGAGGAAACAGTAATAAAGAACATGCACACATAATATGAAAGGAGAGGAAAAAGATTCAATTTACTTCCTAGATACAGGATGCTTTACAGGTTACAGCCTGTAGAAATGAGTGATGAGAATGTTTTGCTATCAATTTCCAAATGGAATATATTTTACATGTTTGTAAGATCTAAATTTTGTTGATCTGTGTTCTACATGGTCTCTCACTCTTTAGAATATTTGTGCATAACTTTTTGCTGGCTTGCCTGCAATGCTGATGAAAATGTGTTTTGTTTTGTTTTGTTTTAATTTTACAGTTTTAGCATAATGACATTTGGGAGGACAGAATAGCAGTGAGTTTCCTCCACTGCATTTCATTTCAGAGTTCACACATGCCAGTTCAGAAGATGTACACCAATTTAATTATCCTTAACACCCCATAGCATTTTAACTTCCAAGATCTCCAGGAAACACATATTGAAAATAGGAAGAGATGTTACTTATTTTTCCATCACCACCACTACGTTAGGTACACAAAGCTGTGAGTGTGGCTTCCACCCATTGATGAAGCAGCATGGGAGCATAGAAACAGCTGGAAGTGCAGAAAGACAATGGATTTCAGCATCTGTTAGGGTCCTGACTGACAGAAGAAAAGAAAACCAAGAGCAACAAAGAATGGCCTGATAAAGGGCATAGGGATATGCATAACTAAGATAATTCACTATATTCATATAATTGTCTACTTGAAATCACATCAATTGTTAAGACAGTATAAAGAAAGAAAATAAGCTCAAAGTTGTATCGAAACCCATCAATATCCTTTTCTAAAAGCTTTCCAAAGAAATCAGTGATATTCTACTCAAGTTTTTTGAAGTTCATTCATTTACTCAGTACAAAATTTTATTGCATGCTGTAATAGGAATGCATATACACTAGGTTGTTCTTGTTTTTAACTTCTGCTTGCTGTTACGGAGATAAATTTCAAAAAACTCTAGTTAAATGTTACTTTGATACAACACCCTTGATAGTCTTCAATGCTAACAGCTTCCAAAGGCCCTTAGGGATTTCAGTAAATGTTTGATAAATTTAGCAGCTGAGTTTTCACACCAGGCTGCATTTTTCATCATGTAACCTAAAAAATCCACACCTGCACAAGATCATCAGTTTCCAGTTTCCACTGAGATACCTGATGAAAATGCTTGTTCTGCAGCATGTAGTAATGACACACTGTCCTTAGTGCAGTCTTTTCTATGTATTCCAGAATGACAACTGGAATACCTCAAACTTCGAAGAATCCTTTGCAGCAAGTATATAGAGTTGAGGAAAGATACTCAAGGACAAAGACTATACCCATATTCAACTTTCGAGCTTGAAGGCAGAACGAGAGTGAAGCTTAAACATGAAAGAAAATGCAGATCTTCATTTCATCCATTTAAAATGGATGGAAAATGAGTTGGAAAAGCTGGTATCAACTACTTTTCATATAAGAGCAAATTAAAAACCAACTGGCAAAGACAAAGCCAGAACTATTTCAGGACTTACCTGCAACCATCTGGGAATGGAATTTCTTTTTCCATATTCCTACTATTACATACAATTTAATTTCACAACTGATTATTTGCATTTACCTACCATATAATGGTATTTACAATGTGTGACACAAAATCTGGCCCAGATGAAGGAATCTGTTCAGATCAAATCTTATTTTGACCCAACTACTACTTTTTTTTTTTTTTTTTTTTTTTGTCAGCAAAGAATTTGGACAATGTTTACACAAGGAGTTTTACATGAAAATGTTTTACATGTCAATGTCTGAGTTCAAGGAGTCCCACATAAGCTGATTATGATTTAACAGCTAACAAGGCAGCAATTTCTTTTAAGAGCAAAAGAAAAAAAAAGAAAAAAAAAGAAAAAGAAAAAGAAAAAAACTCTTAAACTTCCATAAAACACTCTGTTGTCATTTATATTAATTCTATATTAAACCTTTAAAAACACCGTTTTATTTGCTTAAGTAGAATGCTTAATATCCCTACTACAGGCCCTAAAAATGTACATTAAGGAGACTGTGATGCATTCAGAAGTCCATTATATATATAGACTTCCAAACTTTTTTCCTCTTAAATGTCCTGAAAGGTAGCTATTACTCACCTGGTAGGATTTGCTGGTGTGGCTCAGCAATGTTCTAACACTGCCACATAGCAGAGACTGCTCTGAAATACAGTATAGCTACTAACACAAAAAGACAGCAAAATCACTTCTTGTAGTGATTAGAAAACACTGTTAAATGTGTGACTCCAAATGGAAGAGAAAGAATGAATTTGTTATCCAGAGCTCCCCTTTTCCAACTCAAGTTATTACCAATAGGTGCCTTCTCAATGTGCTCTTAAAAATGCTTCAGTAGAGCAAATAGTGTAGTTTAGTACCTAATACAATTAGTTTTAGGTATTTCAATTAAAGATCTTTGATGGTCTTAAGTCAGACAGACAGCCAATGGCCATAAATAAATTTAGGCTAGAAATCACAGAGATGTTTTTAACTATAAAAACAAAAACAACAACTACAAACTTTGTGATAGCCTTACAATCGGAAGACAAGAATCAAGCTAGTATTAATACCGTTCTGAATAAGGGCACAAACTGATTTATTTTCATTCAGAGCTCTTATATGCACAGCTGACTAATAGCTAGGGAAAGGGCCACTAGAAATGGAAAGAACTTTTTGAACCAGTGTTTCCAAATTTTTCTACCCATTAATTTTGGAACAAAAGGATATGTATATATGCACTCCATAAACAATCTATCAATTCAAAACAAATAAATGCAGTGTGTGTATTTCAAGCATGTGATAATTTTGAAGTATTTATATCCCTTTAATCTAAAAATATCTTCTTAGAGATATTTGTGATTAAGTATCAGCTGCAGCTACTTTGCACAGAAGTGGAAGATCACATCTGTTACTGAAAAACAGACCTGGAGCTTGCTGACACAGTTGAGCAGGGAGCAGCAGAGAGGGGAGTTCTGCCGAGGACACTATAATGAAGTCCCTTGAGCACATTCCCCAGAACAGAAGTTATCACTCAAAATACCCCGATTAACAGCTGTGTCTGTTGTGTGTATTTAAAACTTCCTATGTATAAAGTCTCACTGATGATTAACAAGTGTATTCCTTTTTTTTTTTTTTTTTTTCCTTGAAGTTGGCTTAATGTTCATTTGAGGTAATCTTGTGCACATTGGCCACATGACTCTCAGTTATCAAACATTTACTACTTATAGATGGCCTTGTAAATTGTTAGTGCCTATTTCCCACTGGCTGTGAATATACAGACAACAGAAATGAAGCAAGTCTTACTTGGAGGAGTGAAAGAAAGGCAATTAAGTCATCAACTTCACATTTCTCAGCTAAATAAGAAATAAGGATAATTTTCCTTCTAGTATAACTCTTGAAGTTATGATTCTACTGCTTGAAACTCCAGAAAGCCTAAAACCGTAGTAGCTTTGCAGGATTAATTACAATCATATGGGATTTGGTGTGAGGGGCGGTTGTTTCGTGTGTGTTTTTTTTGTTGTTTGTTTAACAAACACTTAATAATGACCATTTATAAGCAATTAAATGTTGACTACTTAAAGCATAGCCCTGCAGAATAAGAGGGAAAACAAACAAAAAGTATTCCTTACTTTAAAATGAAAAAAAAATATATGTACATCAATCGTACAAATATATTACATAATCATAATCAATGCAAATGAAATCAATGTCTCTTCCCCTCTTAGAGCACTGAAAGAAACAAAGAGACACACTACTGCCAACAACTATTTCAATGTAATTTAATTTTGCAAAATTCATTCGATTCCACATGTAAATTTGTTGTATTATTGCTGCTAAGAGGTAGTGTTCACATGCAATGCAAACAGTTCAACTTCAGATGGCTATCTGGAGTTCTAAACTTTCATCATTGTATTGCTTCTGTGCACTCCTAAACAATCTGAATCTGTAAAAAAACAGAAAGTTCATGTTCTCAGCAGTCCTCCTTTCTCTAATTTGTACAGTGATTAAATTTGAGCTCTTATGTGCAGCATAAGGAATACAACATCTGACTGAACCACAAGTCCCTCTTGCTCTTAGGCTGGCTGAATCCAAGAGTACTGCAGATGGTTGCATCAATGGAGTGTGAGGAGAAGCACGTAAGTTTTGACCACTTTATAGTGCCTACCAGCTAGTCCATTTATAAATCTGCCCTTATCAACTACAGAATCTTCTGGGTTTTGGTCTAGGTACAGGAATATTATGAATGCCAGATGGATCAGGAAGCACAAAAATATTCAGCATATGAATAAATTCTGATTCTTAACAGTGCTGAAATAATTAACTAGGATTAGATCTTCAAAGTTCTTCATAAAAGATGCCTATTTAATGATGTACAATATAGGCACAAATCACTTCTTCCCATTCACTCAAAATTCCCACCTGAGAGGTGTCAGACAGTATTTGATCCTAAAAATCCTGTTGGTAAACTACAACACCAAGAGATGCCATTATGAATGAAACTGATTGAACAGTCTGAATCTGAATGAACTGGAAAATGCCACACAAGCATTTTATAAATATGGTCTCCATTATTTTAAAATCTGAAACAACAGAACATATAAAATGTATTTATATTTCAAACTGTTAGATAACCATTTGACGTTATCAAATGACAATATATTGCAGGCCTCAAACTGAATCCAAACAATGGTTTAAATCAGTACTCAGGAAAGAACAATTCATCCCTCCATGTTTTGACAGATATTTCTGAATTTTAATTCCAGAATTAATTTATTCAGTTTATGCATTTACTTTGAGTGATATTTTTTTTTTTCCTCTTCTTAATTTCTAGGTATTCTCTGGCTCATTCTCTTGTAAATCATGGATATACACAACAGAACCATTTGTGAAAATGAACAAGAATTCAGTTATAATTGGCCTTCTATTTTCTAGCTTCATATTGTTGCTGAGGTCATCCACGCAACAGACAGCTCTCAAACTGCTGACACTTAAGGATTACAAAGTACAAATGGGACTGCTTTCTTTTCCCAAGTTCTACTATATAGAACTGTGGCAGCTGTAGGAATATATTAGAAATACTAAAATACTGACGTCTCTATCTCACCTAGAAAAGTAATAACTAATTTGTATACTAGTATAACTGTACTTGATTAATTCTCCAAGCTGCATAAGAAAAGAAAAAAAAAAAAATCCACCCCATACATGAGAACACTTTGCAATTTTAATCCCACTTCCCAGTCTCACTAGAGGGCATGCTTTAGCCAGGAATGTACTCCAGTCAACAGGGCGGGACAAGAAGACAAAAAGATCTTTAGAATGCAACAGAAGTGTCTAGTAAAAATGCTTAAATTGATTTTTAATCTGATCTATCCTTTTCATCATGCCCCAAAACAACAAGATTACCAAGATACCTTTTAGGATGTGTTTCCCTCCAAAATACAGAGGAGGTTGGATGAGGAAAGACATTTGTCAAAAGTAGGTTTAATGAAATTGTGAAGAAGAATAATCTCCCCAAAAGTAATGGTAAACCCAACTGTTTCAGAGAAAGGAACAGACTTGTTTCAGGGGATTCCTTGGAAATTTCATGATGATTGTTTTTTGTATTTTTTTGCAAGCTCCAACATCTAATTTTCATGCTAACTCTTTATATCCAAAAGCCTGAAAGTTAGCACCCCCTTTCAAATAAAAGCATCCTAACGGGTATCCAAAAGAACTTAAGTGAATTTTCATACATCATGTCTTGCCTTCCTCAAGCACAAACCCATAGATAGAGGTGCCAATGACAACCACAACCATTTTGAAGACCATAATGCCTTCCCTGAGACTAACTACCACAGCAGTGCTGCAGAAAACAAAACGAAACAACAACAACAACAAAAAGGTAGTATCTTACAAAGTAAGATGCACAACCCAGTATTTTAGTGACTCCTCACATAAAAATGCTTAAATTGTACTGCAATATAATTGTAAAATTGTACTGTAACATAATGGTAAAATATTGCTACTGTACTGTAGTATTTCCTACATTTACAGCAATATCTCCTCTGAGGTACTGCTTCAAATTCTAATGATGGGCAGATCAATGGGAGACATTGAACTGTTTCCCAGGATTTAGCTTATCTTCATTCTCCTGTAGCTGACTGTTCAGTATAAAGTGGTATCATTATTTTAAAAGCATTTCTAGTTTTCAGTAGGCACATATTAAGAATGAAGAAAAGTAATACAGTTTATCTGAATGATATTTGGAAATGCTCAGTGCTAAGGTTGCTACCAGGTGAATAGATCATATTTTCCCTATTACGTAGTTTAACCTCTGACTTAACAGCTTTAAGTCAATTGCACTACTTAATCAGCCACTGCATCTCTCAGTCTCCTTCCTGCAGTTTCTGAATTCATTAGTCAGGGAATTGGTGAGAAAGCTGTAGAAACTCACACCAGCAGCAGAGAATAAATGTCTTTAATGGTAATAACTTACACTAAAAAATGACAATTTATAGCTTTTTACAGCATGTAATATAATTTATGGGATGTTACTCATAGATGTGTATGCGTAATGAATGTTGTAGAAAGCCATAAATCACCAGTGTTTCCAGCTCCCTATTAAGACTTCATTTATTACTCTATTCCAGAAGTATAGTCTCATGATAACCACACCCCTGTCTCATTTTATTAAAAGATAGCTAAAAGATAGAAAAGGTAGATGTAACAGCAGTGGTATGTAGTATTAAAAAATAAAACTGAAAACACTACTACTAACACAGTAGAATATAAAGAGGATGAGTCTTAGTTAAGAAATGCAGTGAATTCCTCCATCTTATTTTATTAACAACTTGGGGAATATACAAAGAAATATTTTACCACATTCATCCTCTGAAATGCAACATCTCATTAAAGAGGTAATACAAAGAGAACAGACACCAGGAAGACGGTCTCCAGAGCAACAGAGACTGCCATACTGAATCTAGTATTATAGGTTTGTATAATTGCAATTTTCATAAAGTCAGAATCCAAATAGTTCAGTAACCAGGCTTCTATAAGTGCATGTTACCAAAAAAAAAAAGGTGTCTGTTTGTACAGGCATGTGAGTGGTTACTCCAAACAGCTAAGTGGTTTTGTATGGCTTTAACATATGGAAACACCTATCAGAAAAAATGATATTTGATTTAAGTTTGTTAGTATAGTTCTGTGTTTAATTTAGAGATTTACAGGTCAACAGGACATCAGTTACAACATTACAATTTTTGGTATTTTCTTTGTTTTCAGTTAAAGTAACAGATGGAAGGGCTGAGCACTTATTTCATGTTTGTCAATCTGTGTAGGAAGTAAGTGTATGAGACAACACTGAAAGATGCTGAAGCAATAAGCCTTCCTTATTAAAAAATATGACAGTTCAGGCTGCAGCATTCAGGTCTTCACTAGGTACAGTAGCATGAAATCTGCTGAAAAGTCTTACAGTTTGGGATACATTTGTTTTGTTAGGCAGCTCATCCAAGCCAGCTGGTGAAATCAAAGCTAGCATTACAAAGCAAGATGGTTAGGGAAATGATCTCTAAAGTACCTCTCTGTACCATCCCTTTCCCTTCCTAGCCACAATCTGTTTATATTGTGTTCAGTTTAAAACTGGGACCATATAGTAATACAAGTCTAGTTAAAACTGGCACTAGCTGAGCCATCTCACTACTGTTCCTTCCAAAACATCCCAAATTCAAAATGCATATGATTATGCAATTGATACTTCTCTTAGTTTCACTTATTAAATATTCTTAACCAAAAAAAAAAATGTAGATTTAAGTTCCCTCTTAGTGAAAGGTTCCTTGAGGGAAAGCAACCGTCTTTTCTTTGTCTGCCTATTTACTCATTTTGATTCATTTCTACAGTAAAATTTACAGAATTAGACCTTCATTCTTAGTGTCATCAACAGTATTAGAGGATCCATTTCAATTCCACTTGCATATTGTGTTTGGAAGTTGCAGTTAAAGTCTTCTGTCTTGTAAACATTCTGCCACTAAAATAAAGTTAATCTTTCCTATGCTCTAAACAGAACATTTTATTTATAAATTGTAAATCCTTTCATTTTTATCTCATTAAATTAGCCTTTACTCAAAGTCAGGAAAAACTTGAACCCGTTCAACTCTGCAATAGTGTGAGTAAGCCTGTAGATAAAAATATAATTCAGTATCCTTCTGTTAGCTTAGTAACTACATTGGCTAGCTCAGGACTATCTCAGCTTGCTCTAAGTAGGCCTTTAGTAAATTGTTTCTACCTCTGTACATAAGTTAAAGATGAATTTTGTTTGCATCTAAACAGTATCTTCATTTAAAACTAAAACTAAAACCAAGTTTACTTCGGAAACTCTGTTCATATTTTAAAACTGTATTAAGCTATACACTGCATAAGAATATATCCTTAGAAATTACATGTACACTGCTGCGTACAAAGTACTAATAAGTGATCACCTGTTGTTTTCCCATTATGTCACGTGGACAGTAAAAGGAAGAAGCTTCCTGGAACTGAATTGCTGTGAAGAACAGTGTACAGTTATGAGATGAAAATCTATAATTCCCTTGTAAACTGCAAAATATATCATGGCAGAGTAGACTTTAATTGGCAAATGTACTGGCTGACCTTTTGTGGTTTTATTTCAGTTTTATTCCCATCTCTACAGACAAAAGAATAATTTTTGACTATTAAAATGCTCTCCAGGCAGCTGCCTAGACTGTACCATGCAGGTGAAATGGATGGAATTTATGCAACTCAGAAAACAAACCTTCCAATCTACTTTTGGTCAATATTACATCTTTGCAGCAGGTAAACAGTTACAAACATGCAAAAATACTTTGGAGCTTTATTAACAAGCTGCCAGAAGCTCAAAATTAGTTATCTTTGTATTCCATTAAGTGGCTCATGCTGGCCACTTAACTTTGGCTTAGAAGCTGGGTACCCAACCTAGGACCTGATTCAATGTATTTAATGGGAAAGGGTCACAAAATGAAAAACAAAGCTGGGGGCCTACAAACTACATGTTAAACTAGTTTATGGTGCGAACACTAATCTAAAATCTAATCTGAATTTTACACATGTACTGACACACAGATAACCAGCTTTTGGAATAAAATTTTGTCCTTCTATAGAAGGTCAGATCAAGAGTTAAATGAAAGTTTGACTGTGTTGATGCAACAAATAGGTGCTTAATTGAATTTAATGTGGTTCTTCAGTTCCACATGTATTATTGGTGAGGCAAGCAGATTAATGCTGTTTCATTATCCTTTTTTACTGAGTATTTTATCCAAGGTCTATTAAAAAAAGGAAAATAATAAAGCCTATTATTCTGCCAAAAGACCCTGTCCATCCCACTCAATAGAATATAGACTGATTTTGTCTTGCTTTGGTTTTACTGCTGCTTATCAAAAAGAAAGGAATTGTACAGAAATAACCATCAATAGCTAGCATTTCCCTTGTACTGGACAGTTCTTGACCAGAACTACATGCACATTAACGTACCCATACACCAAACTGCAGGGAAAACCCTCCCTGAGGAGATAGTCCTCACTCCTGTGCAGTTACAGTCTGAGTATTCTTTAAGCAATACACTTCCAATGAAAAACACTCCTGGTCTTCCAATACAAATCAGTTTTACATGGAGTTAACTTTGTAGACACTGCAGTGCATATGCAACTATTTTAGGTATAAGGCATAATATAATTCTGAACAAGAGCTTTAGTTTTGCAGCCTGCTCACATCTAGCATTTATTTCCTCTTAATAAATCATATTTGGCAAACTGCATTCTGTGGTTAATGCACTTAAAGCCAGGAATAGGTGTTGGGGGGGGGGGGGGGGGGGTGGAATTTGCAGGAACTACAAACCATGCGCCAGTGGCATTCCCTGTATCATAACAGAGGATTCCAGTTATCTTTACAGAGTAAGATTATAGCTGGGTGAACTTGTATTATTAAATTATAAGACCAATTGCATGCACTGTTTTCAAATTTTTTCAAAGGTGGGCCAGCCTTACTTGGTACAGTATCTACTATGATTTGGGCTTCTGAGAAAAATAACAGATACTGAAGTAAATTCTGAAATAAATAATTTTGCTTCAAAGTAAGTTGAACGTTTCTCAGTACTTTCAGAGATGAGATTTCTTTCATTGTCTTGCCACTACAACACCTCAGTGTTATACAATACACATGTAATATACATCAGAAACTCAGAATGAAACAAACATCCATTTCAGAGCCTGGGGGCTGGGAGGAAGAAAATCATGATCCAGATTATTAGAACTTGGTATAGATATAGGAAAAGTCAAAAGTCAGTGATTTTTGTAAATCAGTATAGTAAGATTTTTAAATTACACATCAAAGAAGGCTGACTGCCTGTATTAGATATTACTTCTGTGAGCAAAACACTCACTTCTCCTCACTAGAAGCAAACATTATTTAAGGTCCCAGTCAGGGAAGAAGCAGCCAATCAAATTCTGCTATTATTTTTTATTTTCCTTTGTGATGATTTACTTATTACCACCTTGCATTGTCCTCTTTATTACTTTATTACTACATTGCTCAGCTCAAAGTCAATAGTTTCTTTCATGCTGCTTGTAATGTTACATTTCTAATTGGCATATGGATTAAATGAAGCAACCTCTACAGACTGAAGCAAGTGAAGAGCACCTTCTAACAGATGGAGAGGTGCTTTACTGATGTAGTACTGTATCTTCATAAGGTAGCCCACAGGAAACATCATTTTTGAACATAGACATTTTGAGACTGAACCCTGCTGATAAACACAGAGGAGATATAATTATGTGCACTAGTAACACTCCATAATAGCAATGGGGACTTGACTTAATGGTGCACAGATATCAGGTGAGTGCCTAAGGTACCAATTAAATAATTAATTAACTAAATAAAATAATAATCAGCAAACTGTGCTTATAAAATGAAGTCTTCGGTGGGACTTCCCTGTTCTAGGGAAAAGTGAGGAAAACAGACATTTTATGCTGCACAACAGACGTTCTGCTGTTCTGAAAAAAACAACCTCCCAAACCAGGCTGCTCCATGGACAGAAGTAATGCTGATGTAAAGCACTGGGTAGAGAATCCACTTTGTTTTAAGACAGTTGCTGAATAAGGCATGGGAAAACTGAGTATTTTAATACTATCCCAGGTCACATGATGTGTTCCTTACTAAATAGGAAAAGCAATCTTCAGCCTAAATGGTATATCTTTGGCTAAAAGCATACTACCAGAAATATATATATATAGATTATTATTATTATTACTATTAAATTGTAATAGCATATTCTCAATTGGTATGTTTGTTCTGTCCTCAGAAGTTAGGAGGAGTTCTGTTAACTATGGCAAAATATTTTGTGATGCTCCCAAAGCAGATGTTTTCCCAGACACTTCCAACTATAGACCAAATTTAGGACAAAAGCCTTAAGACACAAAGGTTCAGACATAATTGTCTCGTGTGAAGCACAGGAGTCAGGCTTTGGAAGATGCCCTCAACAGTATTTGATATTATAAAGCACCTGTATTCTCCAAACATACACAATGACCAATAAAAATAAAAAGTTTCAAATCATCACATTTGTAGATATGCACTTACAAAATTGAATTGGGCATTTCAAATAAGAAAAAAATAAAAATAATATATATAAAAAAGTACTAAGGTTTAACAAACAAAAAAATGCTCATAAATACACATATTGTTTTACCAGGATTAAAAATAAATAAATAAATAATGAGCTGGAGAACCAAGACAACTTTTTTAAAGCAACCAAAACCAAATAGTACCCAAATTGGTACTATAAAGTGCCTAGCTTACTCCCTCACCGCTATACAATAGCAGTGGTGTTCTTGAATTACAAAAAATTTACAAATCATTCCTGACGTAGTGCTATGTCCTCAGAAAATAAGTATATGCTTAGGAAAGCTAGCCATGTGGCAGCCTGCAATTGTTGCTTATGTTCCACTGACGAAAGTGCAAACAAGTGTGACTGCCAAAAACAAAAGGGGGAGGGGGAGGAGGGTAAGTTTCTAATAGAAAGTACTGATTTTCTATATACAAGTAACGATTCAAGCATACTTTAAGTTATGTTAAAAGCATTTCATCCTCCTTTACTCTGCAAGCAGTTCCAAATTTCTCTGTCTAGTACTAAGTATGATACACTACCACTCAAAAAAGTCATTAATCTGTTTTTTGCTACTTCTGAATAGTCAAGCAATTAACATTCAAAGTTTATATTCAGTAGCAGTATTATAAAATTAGAGCTACCATTCTGCCTGAAAAACAAATTCTGGTCAATAACTGTTGCAGTTTTAATGTTTTGTTCCTAGCCATGTATTTCTGTGTTTAAAATACTTCAGATTCATTCAAAGTGTAACACAAGCATATTTTCTCTATACTCAGCTTCTGGGTATGATTCAACTAGATAGGATTTGTTCAAATATAGACAGTGTCTCTTAAATGTGGGATTTGATGTGTGTTGCATGCACACGTTCACTTACATTTCAAGTGGTGGGTAGGGTGGGAAAGGTGGATTAACTACAATGTGATTTTATCAGCCAAACAAAAATGCTTTACAAATGATATTTGAAAAACTATGCAGTTTATTTACTACAACTTTATAAATAATGGGATGTAGAGTAGCAAGTGCAATTCTCAATGCTTCTGTTGGGGTCAGAAACATGCATTACTGAGATAAACATGGTATTTCTGCAAGAAGAGCTGACACCTTCAAACACGGCAAGACTGAGGGACCAAACAGTTTATTTAAGCATTATTTTGAGGTATTATGGATTGCAAGAAAATAAAGTGAAATCTAGAATGTCTGAAAAGGAAACACACCAGGATGGAGACTTAGGACAAAAACTGCTAAAGAAGAGCAGAAGTTCTTCTATATTATTTATATGCTTGATGTTTCTTGCTCAATAAGGATTTCAAATGTCAGAAACATTTCATGAATAGAAGGAAATGTCCCTACACAAATGAACCAGCTGTTCCATCCAGCTGGTTAAAGTAATTGACCAAAATGCAACCAGTCACATTATTTCTCTCATAATTTTTCTGAGCAATACCATGCACAGCCACAACCAACATCAGTAGAAGTCCTGGTATTGGTTATAGCTTAAGGGAGAATGTCTGCAGCAGAGTTATGAAACATTACAAGCAAGTCTGAGCAGGAAAAAAAAAAAAAAAAAAAAAGTACTTTCTGAGAGAAAATGCACTCAGTGGTGTTGGTAGCAATAGTGTGCAGCAATACAGTCTGAAATAATTTGAAGAAATGTTCTCAAGAAGAGTTTACAGCTTTTTTTTTTTTTTTTTTTTTTTTTTTCCTTCCAGGGAATGAAATCCACATCTCTGGGTAGCCTGTTCCAGTGCTCAGATTGTTTGTACATCATTGCAGCTGAAAAATCCAACAAGGGTGAGAAAAAAATATATCCATACTAAAAAAAGAAATTCATGTCAAGTCATTTGCAGGATAGAGGTTGTTGTATATGTTGTGCCTTTCACAATTTGAAGCTTAAAAAAGCAAGGATGAATAGAGTACACCATCATTAGAAAGTAACATGAAAGGAAATTGTTATAGTTCTAACTACATTTTAGTGTAGATAGTGATTATAATCAATCACGGAGGCCAAGCACTAACTTTGAGGGTACTTTGTGTGATACTGTAAGGATATTAAAATGTTTATGCCATGAATGTATAAGATTGTTACTTTACTAACAGGTTGGCAACTGATAACATAATACTCAGTAACACGATTTAGTTAGGAAGAGTATATTCTTACTACCTTACTCTATTTCAATAAATCTTATTGTAGGCTCCTTGAGTAAAGACAGACTAACCTGTCTATAGCATTTCACAAAATAAATAAATAAATAGATAAATAAATAAATAAATAATGCAATGATTGCTTTATGGTAAATACACAGTGCAAGTTTTTCTGTACAATTTATTGTCACTCAGGACTTGCAGCACCCTTTCTCTTCCAAGTTGCAATAGTTGGCTGAAAAAATGTTTTATTCTGTCATTGCAAATGTCATAGGGGTGATGCAAAAGGGAACTGTGCTGATGTGGAGGCAGTTCTTTAATACCAATAATGGAAAGCAGTATCAACACAGCTCATTTTACGCAAACTGAAATAAATTGTGGAGGGAAGCAAAGTGACTTCACAGCCTTTATTCAGTGTGCTACTGAATTATTTTAATCTCTGTTGGTTTAAATCCAAAATTCAAGGCAGCTTGTCCTTAACATTCAGTAATTATAAGAACACTAAGTCATCAAATGTTAACAGACAAAGTAGCTGGTGAATATAGATTTGGAAGTTTGAGGTGTGATGGGAGGCTTACAGAAGTACAAATTTATTCCAGATCTGTCATTTCACTGCACGTGACTGACAACACATCTTTACTACTGTCCTCTGAGAAGTTGTGTGATGTTTCAGTATTTAAAAAATACACAGTGTACAATACCATAACTCTGAAAAAGATAATGCAAAAATATATTTTTCAGGAGTTGCAAAAAAAGTTTTTAGCAAATTTATTATAAAAAAATCTTCTTAGAATTCATAATTAAAATAATACTGTAATTATTTTTTTAAGATGATTCTTATTAGAAACCTAATTTTAAAAAAAAAAAAAAAGAAAAAAGAAAAAACAACTTCCAAGTATGTATATGGCATTTGGTGTATTTTATTCTTAGGCACAAACCCTTTAACGTACGTTAGTTCAAGTGTTAAATGATATTGTGAAAGCTAAGGGGCTCTTCTGAAGTACCGTATTCTATGCATATTCAGTGCAGTGAAATTAAAAAACATGTATTTCGTAATATAATTGAAAGTCAACCAATTTTCTCCTAGTGAAAGGATGGGAAAAATCTATGTTATCTGTTATCCTATATTTTTTTTAAGCTGAAAGCCTTCAGGACAGCTGACAGGTATTCAAGATAAGAATGAGTTGAATAATAGTTATTTTTCCTTTTAAACTAATGAATCTGTTAAATAGTCACAGAAGCACTTTACAGAATGGAGAGAGTGAGGGTAAGCACTCTGGTGCAGATTTAAGACCAGTGGCCATAACAAAAATGATGTCTCAAGTAAACTTTCCTGGTAAAGCTCACAAGAAAAGCCTCTAAGTGTTAGTTCTGATGGCACTAATGAAAATAAAAATTAGAAATAAAGATTTTCCTACTCATTTCACTACAACAGTGCAGGAGTGAGATATGCAGTAATTTTTATTACTATTATTATTTTTTAATGGAAACACTGCAATAAAGAGTATTCTGAGGATATGACTCCAAGCATGGGTTAGATAGAGGTGCAGAATATATATTGAAACTATTAGCACATGAAGTACATATTACTCAGAGTATTTCTTTTTCACCTTGTGCTTTATTACTGGCTCATTTTGTTACCTTCAATAACTAAAGAAAATGCTGCTATTTCTGAACTATAATTGCATAATTCATACAGAATTTCAAAACATACCTTCAAAGATGACATTTATAACTAAAGAAGTTGCATTTGGGACCTCTAGTTCTTCTTCGTCCATAATTTACGAAGATCCAATATTCTGTATTATACCTGTCTTTGTATCTGTATATCCTCATTTTGAGTCATTTCAAGGCCATATTAAAAGGACAGAAATAGTTACAATATTTCTTTAAAGTAGAACTAGGTGTGGGTCTTGTCATCCAAATACCTGCACTGCTGTCAGTGGAAATTTTGCTTAATGTATGTCCTAACAGGTTTCTTTATGGCTGACATGCATTTAGTACATGTAGTTCATTTCTGTGTCTTCTTTGCTTTGTCAAAAGAGCTTGAGATCAGATAAGAGAATATGTCCAAACTCAGCAGTGGTAAACCTCTCCCCAAACCTGCAGACAGTTTAAGCTTTGAAGCACAAGGGCTCCTATCTTTTTCTAATCCATTCCTCTGATCCTTTCTAAAATGTACTTGATCATGTAATAGTTGTGATGTTTTACTGGAATGCTTCTACCAATTGTATTTCTATCCTGTCAATGGGAAAGTGCACAATTTGTAAATAGTTGCAGAGAGTGAAAATTAAGATTAACCACTTGAAGGTAAGAAAGCGAAACAGTCAAAACTCCCAATTAAACCTTGAGGGAAGTTCTTAAACATGTAATTCAATTTCCAATGCTACACACACAGAAGATCCATAGAAAACTGAAACATATACCTGAGTCAAACCAAGATGAAATAAAGATATAGAAATGAACAGAATACTCTTATTTTCCATGTGTTTTTTTTTTTTTGTGCAGCTGAAAATCTAGTAAATCAAGAAATCAGAGTTGTTATTTTATTCCAAAGAAGTCCTCAGCTTATCACATTCTTTTTGCAAAATAAGAAAAAGATCCTATTTCCAGAATTGCAGAGGTAATATTCTAATTATTTTTGGTTAGATTTTATCTTCTCCTTGAGCCCATTTTACACAATTTCTTTCCTGATTTAAATAAATAAATAAATAAAACTTGCAACAAGATAACTGGTCATATTTCTCTCCCTACTATAGTAGTTGCAATGTGAAATCAGACCAAGTGGGATTTTAAATTATGGTGGTCGTTTGGTTTTGTACCAATTTGTCCATTTGTTCAGATACTTTCAGAATTCAAGTAGATGCAATCTGCGTCTGCAAGCTCATTCTTTTACTCTAAAGTGATTTATCACAAGAATAAAAGCTTTTCTACATGACTAAATCAATTCCCCCCCCCCCTTTTTTTTTCTTTTAATGCATTTTTTCATGCATCTAGAGTATGGATCATATGTATACGTATGTTTAGAGAAGCCTTGTAGAGTTTTCTGTAACAGCTATTTAAAGGGGCTTTTATTTCAGCTGTTGACTTGAAGGATTGTTACAGCTATGTTGAGGGATGGTTTTATTTCACTAAATCACAATGTACCATGCAGTGTTCTTGTGATTCAATTTTGTGTGTCTTAAATCCTTCTGAAGTTTTGCTTTCCCAACCTATTGCTGGGAGTCAATTGGCAAGTAACGGGGAGCACTTTTTGTTAACCACTGAGGTAGCTCTGAGTGAGTAAAAATCCAATGACTGGTTCTGTCTCTCTTCCAGAGGTTCTTCAGCATTAGCAGACTGCAGAAAGCACTGTGCCATGCTGGTTGTTTCTGCTGCATTTTGTTGTTGTTTGATTACTGCTTAATGGTCACTACCTCCTATGCACAGGTCAGATCTTACTTCAGAAAAGCTTTTGTGTGTCCTCCCTAAAGGTGGCGCTCACTTACAGGGATCACAGATAAAATAAGCGTTTCCAACACTTTTGAACATATGAATTTCAGTCACTCTTTTGAATATCATTTGACTGTAAGTGAAGGAAATGACAATCTGAGGGAGTGCTACTTATGAAAATCTCTAACCTACTTTTGACAAATGTGCATAGAATAGAGTTCACCTACTCTAAGTTTATTTTAAAAAGCAGTGTCGTAAGGGACTGTACCTGTGTGGGTAAGATAACTGTTCTAATAATATGTAGATCAGCTTTCAGCATGGTTCCATTGTACTTTGTGTACAGTATGTTAGTACAGCATGCAGTTTACTTGTTTTACATGCTAAGTGTTTCTTTCAACTTGTCATTAGTTGCTTGAATTTTATCCTTGCATGTGTGAGAATCCTAGTTGGAGACTGATGATAACATGGCAAAGTACTGGATGACTGCATTTTTTGTTTGATTGATTGACTGTTTTTCTAAATTGGTATTTCTGTTGCATAAGATTTCATATTGCACTTCATTTTGCCATGAGATGGCTGGGGTGGTATTTTAAAGGGGTTTTCATAGTCTGCATTTTTGTGGATGGAGGTGTGACTAAAAGCAACTCCCTAGAGCAGGAATGCATGCAGTGCATGTATTCAAATAAATTATATTTAAGTTAGTTGACAGTCAATGCACCTGATGAAGTCTTCTTTATGCCTTTTAGTAACCAGAATTCACGGTCTGTTGTGTCACTTTGTATTCTGTTGAAGTATGTATATGTATATGACATTGTATATGATTGAAGTTTTTCCTAGTAAAATTCTTCTGTGGGGGTATATACTGGGGGTGACAAGTTTCTGTTACATGGATCAATGGGAGGCAAAGCTCTTCTGGAGGAGAGTAAGCAGAGGTACCAGAAAAAATCATAGTGGTCTAAAAAAGAGTGGGACCAATCATCTTTTTCTCTTAGGGATTTGTGATGGCTTTTATCACACACTGTGGTATTCTGCACAGCTTTTACTTTTATTCAAGATTGTAAAACACTCAAAAAATCTTTTTGTGTGTGTGTGTGTGTGTGTGTGTGTGTGTGTGTATGTTATTTGCTTGTATTGCAATACACTTTAATTTAAAATTGTTTGGTTTGGTTTTTAAGTCAGTGACATTTACTTATACCATGATATCTGTATGTAGATTTAACAGGCAATAATCAGTTCATCAATGTAATTTTATATTTAGGTTTTATATAAAAATAGCTGTAGTAAGGTAACACAGAGAACTATCTGAAATAATCTGATCTGATCATTACAGTCAATTTTGCTTTTACTAGTACAGCTTCTTTCTAAATGAGATCCCATTGTCCTATGTATTAAATGACATTTTGAAAATCCTTTAGTGCTCAGAACTAACCTCAGCACATAGTGTACCATGCAGACAATCATGAACGCTTCAGAATGGAAGAGACCTCTAAAGTCTGCAAGTCAAACCCTCTTCTCAAAGCAGGGATGTGAGGAAAGCTAAGTCCAGTTGCTCAGGGATGTTTGCAGTCACTTTTCACCCTACTCCATTTCTTCACACTCAATGTGCTTCATCCCCCTAGTGACTGCAGCCCTCTACTGAACTCTGCGGCTCAGCCAGTCTCACTTGTCCTGAGGACCTTTTTTTATTTTTGATTTTTTGCATATTCTGAGGACTGAAGAATGTTTTTGCTTTGCTAGAGGATATGCCACCAATTTTTTTCAATGCAAGCAGCATCTCATTTCTTTTTTATCTAGATTTGTGTTGATTGATCTTTAGTGATAGACTAGAAGATTGAAAAATAACTGTTTTCAGCTTGACTGTGATTACTGTTGTTTAAAGTCTTTTAATATGATTTTTAACTTTATTTCATTTCTATACCATCAGGGCTTTTTATCCATGTACCAAGGGATCTACAGCTTTCATCTGTCATTTCAAGGTTTTTTAACAATAGTAGGGAATAATTCTACAACTTTTGATATTTAGTGAAAATATTTTCTGAGGTGAAGTTGAAGTTTTGAACACCAAATAAAAGTGTGCAGTCAGTGAGTAGCATCAGGTTTTTTTTGATGGGGAAGCCTTTGAAAGAGGAAAAGAACATTCCAGCTGCAGTGGGAACATAAAAATTGTATGTATTATGTGTTGAGAACTTAAAGAGAAAGGTCAATAATCTAGAATAAAGATCTTTTGCCATTTAATTTTTATGGGTTTTCATCACTATAAACAAACTGATTTGGCTTTTATGATCAAATTCTTAAGTGTGTGAAACAAGTGCTTCTTTGGTCATCTTTGCAAATCTTTGCAAGCTGTCCAAGTCTTAACCCTATAAATCTTTTAGTTTCTGTGTCAGATTCTACCACAATGACAATGGCTTGAGATTTTGAGAAAAGATGAAGTACAGCATATGTCTTTAGAATTATTCTGCTCTCTCTGTCAAGGGACTCAGCCTTGGCAGGAAGATGCTATGGGATACATAAATCAGGAAAGTAACCTGTGTGTCTCCTGATTTGGTATGCTAGAATACAGCTGTCTCTGTGGTAATATGTTCTTTAATGCTTCATTGAACCTGTTCTTAGAGAAATGAAAATGCATGTGTTTGAAACACTTCTGTAGTTGGCTGGTTGATCAAAATACATTTTCTTAGCATCTTTTTTTTTTTTTTTTTTTTTTTCTTGCTCTTTTCATCATTATCCATTACTTAAAATTATTCTGAGAAGAATGTCTGAAGCTTTCTTACTAAATTTATTTTAATATGTCTGTATAATCTACACAGAACAGTGCCTTTTTGGACATGTGATAAAAAATTAATAGGACTTCAAATTTGTTAACAGTTGGATCCAGCTGCTGGATATCTTTCTGTATTAAAATCACTTAAAATCTCTCTTCAGTTCTGTTCAGAAGGTAAATTATCTATGGAGGGTAGATAAAGTAAAACTGGCAGATCTAGTATTTCTTGATGAAATATGCGCGTATTAAAATATGCAGTTCTCAGAGGCAACATATAAAACATACATAATGTATTATAATGAGATTCCAGAAAGTACCATTCACAAAGGCTGAAATGTTTGGAAGTGATATGAAGCTATGTGCAGTGCAAGCCTGGCTGTAGTTGGAAATCTGACTTCTGTGAAATTAGTGGGGGAGTTTTCTGTGCAGTCGAGGGCAAAATATATCTGTTACTATCACCACTATTTGTATTGCAGCATGGGAATATTGTTTTTTAAAGAAAATAAAAATAGAGGTTTAACCCCATTTTACTGAATATCACAAATACACACTGAAAAATCACTGTAGTAGAGATATTTCCTCAACCTCTATTTACCTTTCCAACACAATGTGACAGAAGGAAGGAGAGGGAAGAGTGTATTTATTAAGAAGTTTAGAAGAGAGAGGCAGGCTGAATGATATTAACAGATTTTTTTTTGTTGTTGCTATGCAGATAGTCTGACAGGACACTGAATTATTTTTGAATCCCTGTTTTCACAATATAAGAGCACCATAGTTCCATATTTCTACATATTTAAATTTTTTGAGTAAAATAGAATGATGTTATCAAGAGTAATTATTTAACTCTGAATTGCTCTGTCCTTTTCATAATTATGCTTTTAAATATTTGAAATTTGCATAAGTAGTATCCTTTTGTTGCCCCATAGTTATAAACATACTACTTATATTCTATTAATTTTTCCTTCTTTTCTAAGTTGTGCTTATGCCAAGACATGCTACGAACATACTATTTCACATGCAAATTAAACAGATTCCAAGATAGAATTATGTCAGACAGTCCAGCAGTAAGAGTTATGATCGTGAGTAAACCAAAGATGTTCAACATTACAAATGAGAAATTTGCTAAATAAGGTGTATATATGTCATATTTCATTCCCATTAAATAGATATCAAAACAGATTTGACTGTGAGATAATAGAATTTAAAATTTTCTCTTCTTGAAATATTTAATTTATTCTTTGCAAATGCTACTAGTTATTACTAGCGATGATATCTGAGGACCATAAAAAAATGTAGGTATTAGCATGTTTGAAAGGCTGTATTTTAGGTTCTGGATATTAAACCAAATTTGAATAGGAACTTAAATTTACTCACATATTGGTGGAGTTAGGTATCTTGGAGGTATGGCAGGTGGGAAGAGGCAGAACTGGTAATTAATCTGATAATGGGAAGGAAGATGTACTTGAAATATGCCTTCTGTCTTCACTGGGGATGGCCTTCAGCTTGAAATCAGTGTCAATATGGTTGGGCTTTAAAGCCCCAGACACCTCTATGAGCAATTTGTCTTCCATTTAGGCACACCATTAAAAACCACCCTCTTAGAACTACAGATTTTAAGTGTGAATGACCAAAGCAAGAAAGCTCTCTGCCTTTTTGGTTATTGTTCAATGGCCGGACTAAATATCTGGGAAATAAAAGAGATTCTTTGACTTCATGTTTATTTGTTGTCCTAAATAGTTTTCTATAAAATTTCCTGGTTAAAAGTGGGCTTAAATTTTGCTGCACCACAAACAAAGCTCACTATTGCCCCCAGGATACCCATGCTGTTAAAGGGGTGGGGTTTTTTTTGGCATTATAATTCAGAAATATCTCAATAGGTAGTGTGTTTCTGAGGATAGGAGTATGTGGAACTTTGTCTTCCATTGCCATTTATTTAATTTCATTTGATGACTAAAATAAATGGTGAAAATTTCTTGCTGGGTATGCAATATCATGTGATATTCTGTAGCTCTTACATTTGGGTAATTTGGACATGCTCTCTGTGTATAGATACAGGTTATATCTATCTTATCTGTGTCTTTCAGAAGCCATTTATTTTCTTAATAATATTAGTTATAAAAAATGCTAAGAATAGATTTCTTATAAATTTGTCTTCCCTCTTCTTTGTAATATAGTTGTGGACAGTTCAAGGTGCAGGGTTTGGAAGGGCAGGGCTGAGTATCATTTTTCTCATTTTAAAAATTCTTTCTTGTCTCATGTATGTCCATGGATTATTGCCTGTTGTAGCTAATCTGGCTTTCAAGTCTTTTTTAAGGTAGGAATGAAGATATTTGTAGCATTATGAAGAAAAACATACATATGAAATCTACAAAGAGAAAATACATTACATTTTGTAGCCCTTGACATCCCTACCTGAATACAAATTAGGGTTGAATAAGACAGAATACACAGTTTTATTTGAGTTTCTGAATGTGCCAGTGAAGCAGTAACTGTCCTCATTGTAGGTAAGTACCAGCTGTACTGTTCAGGTAGCTAGGTTCTCAGTGGATAGATACATTGTCAGAGGCTCAAAATTGTTAGCATCATTCTTGTCAAGGTTTTGGCACAATATTGCTGGTATTTTCTGTGAATGCATCTTGTGATTTGAAATGCTACTTAACTTTTAAATGACAGCATGTAATTAATATAGGAGAATCTTATCTGCTGTCTTTTTTGTATCAGCATTACAACCAGAAGAAAAATCATTTATTTCATAGTATGCCCATCATTCTCTATTCTCCCCCCTTCTTTTCATCTGTGTATTTACTTGTGAGGTGCTGCTGTTGCAAAAGTCAACAATTATTTGTGCTTTCAAAACATAACTGCAAAATGTAATCAGAGAAATAAGTAGAACAGCAATTACTGTGGGAGCTGTGTAACTGACAGCACTTAACAGAGGAGGAAAAGAAACATATCAAAACAAACAAACAAAAAAGAATTGATGCATGTGCCTCAAGATGTCAGTGGCAGACTTCATGTGTAAACACGTGAAGTGGAATTAAGTGATAACACAGAAGTTGAAATCACAAATCCTAAAACTGCTAGTGGTTTCCTCTGTGTGACTGTTGTGAAAGGATTAACTTTCCTAATGTTAAACAGTATTCCTGTTCTATTGCAGGGTGCACAAGGTCAGTTGTTGCAAGAGGCAGCATTTGCTGGAAAAGTAGATACCAGTTTAAAAAAAAATTAAATAAAAAAGTGTGTTTTGTTTTTTTTAAAAAAAATTCCCAGTAAAAAAAAAAAAAAAAAAAAAAAAACACTAGCTGAGTACTCATTGTATTTCACCTGTTTCTTAGCATAGTTCTCCCTCCACTCTTTTCCTTATTGTCCTTTTGTTCTCAGAAGCTGTGAGAAAGGAAAGCCATGGCTTTTCCCATCTGGAAATGTGTTTTCCCATCTGGAATGTTGCTGGAGGGCAGAGTCCTATTTTTCACTGGATGGTGTTAGGAAAAGATGACATTTTGGTTCCCAGAAAAGGACAGCGTTAACAAGGTTGCTTGGAGATGTTGGGAGCTACCTTGCAAGTTTTAGGAGGGAGTGGGTGTTTTTTCATTGAAACAGGGAATGAGGTCTTTGAAAAGAGATTAATAGGTTAAGCTTTGGGAGATAGAAATACAGATCACTAAATCTTACTTCATTGTGCCTCTATGTCTCATCTTCCATTCATCCTTATCCCCTGAAATTCCGTGACCTTCCAGGACTCCTCAAACATGGATTATCAGTGAGCCTCCTACTTGCTCCCTATCCTAACTGTTCACATTCTGTAGTGGCCTTCAAATTTTGCATAGAATGTTGAGGTTCCCTGAGCCCATGTTACAAAACTGATGGCAAAATTATTTTGAAGGGAATATCCTGTGTGCATTTTCCGACTCCACACAAGACTCCCACAATTTGTTGACTAATAAGAGCAAAAGTGTAATATCACTGCCACAAAGAATCATCACAGTACATTAGTTACTCACAGTACATAAGTTACTCTTACAGTAATTTTAGCTTCCTTTTTCCACTTATAGGGTAGAAGGTTCACCAAAATCTTCACTGGAGTTCCAGTTCTCCAGAGTGCAAATGAATGCATTAGTATTTGCCATTGCTACAGTGTTATTTAATTTCAGATTTTATTTCTGAAATGGTGAACTCTAATTTCAGCTTCATAAAGAATGAAGTTTACATATACACAGTTGCATTCACTAGATGACACCAGTATGATCCCCACTTCTTTTCCAGCTCTACTTCTCATCCCTTCCACGAACACAATAAAAACAACTAAGAAGCCCAAATGTCACAAGCCTTCCCCAGACAAATATAGAATTACAGCCAATATGACCCATTCATGTCTTCTGATCAAAGGAAATAAGTGTGCACAGCCTTATTTAGATTTTAAATGCCAGTTGAGGTTTTACATTAATTTCAGTGACTTTGCAACAAACCTATAAAGAATAAAAAGAAATGTATTGACTATTTTTGACTTTCAGAAGGCACAGATGAAAGGTGAGAGAAGAAAGTGGTATGACTTTAATGCAGATAAAGTACTTAAAGGAGTACTAAATTATATACATATCTTTTCCCTTTCATAATACAGAGATTCACAGTAAGCATAATAAGAATACAATTAATTCTCCATGTGAAAAGTCAGTCTAAACTGTAAAGACAGCTTTCAATGAGGAAAGCAAATTCACTGCAAATCAGGGTAGAGTCACGCTGCTATATCACTATGCAGCTGCCCATTCTGTACCTTTTTTTGAAGAAGAAGAAAATCCATATGCTTGTTTACCAGATTTTTTTCTAAACCATGAAAATTACTGTAAATGAGTATGAAGATGATATCAGAGAAATCAAATGTTCTAAAATGGCAGTTCTTAGGCAATTTAAGGTGTTCCTTTAGAGAAAAGAATGACAGAATTCTTACTGTGATTATGGAAGCATTCTAGGCAACTTTTGATTGTTTATCCTTTAGAATCATATTTCAAACGTTGATTTATGTCTTAAACTCTGCTGCTTCTAGGAAGACCAATTTATAGGATTAAGTTCTTCTGGCTTGGGAAGCTTTGGTGCCGCTGTTTTCATGATTATTGTGGATTGTTCAACTCTTTTTTGGAATAGTTTTAAACTGATATATGTGGTTTTTGATTTGGTCTGGATTAATTTCCTATCTATTGGAACCAGATGGGATGATTTCATAGTGTATGGATTGATCACTTTTATCTTTCTGTGATATTTTAAAGTTATATCTTTAAAAGTGTCTGCCAGCAGTTTTTATATATATCCCTTCCCATTGAATGGAAAGGAATTCAAACTACTCTTCTATCCTTTGGCTTTCTGGATGTTCTGTATTAGTTCTCTGCAGGACTCTCTTTCTACTCCAAAACTTTGGTTTTACTATAGAGGTTAAAGAGATAATATGATTTAATTATAAACTGTGGAAAAGCATGTATTATTTTGAGAGGAAATTGAATGGCAACCCACATGAAGTAATGATAATCCCATGGTAATTTTTATTACAATTCTGCTACGTTCATATTAATAGTTTATATCTTGTCATATGCATCTGAGATGAATATCAAAACTACCTCAATATAAATCCCAACAGGTGTCTCTAATAGACTGGAGGGACATGAGATTA
The DNA here is from genome assembly GCA_011074415.1 of Stictonetta naevosa. Taxonomy (NCBI): domain Eukaryota; kingdom Metazoa; phylum Chordata; class Aves; order Anseriformes; family Anatidae; genus Stictonetta; species Stictonetta naevosa. The sequence goes on from CM021700.1 coordinate 5,556,238, forward strand.
CATTGAAATAATGTAAGGGAAGGGTAAATTCTTGGTCTCTCGGTTACCAGATAATTCTGGCCTTGAGGGTTTGTAGTTCCTTTAAGAGGTAAATTGTCATGGTAATGACCCAGTAATGCAGTAAGAGCTGTGAAGGGAGAGCACTCACTTTAGTGGTCTTCTCCAGGTAGGAAGGTGGTTCTGTGGGTTGTGCTTAGTGGGCTGCTGCTAGCTGGAGTAGGTTTTATGCTGGGGAAAAGAAGCTGACTTTAGTGTGGTTGAAGGAGTGAGTAATTGAACAGAGTGCTACTTCCACGTTTCAGGTTGGTTGTTTTACTGTTTCTAACGCTGTAGCGCCAAAATCTTATATGAGGTCAAACTACTGTGAATGCTCTATTTCTGATTTCTGTTGTGAGCAGCAAGGGAAGTTCTGATAACTTAATCTCTGGTATTATGTAAATGTGTGGAAAACTATAATATTTGATGTTTGAAATGGGATGTCAGCAGTGAAAATGTTTACAACTTTTGATAAATTTTAGCTTTTTTTTTTTTTTCAAACAAGTGAAGATAATGCATCTATCACTATATTTTTACGTAGATTTATGTTTTGAATTTCCAGTGAAATTCAAATTCAACTGAATCAATTTTATTTCATCAGAGCAATCTAGATGACCAGCATTTAGTGCTACTGCAATGTCTTTGGCATTGATTTTGTTTAATCTTTTAAATCTCCATTAATACAATGAAGAAAATGGGGGGGGGGGGGGGAGGGGGGGAGGGGAGAAGCCAGCAAAAGGTAGAGATAATAATCACCACCCGAGTATCTTGAACACAACAATCACTGTGTGAGAGGTAAGGTACAGCCAGGTAGCTTGGTGCAGAAAAACGCACAACAAAACCTTGTGTTGATGGTTTGAGTTGCTGTTGGTTTGAGGCACTTCAAAAGCAAGCACAGCCTGATGGGCTGTGGGCAGCCAAGCACACCAGTGTGAATTCTGTGTCTGACAAAAGGTAGTCTAAGCTATTGTGTCACTGCTTCTTTGGAAACTTCTTCATGGTAATTGACATTGACAGGAGAGTAACAGTATCTTAGGAGATAGTGAGATGTACAGATGTACTACACTGTGTTTTCCTTTGTGTTGATTTCACAGCACTGTTGAGAATGAAATAATGCAAGCTTATGCAGAAGTTTCATCTTGGTTAGGGGTTTTATTAAGAGGAGGCTCATACAGGTGTTTGATGTGAAAGAAGCAGTAGCATATAAGAAAGGTGGAATTTATGCCTTACAAGCACATCAGCTTTAGTGGAACAAGTTTGTGCTACCAGGATAGTGCATTTGTGTAGGAGAAAGCAGGTGAAGGACCTAACTGTCTGCCTCTAGAGAGGGATATGCAGTTGTGAGGACTTCACTATGTTGTGGTTTTAGTTATTCTTTTTTTTGGTGTGTAACAGCTAACTGTGTCTGAAAAACTCAGAGCACGAGCTTGGCCTGAGATTAGCCTTTCCATCACAGTATTGCAAATGAAATGTGTTAGAATGAGCTGTAAAGTTATCTAAGGCTTATAGAATTCAATGCAAAACCTGGAAAGTAAAGAGTAGTAAATGAAAATAGTTGCAGTATATCTGTGTGTTAAAAACAAAGACAGCATCTGTTTGTGCTAATGAATATATCACAGTAATTACCTTCCCAGTGAAATCAGAAATGAATATTAAGGTTTTCATGTTGAAGGACGTTTGCATTGCACTTTGGAACATATGCTTCTACATAAAAGTAAATAGGCTGACAGTGTAACAGGGATTCAGCACTGTGGTTCAGTGTTAAACAGTATTTTTTCAGAGCTGTGAGAAAAGCAGTATAATCATCAGGGTGCAGAACTATTGAAATAATCAAACTATTTTGTGGCTATTTTAATTAAATTTCAGCCTAGAAGGAATTTCAATAGAAGAATTTCAATACACCTTTATGGAGTAACTCAGTGAACTTCAATTTTTTCACAATCCCAAAACTGGGAGTCATAAAGTAGTAACGTACAGAGTTGTATCTCAAAGTGTCTAAAATTCTTACTTGCAGGTGGATTTTCTTTTGTGAGATGTAGGGTACCTGCACTGTTTTCACATAAAATACTTTTTTGGTAACATAAGCATGAAAGCAAGTTTTAAATGTACTGACAGCCTTTTTAATAGTACAAACTTGTTTTAGCTAGCAGATTCATTAGTTTTGTAGTGTTGACGTTATTCAACAAAAATAGATGCAGATGGACAATTACGTTAAGTATACTCAGGGGAATTCTCTTCTCTGCTTTATGAACAAAGAAACTTTCATCTGGGAGAACTATTCCTATGCCCTAAGACATATCCTAAGATAAGTGGGGTTTGAATGTATATTAAATAAAAGGAGTCTACCACATGATTAATCACGTGATTTGTGATTAAAATAAACCATAACCTAACAGGTTTGCTCATGCAATCTGGTTTAGTCAGTTGCCTGCCCTCACTCATCAACGGATGCACATGAAGAGCTCTCTGCCATACAAGACTGCCTGTTTACCTCTGTTCATCTCTGCACTTTATCTCTTGGTGAGATAAAATTATTTGTGGTAGTCAGAGCAATGAGACTTTGAGTAAAAAAAAAAAAAATCACAGCAAACTACTCTTTAGAAAAATAGATTCTAAAGATGGAATGTAGAGATAATCTTACTTCAACTTATTAAGTATGCCTTGTAAACAATAAATCAAATCGCTTTGCTGTGTAATACAATTACTGCTGTAATTTGTAGTCATTACAGTTTGTGCTGAGGTATAACAGGAGACTTGATTTTATGCAGGCTATTGACAGAGAAAGCCCTAGCAACTTTAGCACAGGGACATACTTTGGACCTATTGCCACTTAATTTGCAGATGATTATCTCAGTAGACCTAATAGCTTGTTGTGTCTACCTGTTACAGGGTCACTTATGTCGGGATCGTGCACATAAAGAAGATTAAAATACTCCATTGTTAGAAACATACAACCCAGTGCATCATTTCCCTTTCCATTAGGCTCTGCTGTATCAGTGCACTGTGTCTGATTTGTTTTTTGTTTTTTTTTCTAGCAGGTTGTCTTAGGACAGTAGGTGACTTTTCTGCATGCAGTGAATTATTTCAATTAACAACTTAATAATTTGGCATAGTCTTCTGCATTTGATTAATGTTTACTAAATTAACTGTGATTTGACAGAAATAGATTTGTAACTGTCAGGTTTCACATCTAGAACTGAGCATAAAATTTACTGTCACAAGTTAAGATAAAAAGAGATGTTTTTGCAGGGAGGCTTGTCTTGTCCTCTAGGTTCTCTATTACTTCCATACTAGCTGACATCAGCCATATAATAAAACACAATGGATGTTGTATTACAATTGAGGATTCTTTTTCTGATTAACTCCTGTGCTTAATCTGCATCCTGAAAGTTACTTATGGCTGTTCGTCCCCCCCCCTCCCACTGCCCTTTGGTGTCCCTCCTCCTGTTAGCTCTATGATATTTTAAGAATGATTTGTTTTCCACTTGTCTGCTCCTTCACAAATAATAGTGATATTTTTCCAGATCTAGTGCCTTTTCTTTTAATTTAAGAAGAGGGATAGTAAGAGAGCTACTAAGAAAAAAAAAAAAAAATAGGTTTTCAGTTCAGTTGGAAGGGACCTACAAAGTAAAGCTAACAGACTATATGGTCACTTTTTCTCTGCCAGTGAAGTAGATTGGATTCTCCTCTATTTATTTTTTTTATGATTAGACTGAATTTCACAGCTTTGTTCCTACTTAATTTTTCCACTGTCCCTATGGCACCACTTTGTTCTATTTATTCTTCAGATAAATGCAAAATCTCTTCTGACATTTGGTTGTTGTTGTTGTTTTGGTTATTTTAGTGCTTGACTGGTCCTCCAACAGAAGTTTGTATTGGGAGGTATTCCTAGAAGTTTTAGCAGTGAGATTTTCTTTCCATCTGAACTGCCTACCATGAAATGTAACTGTACTATTTTTATAAACTTAGACTGGCAAAGCAGAGTAAAAATCCTGTTGAGATTGTATATCTATTACAAATCTATAATCAGCCCTTAAGACAAAGTTAGCTTAGAATAGGTTAAAAATCATAGCCTTAGAAAAGGAGGATCTGATATGAATTAGCTGGTGTGTGATGGAAGTTGGCATTGCTGCATAACTGAAAGAGTGATTGCTTATCACCTCAAAGATGTTATGCAAACAGAATTTCTTGGCTGACAGTAGGCATATCAGCCAGCAGTTACAAAACACACTGCACAGACTTTTCAATTACCACAAACAAGGCAGGGCCACGAGTGTTCTGTCTTGAAAAAATTCTAATTACAGTCCGTTTTGTTGTAATGGTAGAGCATTGCATCTCCACCTTGTCAGTGCAGTGCAGAGGTTATGCTGTTGGGCAAGCACTGGAAGAGGTGGTGGTGTGGGAAAAAGCATGATGGCAAAATCACAGTACAATACTGACATGCAAAGTAGGACCATTTACTTTTGCCATCAGAAGTGTTCCTAGACCTGTTGCCTTCCTGCTGAAACCAAATCCTATTGTTAGCATTCTTACAAACAAGGATGGACAGTGATTTCAGTACATTTGTCATTTTCTAGTTCAAGTAGTTGCTCTAGGCTGGTTGTCACTTATCACAAGGTTGAGATTGCAGTGTAAAGTAGGAATTACAAATGATGGCACAGGGTGGATCATTTGCCAAATGGTCAGGTAGGGGCTTCTCAGAAACTTTGTCTCTGTTTCCTTCTCTTTCTAGTTGGTGTGCTCATTGTCGCTGTCCTGTTTTTAAAGATTAACACTGTCATGCACCAGCAATCTGCTGATGAAACAGTTGATGCAAATACTACCTTGTGTGTCTTAGGCAAAATCAGACAGAACAGTTTAAATAGTCACTTCTTCCCTAAACTGAATCAGTGAGCTTTAAACTGAAATGCTCTAAGGTAGGTCAGCAGGGATAGTAACCTCCTTTTACTGCTGTAGCTTAAGCCTAAACTTAAGATACGGTCAGTGGACTCTATCTGGCCAATCCTTACAACATCCGCAATGCCTAGCTAAGGATCTCCAAGTGAAGTACTCTCTTTGCTTCTCTGGCTGCAGCATGTGTGATTATTCTTGTTTGAAGTCAAATACTCAGTTCACTTGAAATTGCAAGAATAAATGAATTATATTGGCTACATGCAGAGTTCTATCATGTATTCTTTTCTGATATATTTTCTCTTAACAATTTAAATGGATACTTTCCTCATTTGGCATGATGCATTAAAATATATTTCATCTTAGGAATTCTAGTTCTCTTGTTGCCAATTTGACCTTCATGTAAATACAAATAAATCCTGTTGTGTATTGCATGGATTAGTCCTTAAAGGATATATACCTTCTCGTGTATCCTAAAGAAAAACTGGTAGCTCAGTTTTGCGTGAAGGTTAGTTACCTCCTGGTAACCATTTACATAAAATCTTAATGTTTTAACTTTATTAGGCAATAAATCACCTGAATTTGACCATGTAAGATATGGAAGAGCATTGCTAACTGAGAGCTCTCACATGAAATATTAGAGTAAGAAAATAAAGATAAAGCAAGCTAGATGCAAGATTTTATCAAAATGCTGCTCAAGAATATAAGGATCCTAGACAGTATTTGCCATGGCATTACGATTGCCATTTTGGTGGTATTTGCATGCTTTACTGACTGCAGTGTGGGTATCATCGTACTATTTCACTTTGGAAATTGAAATGAGATATGTGGATGAAATAACTTGCACGGCATCCTCAGAATTTGGAGCTGTGTAAGCTGTTAAACTTATGTTGTCCAAGTGCTATGCTACTGTCCCTTTTCTTCCACTACTCTTTCTCATAATAGCTAGGACCTAATTGAATCAGCAGGTCTCTCTCGATGTATTCTAAAGAGATCCAGTGAACCTTTGAACCCTTGACCTTGGAGTATTTGAGCTAAAAGTTCATAGAATCATAGGATTTCCTGAGTCGGAAGGGACCTGTAAAGATCATTGAGTCTGGCTCCTGGCTCCACACAGGTCTGCCCAGAAATTCAGACCATATGGCTAAGAGCACAGTCCAAACGCTTCTTAAACTCCGACAGACTTGATGCCCTGACTATGTCCCTGGGGAGCCTGTTCCAGTGTACGATAGCCCTCTCAGTGAAGAGCCATTTCCTGATGTCCAGCCTGAACCTCCTCTGTCACAGCTTGACACCATTTCCCTCAGGTCCTATCTCTGGTCACTAAAGAGAATAGATCAGTGCCTGCTCCTCCACTTGCCCTTGTGAGGAAGCTGTAGGCTGCAATGAGGTCTCCCCTCAGCCTTCCCTTTTCCAGGCTGAACAGGCCAAGTGACCTCAGCCGTTCCTCATACGTCTTCTTCTCTAGGCCCTTTACCATCTTTGTACTATGAATACAGTTCACAGTACAGTTTGTACTGTACTGAATATAGTTCAACTTCTAGATTTATTTTTTAAATACCTTTTCTGTTACTTTATGATTATAACTTTATTTCTAAGTATGACTTTTCATAAACAAGGACTATTAACTGCAAGTTGGAAAGGCATATATATATATATATTGGTAAAATAATAGGCTGTGCTTGTAAGGTACTGTGAATACAATTCTTCAATGTAAGTTAAGACTTGCATTTAAGTCTCAAGAAAGGGGAAGGAAGGCAGAAAGAAAACTTTGACCCAAGCAATAGTAGCTAGGAGACCTACATTCATGAGTCTGGGGGACTGGGGGGGGAAATAAAAATCATTTTCTGTTTAAGCAGACAATGCATGGGAAGACTCCTTATTGCAAATTTCTTATAATTGAATATTCTAAATTAGTATGTCTTCATGCATACTAATAAATTTCAGATACTATCTCCTTAGTTAGCAAATTATCTTGCAACTTATTAAAGAAAAAAATATGTATATATCAACAGTAACATTTTTTTTGTTGTAGTCCTTTGTATATGACCCCTTTTCAAACTACTCTCAGGGAAAAAAAAAATCTTTAAAAAAGTAATCATAAGGCACTGCAACAAAACAGTTATTCTGTTCTTTTTCTTGATACAAACTTTATTCCCAGAATGCAGAATCCAAATTGCAGTGCTTCAGAAATTCTTTGGAAAAAATATGGGCAAATGTTACTATGGTTACAGAGCTGCTCCCGTTTGCTTCTCTTTTTCTGCCTAAGTAATGAGAGTGGAAAGGGATTTTTTTTTTATTATTATTATTCCAACAGTTTGTATGATGCTTTGCAGAGGAGACCCATCTCCACTGAAATTCTTCTAAAACATTTTTAAACTAATACATTTTGGGCCCTGGACTTTTCTAAAGTTGTTTATCCCTATTTTCTGAAAAAAAAGGTTGATGGTGGAGGCAGAGGGGGGGGGGTGGGCAGAGAATGTAGTCCTAAAAAGATGTAGTGAAATTGGAATTCAGCAACAATCCTTCTTCAATCTAATGGTCTTCAGGTATAAAATATTCACGTTTTCCTATTTATTGAGTTACCTTAGTCTCAGGAGTATCTGGCACTGATTAAAATAATATTAATAAAAATTAAAGCAGAAGTTATTCTTACCGTTTCTTAAATGCAAGTGGAACAGGTAAAGTAATGCTTCTTTTTTTTTTTTTAAGTAATTTTTTGTTTGTTTGTTTTTTCCCTAAAATAAACCTCTGAACCCAGAAAGCAGCCTCTGCCGCTTTACTTTTTGAGGACAATTGCATAGATACTTGGAGAGTAATTTCTAGTATGGCTGAATTTAAATGTTTGTGAAAACAGTTCTGATTTTCTTGTCAACGAAGCATCAGCAGCAGCTCTTCCTTGGGATGAAAATACATCTGGAAGCAGCCACTGGCAGGGTAATGCAACTGAATTGTTCTCCTGAGGATAATAAGCAACCTCTTTTAAAGTAGCAATGATATGGCATAAATGTACTCTCTCAGGACAGAATAAATGATACATTTCCCTGGGGGTCATTATGATTCCGCTGCAGAAAGTGTACAGTGAAAAGATAATGCAAATGAAAGATGTTTGTCATAGAAACACACCAGAGTTTGTGTGTGTTTTTTGTATGTTTGTTCTTTCTCCCCAAAAAATAATTTGGGAATGAGATGACACTTTGCTTTACAAAAGCTGAAGACCTGGAATATTTTACACAGCCCCATTAGGAAGAGACATTTTTTTTCTGGCTGCCATGATAGCATATGTTTTAGGTGGGAATGTCACTGTGGTTATTGTTAAGGTTCTCTGACACTTTTTTTTTTTTTAATAATGTTGAATTTTTACTAGCTCATAACTTTGGCAAGCAACTACGTGCAGTTTTCTGTTCTGAATGGCTTTTCTAGATTCATATATAGTTATATATATTCATATGGCCTTTACTGTTATTTCAGCCAAAATAGTTGCAGAAGTCTCTGAGAGTTAACCTAAGAAAGTAGTATAGTGCTGTTTTTTTTTTAAAAAAAAATTTTGGATATTACTTTCCCTCATCCTCTTGAACCTTTTGCTTTTTGGAAAAACTAGGCTTTGGTGCAGAAACTTAATTGGATGGCTTTTATTGTGTCTTCCCTGCCCCTGTGAGAACCTGTCCCTATTTTTTTAAATCACAAGACTAAGAATTTTGGACAATTCTCAGAAAGGTGTATTGCTGTTGTAGTCGATCCTTTCCCAACTTTTCTGCCTGAGCAGGCCCTATATCATCTGTTCTCACACAGCATCTACATGTTCAGACTGTTAATGAACTACCTCTTCAGACAGAGCATGCACCACCAGCGCTTTGGAAAGTGAAAGGGCTGGAAATTTGCTATCCTGAAGGGTAAGCGGAGCCTCATGATGCTTGTAGCTTGAAGGAGGGGTGCAGAAAAAGGGCTCTTGGTGGAAACTGGGAGTTGGTGCTCTCATAATCCCCTGCTGGCACAGTGGCGGGGGGTGGGGTGGCGGAACACAATGAAATGTACATAGGAATCAGGTAGGAGCTATGTGAAAGGGATACAAGCCTTTAAAAAAAAAAAAAAAAAAAAAGGAATAGCTAGTGTAACCTTGGTCTGGGCACATTAGTTTTAAAGCTGAACAGCAAAAAAGGACAGGAAGTAGTGCCTGAGATGAAGAAACAAAGCTTGCTTAGATTGCATGGCCTTTGCTGACACAGCAGAAGTGGTGGCACTAGAGGGCTTTGTGTGATGTGTTAGAGATAGCTGAAGACTCTTCAGCACTGCAGAAAACTTTTTTTTTTTTTTTTTTGCACTGGCAGTCAACTGTGCTCTTGAGAAATGGGGTGGAATGGAGGAGAGTAACAGCAGAAATGTTGGAAATGGAAGCTGAATGTTGAAAATTCAAGAGGACTGCAGATACCAAGGTGAGTAAAAAGGGCTGAGAGGAGTCTGAAGTTTTGGGGGGGGCAGGGGTAGGGGACCCAAGGGACTTTCAGACTGCCATTGTCAGAATTAGGATTAGGAAGGAGAGAAAAAAGATCAGGAAGGAACACAAAAAGAATCTAGTTTAGGAAACAAAAAGCTCCAAAGCACTGAAATGGATGTTGGAGCATTGATAAACCACTGCAGACTTAAATACTTTAATGAAGTGAAATATGTTTTAAACACTTTTCAATTTTTGTCCAAATGGTATTTTTTTCTCCATATGATTTTCAAAAAATTATGGAGGATGCTTTAAACAATATGTTTCTCGTTCTTGCTGCCACACCAGGTGACTCTCTGCCAAAGAATTTGGACTCTATGTGCAGTATCATAATGTGCAGTATCATAATGTAAGATTTACATGTTAAAGAATCTAAATAACTTAAGTGCTTATAGCTTTTTTGAAAGAGATAACGCACACAAGTTTAATTTCTGTATTTCTGTGAAATTTATCTTTAAATATTTGATTAAATTTTTGAGAGGTCTCTTGATACCAGAAATGAAACAGATTTAATTAAAACTGACAATATCTAAAAAATAAGTGGAGAGTTGTTTCAGATAAACATGGGATATGTAAAGATTTCATGTATTTTTATATTTTACTGGAGAAAAAAAAAATCAATCTTCCAAATAAATGCTAGTTCTTGAGTCCTCTACCCATTTATGTGTAAAAACATGAAACAGACTGTGCTGTTCCCAGAATTATCTGTCTTCCTAAGCATCACTAAAAATATTTTAGTTGTGACTGTCTAATGTAAGTTACTGGAGAATGTTCGGTGTCTTAATTGTTCTCTACTGGTGTTACGCTCAAAGAACAGTTTATTTAAGATAGCTAGCAAAACTCTTCTAAGAGAAATAGCAATCAATATTTAAGAGGAATTTATTAAAGGAAAATGTTATCTTCTTTGTCTAGCTCAGTTTACAGTTTTATGCATTCTTCAGTGCATTCTTAGTCACATTTGTCTATAATTGTATTTCCTTTGTTGATTTCTAAAACTGAATTCAATATAAGATGAAAGTGAGTGACTGAAATTTACATGGAAATCATTTGCCATTTCTAAAGATAAAGTTCCCACCTACCATAATGTACAGCCTTCTTAGTATTGTAAGAATAGTGCCTGCTCCCTTACTCCTTTGTGTTGGACAGTTACAGAGAGGTAAAGAAAGTACATCTTAATACCTTAAAAAAATTAAAACTAATGACTGCATTTAAGACTTCACAGCTCTATAACACTAGTAGATATCTTATTAAGAATATGCTATCGCTGTCCAAATATGCAAGTACATTAAGTACAAAAGATTTTCTGGGTGATTCTTTATCTCAAGTTGGTCGTACCCATAGGTATCTAAAAATTGCTGTGAGGTTGTGCTTATCATGACTGTGGTTGTCTTTGACCTCATACATCTCACTGCATATTCCCTGACATGGAAAGCCTCACACATACAAATTTTTAGATGACCAAGCACTGAAAACAAAGAGCAATTATGGATTCTTTACATATTCAATCCACCATATAAAGTTAGAGCAGAGTGTTCAAATGGTAGGATGTGTGGAAATAAAGGCAGTGGGGAAAGTATTGCAGTACTTTCCATGACAGGTTTATTGTTTAAGAAATAGTTTTTCTTCTGAGTATTGATAAACAACACAATCCTTAAAATAATGCAAAAGGGACAAAACTGCAGAATGTCTAAATTATTATTCAAAATCTTGCACTTCAAAACTTTTTTTAAAAAAAAAAATCCTTCTGTCTTCTCCATACAGCTTTCTGAGGAACTGATTGCTGCAGCTGGGATGTGGATTTGTAGCTACACTCCATGGATGTGTGGGATTTGGGGGTGGGTGTAGGAACTTGCTTCAGGGCTTTTTTGCTATTTTGGAAGCCATACATGTTTCTTTTTTCTTCATGCTGATAGGACTTTCAACTGTACATTTAGAGAAGGACTGAACATTTGGAGAAGACTGCCAAAAGGGGGGCAGGCTCACTGCCTGCACTTCAGTTATTTTTTCAGTTGTCGCTGGACACTTATGTAAAACTTCAACAATCTTTTTTTGTTTGTTGTTTTAATTAAACTTAAAGCAGTTTGGCTGCTATCTACTGCTTTTTCTGAAAGCAGATGAACTGACTGAATACAGTGTTCTTTTCTGGTACTGAATTATAATGCTTCATAACGTGAGTTCACTACCACAGTACTTCAACTAAAAAATGTCAACCTAGTTTACAGGGAATCTAATTCAGAAGGATACAGCTTAAATTTTACACAACACAGATAGTGATTTTTATTTTTATCCTCTGTTGTAATGATAATTTGTATCAACAGTTTTAAACTTTTAATCTAAGAAGGTCCAAAGATTGGTCAAAATTAGGACAAAAGTAAATTTTTGACCCTTCAGCAAATCTAGATATCTAGTCCTGCAAAAACTAACCTGTAGTTGAATATTTTTAGGAAATAAAGATAGAAGGTGGCATGGAGATGACAGTTTATAAATTTTTCCTCCATGGAAGCAGAGCACATTAAAATTGCAAGTGATAAAGGTTTTTGTTTTTGTTTTTTGTCATGCAGTAGGAAACATTCTGAGTGACTCCAGCATTGTTTTTCTCTTGTCAACAAGACCATTTGAAAAAAAAATAGTTGTGTTTCTAAAATAATAGTCTCTCCTGTCAAAGAACTGCTGAATACTTGGTTCTGCTACAAGGATTTTTATGAGAGGAGCAAGAATAATTTAGAAACATCAAGAAAAAAAGTGGCTATGCTTGGATGTTTAGAGAATCTACACTGTCTGTTTAGCTATAAATGTGCTGTGGCAGTCAGGAACACTTGCCAAACCTCATTGCAACCAAACTCCACTTTACTTTAAAAGGCTTGGTGGTTGTTGTTGTTGTTGTTTTTTGGTGTGTTTTTTTTTTTTTTTTTTTTTTAGAAGAACTGATTCTGACTTAATTTATCATATAGCTTCTTCATAATCTGGGTATTCAAAAAATAAAGATGAGTCTCAAAGAAGAGCTTAGGCCCTTAAAATCCTTTATAGAAATTCAGTTACACTACTATGAAGTATATGCTTACATTTCTTTCATATTGTATTTGTGCATGGGTGGGTGTTCCATAGCATGTATAAAAGATGGAGAGAAAGAATGAAGAAAGAGTAATAGATTAAATAGATTAAAAAACATTCCAAATTCACTTTAAAATACCTTGTATCAAGTTATGTTATTTATGGGCATTTTTCAAATCCTGAAACTACGCATCCAACACCTTTTGATAGTGTTTGCCTAGAAACATGTATAGCCATTAACTACTTGAGGTTTTGCACTGATAGAAAATATCAAAAATTCCTAATTGTTTATACCAATGCTAAAAACCTGCCTGAGTTTTAATACTGACTTTTTCCACAAACTTCTTTAACTGTCAGCACAGGTTTTTTCTAGTTGTCTTGTTTTATATTCTAATTAGGTATAAAAATAGGGAAAAAAAAAAAAGCTAATAATGTATGCTCCTGGGTCTGCTTTTATAATGGCATTTACTTTTCTCTTCATTGAAGGAATCTGCATTATTATGGTCTCCTTGACACCTTGAAAGTATGTTCTTACAACTCTCTGCTAAAGACAGGGTATCTTGGATGTTTTTCAATATCTGCATATGGGGGGGGGGGGGGTTTTTTAATTGGGAATAACCTAAGACCTCTAAAAGTGTTCCCCATCAACATTTTCTTTCTGATGGAAATACTATGACTTCTATAATGTAAAGTTGGCTGGTTTAATTTGTTGCTTCATCAGCAAGATGTCTTTGTTTTTTATATAAGAATATATTTTTGTTGCCTCTAGTAGAAGAGATACAATACTGTTAACCAACATACATACAAATGAGGTTGCAGTTCTGTAATTCAAAAGCTAAGCACAGTGTAATTATGACATATGAATTGGATGTTTATGTTTATCTGAGCACAAATGTATCACAACATTTGTGTTACAAATCAGTACAAATTTATACAAATCAAGGCCTGGTTCTCAACTTCAAACAGCTGCTAAAGGAAGAGATGAAATTTATGAAGATATCTAACAAAAACTTAGGTACTGGCAAACTGTAGATGCTTTCAAGCAACAACCCAGTCCTTTTGCTAGTGTATTTTACTCTTTTATCAGTGTAAAGGCATTACATGATTCCCTCTGAAAATAGAGATATCTAAGAAAGATAAAGTAAGGGGAATAGCTGAATCTATTATTCACCTCTTGCCTAAAACAAGAGAAAAGCTCATTGCTGCAGTGGTCTAATGAGCCCATCTGTGTTGGCCTTCAGCACTTAATGGAAGAGTTGAGCTCTCTCCAGTCACAAATATGATTTTTAGAGTAAGACACAAAGGTAATAGATTTACTTTTGATTCCACAAGAAAACTTGGAGCACTCAGAAAGCAAAAACTTGAGCATGTACAGAGCAAATTGGCTTGGAGAGAATGAACAAATGTAGGGAAGGCATTTTACAGTTAATGTAGAAGTAGACTACCACCTAAAACTTTACTTGTATGGCCAGTTCAGGTTTCAGTGATCTTGGGTACTTCCCTATTCATTCATAAAATGAACGTTTTCCCTACAGAGGATAAATTTTGAAAATAAAACTGCTGTAAAATAACTCACTGAGATAGTGATAAAATGTGAGGGTGACATGGTTCAAGAAGGGTTATGCTTATAAAAATATGACTGGAGCAAGATTGATTGCTTCAGAACATCTATGCTAAACTTTTTTTCTTACTCCCTTTCTCTACTGCAGCTAACCTGAAGTTTTCTGATGGAAAAGACAGGAACAGCCACTTAACCAGACCTAAGACCTTGCTCCTCTCACCCCCTAATGAATTTTAGGAGAACCATGCTGATAGGTCTCTTATATCAGGTATTCAATTTTGACTTGAAATAACTTTCTTTATGAAGCTTTTTCAAAAACTGACCTTTTCATAATGCCTTTTAATAAACTGTCACATTCTGATGAAAATTATCTTGGAAAAAATCCTGGCCTACCATAATTGCAAGGGCTTGCCTTTAACTTCTATTTTAGGGGAGAGGGGTGAGCACACATCCATAGCCTCAAACCTTTATGACACTTCTGATCAACCCTTATTTTTATGGAGTGTTCATTCTGTTCTCAGCAACAGGCTTTTTTCTGATCTTCTTTTTTAACTGAAAAGCTTTGGTATCTGTAGGGCCATACAACAAGCACTAAGCAAGAACCAACATTCTCCATAATTAATTAAAGCCTAGCACATTTTTAAGCTCTTCTCGTCAGGCCACCTGGATTTTGGGAGCAGATGTGTAAAATTCTTTATCTCCTTTCATTCCAAATTAATCATAAAGGAGCAGTTTCATGGCCATCTGATTCTTTTCACCTTGTATTCACAATAGGTTCAAATACCTTTGCTTACTGTATAATTACTTGACCAGTTAGTTAGTAGACCTCGGGGCTGTTTTTTTTTTTTTTTTTTTTTTTCATGTGGCAAGAAACAGAAGTGAGTCACAATTACTCCCCCTAAGAAGAGAAAGGATGAAACAGAAAATAATTCTTTGCTTTCAAGGACACTAGAGCTGCACGCCTGATATACCATTCCTTCCTCAAGACCATACTGAATTAAGATATATCCCGAAATTATGTTTTGTAGCCTCCTGGATGAGGACTGTGAATAAAGCATGCTTAGTTATCTATCTAGGAGTTACAGACATGTAAAGCTGTGCCATGCTTCTATTATTCAGACATATTTTGTCAGTCTGCTGAACTGTTTGATACCTAAGTAAAATGTTCCCTTTCTATTAAACAATGTTTTCAATCATTTTGAAAAAATATTTCAAACTACTGAAATGTTTTAAATTTCCTGCTTCCTTCAAGCTTAGAAGCTTCTCTACAGTTAAGTATATAAAAGAGCCTTTCTCAGACTTCTCTGTCTCCATATGGCTCCCTTTCCCACTGTATTCTAACATCCATCCGTCTCTTGGAGACAGCAGTCAGCACATTGGGTTCTGCCTTAGCTACTGTACTAAATTTCCTTGGGAGCATGGGAAAAGTGGAATCTATACCACTAGCTCATAACAGTAATCTCCACTTGGTTTTACGCTCCATGTTATGCAACTTGTGAGATTCACCACAGGAAAGTAATACTTACCAAGAAAATATATTAAAAAATACCCCAAAGATTTAAAGATTTAAAAAAAAAAAATCAAATCTCAGGATAGATGTCATTGCCTATATCTGTAAGGCATCACTAAAATAAACATAGTTTCCTCAGGAGCCTGGCAATACATTGTTTTTTTACTCTTGGGAAGAATTTTTACATAATCATTACAAACAGAGGGAGTGAAAGGGTTTCCTGGATCACCAAATACAGCAAAACATTGCTGTAGGCAACTGTATCATATAAACCCTCAATAAAGTCTTAGAGTTTCATTTTAAGTTAATGAATTTTGCTCTTATTCACCCTTCTGAAAGGTAATTCTGCTTGCCCACTTGTCTGATAACTAAGAAGTGGTTTCCATTCTAAATTTATTCCTGGATATGTCATTCCTACTTTTTTTTTTTTTTCTTCTTCCCTTAGCAAAAGCACCATCTTTTCTTCTTAGGAGTCCTCAAGATGTTTATGGAGTGTCTGATTTATTGTGAATTTTCAATTCAAATTTCATTTTACTGAAATATATTGTTTTCCAAACAGATAATTAAGCAAAACGATAATATGATATGTCCTCCTGGACATAGTTGGTTTGGATCTGAATTATATTTTACTGGGTATATTGATTCATGAATGCTCCTGAGATTACTTTATAAATGGCTTTACTGTAGAACATAAACACTGGACATTTAAAAATACTAAAACAGAATGAGTCAAGGCTGGGAGAGTTTATTTTGGTTATTCTTAAATGTAAGGGTGAGTTGGCCATTCTTGAACTAATAAACTGTTTACAGGCTACCCAACTGTACAATTAATAATTTAAGAGTATCTGAAATTCATTTTTCTGGATCTTGAAGGTGCCCAGTCCACAGTTCAAGATCACTTCACCATTAATTACCTTGATTCAAATTATCACTTAATTCTTCAGTCAGATGCTAGTACTAATACTGGCATCACATAGATGGTGAATTTTAACTGCACTAAGTGCGTCTTTCTCTATACTCAGTCATGAAAAAAATACCAATATGCATTATTTGCCTGTAACGCTTGATTCAGCTCCTCATTTAAAAAAAAAAAAAATTGCTCTTAGGTAATTCAGAAACTGATCAGACCAGTTTTAATGTATTTATTTAATGTATTCATCAGAATAGTTATGCCATAAGGGTCTTCAGATACACTAGTGCATGGGAAAGTTCTTCCTTTAAAAAAAGAACCTTCTATGCATCGTGATGCAAAATGATGTGTCTCAATTTCAGTTAAGGAAATCATAATTTTTGAGTAGTTTAAGCTACAATTGACTATTATTATCCTAGATTCTGTTTGTGAAGTGTCCTATGACCTTGCTGTAAGGGTTTTTAAAAATATTTGTTCCATATAAACTTTAGATGTTCAGGATGACTTTTTGTAGACTGTCAGCCAGCTGCAAATTACTTTCCAGTTGTCTGTACTTACAGATTGGCATTCAGGGAAGAAAAGAGACCAAGTAAGAAGATAGTATTAATGAGATGGAGACAAGCTTTTTCCACATCTTATATTAGACTGTTAATCTACCCAGTCTCTTCCAGATCTTTTTCCCAAGTAAGTGCTTATGATGAAAGCTTTTATATCCATTGTGCAGACTATGTGCTGCAAGTCTGTAAAAAGGAACAAGACTTTTAACTGTTTTTTTTTAAGCAATTTTGGTAAGCCTGTGTAATTTTTGAATAAAAACGTGAAATATTTGCAACATTTTCTATAGCTAAGTGCTCTCTGCAGAACTGTTAGAGTAATATAATCACAAGTTACTTTCTTAGTTTCTGAAAATTGACTTGAAATAAAACTAAAAACAAACAAACATACCCCTTAGTGATTTTCAGGTGGTGGCGGTGGTGGTGAATTAAGGATATATTGCAAATGCCAGCGATTGTACTCCAGGGGGAAAAAAAAAAGGGGGGGGGGGGAGATGATGGGAGGGAATGAAAAATTTGGAGCATAATGTTTGAACACATAATGAGATGTTTATGAAACAAAGAACAGTCAAATAAAAAAATGACAAAAGGCAATATTTCCCAATTAAAACAACAACAACAACAACAAAAACTCCCCAAATCTTGAGAGCTAGAAAACCTTTAAAGAAGCAAGGAGAATCATCCCCCCCGACCCCTAATTCTTACATGTATTTGATACATTTATGTTGCTGTCTCTGCTGGTGAGTTCTTCCTACTCTTCCATGGCTCTAGATTCCAGAAGTCTTTATTTCAGAAGAGATCATAACTAATAAATGCTAGTATAGAATACATTTCATCATTCATGGATTTCTTGTAATCAGAGATAGGGTGAAGTTTAATTAGATTTGAATCCAGTGGTGTGGGGTTTTTATTTTTAAACAGGGCATGGTGATTTCCAATCCACACTGCATGTATCACCCAACTTCTACATTCCTCTGGTGTGTTCTGTAGGTAATGAGATTTCTAGAGCAGCAGAATTCACTGCAAGCATATTGGTCTGGGACTCACAACTCTTTAAATTTATTCCTCACTCTACCACACACCTGCTGTGTGACTTCTATAAAAATCACTTCAGCTCATTCATTTTCATTGCCACCCTTTGCTATAGCTTTTCTATACAGGTAGTGACCTCCTAGGATAGTAAAGCAACTTTGTAATTGGAAGTTGAGCTTTTTAACCTCCTCTGTGTAAATACTGTCCCTCTCCCTCTATAACTAAAACTCAGTCCCGTTAAAAGTATGATCCAGAGACAGAAGAATTAAAATGTCCTAACCTTTTTATCAATAGCAAAATTATATGCAGAACAGAAAATCACTGAAATTATAGTAATGAAGAGGATAATGTAAAGTAAGTTTGAAGGAGATGCTCCTGTGTATCAGTCAACAGCTAGTATTAAAAACTTGCCATTGTAAATGGCATCCTCTTAGGCATTCTCAGCACAGGAAGCAAGGAACTGACAAGTAGAATGAAGTAATAAGGCTGTCTCTCATTTCCAAGTATTGTCTTTCTTTGACTAGACTGCAGTCTTCCCTGTGCCTTACTCTCACTCATGCGTGTGCCCCCTTTTTTTTTGATGGCAAGGAGAAGAACATCAGACTCAAGGCTTTCCTTAATGACAACCTGATAAAAGAAAATGTAGTTTTCTGTGAAAGGTTTGTTAGTATCTGGTATGATAAAATAGTTCTGCATTAACAATAGTTGAAGCTCTCCTTCTGATTTTCCCTTTCTAAAAGATTGTTACAAGTTCACTGCTCTCTAAGTCACAAAAGTAGAAAATGTGGAGAATGGCAATAAGAAAAGATGTGAAATGATGAATTGCATTAAGTATCAAAAATATGTAGGAAGAAGAAGAATGACTGTTAAAGAAATCATATCATAAAAGACAGGAAATCTCATAGAACATCAGTCATTATTATTCTGCATGTTTGCTGCCACAGTAAAGGCAATAAAACAAAAACGTGTTCCTTTGTGTAGCACAGAAAGACAGGATCAAAGGAAAAACAACAGTAAAGTACTAGATAGTACTATCAGCTAAAATAAAATAGACTCCAGTGCTGCAATTTGCAGTATCCTACAGTGTTTGCAGAAGTTTGTTTTTGTTTTTCTCTCTCAAGCATTACTAATGTTAGAACTTCAGACAATTTCCTTGAATCTTTGTGGAACATTTTCTGTTAATTCCTACTATGTTAGCAACTTCCTGATGTTTTGGCCTGACAGCTGTATGCAAAACTCCCAAGAAGGTTGTGATTAAACACAAAAAGCAACAAGCAATTCTTTCTAATTTGCTCCCTCCTGTTTTAAGAGATACTACTTTCATACATTGCCACATAACATTCACTTTAGCATGCACATAAGAAATGCAAAGTCGTAAGGGCTAGTCAGCAGTCTACTCTTGTAGTAGGTTACAGTAAAGGACCACTTCAAAATGAATGTCGAACCTGTTACATGATTCCCAGAATCATCTTTTGTTTCCCCCTTGCTGTATAGAGAGACCATTTGAATAAATAAATACTAATGAAAATAATGATCTTGGCATACAGTTAAACTCACAGTGTGGAATCAAATCTTTAACAGGATGGATGGTCACTTTCTGGGTAGCAACACTAGTTTCTATCACAAGAATCCTTGCAATGGCATTTTCAGATGGGCCAGGGATGACTTCTCAAGCTCGTGTCTTGCTGAAATTTTACATGCAGCTGGCCAATAATCTTACGTGGTAATTGCAGTTCAGGCACGATCCCCTGCTATCAATTATCTCAAACCATTGTTGTGGGTTAGGCCCAATAGACAGCTAAGCACCACAGAGCCACTCACTAACATTGCCCCAGAAGGACAGGGAAGAGAATTGGAAAGGTAAAAGTAAAAAAAAAAAAAAAAAAACTCATGGGATGACAGATAAAGACAGTTTAATTGTTAAATCAAACGTTACACACAGAAGTAAAGCAGATGAAACCATTCAGTAGTTCCCAGGGGCAGGCAGATGTTTAGCCACTTCCAGCAAAGCAGGGCCTCATCACACCTAACAGTTACTTGGGAAGACAAATGTCATGACACTGAACATCCACCCTTGAGCTTATACTGTTTAGCATGACTTCACATAGCATGAATTGCCCCTTTGGTAAGCTCAGGCCAGCTGTCCTGGCTGTGTCCCCTCCCAGCCTCTTGTGCACCCCAATCTACTCACAGGCAGGGCAGTGAGAAACAAAAAAGACCTTGACTCTGCATAAGCACTGCTCAACAACAGCGAAAACACCAACATTGTCTTAGTCACAAATTCAAAGCATAACACCTTATGGGCTGCTATGAAGAAAATCAAATCTATCCCAGACAGAGCCAGTACATCCATTCAGAAAATCTGAACAACTATTGAAATTGTCTAACGATTGGCACCATTTCTGTATCTGCAAGATTTTATTTTATTTACAGGTATTTTATTTAGGCATGACTTGGTCGGTTCTACAGCAGAAACCACCTGAAAGTCTACAGAAGGGACAGACTGTCTAGCCAAGATATTACTACTTATTTACTTACACCTAAAGCTATTTATCAAAGAGCTTCAGAGAAGCAAACCATATTTTCTTGGTTTTCTTTTTCCTTAAAAGAACTCCACTCAAAAATTTAGGTTTTATAAACGCCTCGGATTTAGTAGTTATAACCCTTTGTATACCACCAAAGAACTAAACAAAGTTATGTGATCACCCCAAAAAGCTGTACTAAGCAAAATGAAAACCTTTTATACCCAACCTGAGCACATACAATAAACCTATCAGTTGCCATCACTGATATATTGTTATATTGTTTATTCTATAACATAATTGGAGTTGGGTGCAGTTTTAAAAGTCCATCTACAGAATATGATGATGCTGATGAAATTTTAAGAATGTAACTTATGTTTTATTGTGTTAAATCACTAAACCCTGCAAATGCACATCTCCTCTGTAGCATCCATCTTCTTAATGACAGAAGCAACAATTGGATGTTTTGTTTTGATGAGCCGCTCAAATGTCACCCTGTCAAGCACCATCCCCAGTAGCCCTGTCACTGCAGAGTATAGAAACACAGTACAAACAGGACAGAACTTGAATTACTGCTTATTCATAAAAGTAGTTCTTTAATAAGAAATCAGAAGTGCCATCTTAACTAATAGTAATATTGTTCCTAGTTGTTTGAAATTTAGGGACTTTCTATTTTTGATAGCCTTTACAAGTCCAGAGGTTTTTTTTTTTTTTTTTTTTTTTTTTTAAAAAAATGGTAAAAATAATTTTAAATCATTTGATCTAAGCTTAAGATATAAATTTATCTCCTTTCAGCAGTTGTCTTCAGATTTTAAAGAGAAACAGACTTCTCTTTAAGCCTGCAGTCTTCTCTTTAACACTAATTAGTTCTGAAGCAATAAAGGGGATTGATCAGCATAGACATCTATGACCAAAACTTGAAATTGCCTTGTGCATCTACTTTCCAAATTTCTGATGTTTTGGATCTGAGGTTTCCAGAAGGACAAAACATAGAACCCACTAATTTCCATCTTAAAAGTTCCAACTTTTATCTTTCTTTGATGTGTTCATCCAGAATGAGTGCCTGTGAAAACATGGCAATTAATCCTGCATGAAAGTAATTATTTCAGAGTAAAATTCAAGAAGAATAACAATCTCTTCTGCCTCAAAGATATTGTCCCAGAATGCCCTCCTTCCAGAAGGATGCTCAAGAATTCTGGGAAATATACAACAATTAAAGGAATATTCATATAAAAAATATAGCGGTGGTCCTCAAAACAATCAATTTTTGGACAAGAAGGTTAAAAAATAAACAAGAAAGCCAACCAGGTCTGGAGAAAATGGAAATGAGTCAGAATTTGTATTCTGAAGGAGAACTGAAACAGAGCAAAAGAAGAAAACATAGCAGCTTCAAGAATACAAATGCTAAATTATTAATGCAAGACAGGACAGTATGATTAAGTTGTTTAATGTACTGTGTAAAGCACCAGAACGGTTGGCTTAATATATTTAACCAGCAAAGCTAAAAAAAATAATAAAAAAATAAAAGCTGTGAGTCCAGTCTGTAGGAAGTTCTTAAGTAATTTTTTCCCCATTTTTTGAATGATTTTTTTTTTTCCCCCTTTTGTACTCACTCAAGGCAGAACTGTATTGCAGTACAGAAGTACCTCAATAATAAAAATGACAGTTCCGGTCAATGCCAAGTTCTACCTGACTGTATTAAACTGTGTATATTCTATATGTTTAGCTGCACAACCTGAGCTACTTTAATGAGGCCTGCTCACCCCAGAAATTAATAGAGCATTTAATTATTTTACTGTATATTTATACAGTTTATCTCAGCTTAATCTCAGAGATACAAAGGGTATGTATAGATACCCATAGGGTTTTCATCAAATTTTACTGTACTTTCTCTTGGTAAACTTTTCCCTTCAACACATCTTGAATTTTGTTGTTTTTATCATCCTTAAACTGACAAAAAATTAGCAGTAATGCCTACTACTTACCCTCAAACCATCTGCAATATGCAAGGAAGAAGGGGAGCCTCTGCTATTCTGATTCCCTAGAGATAATCTTCAAATCTGTATTTGCAGCAGAGGGCTGGTTAGAATTAGAGCCAGCGCATTAAAGGTAAAAGGCCACTTAAGTTTTTTATTTATATAAACATACATATGTATGTGTATGCACACACACAACACATAGATGGAAAAACACATATCAGCACTGCATCAGAAAGAAAATCAAATGAACTTTAACACATACAGAAGAACAACTTCTGTTCTCACAGACACAGCACATTCATACAATCAATAAGAGTGGAATTTGGATCACGGAGTATTGCAAGTGATCCATGTATGCCTTAAGGAATATATCACTGAAGAATGGTAGACTGCTTGTGACATAAGCCAATAACTAGTCCTCTCAAGAGAAAATGTTGTCAAGAACAAATGTCATTTCCCTGCAGGGAGTAAATGAGCAAAAGTTTGTTCACTAGGACTCTCTTTCTTCCACACTGAAGAATTCAGTTCACTGGAAACACTGTCTTCCTCTACATTACATACACTCCAGTGAAAACAGAAGAGTGTCTTACTACTTCTGCTTCAAGGACAAAATAACCTTGAAGTTTTTCCAAATGGAGTTATGTCTTAAAAGACCTTATAGAAAGTCTAACAATCAAACATGACAAGAGACACTTGTCATTTATGTCGAGTTGATAAAATACTCAACTGTTAAGTGATGAGCTTGCAGGCAATATATAAATTCAATTTTTTTCCCACAGTCATTCAATGTAGTGCAAAACAGATTCGTAGGAATGTTTTGTAATTGTAGTTATGGTAGTTCCTGTCTCCTTCCATCCTCCATAGGTACAGAGTACCATCTTATTTTCTATTGACTATAGACAAAACCCAAAGTTTAAACCATTGTTTTGACTATTGCTGCACATGCTGAAAAAAAGGGGAAAAAACAAACAAACAAACAAAAAAAACTTTTATGCTATGCTTACATTTACCCCAAACCATAAAATGCCAGAGTTACTAGATATGTTATCAGTTACATATTGCTTACCATTCTCAGCCCTTTATTATGATAAATTATACAGCTCAACTACAAAAACAAAAAACAACAAAAAAAAGTTGCCACAAATCAGGGACTTAATGATTGGTAAAGCAGAAGAACTGGGGGAATATGCTAACACCATTAGAGGAAACTGTTGTTCTTCTTCAAAAGGGTAATTCAATGTGTTATTCAACAGGTAAGTAATTATTAACATTTCACTTACTTGAATATAATTTAGCATACCCTATCTTGCAACACCTACTGTCAAGGCTAAAGCAGCTATTATCAAAACTAAATTAATTTTTTTGGTCTCACTGTAATGATTTGTATTTGTAGGACAGTAGTCTTAAATTCTAAAAATATAATAAATTTAAAAAAAAAGTTTTCATTTGGATTGCAAATGAAGTAAGTTGCTTTTATATCACTTCCTACTTTTTCTTGATGCCTAAACTTCCTCTAGAACTACTTAAACTGAAATTTTAATTGAAAAGTTAACCTTCTAAAAATAATATTAATTAATGTAGTTTTCCTTGTATTCCGCTGTTACCCTCTGTCCTTTTAGTTCCAGGTTTTCACTTGTAATGGCCTAAAGCACTACTGCAGACTTCCTGGTGGAGAAACAAATTTGTGCCAGGTTGCTGAATAACCTCAGTAATGTTCAGCCACTCAGAACTTCTCCATCTGCCTGTCCATCCATCCAAAGACCCAGATGCTCTGAAAAACGCTTAATCCACCTTGCCTAATGTATCACTATCTGAAATATGTTGCTACCATAACTGCAGTTTTCAGCCCTACAAGCAAAGCCAGCAAGTAACCTCTCTGGAGCCCTCAGTTGTCAGTTGGTCAGGTGCAGCCTTTTCTTTACAAGTCAACTGTTTCTGCTGCTAGAACTAAGGGGAAGCCTGAAAAAAAAAAACATGTATATGTATATATATTATATGTATAAAGCAAAAGTTGCCCCCGAACAAAAGCAAAAATTGCCCCAAAACAGGGAATTAATGATTGGGGTTATATATACACCAATATATATAACAGTTCAAAAATAATTCATATTGTTTTATTTATTTTTGAAATTAGATAAAAAGATAACTGCATAAACTATATGTATTTATTATTTTAAATCACTGCAACTTTTTTCTGCTATACTGACTTGACTGAACAAGTACCCTGATCAGGAGCTTTGGCCCACCTCCAAAAAAAAAAAAAAAATAAATATATTAAGCCATGTTCTTAGGATCAAAGGAAGGATGTATATGAATGTAAACAATCTGAATTTCACTCAGTACAAGGTAATCAGGAAAAAAAATATTTGATTTACATCTACCAGACAGATATTTCCCACTATATTATTTTTCAAAGCATTGTGAAAGAGTTTTTCATTATATATTATGGTTAAAAGAGTCCTGTGATTAATTCTGCAGAAAGTTGAGTTAAATATCTTCAGTCCAACTACCAGAGTGCTATTAATGTTGTAGAAAAAGTTTAAGAGTGACATCACTAAAGAGTGAATAGTTACTGAAATTTGGTATTTGCTTTTACCCAGGAATTTTGTTTAAAATTCCTCAGATTACAGAAAAGTGCTTTACTCTGTACAGCAAATTAGTTTTTGATGGTAAATAGTAATAAATAGTTAAATAAATAAATAAATAGTTGCAAGTCACAGAAGCCAGTGAACTGTGTTAATGAATAACACTTGCAAAAAGTGTCTATGCTTTTTATTAGATTTTTTATTTTTTTCTTATTATTTAAGATAAATATTCCATGAGTTAAGCATTGAAGCTGCTGCCTTAGGCAACCGTTCACTGCTGAAACATCTGTGGAAGTTACTACCTCCCAGATGTTTGTTACCATTACTTCTTTGCCAAAAAATTGCTAGCCCCATAGAAAATGATGTTGCTCAGCCAGCAGAATGAATCTTACAAGCATTCCCTCATTTGTTTCAGTATAAAGTTAGCTAGTTAACTTAAATCCAACCATTCATACATTTTCCAGAATCATATGACAGAATTTCTGCTAAACATTGAACACTGAACATTTAATCTTATGTACATTTTTGCAGGACAAGGCACACACACAAAAGAAATTAAACTCATCTTGAAGTTTGTCTAAACTTTTTTATCCTGAAACAGCTTTAAAATGTTGGTATTACCAATCTTTATTGATTTGCTTCATTATAGCTAAGTTAGATCTTTGTTGCAAGGTATGAACAGCTGCTGCAATGAGAATCAATAACAGAATGCTACAAGACTCCTACAGCAGCAGGAAAAGCATTGAGAGGAGTGGTCATGACACTAGCTACTACACTGCTCTGCAGCTACTCGTTAACACTTTTATGCTGTGTTGATATAAATATGCACAGGGAATCTAACACAAACATTCAAGCAGAAAATCTGCAATTCTGTCAGGAGCTTTTGTAGCCAACATCAGGATTAGATGTCTTTGCATCATGGAAGTGCATGATCTTTCTGGAATAGCAATAATCTCCAATTACAATCTGTACTGCATGAATACAACATTAAAATCATGTGAAGGGAAAAACCTCCTATTCAGAGAATAGCCTCGATAAAGAAGAGTTTTTTGTGTGTCAGTTAGGCCTACATAGAGATTTTTTGTTTTGTTTTGTTTTATTTTTATGTAGGACAGAACTACTGGTTTTAGTCTTACCTTTGGATTCATTTATAGATGCTGACCCTGACATATAATCTTCAATAAAAGCACAAGTTTTATATCTAATTTCCATCTTTCAGCTGAGACACAGGCATTCCTTATTCAATGTTCTCCTCTCTCAAGCATTACCTCAGATTAATTGGCACTGTATAAAATAAGTTGCTGGGTGCACAATCGTAACCATGGTAGCCTTCATACTATCTTCACAATGCATATGTACGTCCTCAGGAAAACATAATTAGTATGCAGCATAATATATTCTCTCTAAACACACCATCATGATGTGAAATACACACAATCAAAACAAATGATGCCTACAACCTCCACTGAACTAGGCTACCATTATTGAGCAGTTACATTACAAATGAATATACGATTAAATAGTTTTGCTGTAGCATCCCCAACTTGCATAATGCTGCTGCTTTAACCATACATCTTTTCTTTATGACCAAAAGGTGGCAATGTTATACTTACTATCAACTGTCCTTAAAAAGCCAATTGAACTGTACTCACACAGGAATAGTGAAGTCTCTTTCCAGCCAAGCCAAAAAGATATGCATCGTTAACCATTTTCCAATGAAGCCTTAATACCACACGCACATAAACTGCCAGTACACATAACAGCATGAGTGTAAAGGTGTTATTTTTCCAGTTAGTGTATCATCAATAATTGCATTATTTATTTTAATGAAACAAGTCAGGAATAATTACTTTAGGTATAAACTGCTGCCCCTAGTGCTGGGCCCACTCCTGTGATTACCAAGCACACACAGGGTGTCTCACACCCAAATATTCAGATACTTTTTCCCTAAGATGCTAATGAGAAAGTTAATGTCTTTTTCCTGTTTTTTTTCTTTTTTTTTTTTCTTTTTTTTTTTTCAGAGAAAGATGATTACTTCTCAGTATCAACAGTAAACTGGGAACTCCTACATTATGTTGTATGACTGTTTATGTTATTTATGGTGACTGACTGCTTGCTAAAGCAAAAGCAGCTAACAAAGGAAAGACAGGAAAGAGAAGAATATATATGTCTATGTAAGGCACACCCTTACAAATACACTGAAGTAATCGTCAAGCTTCTAAAACTGGAAGAGACTCTCTCTGATGCCATATTTAGCAAAATGATAATTCTGCTAATGCTGAAGAGTAAGAGTTCCAGCAGGAGAACTCTTTATCTAATAGTAAAAGAAAAATAAAATCAACTGCTGCCAGCTAATGGCTGCTAAATAACTATTAGCTACAAAAAGTAAGATGAGAACCACTTCTCAACAAAACAGGAGTAACAAGAGTCAGATGATGTCCAGAGTTTGCAGGATAATATGTGGCAGACATTAAAGTTATTTAATTCCTTCTGTGAATGCCTATTGATGTAGTTTACTGATGTACTAGAAATGCTACTTTTCTTAAGTGTGGAACATCAGTGTTTCAAATGATATGCAGATATCCACTACTCCTCTTATAAAAAAAAAAAAAAGAATTTGTTTTGGACCCCTGTTCAACTTACTAAATATAACATGAAATAGTTGTGTGGCAATTAATCCATCATAGCTTGGAATCCTTAGTAATTTTCATGTTTACAAGGTTTATTTTCATTATATTTTCTGTACATGTGCATGAGTGGAAATATTTTCTAACTTGTAACAAAAAATTTTGAAACTGTTATGACATTTCTGGAGCATGGATTATTCTTGATAATACTTTTTGACCATTCTTTCATACCAGCAATGTGCTTGGACACTTCCAACAAAACCTTATGATTTAGTAATCTATTACCAGAACAGAATAAACAAACTGTGATCGTTCCACCCAAACATTGCCATAACAGGTGACACCTTCATGTCCCAGTCTGCTGGGATAACAGATGCAGATCTCCATTTCAGATATTTATGTCAAAAGGTAGCATTATGATTATGAAATTCCAATCAATCACATAATGATAATCTACATGTGTCTGATTCCACACATTTTGACTATTTTGTCTGTGGGGGGAATGGACAGAAACAACATTTCTTTAAAGTGACAGTGCTATAAAAGAATTTTTAGGTAACAATGTCATTGATTTTGATCAAAGAGAAAAAAAAATGCCCTCCATTAATACTGTAATGCTTAAGTAGACATATCGCTCTTTTCATTTATGGGCTTAGAGTACTTATTTGGAAAAAAAAAGGCGAGGGGGGGAAAGAGAACTAGTACAATAGTAGCATTTTATATGGAAAAGCCTGCTAGTTCAGGAAAAACTAGCATTTTCATGCAGGAGATGACAATTATTCCATGCAATTACATTAAATTATTTATCATCAAACGTTACATGACACTAACTTGACTTTTTTTTTTTCCTTTTTTAGGAAGATACAGTTGTTGTTTTTTCTCATTCAGCCCCAGTCATGTTGTCAATCCTAAAAAAATAAATTTAAATTAGTTCTAATAATCAATAGGCTCACTAGATGTGGATACATTCACTTATGACCAGCTATCCTGGGATACTAGGAAAATGCGAATTAGAGATCACAGATAGAACTGAAACACAATAATTCCTGCAGTTTCAGGTAAAAGAATTTGGAAGCAGAAAACTTTATATTATATACTTATTTATTTATTTATTACATAAACTCAGCTTTGCTTTAAGTAAAACATCCAGGTAATGTTACTTGTGACCACAAAATACTTTGAACCAGCTCTACTAAAAATGCATTACTGAGTCCTTTGAGTATGAAATTTTGTAACCTGTCACATGAAAAATATATAACATAGAAGCAGGGAAAAATAAGTTACTTGGTCCTGAGAATGGCAATTAGGTCAAGTCAGCTGTCTGACAGTGGCTAGTTCTAGAGGTCTTTGGGAAATCTTATAGGCAGATAAGTAATAGAAGTACAATTTTAAGTCCTGTTATTTTTCTAAATGATATTATTTGAGTATTAAAACAGTAAAATAATGATTTTTTTAAAATACCATTCATCTGCTGAAAACAAATTGTCATAGTCATTAACTTTTATTATAAATCCTATTTATTCATTAAGGCTATTTAATATTTGTGAAATTGACTGTAATTTAGTTACTGAAAATTCAAAATACCCTAAAATAATACAACCATCTTTTTCCTAGATACCTTTTTCAACCACCAGTATACCAAATAACACTATGAATATCTACAGATATTGAACAAAATCCATAGAGGTACATACTTTCGAGAAAGCAACGCTCCTTTCAACGTTGTTGGGTTTGATACTGAATATATATGGTATGATTAATTAGAGAATCATTTCTTAAATATTACAGAAATATCTCAAGAAATTCTATGATCATAAACATGAAGAATCTGAGAAGCTAAGAAGAGAGTAGTCAAAATAAATTTCCTCCACTGAAGTGCAGTCGAAAGACAAACCCATCAGCATTATTTAGACAAGGAAGTTATAAATGTCACTGTGACCAGAACTTCACACCAGAGATCTTGCCCAGAAGTTGCAACCTTAAATACCAAGTCTCAGAAACTGTATCGTGTACCACAAGTTTCAGACACAATTCCAAGGTATAATATAATGCAAAATGCCTAGATACTAACTCAGAACTAGGCAATGAAGTTGAAACATCCTAACAATTTGCAAACCAGCAAGGTTTTGTGAACCAATTCAAATTACTTCCCATGTTTTATGTACTCTCTATATATATTTATGCTACAAAAGAAAAATTAAGCCAGAGGGACAATAGTATTATTCTCTTTAATGTCTTCAGTATCCACTTAATCCACCTTCAGTATCCACTTATTCTCCATCTTCTCTCTTACTACACCTGAAAACAATCATGGAGACTTTCCAAATATTTTGGAAGTGTTCAAAAACACTTTAAATGTTTGGAGTTATTTTCCTTACTTTGTGAACCATTATATTATTATAATAATTATTATTACACATTTTGCAGCTTCCTTAGTTGTCAAGTACAAATAGAGCTTCATTCTAGCTGCCACACAAACATGTTATATAGTCAATTCTTTGTCCCAAGAACTGAAACTAAATACAGTCAACATATAGCACAGATATGAACTCAAGTTCCAAAACTCGTATTTAAGACACATAGCAAACCTTATGGTTATTTATAATTAGAGCTTTATCTTTATGCATGAGGACGAAAACTGTGTGAAAGTCTCCAAGTTCACTTTCGGCCTAAGATTTCTTTCCTATGCTCACACATGTAATGCCATTTCACCTTTTTTGTTAAGCAAGATGCCATCAAAGGAACTTAAGAATAAATAAGATGAAATGCCAGGTGTAACAGTTTCATACAAATGGACATTCAGGAAGGTAAGTAGGGGCTTATGCTACGTGAAAAATAAGGCCTCCATTAGAGAAATGGCTGGAGACAGTAACTGTTCAAGAGACAATAAAAGGCATGATAAAAAAGCCTGCCACTAAGGTGAAAATTTACAAACTCTGAGACCCATTACCACTGACTTGCTTTTACTATCACATCGAATATGTGCCTTGTCGCTGAGCATTTTTAATTGCTATCAACAAGTTATGTTAGTAGGTGCTACTACAGTATGTTCTGTGATATGATGTTACACACCATTACACTCCATTTAAGCATGCCATTTTAAAGTAAATTTAAGATGTAAGAAGCAGATCAGCTGTGATCCCAATGCAAAACAGTTGTTCAAGAACCGAGTCTTTTCTTTGAACAAACCCTGGTTTACAAATCATGTGATTTTTCACTAGAGCTTTGAGTTGTCATTCAGGGGAAGCTGTCATTTTAATGACACATTGCAACATGAGCTTGAGGGTAATTGTGCAGCTTAGGAAGCAAAATATTCATGTCTCCTTCGAATGCATGGAAAAATTGTAAGGCAAATTTGTGTTTGGTTAACTTAGTAATGTAGCTTGTCTTCTGACATATTCCCATGGGAAATGGAAACTGAAAGGTATGCATTACATGAACTTCTTTTGGATACTTACCATATTACTGCCACTTATCCAGTCACGAAATTTTCATACATAATTCACTGTCCTTTAAGAGGCTGGAATCACATAAAATTGACACATACAGACATTACAAGCAGTAGTAGGAATTACAAAGAGAAGAACAGACGTGCATAAGTAAGTGTTGGGTTTCTTTCTTTCAGTTCCTTGAAGGTTCCAGATGATTTTGCCAAACCTTTTTTTTTTTTGTCAGAACAAAATATGCAAGTCTGCCATAAGTACAAGTTTTCAGCAGTTTAATAAATTTTGACTGCAAACTGGACACCTGAATTTTCCACCAAGGTATTCAGTCATCTCTGTATAAAGCCCTTAGTCTACATGGAAAAATCCTGAAAAACATCAGAAAGAAAGGTGGAAAGAAGTTTATCCCCCTACGCTAAAAGTTAGTAGCTATGGATTATTCTCTCCTTTGTCATGCACAATGGTGTCCGTGGGAACAAATTTATTTTGTACTTATGTTGCTTAATAACAGCTGTTAAGTATTTATTTTCAATTATCCTGACACAGCAATTCACTAACAATTTCTGACACAAAAATGCATCCACCATGGCATTCTGTAATATTTTCACAAACTTGCAGTGACCTTTGCAGAACTTGCAGTGACTTGCAGAATTTTGTGGCTGTTACTAGTGCACAATCAGACTGATTTAGCTCCCCCAATAAATAGAAGTCGTTACAACATCATTGCTATCAATATTATAAAACTGATAAAACAAAAAACTCCCAATTTAACTGACAAGATCAGCAGCCAAGATTAGCAGATACCTGCATTTTACAGACAAGCATTTAAAGTTAGTAGTTAAGTAGAAGAATTGGTCCATTTTTTCCCCCATTAGTATACTGATATTTCTCAGACACTCATATATTTTAACGTAATGGCAATTATTGTGATCTCTACAGTGGTTCAGACAGTTTTGGAAATGATGGGAAGAAACATCTCAATCAGAACTCCTTTATTACCTAAAATACAGAAGTTCAAGTTCAAAGCCCTGAATTAAATTCTAATATTAATCTTCTGGTACCAGAAAGGCAACCTGTTTTCCAAGACACTTGCACCTTTTGTGAACAAATCTAAATAAATTGTAGCAATTTCCACATCTTTTAAAAAGAAAGTATAGATTCTAATATCAAAATGCTACCAGTTTATCAATCTTTCTTTGCAGTATAAAGTACAATATTATATTGGCTTTGAAACCCAACATTAACAAGTCCTATCTTCACACAGCTGTCCTTATCTTCTCCTATTTCCACCATGCTTCTGTTGCCTTAGACCTTGCTGTTTCACCCATCACAAAGCTCCTCATACAGAACACACATAATGGGTAAAGAGACAGGTTTTTCTTAAGTAAACTTCTCAGCCATTATGAAATTTAAAAATGTACACTTGCTCCTAAGTAGATTTGACTGGGTGGGGAGGATGACACTAAAAGAATAACTGCATTGTCCATAATTCCTATTTCCTAAGATTAAAAAAAAGTCTTAATTTTAAACAAACTTTTTTCTAGAAGCTGCTTTTCAAAAATAGAGACTATATGCAGCTAAAAATGTTTTTGTTCTACCAATAATTTTTCTCCCTAAGCGCCCTTCAGTACAGAATCTAAAAATTCAGACACATTCTAGACAACATCCTGTATAAGGTTGTTCTTCACTCACTGAGGTTTCCATTAATTTCTCTTTTTATGTCCAAAACATCACGTTTGCAAATTGGTGCAGTGAATTTGGTAAAATGGTTCATATTTGTGAGGGGAAAAAAAACAAAACAAAAAAAACCCACCAACAACGACAAAAACACACACTATTAAGTCATTTCATTAAGATACAATAAGGGGACTAGGAAAAAAAAAAGTTAAACTGCAACTGAATGTGCAGAACTCCATCTCGTGCAGCAGACACCCCACCCAATCCCACCACTACATGCATCATCAGTGAAGTTGCCTATGAAACATTCTATGAATCTGAAAGGCTTACTTCAGTCATATTTTTCTTGACCTGCAGTTACTTTTCCCACAAGTGGGACTTGAAATAAAGTTTACTTATATTAAAAATTAAAAGCCTATGTCTGTCTTTTTTAGACAAGTAGTATTTATTTTTCTTTACTCAGTCTTGTTACCTATTCTGTAAGCTTTTATAGCCTTTTAAAAAAATGAAGTGGCATACTATTTAGTAATAGCTTTTCCAGTTCTCTCAAAATCCTTATCAAATAGGAGCTTGATCACTTTAAACACTTGTCCAACATTCCCTGCACGTAGACATCAAGGAATGTCTTCAAATAAAGAAAAATAACAGTATAGTATTTATTTTTCATTTCTCTTCAGCAGCAAGTCATACTTGTAAGATAATAGTTGCTTTATGAATGATTAACCCATCATATACTTCAGAAAGGTAGAAGACAAATTATGAGTTGTTTATTCTGCATTTTCACTGCCAAAACAGCCGGATGACTTTCTTTTTGCAATTTCATGCTGATTACATTCTGTATGAATATGAAAATCTTAATCAGTGGGACTACCCTAAATCTTCCTGATGCCTCAAAAGAATATATCAGCCTATTTTTTCAAGAAGAAAATGAAATAAAGAAAAAAACTGAAGTAAGCATGTCATAACTTAATGGACATACAGGACACAGTCTGTATAGGGTATTTTTGTTTCTAACAAAATTGACTGATATGCATAAAGTAGGTGAGCAGTAGGAAGCCACATTCATCAATTTTCTGAGATTATTTGCTCGTATTGAAACAGCTGAAATGAACAGTTTTTTGTTTGTTTCACAAATGGAAGCTTACATTTTCCTTGACTTCCTCTATGACAGAGTGTACAATCAAGATCAAGCTGTGGACAGTGCTTTTTCTCTGTACTCCAGTCATTATCAGGAAAAATACTGGCAGTGAGACACAGCAATACAATCCAATACTTTATCTCTTAGCTAAATCCATATATACATGTGTATTATAGTCCACAGATAAAAGACCATATTCAAAAAAAAAGACCATTTGGATGATTTCCTCATCTACATTTAAAAAATAGCTGAAAGAAACCTGAGAGACCATTTAAAATAGAAAAATGACATTCAAAAATTGGGAACATCTCAACATTGGGAAGATTTACAATTCAGTTTTCAAATTCAACATTTACAAAAGCAAAGCTACTTTTTTCCTATATCATTTTTTAAAAGAACTACATTTCAGGGTCACATAAAGCTTTTGAAATACAGCATAATGAATAGAGAACTACCCTGAAATCTATACAACTCAGACTGCACTCAAAAAGTCTGCACTCAGATTGCTTTTTGTACACTGGTTGGAAAATCATCATTCTGTCAACTGTGCTTCTTTATCATTCTGGTATGTATTGCTGCAAACTGATATATAAAAAAAAATAAAAAGGAAAAAAGTTTCACAGGGGCAAGGGAAATGCTTCCTTGCTTAGGAAGTCCATTTTTTGTGTAAGAGTCAGTCGTCAGTTAGTGAGCCCACTGTTTTGTTTTCTTTGTTTTCTTTTGCTTGTTTTTGGTTGGTTGGTTGGTTTTTTTGTTTGTTTTGCAATTAGCACAGTCAAAGCTCCAGCTGAAATTAAAGATCAAAAGTTAACAGTGCTCAGAAGAAATTACATTCACCTTCAGCCCTGTTTAAGCACTACTGTCATCTTCCTGCTTGCTTCTATTTAGATACTGAGGAACCGCTACTTAATTTTTTTTTTTTTTTTTTTTAAAGTGATTTAGTGAATTTGAAACCACTTGAACCACTTGTAATCAGTTGGATCAGAAAATATCCACTACTTCTAAAGTACAATTGCTTAAAGGAGAACTGAACCAAGGGTAAAGAAGCGGAGATAATACCTAGATGAAAAATAAGAGCACTGTGATCAAATTTGCAGCATTACTTAATTCACTGTATCACAGACGCGTAGAAAAGCAAGAGATTTGGTGGTTAGAATGTCAGCGGGTATTAATTCTAATAGCTCTAGTGAAGCTGCTTTACCCGCATTTGTGGTAGACTTGGATCTCTTGAGAATGAATTATTTTTCACAATTCCGTTAAGTTTCAAAACTGTGAGGGAAGTAATATGTTTCAAGGTGATGGGAAATACTGAGACAGAGATGAATCTACTCTTAGTAAGGAGAGAAAGATGAAGACGCACCTTTACAAGAACTTAAGTGGTCAAGTGGTGTACTAAAAAGATTTTAGTTAACTCTTAGCTATCTGACTAATTTTTGTCCAGGTAACTTTCCAGGTAACCATCATGTTTATATTTTTATTCAGAATGATTTATATTTTAATACCTTCTTTTGTTAAGCATGCGTAAGTGAAATCCACAGTTTACATTTGCCCCTGCTAAATACCTGTTCAAATCTTTTTGGCAGAATGCATCCAGAAAAAGAAATAAGGAAATCAAAATAACATGCAATCCTTGTTCTCATATATTTTTTCATTCTCTTTCAGAAAACTTAAAAATCTGAAAAGCCAATAAAATCAATGTAGAAAGGATTAGTTTTAAGAAGAGAGTGACAAACTCAGAAGGGAAACACACAGGCTTTCTTTTTTGTCCCTCATTTCTGCTGTCTTTGAGAAAGGATAAACTATGTTTCACAAACCCTTACTTTCATGGAGATTTAAAAAAACAAAAACAAAAACAAACCAAATGATGTAAATGATGATTTATAGATAAAGCATTGAAATAATCACAAATAAGAACTAGGAAGTCACTCATCCCTTTTGCTGACTCCTGTAGTTTTAAAACCTATATCCTTCTCTGATAATATTTTACAACGTAGCACATCAAGGTGTTTCTTCACATTTGACTTGTGGCACAGAGGACATTAGCTCTCTGGTAAAAACAAAAAAGTCTCATTAAAAAATCATAATTTCAATGGTAATTAACAAAAACTGCGTTAGTTAATTTTTCAAACAATATGAAAGACTGTTTGCTACTTTTTTATTTCTCTTCTTCTTTATTGAATGGTTTATTCCACATATTCTCTTTTGGTTACCTTTAATTTATTTTCAGTTCACAGCGACAAGTTCAAACACAAGATAAGAACGTGAGAAGTAAGACATTTTTAATATGACAATTAAAAAAATTTTAACATGAAAGTTGCCTTTAAAAAAAGTTGCAAATCTCAAGAAAAGCTAGTAATTGTCTTAAAACTTTCTCCTCTCTTGACAGGTTTACAAAAGCAAGCTACTAATTCATCTGCTATGTTTCGTGCATTCTTTTTCATATATTTTCTTTCAAAACCAGAGTAAAGCATACATATTAAGGTTTTTGTTTTTAAGCAGGTCTCAGGCTATTAAATCATGTTCTGGGTTACAACTACATTTGAAGATTATGTTTATACACTGTACATGTAATTTCTCATAGTACTTAAAACATTCATTCAAATCCAAAAACACTTGACAGTTCAGATTTCTGGGTGGCATTGTAACTGACAGAAATTGTGAGCTATTTAAAAGTCAATTTAATGCGTATCTGGGGAAAATATTTTTAAAGAAAACCACTGAACTCATGCTCCATTGGAGACCTAGCCAAGGCATCAATTAGTGGTATTAGAGGTATCAAATTAATGAAGTCCTAGTCCAGCTTCTACTGAGAGTTTTTGTGAATATCAAGTTTTCTTTCACCATGAGCTCTAGAAGTTCACAGTAATAACAGCCTCCTCACTCCCCCAAAGATCAGGTTTAAGAGTTCAAGCACTACAAAGCTAACACCTCCTGCATGGTGTTAACTTGTAGAAGGAAAGCTGTTGGAAGTGTAACAGTGGTAATGAAATGAAAAAATATATTTTGTGTCAGCCTATTTTGCTGCAAGCCTTTTCTCCTTTATGATGGAAGCTAGGTTAACATAAATCAGTTACCAAATGAGTCCCCCACATGCACTAACCTTCTAATTACTACCACTTACACATACTACTACTAAGTCATTTTTAGACTTTTTTGTAAATGTTTGCATGTAGAGATTTGGCACCACTTTGGGACAGACTTTATCAGAACATATTTTTGCATAGAAAACTTGTCCTCTAGTACTAATAGATGTATGTGCATTACAGAGAAAGCAGCACATGGAAAAATATCAGGATTGCATTTTTTGAGGTGTTTTAGGTGTACTACATACTTACTCATCAACTTTGCTAGTACAAACAAATGAGAATGTGTTAAAGCCAGACCAGACAATATAATTAAGGGATAAATGAGATAGGTAATTCTGAAGTGACTAGTATAAACATACTAATAATATATTTGCATTATAAGCACATTTATTCAATTCCCACTTTGAATGTTAACATCTCAGATTCAGTATTTTAATTAAAATGTGTATGGTGAAAAATAAAATATAGTCATTCAAAAGATTAATCAAAACTAGAAACCAATTTGAAAAAAGAACAGATATGCCTCAACAGATAGGTCTGCCATCTATTCTTTCATTTGAAATCTTTCAATTATGTTAAACATGAAATATGACAGATGAAACAACACCAAGAAAAACAGAATGCAGTATGTATTGTATTGCTACTGATAAGGTCACAGTATTATAATATAGCGTTATAATACTATAATATACTATTATATATAGATATATAGTAATATATTTATAATACTATAATGCTATCTATATATAATAGTATTAGAATAGTATAATTATAGTACTTTGGTCATCATCATCTTGCTTGTCCGGAAAAATAAATTCCACCGCTTACACAATATTTATGCTACTTGATGCATGCAAGAAGAACAGAAAGTGAGCCTACAGCTGGCAAGTAATTCAACCTCCTTGGATGCAGTTTGCTTTATAAAGCATGCATGTAATAAATAATTTCTGCATTGTGATTTTATACCATGTATAACACATTTTTTTGCATTCTTATTTTATTTACTAAGTGCTACCCCCGTTTATGTAAACACATGCTTATCCCTCTAAAACATGCCTCGTTTATGTTCTAGCATTTTTTACTTTACAGAGAATTTAACCTTTTCTAGTTTTGTTCAATATGTTATAAAGGCAAGGAGCATTTACAAGGCAAATTTACAGAGCCAGTCAGTTGGATTTCTGCTTCCGTGTCAACTAAATATATTTCCTTACCATAACTTCATTTGATAGCTGCAGTCAGATAACAGCAGAAATGTAATAGCATGAGGAGGAATACAAGGAAGCTAGGGAAGTTACATCTATTTAATGGGGACAGATTGTCCCCTTTGAAATTTTTAAAGCATAATATACAAAAACAATGAGTCATTAGTTGAGAAAACAGTTCGTTCTGTTGCAGAACAGCTTCACACAAGCTATTATCACCTCAGTAAAGGAGGCTAACCAGAAAGCTGGAACATTGACTCAGCGAATTAATGCATGAACACATATTGCCATAGATGTTGTAATTCTCAAGACTGATTTTCAGCTACAGGTAATAAAAATAAATAAATAAATACTGAACTTCAGAAGCATTACCTTGTAGGTTACAGAGAGCTAAATTATTACTTAACTGCAACAAATGGTCTGAAGCTAGATTATACACTCTCTATTTTCATTAATTGTCCTAAAATCATATGAGGAGGAAAATAAACGAGTTCTCAAACATCTTTAGGAATCCTGTTGTCCACTTGAAAAAGTGGATACTACAGTAAAGAGTGATAGTATGCTCTACTGAGATTTCAAACACTGCAAATATTAATTATACTTTATACTATCCATAAAATCACACACGATTAGGGAAGTCAGTATACTGTGCTATATGTATAATAGATAGATATAAGAATGGTTTGTGTTTAATTTTCCTTTTAAAGAACATTTAGACAATAGCATCTCCTAATGTGCACGCCACAGTAGAAACAATTTACTCAGTTTCACATTTTACACATTTTCATACATTATTACACTGGATGCAGGAATGTACATGTTAGATACAAATGTTTGTAGATGTCCAGCCCTATTTTCCCTGTATATTGTGCTTAAGTTCCTATTGCTTTGTTTTGAATTCTTTGCTTACAAGAAAATAAGAGATCAATACTACAAGCACCATGAGCTTCACAGTTAGCTTCACAGTTACTGTGAAAACAGGGATCTACCAAAAGCACTGCAACAGTTCTTTATCATTGCTCATCCTTCCAAAATAACTTTAGGTAACAAAAAGACTAAAAAGAGCTGATTGCTTTCTACCCTGTTGTACTGACAGCTTTTGGCATAGGCAATTATGACTCAATTTAAAAAACCTGAGAGAGAAAGTATTTGCGCATGAACACTAGAGATGCACCAGCTCTTTTTAATCAGATATTAAGCATAAGAAAATGGCACTTCAGTTCTGTCTGGTCATTCTTCACCTTCCAGATTATCTGAGCAGTTAGGCAAACGAGAAATTCAAAAATTGAAAATGGAGTGGAGAAGAAGCAGAAAAGGCTCAAGAGGATGTAGTAATTGGAAAAAGCAGATGAGACTAACACTGTAAATCTCACAACAGAATAGTTATTCTAGATTGAGTAGCAGTTGCCTTCACTAGAAGCAACCATTTATTTTTCATGCATCTTTCCAAATAAGGTGGAGGATGAAAGTTGATAAATTTTATCTACATAGTATGTCAGGCATAACATGACGGCATATTTCTCAGCAGCTTCCCAACCTGTTCTACATCCCACAGAATGACACAGGTAAAAAAGCCTGTCACGTTAAAAAACAAGAAGAAATAAGGTTGACCATCCCCAAATCAAATGATTTATGGCCAAACAAAACAGCGTTGTAGCAATATATATATATGTTTTTTCCTATGTGAAAAAAGTTTCATTTTTTAATTCTAAAACACAATAAATAGCTTCTAGGAGCAATACTGCGTGTTAACTGACAGCTGAATCATTCAGTTCTGGGGCACTGAGGTGATATAGAATCAGAATCATAGAATATTCAGGTTGGAAGGGATCCACAAGGATCATCAAGTCCAACTCTTGGGTCCCCAAGGGACCACTCAAAAAAAAATCAGATCAGTGTATATCTGATCGTAGTATAATGTACTGTACACACTAATTTTCACCTGCTACTTATGTCTTCATCAACCTTCTGGCTTCAAACTAAATAGCTAGCAGGACATCAATTTCAGTTACATTCATAAAAGAAAAAATATTAAAGTCAAATGTCAGTATTTCAGTCTTTCTGAAGTTCTAAGACATGATAAGAAATGAGTCTTGCTTCTCGAAAAAAACATTCACTAAGTTCTCCAGCAGACATTCCTATTAATATATTGCTCTTTTGCAACCATCTAAAAGTAAAACAAACAAACAATTAATAATAATAATTTAGTTAAATATCAAGGTTGCAATTCAATCTCTCATTTACATTATCTAACCAAGATATTTCATAATAGCCCCTATTAAATTTAAGTATGATGCCGTATTCCCTTTAGGAAATGAGGGCACGCAGGAAGAAGCGCTGATTCACTGGTTTTGCTGACAACCCATTCTATACCTGTAATTTGGACCCCAGCCATTCAGCACAGCAGACAGTGAATGCTGTTCTGATTTTTGCTGCCTCTGAAACTGTCATCATCAACAGTCACTAGCTGCTTTGCAGAATGGGAAGACATTTTGTGTTCTCTCTTAAATGAGGGTACTTAAATGAGGGTGGATTTTTTTTTTTTAATCTATAGAAGGTAAAAGCTGAAGAACAACACTGCAGAATTTATAATATTTAAAAAAAATAGAAAAGCACTCTAATTGAGTATGCACACATTTGTGCTGCTGACATAAGTATGCATTTGGGACAAATTGCTTCAGAAATACAAAGAGAACTCACAACTCTTGACATGCCAATTCTCAACAGCTAAGACAGTCCTCAGGCTCACAAATTGCATGGTTTATACAGAAATAAATGTGGATAGTACAACTGGTCATAACTCTTTAGTATATTGATCTCGCTGCACCTTCGCCTTTCTGCCTTTTGTCTCTGAAGTTAAAATCTCAGAAAAAAAGTCACAATCAGACAAAGCTAAACAGAAGGCACAAATACGTTGGGCGAAGAGGACAGGGTTTTGCCTAGTCACTTCTTTCTCAAAGGGTCAGCCAGTAAAACTAATTTTTCCTTTTCCAAATTTTTTGCTGATATCAGCTTATTTCAGCTGTAACTGCTTATCTCAAAGAATCATTAGTCTAGTACACCTGACATTCTGCCTCAGCATGTCTTGGACAATGCTTGTGGGTTCTATTGGTCTTAATCACCAAAATGTGCATTTTTTTGCAAGCTTGGCAGTTGAATTCTACTTACAGGTCTGAACTGAGAAATAAGGATTATCCTGTCCTTTTGACAGAAGTTACTCTAGGTTCTATGCATTTATATTTCAGTGAAAGGTAAGTTGATATCATCATTTCATGTGTGTGACCAGTTAAAATAGAAATTGATTTTTAAACCTGTTAATGGGGTGATATCAGGTGTATAACATCCCAAAATGACTACAAAAGTCCAAAATCATTTATCTGATGGTAGCAAGAGAAATAAAGATGTGATTCATCAGTTGGAGAAATTAAATGACAATTCTGATTCCATTTTGTGTGTGTATGTGTGTGTTTTAAATCTCTGCTTAATATTTCTCCTCAATATACTAATTAGCTTCAGCACTTGGAATCTCACAATTAAACATTATCTTCCTTGCTGGTAAAGGTATAGACAATTTTGAGATGCAGCTGCCACAATAGTTCCATGATGTCCAGAAAATTATGACAACATTCAGTTTAAACAATTTAAGTCAGTTATATCAGTTATACAAAATAATATCCATGAGGTATGGTGTGCCATCTTTTTTATTTATGCCATCTTTAAAAGAGGAAAGCTGAAAGAGGAGTGAACATGGATTCTACCCATTCCTGCAACAAATGGTCATGCTATAATCCTCTAAGCATTGTCATAAAATCTTGCCCTATATCCTTTCTCTTGACATTGTCTTCCTCTCAGCAACACAGTTTTGAGTGTGTTAACATAGTACTGTGCTGGGAATGTGACTGTCATCTTTCACCTTCTGTCCACCAAAGAGGGTAAAAAATAACCCCACACAACTGAATTGTACTTCTAGAATATGATGGTCATGGGACTTGGAATGAGCTCTGAAAAAAACATTGCAAGGTGACTAGCAAGGTTTCATCGGCTCCTTTTCCTTCACAAATCCATTCACTGGTTAGAGACTCACTAACAGATGAGCAAAATGTCCGTTCCTAGCCACTAGCTCAAAGTGAAAATATGTCAAGAAGGATTCATCTGGACAGTTTCTCTTCAGGAACATGCAGGAAGGGATAAAGCATATCCCATGAGAGACAACCTGCAGAGTTCCTACAAATTTTCAACATGTTTCAGTCTGGATATGGGATTTCTTCAAGTGAATGCACCTCCCACATCCCTCAAGCCATGGCTCTGCAAGCCTGCAAGTACAAGGCTAGTAACATAATGAGCTCCCTACAGACTTCTTCCTAAAACATGCAGAAGAACATGCAAAATATAAAGTAATATTGCTAATTAGGCAGGAAAAAAAGCCCTATAATTCTAGTCCCCCAAGCAGCTGGGCTGTTCCTGTCCTCTGAGGTCATCAGGATGACCTTGTCATCCTTGTAACGCTTAGCCCTACAGCAGAAAAACTGCAGTGCACAAATGCTTACATGGCTTTCTGAAACTCAACTCTCAGAGCTGCTAGAAGACCAGTATCTTTTTACAGGATCTTTCTCTACTATTTATGGATGTAAGCTTTCCAACAAGTGGCCAGCTCCTTTATTGACAGTTATATTGGCCGCTTAACTACATAAACAGAAAACAAAGATGAATTAGCATGGCACAAGTAGCTGTTTACTATAGCATATTGATTAGAGAATGATCAAGCTACAAAATCATGTTACTACTACAATCCCTAACGATCACCTCTTTCCTGAAACTCTTTGGATTTTATAATTTAACCTACCTTTTGCTATCAGGGTTACCTTTAATAAATAAGGCTTATTTCAAGCCAGCATAGTTCTCATGCCAAAATCTGAATTAAGAAATGCTTATTAAAAATCAGATTGACCATTCATAATTGAAAAATCCTAAATGAATAATGAGTGGGCAGGAAATAACAAGCTATCATAAATGCAAGTTAATTGTTGTAGCACATGGAGAGTTTCCTGCAAGCTTTAATTGAAAACAATTTATTTGACAATGTTCATACAATAAAGCCCAAACTTTCCACATAAACAGAAATCTTTAAGATGGACTGTGCACTAAAATCCTGACACAACAGCCCAGAGTGTTTCTGTGGGATAAAGGAGAACAGACTTAAACCCCCTTTCTTGTCTTTTTAAGGCAACTGACTTCAATTTCATTCTTCTATATGAAGTGGCAGAGTTCCAAACACTATCTGGGAGAGGGAGCTGTACATTTGTCCTGACTCAGCTGTCTTTGTTCATTAAGAAGCTATGGAAGCCGGACGTCCCTTAAAATCTTGGATTTATCATGACTTGGAATAGTGCATTTTTGAAATTTCAGCTTCTGTAGGCTTCAAATTATTTTGAAAGTCAACTCCAACACAACTACCATTGTGATACATTTCTCTAAGTACGACAGACATTAATAAATCTTTGTCATTAAATACAAAAACTAAAAATGCAACATTTCCATTGCAAGGGTAATAAAATTTACATAGCTGAGTAATAACATTTAACATAGTAAGTTTGATCAGAAATGTGAAACCTTGTTACTTATTTGTGCTTCCTTAAGTAGTACTCAAGTAGTACTACACTCAGCAGTAGACTACTTAGGAATAGACTACAAGGGGCTTATTTAGAGAAAGAAAGAGGACCAAAAAAAGAGAGGGAGAAAAAAGGAACTTTGAATGAGGGAGAATGAGGCTCTTTGGTATGAAAGTCGGGCAAAGTTTCAGAGCTCCTAAAGCAAAAACAATAGATTGAGAATGACGAAAAGAATTACCCTGTTGAAGACCATTCCAAACCTGAATACATCTCCTAGGTAATTTTCTCTAAGAAATTTCTCTGTATGTAACTTCTACTTTCACACATAATTAAGAGTTGTCATGATTCAGACAAAGAGTTGCTGGAAGTAGAACAGTAATTGCAATCCTCCACCAGGGACAGATGTAATATGTAGTATAGTAAAGATCTTTCATGAGCCAGTACCTTCCTCAAGAACAGAACTGCTGTCTCTGCCACCTTCCAAAAGCACGTGGAAAT
Source organism: Stictonetta naevosa (assembly GCA_011074415.1). NCBI lineage: Eukaryota > Metazoa > Chordata > Aves > Anseriformes > Anatidae > Stictonetta > Stictonetta naevosa. Next base: position 5,600,640 of record CM021700.1, read on the forward strand.
CTGTTCTGGTAATGCAATTTAAGAACATATATAAACTATGCTAGATAGTGTTTTGCACACAAATGTGTACAACAGAAAGAAGGAAGAGGCTTTACAGTCTCTTTGTAGAGATGCAGACTAGGTGAGCATTTTGTAGGTGGGCTCAAGCTATTGTTAAAGGCCTACTAGCAAACTAGTACACTAGGCCTACTATACCTACTTGCAGAAGTCTCAATCCATCATTTGCACCTCATTTTTGGCCAAAGTTTAAAAAGAAACAGAACTTGCAAATTCTTACTAAATAAACAGGAGTGCATTTTTAAAAGTCCAAGAATTTACATGTAGCATTTACACTCACATTCCTTTTTTTTATTATTATTATTTGAAACATCTTTATACATATGCACTACAGCCTCCACATGTCTTAACACTGTAAAGTGTTTGTATCTTCTCCTCCCTTCCTACTTTTCAGTAACATTCACAGTGCACACAACATCACAGGAAAACAGTGTGGTTTCACTGTTATTCTAAATGTATTCTATATGTATTTGGAGTAATGTTTCTCCTCTGAGACCAATATCTCCAGTGGCATTTTTATAAAATCGGTTCAGAGCTACTATGAATACATATGCATTATATCCTCCTTGTAACATGCGTTACAATTCAGAACAAAATTTCTCACTGCTTTCTTCTGATAATTGCTTGACACCTCAGACATTAAAGACTTGCACAGAAACTGATAAAGTTTTAACTATTAAGATGTAATGCTTTGAAAGATTACCCATAAACCAATACTTGAAATTTGATTTTTTCCTGCCATGGCTAAATAGATATTTATCAAGTGCTTATTAAAATGGTTGCAGAACAAAAAGGAGAGTGATGAGGCCTTCATGCAGAAGGATTGTTTTTTTTCCTGTCTCTAACACAGTAACATTCATCATTTTCTTCCTCCTGTTACATTCACATATTTTCCTCAAGTGTTTTATTATCTGTTTTATCTACCAAAACAACTGAAAGAAAGCAACAAACTTACTGGAATCCTCTACTGCTTACAACTATTTTATCCTGTGCTTTAACTTCTACTATTATCAACATGTTTCCAATAATTTCAAACAGCTATATGCTGTAAGTGATGCATCAACAGAATTTAAAATCATTATCTTAAATTATCAGTTATGATACTTACCTGGACTGAACAAGAAAAAATAAGCAAATACCTTTCTAAGATGAATAAAAAGGACTTCAGAGGCAGCAAGAAATTCAACCATTCAACAAACATGTTTCTTTGGCTCAATGGGTATGTGTACATTTTTGTGAGTGTCCTAAAAAAGAGTCTTGCCACTGATTTAGCCAGTAAAGTTGTTAAATTTTATTGTTAAGCAATTAAATAGAATGTCTTGCACTTAGGCTTAATATACAACACTCCTAAATTTTGGCTTGGATTTTTTTTATTTTATTTTTTATCTTTTATGTCCAATACACTGTTTAAGTTTATGAGTCACCTCCAGAACTGCCCTTTCCCCTCCATCTTCTGTGAGTGAAAGGCTTTAAGTGGTGAAAAGCTTTCAAAATAGCTTTGATGTATCAGCATAGTTACAAGTTCCAAATGGTGCATAAATGATCTCTCTTTTTATTCTAAACCAAATCCATAATATTCTCCTACTTGTCTTATTTATCAAGGACCCCTCTTCCTCCCTTTATCTTTGGCACTGAAGTGAAATTCTCTCCCTCTCTCTCCAGTTCCAGTGGATGTTCAACTACTTACTAGTAGAGAATGTACTGGCTAGTACTTAGGGTAGTTTTATTCTACTTAAAGCTTGAAACATCCAGTAAGTGGATAGCCAATAAGGATCAGCAGAAAAGCTGAGTCCATTCTATAATGAAAAATACAAAGATGCTCAGAATCAGTCTAAGAGCTTATTTCTTATCGGACGATCTTGAAGACGGTCTGTTCATGTGTGGCTCAAAGAGCTGACTGACAAATAATTTATCCAGGAGAAGGACTTTCTCCTGACTTTAAAGATGCCCAATGCCCAATGTTACTTAGATTGCAGGGCAGCAAATTTTTTTTTTAGTTTCTTTCTATAGTGGATTGACATACTCTGTTCTTCTAGACTGTGCTTGAAAAACTCTAGAAAAAAACTTTAGGCAGCAAGGCTGTGAAACAGCCTTCTCTGCCAGACGGAGGCTAGAATAGCCTGCAGACTCATAATAAATGAATGGAGAGATGCAGAACAAGAATAATCCAAACAATTTTTTAAAAACACAGAAGGAGCAACTGTAATACAGAACAATCAGTATTACAGGTAATACAAATTGGTTCTGCTAGATTAAGGCATTGTTGGCAGAAGGAATATATGAAAAAATACTCTTACAACATATACTTCTCACAAAACATAAACTTTTCCATTTTCACTGATATAAATGTTAATCACTTTCCAACCACTTTTTGCACCATATAATACTTTGGCATACATTCATATCACTTCTTTTCAGCAGGAAAATGTGTGAGCATGGAATGGCCATGAGATAAAGATTCTTGCAGACCTTAATCTTCAGGGTGAAATTCCCATGGCCCATATTTTGCTTATCTTCCCCAAAGAGGAAATTTTTCCACATCTTCCACAAAATACGCAATGAATAGTTATGTAGAATTGCTTTGCATGTATAAGAGATGTCAAAACCATTGCTAAAGAGACTAGAATGCAGTTTTGAAATGTAAATTTACGTTTTTTGTTTCTTAAAGAACTGCTAATTGAACAAGCCTGAAAAGCACCACAGTATAACCTAGTGAGGAGGATGCTTGTGTAAGTGAAAACAATGATTTTTTTGTACCACCGTTTCACTACTGAAAGTTTTCTGTTCTGCTGAATAAAAGTTACGGACTTGTGAAAGAAGGGGATGACAAGGAACAGGCAGTTAATAGGACCCCCAAAAGGCATTAAAAGTGAAGTTTGCAGCAATTTGAATGTTTCATTTGGAAATAATTTTGCCTCTTTATTCTGTTTAACCTTGCTTGCTTGATTTTTCCCATTTCTATTAATATAGCTATAGTTGAACTAAGAATTAAAGTTAAAAGTTAATTTGACAAGGACTCCTAGAATTTTTTGTAGGGCTGGGGCATCAAGATATTTTAATAGCCTTGCATGCAGAACATGGCTCACATAATTGAGTGGCTCAAAATACACAATAGTATCTTTTAAGAATGCAGCTCTATACAAAACATTCTCACCTGTATTTGTAATTAGGCATATTATTTTTCAATTGACTTTGGAATGTAGCATTGCCTTTCCCCCACTCCATACCCTCAAACTACACTTGGACCAAAAGTTGTTTGAGGTATAATGAAGCTTGGTATGGATAAAGAAAGTTTCAGAGAGAAGCCAGAAAGCATTAGCATAAAGAACAGTTAGAGTTTATGATTAAACTAAATTTAGCCAGAGGAAAAAAGCTGCCATTTGAACTACAGGCTGTTTACCATGTATTATTCGCAGGTTTGGGTATCTAATAAGATGATTGAAGAGTTGCCTTTAGTTTTCATCTGCAACCCAGACAGATTATATTCACCACTACAGAAAAAAAAAAAAAATGTATAAGTTAAGCCACTATTTATTAATATAAAGGGAAGCACTGCCACAGAAGACACTGGGTAAATGATGCAGCAAATTAAAGTAAGGTAAGAAATAGATGCTGCAATGAATCTTGACAAATCTCTTTTGGGAGAACTCAACATGCTTTCCAGCTAGTCTACATTTCAAGTGCTGCACTTACTCTCTTGATATCCTAGTGTTCTGTCACTGTTAGGACTTGCCCTTACATTCTGGTCAGTTACTGCACATAGTGGGCAACCAGAATAATCCCTAAACACACACACTAAATAAATAAATAAAAAAAATCTAGGCCAAAAATATAGCAGTACCAGTAATTGCTTTCCACTGGGAACTGTAAAGAAACACGTCTGCTTTCTCTTTTCTAGTGCTGAAACTTTTCTTGGAGGAAGCCCTGGCTGTGAACTTTAACTTATGACTAAAGGCAACTTGTATTGATTTTTCTCCTACAAATCTTAACAGGTTTATGCAGTTTTTGAAAGGGGTGTTGACAGAATCCTCAAATGGATTACAACGCCAGAGAACAAAAAAAGGAACTGTGATCTTTTATTGAAGAACTGATTGCCTAAATACAAAGACATTTCCAGCTTTAAAGAACCTTAACATGGGAGACACGATTTTCACTTGTCAAGGTGCATATTTTTTTTTTTCAAGAAAAAAAAAAATTGCATCATGAAGCAGTAAGTGTATGGGATCGAGGGTGCACAAAAACCAAATAGTCTGTTAATGCCAGTCAATAAATACATGTCTGGGTGTTTGACATTCTGCCCCCTTACTTAAGCTGGTACATTTTATGATGGAACAATCTGCCCAAACCAGACCACCTTTGGAAGACAGTTGTTCATATAAAGTATTCTTTAAAAGATTTGGGAGATGTTTGTTTCTGATGAAGTCCTAGTTGCAGTAACATCATTTTTGAATGGTCTTTATAGCAATAGCTATTGTTATATTTGCAGAGCAACAGCTTCAGATCCAAATTTTGCATGAAGTTTTAGTATGAAATATACTTGGAGTTTTGACAGTATAGAATTTCATGCGAGTTTGGAGGACCAGTTTGACTTAAGCCTTTTTGAAACACTTAAATTATTTATCAGATATATACAATAAAACAAAAACACCTCAAACATCCCACCATCCCCCCAACCAACAACCACCACTAGAAAACTTCAATCCTGTAACAGATGTTAAGAAAACACTTTGGTGAAGTATGCATATAAAGATTGTATATATAGAGCTACAGATAACAAAATTTGAAACAATGTCAAGATTACAATTAAAAATTGAGACAATAGAAATAATGTCAAGACCACAGTTTTCATTGCCTCTTCAAAAAAATAAACTAGACAAGTAAGAAGAAATTCAATATTTGAAGTGAAAACAGGGCTGCAGAATAAGTAAAAAAAAAAAAAAAAAGATGTATTTAAGTGACATATTAACATTTGGATAGAGCTCTGTACTTTCCTTCTAGAACTCCTGTGGATTCTTAATTGATAAATTTCCATACCAGAATTCAAAGCTCATGAGCATAAATCAACAGTTACAGACTTTAGGACTAAAGTCATAAAAGCAGGCTTAGACATACATCTGAGTTACATTCCCTGGATTTTTGATATTTGGATTTGAATATTACCCTCTGCCCCCAGTCCCTCTGATCAACATAAAACTATGTGCTGCTATTCAGATAACCAGGATGAATAACTGGCAATAATGACAAGACAACATGATTGAGAAGCTTGTGTTACAAGGATTCCTGACAGTTAAAGGAAGCCCTTCAGAAGACAAAGATAAATAAATACCAACTCACCTGCTCTCACCAGTTGCACCAGATCTATTTAAAGGCTAACATCCAAAATACATATATATATATTCCATGTCATATTATTGAATCACTGAGTCACAGAAAACAAGGTTAGATAAGGTCAAGACCAGGTTAGATGAGGCCCTGAGCAACCTGATCTAGTGGGTGGCATCCCTGCCTACGGCAGGGGGGTTGGAACTAGATGATCTATGAGGTTCCTTCCAACCCAAGCCATTCTATGATTCTTTGACTCTAAGATAAGTTGGAAGGGACCTCTGGAAGTCATTTGGTCCAACCATGGACTCAGAGGAGGTCCAACCTAAAAGAGATTGCTCCAGGAGTTATCTTGTCAAGCCTGAATATCTCCAGGGATGGAAATATCACAGCCTCTACAGCAACTACTTCCATAGTTTGACTACACTTACTATGGAAACTTTTTATTACTATTAATATTTAATTAAAAAATTTCTTTGTGCCTAATTATGTGCATTGCCTCCTGTCCTATCACTCTGTACCCCTGAGAAGATTCTGACTTCTATCTATTAGGTAGTTGTAAACAGCAATAACGTCTTCTGCGGGGCTTCTCTTCTTACAGCTCAACAAACCCAGTTCTCAGACACTTCTCAAACTTCAACTGTTTCAGCCCCTTGTAGGCTTCTACTGGACTCCCTTTGTGAGTGAGTTCATATTCAAGATATAAATAAAATTTTCTTTGTTTATAGAAACAAAGAAAACAGAAAACCACCAAAAGCAACACAGAAATTAAAAAAACACCACCAACAACAAAAAAACCCACAGGCACTCATTCCCACCTCCGGTCCTTGTAACAGCACAAAATTATGTGGAAAAAAAGATAGAATCAGAGCTCTTCCACCAGCTGTAATGTGTCAAGATGCTCAGACTTAAGCATTAAATTTTAGGAAAATACTCCAATTTATACACTACTTGTACAATTAAATTCTGAGGTAAATTCTGATTGTGCAGTTCTGAAATGTTCAAAAAGTTACATCAAAATTAAATGACTCTCAAAATGACCAAAGCAGAAAAAAATAATTAGTTCTAATATAGCCCATCTTCAATTACTTGCATGTGAATATGCATCTATTTAATTATCTTACACAGAACTTAAGTTTTATAGTTAACTTAAGGTTTTTCATCTCATTTTACAGTGTAAATAATTTTTAAAAACCCTCATCCAAGCAGAACTTTATAATTCAACATGAAAAAATCCAGTGTCCCATGTCTTATAATTATTTCCCAGGAAGATTAAAACCTGTACTCTGTTATTGTATTTCTATGGTATCATGTTTAATATACCCATGCAGTAAGCCACAAATTTGGTTAGAGCGAAAAAAGAATGGCTTCAGTTGTTCCAAAATAAATCCAGCCACATAATATTGTCCAGTCACGGAGGAGCTCTACAAACACTGTGGCTACTTCATAAATAATGAAAGATATACAAAGAGGAAAATACAGTCTTTGTAGTTAAAAAATAGAAGAAAGTGTTCAGAAAAACACACAAAAACAGATATAATTTACCAGATGAACGGCCTTCCTTCAACAACAGCTCCAAACACCAAATAGTCTATATCCTACTAAACCGTTCACTCAGTTTCTTCCCTCAAAGAAGTCACCATTTAGACCCACCCACCCTTTTAGAACTCTTCAACTCGACGCTGCAGTCAAGCCAACCATATGTATAACAACAGAAAGCCTGATCAAAATAAAATAAATCCTCAGCTCAACATTTTTCACATCATGAAAGGACTGCCTCCCCCATTTCTGCTAATATCATTGTTGTTGCTGTCCCTAATCTCTACTACTTTGTATCACACTCACAACAGTTTTAGAGATCGATTAAAAGCCTCAGCTCAGCTTCGATTGTTAATGAATCTTAACAACAAGTTATTGCTTTGTACACCACAAAAAAAAAGACAGATTATCCTTTTATTATTGATTAGGCTAGCTACAGTCCTGCCAATTCTGTTGCCCTTATTTCCAAACATTGTTGCTCAGCAGATTTTCAACTTGTACCAACCTTAAAGACAAAATAATCTTGGAACTTTATACATATAGATCAGGTTTTTACTCTAATCAGCCAACCTTTCTTGGATGATATAATAGTTATACAATTATACAATAAATTACTATATTCACAAGGCCTTAGGCCTTACTCATGGAAAAAGACTGAGGATACTTGTATTTTTCTTAGTCTTTTTCATCTTTCTCTTGTTCAGGTACAATAAAACATCCAGTATCTACTTTAATCACATCCCGAGAAGTGGCTACAAGTAACAGGTAAGTACTCAAGTTGCATCATTTTGTAAAAAAAAACGGGTCTTGGCACTGGACTGCACAGATGGGATAAGTGCTGCAGAACAAGCAGACTAATTCAAAAATTGGATAGAGTAGTACAATTCAGTAGAATAGAAATAATCAAAAGAACTAATTAGAAATTGAAGTTAAACAAAAAGACACAAAATCACTAGTATAAACTGTGAAAAATGTTCACATTCCAGCACATATAAATAGCAATGTCATATGCAAAACATGAGGCAAGCCTTCCACCTTGCCAAGTAGTGCTTATATGTAATATCTGCATATATATACTATACCCACTAGCTGACCAAGAAAATTAAGTGCTTTTAGAAAATGGGTTCTGAAGAATTTTTTATTTTTTGTTTTTGTTTTTTTTTTTAAAAAGGTGTTTGCCTACTGTAGGAATCTGGAGATTGAAAATACATGTTAATAAACAAATTATAAGAAAAGCTACTGGAAAGATAAAAGGAGGACATGAATTTTGTATCCACTGAACAGAACAAAAATGGTGATTTTTCACTCCTGCCAGTAAAAATTAATTAGAAGTAGGCAATTTTTTTCACTGTAAGGTAGTGAAGAACTGGATCATGCCACTTAGTGCAATTCTAGGAACTATTTCACCCCAAGCTTTTAAGCAGGGATGAAGATTTATGAGGCAGTTCAATTAATTAGATGACCTCTCAAGTTTCCTTCAGCCCTGTTTTAGATTACGTGAATGCTTAGAAACAAAATATTTACTCGGATAGCTGGTGCTAGAATTTATTTATTCTCAGAGTTGCCACAATGAAGCCAGTTAATTTTATATGAAACATTTGTGTTAAGAATTTGCCAAGATGTTGATGCAAAAAAAAAGAAAATGGTGCAAATGGCATTCGTCATTGTTGTGACTTGGGAATGGTTGCTATGTTAACATCAGCATAGGGACACTGTATTCTCTAAAACTGGAACATCTGCTTTCCAAAATGAGCTTCCACTGACCACTGTAAACTCATGATTATTTATAATTCTTTGGAGAGTTAAACAAACACACTGTTTTTAATCTTGCTTATTTACTAACATGTCCATTTGCTTACAGAAACCTGTGATCTTGATTGTTCTGCATGGATTCATCGTTTCTGAGACTTAGCTGAAGCCCAAGCAACACATGGCCCTGTTTATGGGTCTGATTCTACCTCTCAAATTGCAGACCCAATATATAAATAACATGGTCTCTTGAATTAGTTATTAAGCAACACTACTAAAAAACTAACATAAAAATTACATAATCAATAAACTAATAAACTCACAGCTATTATTACTTTATTCTGTCATTTGGTACACTATTGCATGCACTTATCAGGTCATTACATATCACTCGTAAATGTTACAAATAACTACTATGGGACTGAATTCTATTACTCCTAAGATGCAAGTATATCCCTATTAGTCTGTTGTCCTGTGCACAAAACAAATACCAAGTGGCCAGCTTCACTGCATCCATAGTGGCGCGGAACACATTGCATCCCGTCAACAGCACACCTAAGAGGGATATAGTGGGGATGTACACAGACAGATGACAGGGAGTACTGGAAAAACAGGAAATACAGAGAAGTTTGACAGTGCTAACAGGCTGGAATTGGTTAGAGAAATATTTTTGAATGGTTATCTACTCATTTAATTGTGTAACTCTGTTCTTCCCATACTTTTTTTTTTTTTTACCCTCTCCTTTTTCCCCCACAGTTCCCTATCCCACTTCATCATTTCTCCACACCCTTTTCACTTTGACAGTAGGAGTGGCCTGCACCTGACCCTCTCTTCCCAGAACAGCCAAATTTTGCATTGTGGCTATTGTCACAGCAACCCGACTCAAATAAATCAGATTTGAGAGGAGCAGCATCTTCTAAAAAGACAGAAGCTGAAATACCTTCTTTGTCAAGAACATCTTAGTTTCACAATTATGTATTAAGTTGGCCAAAATATGAAGACTTTTCCACCATTATAAATAGTTTAAAACAAAGTACTCCTACCCAATACATTATTTTTGTTTTGTAATTCACCAAAGCATTCCCTAAGAAATCTCTTCTGCTTCAGATCTACTACGCAGTGAGGTCAAGATCTTCCTGTAGACCTCTCTGAGGAGAAAATGATTCATCTTACTTTTCTGTTTGTCTAATACGTCCAGTTAGTTTCAAATTCCTTTTTTAAATATCATTGTCAGCCATTACATATTGATTTCTCCACTGCTTGTTTTTGAAAAGCATGTGGATACTAATGTTACTATAGACAATACTAGTTCTGTTTGCGCTGTGTCTGTGGTACGCTCCATGCAAAGAGAAATGACATATGGATAGATCTCTATTGATAAGCATCAATAAGATGCCCAAAGCTATGTGATATTTGGGGGAAGAAAGTCATTGCAGTGCTGAGAACCTGCAGCTCAGAAAGGGCCCACACCTTCCCTTTCCTGGGAAAGGGAAGAGAAAACACTCCTCAGCAGGAATAAACCAAAACTTCGTAGTGACTAGACTGGACTGTGTGGAGTTTGCTACTGTTTAAAATGAGCAAGCTGACTGAAGCTAAGACTGGGGGAAAGGACCTACCACAAAAGGATAGAAGAGTGGGAGGAAGCAGGAGGAAGAAAGAAAGATACAGGGATCTTTTTTACTTGTGCTCTATCTCACCTACATAATGTATTTAAAGTGTTAGATATTTCAATCTGTATCCTAATAAAGCTTTTTTGTGTGTTTGTTTAAAAAGACTTTTGACCTGAACAAAAGAATGAAAAAGACCTGAACTATAAGAAAAGACCTCAACAGGATCATCTTAAAGTTCTGGCCACATCAGATTGTGCCTATGTGGACATTAACAAGTCTAAATAGTGACAAAAGCAGTATCTTTATGATTCTAATCCAAGGTCACAAACAGATTGGTTTTACCTCAGCATTACATCTAACTAAGGAGAAATCAATAAAATGTTCCCAATAAAAGACTGTATTTTGAATATTGTCCCACTGGATTTATTGCCATGACTGCTATTCAACTACCATTTGTTACTAGTCCAGTTGAATGGAACATTTTATCAATCTCTGCCCTCAAAGAGGGAAACATTTGACTTGCACATTTTACCCCTTTCCTCTATTTTTAATAGCAACAGTTGTGATAATGTTCACACACAAATCATTCAATTAAGCCATGCCAAATATTATTTCCTGAATACTGCTCAAAGCAATTAAGCAGTGAAACAAGAACTTTTAAATGCATATATTAAGAAAGAAGGGTACAAAGAGTGTATCTTCTATATGTATATTTTCTACACAATAAAGCTTATTCCTGCAAGGTATTTATACCAAAAAGCTGTTAATTCTGGGTGTTTTCTGAAATATTAGTATGAATCGATGTATCAAAAGTAGTTCATATTTTCTAATTATCTCATACTTGAAAGAATCCCTGCCAATTTCATGAATCACTGCTGTTTTCTTATTTTAAAAGTCTGCTGGGAAACCAACATCCATGTGACATACTTTTTTTCTTATAAATGGTGAAATCAGTAAAAGATTATCTAGGTAGAATCACAGAACCATTTAGGTTGGAAAAGACCTTCAAAATCATCTGGTCCAACCATCCCCCTACCATAAATGTCACTCACTAAACCATGGCCCTAAGCACCAGGTCCAACCTTTCCTTAAACACCACCCCAGGACAGTAATCTACCACCTTCCTGAGCAACCTGTTCCAATGCCAATAATTCCAATAATAATAAAATACAAAATCTGTTATACTACTCAATGCAATGACTTGACCTCATCAAGCCAGATAGAAAAGCAATCACTGACTAATCCATTACATTCTTCAGGTATTTAAAAGCATCTCCTCATCCAATTATTTTATTTTATTTTGCTTTATTAAAATATTTTAAAGGTTCCAGGGAAGATTCAATAACAAGGTAATAGCATATTCCTCAATTTCTCCACTGCATTTCTTCACAATCCTGTTTTTCCCCTTACTGTTAAACCAGCCCTCCCCCCTGCTGATCATAATGTGCTACATATTGATATGAAGCCTCTGGTAAAGGTCAGAATGAAATTCAAAGCCATGGTTATTAAAACAATGAGAAAGATTGCCTAATTTCCATGATCTAAATTATTTCATTATTTACTACTACTTCACAGTCAGAACGGCAGAATTATTGATGATAATGGAGTACATTATGGAATTCATTTTTCAACTGGTTAAACTAATTTAAGCTTGATTCATTTTCCAGCAACAGTTTGCATACACTCCTAGAAAGATTACCTGCTAATTCCCCACTTACGATTTCTGAAGTCTGCACTGTATCTTTCTGTTGTTGTTCAGAAATGCTAAATCTGGTGTAACCAAATCATTCCAGATTCTTACAACCTATCTGAGATGGGGATCTGAATCTAATATACACGATACACTCTTTACTCATCCTGAAAAGAAACAGTCTGTGTTGTATAAAAACAAAGTAATGCATAACTTCTCATATATATAAACATAATATTAATGCATATTAATATTATTTTCTAAATTATTGTAATATTTGACATACATAATCCACATATATTTTATATTCTGTAGTTTGCAGTAGCAGATGAAATTTTTCCCCTAAGTGGCAGGTCAATTTTTTGAAACTATCGAGAATATCATGCATCTGTACAGCACTCTGGCTAGCTGTTTACATCATGCCCAAAGATGACCGATGAATAATACTGCTCTACATATGCAGTTCCAAGGTGATTTACACAGTCCAAAATACTACAAAGAAGCTTATCAGGTGACTTGGATTTTCAGTCCTGCTCTAGTATCCTGGCTGTTACAAAATGGTGCTTCTCTGGTGTGGAGAACTTTGTGTATACATCTTTCATGTCCAAATAGTACAGCTACATGGAGATATACAGTTTATTTTACAGAGCTATTAAACAATTTTATACAGCAGTTTAAATTTATATGTTTTTTTTGGAAAGGAATGCAATACATCAAGAAGTCATTTACTCCAATGTCTAGAATACGGAATATTAAATAGTTACTCCAAATTTATCAGATGAGACATTCATAATAGTGTCCAAATGGACACTGCAATAGGACACATTAAAATATTGAGTATTAATAGAGCTACTGCAACTTGGAAAATGGATAAAAGCTAAAAAAAGCAGCAAGAAGGCTTTCCAAACGCAATACATTTCAGAGAAAATTATCTTCTCATATTAGTGGACCTTCCAAGATAAGAAATTGATAAAATTATATATGTATTCAATCAATTTCTTTTGCTATATATATATATTTAATAAACATTCCCATTTGGATGCAAACTTCACTTGAAGACACATTCTTTTTTATTTTATCTACATAAAGCATAAGCAAAGTAAATAGAATTTGCTGCACTTGAGACTTCATTCCATATATGACAAGTATGTATTTGGATACTAGTTTGATCAGCACATCAAGACAGTCAGATTTATTCTAGTGTGACAGAGCAAGTGAAATTAGCAAATCTCTACTGATTTTTGCAGCTGGCATTTAGCAATAGGCAAGTTATATTGCTGCGTAAGGCACTGCAATTTGAAGAAAAAAAGAAAGAGCTTTTTAATGTTTAAATATAACTATTTCCAAGCTATGTAGTAAATAAAGGCTAATAAATCTTACCTGCAGACACACAAATATGCTACACTTCTCTCTCATTTTCCCCCTCTTGTTTCCACTAAAGCCTTCTACAGTTGTTCCAGGTCTCCAATTACAGTTCCTCAAAGAAAACAATGCTAGGGACAAAGCTGTTCTCTACAGCAATGAGTGCCTTAAAGTTAATGGTAACTGGGTCTTGACTGGTCTGGGCATGGCTACGTGAAGCAGCATGAAGAAATGAATCCTGAGACACAATCAGTGAGAGCACATTACATCAAAATTCTGCATCAGAGTGAACAGACATCTGGAAGCACTTTTTCTGCAACATACATGACCTGACCTTGATATTGACAGTGCCTCGTTTCTACATGGGAATATATGCCACTATAATACATGCCACTATATTCTGCAGGGAATAGTCTCTCAATTTGAGCTATGAGACCTGCATAATAAATTACTCACCACCAAAATATATATTATTTCCTTGAAAAATATCTGTTAAAATCATTATGTAGAAAAGACATACTCCAGGTCTTTCATTTAATATGTACAGGGAATTGCTACAGAAATGTCTCTGCAGGCAAATACATACATTTACTTACACTGAAGAGATTTTTGTTATCTTGGCCCCTCCTCCACCCTCCAAATCAACCTAAGCTTCAGATAATTCTCTATGCAGTAAACAAAGTAATTGCAGAGAACAAAGACACAAATGGAAATGGAGCTCCTATAGAATTTCTCCTTCAGCTGAAAGCAAGCTCTGAAAGTAACACTGTTTGGGATGGGAAATTGGCTTTTGTAAGGTCTTCACAAGAGTATATAAAATATTATGATACCAATAAAGTTGAGTCTGTGAATATTTTCAACATTTCTCATACCAACTCAAAGGTATGTTGCTCTCAGGACTAGCTTGACAGTGATTGTGGTAGAAAGAGGAACAAAATACAGCAAAACTGTTCCAGAGCTGAAGACCAGACTATTGGCCAAGAAAGCCTGCATATACATTGGGCTTTTTGACACCACTTTTCACAGATATTAATCCAAGTGATACAGATATTAATCAAAGTCATACCTGCGCACTTGTGTTTTATTCTGAGGTCCTATTCCATCTATTATCCCTTCCACTATATCAAGGTCAAGTCCAGAGATGTGGAAACATTGTAATGAATTACCTTCATCACCAAACACAGATGTATATCTGTTTAATGACCCATCAAGCCACTTCTAAATCTGCCAGTTATTGCAAATCTTGGTGTTGCCTTCTCTCATTGCTGCCTCTACCTTATTGCCCATCTCTTGCAATCAAGTCTAGGAACACAGATTAAATATATATATATATATATATATATATATATATATATATATATAGCATGCATGGCTAGGGTGAGGGGGTGTTGGAAGGTCTTTCACAACAGATTTTTTCCTGTCAATAAAATTCACTGCCTGCCTATCATAACAGAGGGGGAAAATAAAAACTAGCATAAAAATACAAAGAATAAAACTTTCACACTGGTTTTTGGAATATTGTTCATTCTGGCAATAGATCAAAGACTTATGTGTCTCACAATTTCAAAAATTCAAGTGATTTGGGATGTATATGTTACAGTTCCACTAAAATTGCCATCTCTGGAAATAAATTTTAAAAGCTCTGGGCAAATAGATCCTACAGAGTAAGACAGAACTGGCAGCACTGTGCAAACTGATTTCATGCCAAAACAACTACATCAGCCAGTGAGTCAGCCACAGGTCTCTATGTTCCCTGGCACATTAGATACTTTTTTCTTTTCTTTTCTTTTTAATTAGTGCTACTATATGGTGACCAGTAATGATCTTACTGATACTGTCTTCATGCTCAAAGTCACATCAGTAGTATCTGAGGTCTTATATTAGCTTTCCTTATTTCACCTTCTGCTGTGCAAAGGTGGACACAAAGTTCAAACACAGATCATATATTCATCACAGCTAGCACAGCCTAATACAATAAACTCAGTGCCACAGTGCCACTTGTCACTTTCAGAGCATAAGATGAAATGATGCCATCTGTGAGAGAAAATAAAATGATGAACTGAGTCATCGCACACTCTGGTAAAATGCCACAGTAATGCTAGAGCTGGTGAGAAAATCATGGAGGAAAGACAATCAGAAACTTCAGTTCTAGTGATTACCTCAGCTCACATAAACACTGTTAGTTTTAGCCTGTACAAGTGTCACTTCACAAACCTCCTTTGCACACCTGCATTTTTATTGTACTTTTATTATATGCTAAACACACCTGCATTTTTATGACTGTGTTTGCCTGAAGGCCCCATAGTAGCAGGGCTACTGATATATTTGGAGAATTTGAAGATATCATTAAGCAAGTCCAAATTAATGTAAACAAACAATAATAGGTCATTAACTAGAATTTAATTCCTACAAAATAAAGTACTGTATAGGTAGTGAATCAAATGAATTATTCGCAACTTGCAGGTTTTCTGAGTCTGAATTACCTTTTAGGAAGTTCTCTGTCAAAAAATGAAAATCTAGCACAATGTCTGTAACTCGGGATAGGCGTCTGATTTAAAAAAAATATCAAAATACTATTGATCATTCTGCCTTTTTCACTATTGCATTTTATATGATTTTATAACAATTATATTTGTACTAGGAGTAATCTAAGCTTAAAAGCCCAGGTATACAACAGCTTCTAAGAATGATTTTCCATATAAGTCATGTTTTAGAAATTATACAAAAAAGTTTAATGGTATGCAACATGATACCAAACATGCTTCATAATATGGAGGGAAGTATTTTTTCTGTTTTGTTTGTTTTAATTAACCCACCCCCAAAAAACATGCTGCCAAATAAGCCTCAGCTTGGCCACAGATACTGAACTGGCAAGGTGTTAACTCTTGTTTATAACCAACAGAAAGTTGCAACTTGGACATGTAACTGCCAGGCACTCCAGCTCTCTAAATTTAACTTCTCCGTTTTTCACTGCAGAGCACATCACTCCAAGACTGCCTGATCTATATACGCACCACAGAAGTTAAAATGAATATGCTGTTAGTGATACTACTAGTGCTGTAACAGAGTCAACTAGCTAGCTCAGTTTGTAGTAAGTAGTTTTTACCATACTGCAATAGGCTGCTAAAGGAGACATCTACGATCTATTTCATAGCAGATGGTTACTTCTAAAAGGTTTAAATTCCTACATCATTGATCAGCAATTAAGTGTAAAAAAAAAATCTACTAAAGTGTCCTGTAGTTTACCAGCTAATAGTAAATCAAACGAGAAAATAACCAATAAAACTGTAATAGAGCACCACCTTTCCATAGCAGGTATACAGGTCTGCTCATTTCAAAAGCAAAAGACTAATCAACTGGCCAACTGTTTAAAGAAGACTAATAATAATTAAAAAAAAAAAAACTCCTAGATTTTGATATATACTTGAAATTACTGGTTTCCATACTCTCTAAAATGTTTTGTTCACTAATAACTTCTTTATACATACTTAAAATATGATTTAACCTTATTAACAATTTATTTACATTGATTCATTTAAGGGTCAAGGTCACTGAATGTATGACGAACACAGGCAATGAAAACACTGTCTGAACTAGTGGTTTCTACTGTTACGATTTTTTAATCTATTTATATTCATTGCTTTCTGCTTATCAACAGCAATTGCCTTGGTGACAGTCAAGCACAGGATTTTATAGTTCCGTATAAACCACACCCAACTTCCTCCTCCCTCTGTTTGCCCAGCTTTCCCACTGCCCACACCTCTTGTGCTACGTGTGTGGACTTAGAGTTTGTACAACACTAACTGTACCACTAAATATCAGGACTATGTGTTCACCTTGCAGTCCTCTCATAGACTTAGAAAAAGAGACAATTCTTTCAGAGAAAGCCAATGTCTTTCTGTGGCATTTAAATCAGACAATCAGCTGAGAGCATGTAAGTGAAGTCTGCTCAATATAGTAAATACCACACAAAACACACCCCGGCCTACCCCCCCCCCCCCCCCCCAGAAATCCCTAGCAGGATTCTAAAGCCTGAACTCTCACCTATGGTAATATGCCTGTCAATGCCCTCAAAAAAAAAAAAAAAAAAAAAGAAACTGATACCTCCACCCAGACATAGTGAACTTCAAGTTTGATCTTTGAATTTGCCAAAACCTACAAGTTCAATCAAATAGCTTAGCTGAAAATCCTGCAAGAGGTGACAGGGAGAAAGGCTGCTACTGAAAAGAATGCTATTTGAGACAGCAAAATCCTAGTGTAATTCAGACTGACATGCCCCAAGTCTGTTGCATGGTAGTGTCTCAATAAAAAGTCACTATCATAATGTCAATAAAAGAAGGTTGTTCAATAACCTTTTGGTGTTTGTACTGAACATAGAAAGAGAATCAGGTGCACCATGTCTGTAATCCCCACCACTCTGGTCAGTGCTCCCAAGAAGCCTACCCCCTCTGCTCAGTTTGAGTTAATAATTTTCTAAGCAGACAGCTGCTGCTGTTAAATAGATAAATGATAGCCAGAAGAAATCATGAAGCTTGGGATCACTGCCATAGTGAAAAATTGAATCCAAAGGAAAACAATATTATATATAAATTAACATTCTATTACACAACAACCCTAAATTATTAGACCCTAACATGTTTTACAAGGAAAGTTAACAGTTTAGTTTCTTATGCCTGAAGCTTTGCAATCACTGTTTCTGAACTGTTTCTTCATTACATATTCTTCAAATATAATCTATGATTTGGCAGAAAAAGCAGCAAAACATTTGTTCCCTCAGTACAGCTGCAACCAATAGGATTTTTAAAAAATGGTATTGGAGATCCAACAGTTCTCTATCATGTTGATTCTTCCATGGTAACAGGGTTGTATTTTTTTCTCCTCTTGAGGGGGGAAAAATAGGCTGGACATTTATTTCCTGAGCTCTCTCCTTTTCCAGTTTTAATCCCCCAAAACTGATAAGAAAGATTTGATTAAACTCCAGAATTACATGCTATGAAGCCTTTCTAATGTATACTCCTATAAAACAAAATCTTTTGTCTTTTCCATTCTCAGGCATACAAATACAGTGAGTACCAAATCCCTCCTTACTGTAGGAGGCATGCACAACATATGTTTTGATGCCACAGAAAATATAAACTACCCGAAAGTCTCTTGTCAAAAGAAAAAAAAAAACATCTGTAGATGACAGTACATTGTAGTAATTAAAGAAAAATCAAGAACAGGTGTTCTCAATGGCAGACAATAGTTAAATAACCCCCAAAGTATGTCATTTTATCTAAACGTGAAGATGATGCTGGGGAGTTTGCTGTAGTTTTTTACCTAGAACCTCTGAAGGGAAGCTAAGCAAATACACTCCCCTTTCCAGATACGTGACAATACACTGAAGACAGTACCACAAATTACAACTGAAACATCACCAATATTGAGAGAAAAAAAAAGCCATAAATTATATAAGGGATAATATTAGTGCTAGGCAAAAATGCTGCTCAGCAGAAACCAATTAGGGGGTCAAATAGCTTTAATTTCAAAGAAAAGGTTATATTTTTACACTATAAACAAAACCTCAAAGCCAGCATAATGCATAGATGAGTACAGAAATACAGCATGGTACATGCATAACAACATTTAACTTTTGGCAGAAAATTTAAGTTAAAAAGGGAACAAATTGCAGCTGAAAAATTGAGTTGGCTTTCTCAGAGACTGCTAGTCTAGTACTAGATTTAGCCAGACTAGTGCCAGACTCAGACTACACAGGCATCTCCAACTGACAGCTCACATACTGCAGTGCCACCTGCCCCAGCAGCACAACATCTGGTAAAGGATGCCTCACTTCTCATTCTTATCCCACCATGCACTGAAGGCTTTCCAAGTCAGTCTGGTTATTCAGAAAACAGAATTAAAGAGAACCACAGAACAACTAGGCCAGTCATTTGGTGCCTTTCTTGTTAAAAGTACAACCTCTGAACACACTGGTATACTTGCAATGGAAAATTTGTTTTATATCAAAGGAAGATTGTAGTATCACGCATTATTGATCAGAATATATTAAAAAAAATAGATCTACAAGTGGTAGATAGCAAACAAGCCGAAAAGCACCCTGTGCAGAACATTAATGGGAAGGGTAGGGGATTTTCTTCATTTCTGAATTGCAATTTTGTTCTGCAAAACGTTTAAGAAAAAAATGTGAAATGCAGTTTTGGAGAGAACACAAGGACATTCAGTCAAGTCATATGATGTAAAGCAATGGCATTCATTTTCCCAAATACAACATTTGATTTCTGGTGTAATACTGAATTAGGAAGGGAAAAGAAAACAAACAAAAAAACAAACACAAGTCTGAGTGGCAATGCAATTGCTGTTGTTCAATAATAATTTAGGTGAGGACTAGAAGGGTTAGAAGAGTTTAGTTCACAAGTGAAGATCAAATTAGTTATGCCCTAGTAGATCTTTGGCCTCTTAGAAAAGTATTGACTTGAAAAGCTGAAGTTTCTCACTAAGGTTCTGCAAATTTCATGAAATTTGTTTGATATATGTTTGAAGCTGAATAGATTAGAATGAGTTAAAGGATTATGTAAGAGGTAGGAGGGATTTTTAGAGTACTTTTACCATCTGAAAAACACTAAGACATGCAGGATTTGATGCTATGATTATTTAACAGGCAGAATTAAAAAGAAGTAAAGAGACATTAGGGTGATTTAATTGCCATTATTTTGAGGATTTAAGGACAAAAGGAAGTAAAAATTCAGAATTAGAACAATACAAAAGAACAGACATCAGAAAAAATACACCAAGGGCATCAATGAGCAAACGACTACAGTAGGCACAAAATACAAGAAACTCAAACCCTATCAGTGTCAGTCTTCCTCCAAGCTCATATACAATGGTGCTCTGCAAGGCTCTATGCAAAAAAGATTTTTGGAATAAGAAGAGATATTCCCGTGTTTTCCAACTCATGTGCTGTCTTACCAAGCCAAAAGTTTAGTTGCTTTCACCCTCTGTTAGCAATGCATATCAGAGCTTCTCTTTTCTTGTGCAAGTACAATGCCTTCCTATATTTCAACTAGTTATGCCAAGACACGCATACGGATGCATCAGTTTTGCAATAGTGTATTACAGCTTTCAGAGGTTAACAAGACTGTATGTCAGTCATCCCCTGGGTGGCTTTTCAGGGAGGACAATCAAAAGAATATCAAAACACTGACTCAATTTTTCAGTCATTGCACCGTATCAACAAAACCTTATAACACCATTTTCTGTGTCCCTTTGAGGAGCTCAAGCTGATGGTAAAGTATCCGATTTCATCTTTAATCAAGAAAGAGTTTCACAGTGGACACCTCTTAACTGAGTGCTGGCACAACATTGCTGGACATATGCATGTCCCATTAGTGTTTTAAAGTATGACATGGCACAAGGTAGAATTATGCAAATTGACAGCATATGACCCATATTGCTATATGTATTCCTTTTATTATATAATTTACAACAACTAACTTCAATGTGCACAACAGATTTATTTCAATGGTAAGTATATTTCAATACACTGTTTATTCTCCAAAAGAACAAGTGATTAACCACATTGTGGCCAAATACTGAAATTCAGTGCCATGGGATTAAATAATTAAAAAAAAAAAAAAAGTGCTATCCAAGCATACATTTATACTAACTTGAAGAAAAAGTTAAGGTATAAGACAATGTATATTTGTCAAAGACAGCATTTGTTCAGAGGCATCAGTGTTGAGCTACTTTTTTCAGCTTGAAGTAACTGATTTCAGTTGTTTTAAACCCTAACATGAAATGATGTCTTTATTTGCATTGCCATTTGAGCAAATATGGACAGATAATAAAGTGCTGATTTAGAATAGTGACTGTTTTACTATAATGCATCGTGATAAAAAAATAATAAAAAAATAGGTTAATAAATAATTAAAAATGTAAATTCTTTTGAATGAAATGTTAACATAAAGGGCAATACTTAATTACCTTTTTTTTTTTTTTCCTCCCCAATATCAAGGAAATGCACTCACATGAAGATAGGGAACAAGTTGGTTTTTTCCCCTATTTCTTAAATGTTTGTTTCTGCTTACTTTTAAAGCAGGGACTTCAGTCTTCTGCTGTAAGAGCATGAATAGTTCAGAATACCCTTTATAAGTGAAAGCTATTGTAAAGAATGAAAAATCTGAAACAACAACAGCAACAACAACTAAAAAGAAAACATAGGGAAAAGACAGTTTTGAGTGTTTTTGAAGTTGACTGAATTTTTCAGTGACTATGAGATAAATGTAGAGATATAACACTAACGTGACATAATTATGTCTTTCAGTCAGAAACCAAAACCTTAGAAATTATGAGTCAATATAAGTGGAAAATTATTGATATTTATATTTTCCATTTTCTTTCTAGAAAAACACTAATTAAACTGAGCATCATTTGACATGCTGCTAAATAAGTGTCTCCTAATTTATGTAATTATATCCAATCTGAAGAATTCACTTCTTGTGGCAGGAACTTAAATGTTTTAACACTTCAGTTTTGATAAACCAATGATTTATAGAGCACATTTCCTTCTTCATAGCTGCACATGCAACAAAAATGGTGCTGAAACTGATTTTACTTAAACTTCTACTCCCTACAGTTTTCTTTAAATGCTGTAATTTCAGTACATTAATATAGTTGCCCAAAGGGTAATTGTAAATTATTCAATTGATTTCTTTTTAATTTTATGTCAAAACAATCTTATGTAACTAGTGCATACTTAGCAAGTACTTTGATTAGCACCATGGATCTTCACTGTTTTAATGAACATACCTTTTTACTAATGTTTCATGCAATTTTCCTTTCAAACCATCATCCTACTTTGGAATAAAATATCACATCTTGAAGACCTCTCCACCTTGGACAATGCAGCATTCTGACAGAGCCACAATACACAGAATGGAGGACGCTATCCTGCCTCTGAGTAGAGATCAGTTCTGTTGTTTATTCAGCCTACAGTTCAGTGCTTGTTTCACCTATTTATTTATTTTTAATCACATTGTAGACAAAAATGTAGATACCACAGATGCTTTTGTATAAGATTGCACTCCTATTATGTAATTTCATTACCTCGTTAGCGTACCCCAGGACATTATATTGTTACTAACACACATGTGCTATATAATGATGAGCAAAATCAAGCTTTACAACAAGGAATGCAACCTTTAGAATCTTATTAAACTGACATTATTTACTTGACTGTTCATCACCCTCTCTGGAGTCTTCTTGCTTCATTAAAATTAAGTTATTCTACTGTTTGGCATAGAGTTAAGAATACAATTATGACCTTTTCCTTGGTCTCTTTTCTTCAATTACCATTTTTGATAGCTTTATGTCATGATGTATTTCTCAAAATTATTGTCTAATTTGCACAATTCAAATCACTCTGCTTTTTGACCTTGCTCTGTGCCCCACGGTAGGAATACACTTTAATTCTCTATAATCATATCCTGTTTATATTCTGAAATGACAGAAGTCAAATGTATGCAAATGGCAATCAAATCCATAGAGTCTTAAAAGCTACCACTCAGTCTCCCAATTATTTTCCTTTCTTTGCTTGTCCCTCCCCTCTCCCCCAACAGCACACACATTCCTATGACCCTATCTCGCAGCACAGTATCAGGAACCTAATGAGGTGACAGTGTCAATGCTCATCCAGTTCTCCTCCCCTAGCATGTTGTCAACAACATCATGAGGGTTACTGAACTAGTAAGCAAACACTTCCTCATTATTCCAGCCCTTCAGAATTAAATTTAATCCATAATATGTGCAATTTCTACAGAAAACCCACATGGTCACGGTAACAGTTTCTTGCATCCTCATTTTCAGTTGTGTTTACTTAGTTCAGAAGTCTCTTATGTCATTACTGACAAGTTCTTTGCAGTCTAAGCTGTGGCTCTTATATTGAGTAACAAAGTCTTGTTCACTAAGCAAATAAGTTCTTAGATTTATTTTGCATCCTGACTATTGACTTAATAGAAGCAAATCAAAAATAGCAGTTGTACAAATCTTCATGCTGTACTTCACTAGATGTATTGAAACAGGCTATATTTTTGTACTGAAAAAGCAGCAACTTATTTCCAGATACTACACTGCAATTTCTATACTAACTAAGGTAATCAGTCTCTCCTTCAAAAGTGGCCAAAATATAGATTTTTTATTTTTATTTTTTTCTGAAAACAGACCTGCATAGTTCTTTTCATGGTACATAACTGAAAGAGATACCTCATCGTAGTTTTGCACTGAAGTCCAGCTTTACTATTTGATATACAGAAATGTGTCAGCCATGACAAACCCGACAAAAGAGGAATTGGGGGGGGGAGGGGTAATGACTTGGCTGATACAATTTAGTCACAGTTCTATAAAACACAGCATTCAATTAAATTATACAGCATTCCTTGAGTAATGAGCAACGCCGGTAAAATCTGATCAAGCTATAGCCATATTTTGCAGATGTTAATGAGACAACATAACCACATCAACTGGAAGCTTTCTGTTTTTAAGATAAACATTCCAAGTTCTGTTTTCAATACAATGAATATAGAACTCTTTGCATGACAGACAGAATGGACTATGCCATCCAAAGGTGGGTCGTTGTTGTGATTTTTGAAATATAGTATAACTAGCTAAGGAGTAAATACTGTCACCTACATAATGAACAGAAAACAGGTCAAGTAATAAATTTTATATGTCCACTACAACCAGCTCTATACCTTTTATTTCTACACATTACCTTGCCTTCAGGGTTTCTCCAGTACAAATTCTTGAATGGGTATTAGAATATGAAATGCAGCCATATCAATTGAGAGGATATCCTGTCTCTGATATTCTTGCAAAGCTCTGGCTATTCTAGAAACCTCCACGCTGTCCCGAGAAGGGTAACCAATTCTGAATGGTACCAAATAATAGTTGTTAAAAATAATAATAATATTTTTTTTTAAAAAAAAAAAGATGGGTTACAAGTTACTTCTTTATCAGTAACTTATTTGCCCACCTATGTGGCACACACTGAGTACTGTTATTTTGCTAACATATAGTTTAGCTATGTAAGGGTCCATTCAAATGACACTCTGAATTGTTAGAAAAGTTCAAGGACCACCCACACCTCTGTTCATTTGTACATTTTTCTAGACTGTCGCATGGAAGTTCACCTGAATGTTATTTAACTAGAGACAAAAATAGAATTAGTTTAAATAATTTACCTTATTGGTAACTGGGAACAAAAAGAGATCAGTACTGCATCCCTTCTTGATAAGGCAGCAACTTTCATTCATTACTTACAGATAAAAATTTCCTGTTACCAAAATCTCTGCTCAGTATAATAGCTTCCAAGGAAATATCTCATTGCAAGGGTAATAAGACTTGGGATGACAATCCTACGGTTGGAGAAAGAGTAAATGAGAGATTGCCCCAAATCATCTGACATTTAAGGAAAACTGAAGAAGCAATCAGAACTATCTTCTAAATTATATTGCAGATAAACTACAGAAAAAATAGTATATCTACCATTGTGTGTTAATTCAACTATAACAATATTGTTTTAAGCTGACTCTAGATTAAAATGTGCTCTAGATTTTGGCCCTAACACAAGAAATAAATAGATTTCATTGCTTAAATTTAAGAAAACTTTAAAAGGAAACATTAGATAGTTCCAGAAGAAAAGTCAGCACAGGTTTATCACTTCCTAGCAACAGAAACAACTTGAGACTACAACTAAGATTACAAATATAATCAGTATAAGAGTTGCACTCTTATCACTGTCTCCTACATGTGAAATCTAATTAGCAGGGAAGAACTATGTGCTTCCCAGAGAAAAAAAGGGACATTCAGTATTTCCTACAGTATGCTAAAAAGAATACAAACAGGAATATTCAACTACTGATAATTCTTAACTTGCCTGCCTGAAGAAAACAGGTACAGAAAACGTTGATGGAGCAGTCATCCAGTAGACAGATGCTGTATTGTTAAGAGAATATGGAATGACATCTTAACTCAGAGTTTACAAGGCACATTTACATTGCATATTTACATAGTGTTTATTTCACTAATTGAATCATGTACATTGCCTGCTTCTGAATAGAGACAAAATTACTAGTACTTACTGGTGTCTTTGTACTTGCTAATGAGAAGAAAGAAATTGGCCATTGGGCCAATACATTGTTTTCTATAGTAATTATAGTGTTTCTAGTTAAAAATCAAACCTAGCATAAGTAATTATATTTGGTCTTAATCTAATCTGATATTAAACTGAAAGTAACACTCCTTATAAAATCAATTTTTTACATCCATTTACACTGTTATCACCCCATTCCTTACACTAAGCAGTGCAGTTCTAATGTTAAATTTACACAAGAAGTATACTTTACTGCTACATCATGCAGAATCTTCCATGATCTTGTTTTATCATGCAATGTGATGTCATTTATCATGCAGATTTTCGGCTGCACTAGAAGCTTTTGACTTTTGCTGTACTGTTATGCAGTTGTTGCACGCTTGTTCACTAATGCAAATCTACATATTTACTACTGTGTGACAGCATCATATCGTCTTCTTGTTGCTTGAAAAAAATAGTTCTCTCTCATTGGTAATGCAGGATTATTCATGCTTTTGAAATCTGTGCATGTCTTATGAGTTTCAAATTAACCTTTCAGAGATTCATCATGAGGACTTTTATTATTTTTAGTTACTGAAATAGTTCAACTTCTAGCTCATGTTTGCTGTTAAAGTGCTGATATTTCAGTTTAACAAGTTCTTCAGTTCTGAAGTTTATAACATACCAAAACATAATTTTAGGATTCATATTTTTGTACTTACTGGCTTAATGTAGGATTTATAAATTTGAAAACAAGTGTAGTAGTTCAATTATGGACTGTGTATTCAGTGTGCACTTTTGAAAAGTGGAAAAAATAATCAGGCTATAGCACTGTTATTTTTTAGTAGGAATAGGGTATCTCTCTTAGTTAACCTCACTAATTCACAGAATCACAGAATCGTCTAGGTTGGAAGAGACCTCCAAGATCACCAAGTCCAACCTCTGACCTAATGCTAACAAGTCCTCCACTAAACCATATCCCTAAGCTCTACATCTAAACGTCTTTTAAAGACCTCCAGGGATGGTGACTCAACCACTTCCCTGGGCAGCCTATTCCAGTGACTAACAACCCTTTCAGTAAAGAAGTTTTTCCTAATATCCAACCTAAACCTCCCCTGGCGCAATTTTAGCCCGTTCCCCCTCATCCTGTCACCAGCCACCTCGCTACAGCCTCCTTTAAGGTACCTGTAGAGTGCGATAAGGTCGCCCCTGAGCCTCCTCTTCTCCAGCCTAAATAGTCCCAGCTCCCTCAGCCACTCCTCGTAAGACTTGTTCTCCAGACCCTGCACCACCTTCGTAGCCCTTCTCTGGACTCACTCAAGCACCTCCATGTCCTCTTGTAGTGAGGGGCCCAAAACTGAACACAGTACTCGAGGTGCGGCCTCACCAGAGCTGAGTACAGGGGGACAATCACTTCCCTGGACCTGCTGGCCACGCTGTTTCTTATACAAGCCAGGTTGCTGTTGGCCTTCTTGGCTGCCATAGCACACTGCTGGCTCATATTCAGCCAACTATTAACCAATACTCCCAGGTCCTTCTCTGACAGGCAGATTTCTAACCACACATCTCCCAGCCTGTAGCTCTGCTTGGGGTTGTTGTGCCCCAGGTGCAGGACCCGGCACTTGGCCTTGTTGAACTTCATACAGTTGGCCTCAGCCCATCGGTCCAGCCTATCCAGATCTTCCTGCAGAGCCTTCCTACCCTCGAGCAGATCGACACACGCACCTAACTTGGTGTCATCTGCAAACTTACTGAGGGTGCACTTGATCCCCTCATCCAGATCATCGATAAAGATGTTCAAGAGGACTGGCCCCAGTACCGAGCCCTGGGGGACTCCACTAGTGACCGGCCTCCAACTGGATTTGACTCCATTCACCACAACTCTCTGGGCCCGGCCATCCAGCCAGCTCTTAACCCAACGAAGCGTATGCCAGTCCAAGCCATGAGCAGCCAGTTTCCTGAGGAGAATGCTGTGGGGAATGGTGTCAAAAGCCTTACTGAAGTCAAGGTAGACCACATCCACAGCCTTTCCCTCATCCACTAAGCGTGTCACCTTGTCATAGAAGGAGATGAGGTTCGTCAAGCAGGACCTCCCTTCATAAACTGATGCTGACTGGGCCTGATCGCCTGCTTGCCCTGCAAGTGCCACATGACGACGCTCAAAATAATCTGCTCCATGAGCTTCCCTCGCACTGAGGTCAAACTAACAGGCCTATAGTTCCCTGGGTCTACCTTCTGGCCCTTCTTGTAGATGGGTGTCACGTTTGCTAGCCGCCAGTCGAGTGGGACCTCCCCTGATAGCCAGGACTGCCGATAAATGATGGAAAGCGGCTTGGCCAGCTCTTCCGCTAGTTCTCTCAATACCCTCGGGTGGATCCCATCCGGCCCCATCGACTTGCGTACATCCAAATGCTGTAGCAGGTCGCCAACCATTTCCTCGTGGATTGTGGGGGCCACATTCTGCTCCTCATCCCCTTCCACCAGCTCAGGGTACTGGGCGTCCAGAGAACAACTGGTTTTGCTGCTATAGACTGAGGCAAAGAAGGTGTTAAGCACCTCAGCTTTTTCCTCATCTCTGGTAAGTACATTTCCCCCCACATCCAGTAAAGAGTGAAGATTCTCCTTAGTCCTCCTTTTTGTACTGATATATTTATAAAAACATTTTTTGTTGTCTTTAACAGCAGCAGCCAGATTGAGCTCCAGATGAGCTTTGGCCTTTCTAATTTTATCCCTGCACCGCCTCACAACATCCTTGTAGTCCCCCTGAGTGGCCCACACTCTTTTCCAGAGATTATAAACCCTCTTTCTCCTAAGCTCGAGCCGCATCTCTCTGTTCAGCCAGGCCGGTCTTCTTCCGCGCCAGCTCATCTTCGGGCACGTGGGGACAGATCGCTCCTGAGCTATTAAGATTTCTTTCTTGAAGAGCTCCCAGCCTTCCTGGGCTCCTCTGCCCTTCAGAACCGCCTCCCAAGGGACTCTGCCAACCAGTGTCCTGAACAGCTCAAAATGAGCCCTCTGGAAGTCCAAGACAGTGGTTTTACTGGTCCCCTTCCTTACTTTGCCAAGTATCGAGAACTCTACCATTTTGTGATAACTCTGCCCAAGACAGCCCCCAACCACCACATCTCCCACCAGTCCTTTTCTGTTAGTGAACAGAAGGTCTAGCGGGGCACCTCCCCCAGTAGTTATTACTGCAATCATTAGCAAAAAGATAATTCAGTTGACTCTACTTAATATAACAGTTTCACTATCCGTTGTGGTGAAGATAGGTTTAGATAATAATTTCATCAGTTTTCTAGTTCTGGCACCAGAACTAAGTGGGCAAATAGACTGTAACAGGGATTCTGAGTGCTATAAGCTACAAACAATTATCATTCTTTTTAATGTACAGCTCAAAACTCATGTCCCTCTTTTCTTACTACACACACCTAACAAATTGATTCCCTGCAGTTGGCTCTCTTCCTCGTTGGAAAGAAAAGAAAATTGAAACATATTACTATGTTTGCTGGTTCAAAGATGAACAGAATTATCTCAGTAAGTTTGAAGTACTGTGCACATGTTTATATACATAATTTTGTCTTGTATTTTGTTATGACAGAGGTCATATCTATGGCATCCTCAGACAGGAGTTATCCAAATACCAATGCCCTCCTTTCCCAGACCTCACCAGACAACAACAAAAAAGCATATACTACTTTAAATATCTTTCACCCCATAGCTGTCACAGGTCTATCCTGCCTCAAGCCTTCAGTGCTGACAGCACTGTTGCTACTGGGAGTGACACTCTTATAGTCCCTGAGAAGAGTTCTCTAGCAGTTTATGTCTCTTAAATGGTAACTTAAAAGTGCCATTATATTAGAAGAAGTAAATACTCAAAAGTTTTAATTTATTTCATGTTCTCAGAAGAAAACTTCTGTAGGATATGAAAGAGATTTGTCAGAGCATGTATTTGTGTGTAATTTTGATTTCTCTTGATTTCTCAGAAAATAACAATCACTGAAAAAAACAGCTAGAAATGAAAGAAGCGATCAGTTTCTATGAAGAGAGAAGTGGCAATATGTTAGCGGAACTAACAAGTTTTAAAACTCCCGATGGTAAAATTTCTGAGAAAATGGCGGTCTTCCAGTTGCAAGCATAATCTCTGCGGGGTGAAACAAATGCCTGCACATCTCAGCAGCTTTATGTCCCTTTTTTTTAAAAAAAAAAAAAAAAGTTTCTCCAAACGTGTTTAAACAAGCCATCCTCCTATAAGGTTACCTATCTGATGATAATTAGTTGTTGTTTTTTAATTATTATTTATTTATTTATTTTTAATGCCAAGCTTTACAACTCCACTGCTTTCTGAATAACTATTTTTTTGCACTCATCTTTTTTTAGACAAACAAACAAAAAAAGATGAGGGAAATACTTCCATTAAAGCATGTTTTGTCTCTATGCTACTTAATGCTTCCAAACTATTTTAAGTACATAAATGTTTTCAACATACTTAATGGAGAGAAACCCTTTCCTTTATTTTCCTACTTTTCCCTCCATAAAATAAGTAATTTTGTTAACATGCTGCAGATCCCCTCTACACATAAATTAAACTCAATGAAGCCAATAATATTTAATAATTGCACATTATTTTCAAATTTTTAGCATCAGTTGTTTTCTAATGCATACTTGTCAAGTTTGTTGTTATTTTTTGAATACTAGTACCAGTCCAGAAATACAAAGCAGAGTCCAAATTTGCAACTTCTGCATTAGGGATCAGTGTAAATTGGAGAGCAAAACTCTGCCTAAATAGAGATTTGTAGACTTGCAGGACTAAGGAGAAGACTCTCTATAGCAGTTGTGCATTTTGCTTTTGACATTAATG
The DNA here is from genome assembly GCA_011074415.1 of Stictonetta naevosa. Lineage (NCBI taxonomy): Eukaryota > Metazoa > Chordata > Aves > Anseriformes > Anatidae > Stictonetta > Stictonetta naevosa. The sequence continues at coordinate 5,630,951 of CM021700.1, forward strand.
TAGTCATCATTTCATCCAACATTAATTAAGAATTACCTAACAACACTGTGTTGGCTAGGAGTTTACATCCATTTCCAAGATGTTGCATCAAATCCATCAAGTTTCCTCCTCTGACATCTTGAAAAACTACTTGAGGAGATTTAAGTGAGACTTTTGACCTTGTTTCACAATTGCAAGCTAAAGAGATGCAGTTGAGATGAGAGTTGTGAAATAAAATTGACTAGACATATGTACCCAGACTACAGTTACTTGTAGTGACTATTGCTATCAAATGAGCAAGAGAAATCTGGAAAAGCCTGTCCTCGGCCTGCATGATAAAACAAGGAACATGCCTATAAGATATGATGCAAATGTAGAGTTGCTCACATTTAAAATTTTCTTCTCTAAAATACATAATTTCATATAGATAGAAGTAAACAACTGTACAAATAAGCAAAAGTCCTTAAGGAAAGTTAGTGCCACACTTGCTAAAAAGTGATAATGGACAAGACATAGGAATTTATATAAAATAATCCTTGCAATTTACAAATAACATAATTACAAATAATCCTTCCAATTAGTGATAAAACATATGCTATATGCATGTGTGTGCCTTCTTTGGGGCATATACCCCCAAGAACAAATTTAACTGGGAAAAAGGTGACATAGAGCAATAAAAACTATCAGAGATCTGAGGAGAGTAACCTAACAAGAAAGATTGAACTAATTTGGATCGTTTTGCAAGAAAGAAAAGTCAAGAGATGAGTATGATAACTAACTAAATACATAACAGGGTGCTGCAAAAAAAAAGGAAGTATGTATTACCTTTGCATGTTATTGATAGCAATGGATTACACTGCAGCAAGAGATTTTTTCAGGTCAGACATTGGTAAATACCTTCCAATGCTACGGACTGGATCAGTTCTCCTACACAAGATGGAAGTGCTGTAATTTTTAATCAATATGTTACAGACCTCTAAGAGGAAAAGCAGTTGCTCTGAGGGTTGTTCACTGAAATTCACTTTTGGCTGTATACTGCATGGTTCTAAAAATTATAACCTGTACCTCAGCCACAAATACATCATCAGAAATAAAACTGTCTTTTAAGAAAAATAGCCAAATACAACATAAAATAAAACAAATGTATAAAAATCTGCATACATCGTCTCAGTATGATACTAATATAATGATAATATATAATATATAATGATATATAATAATATAATATATAATGATAATCCATCATTTAACTTTCAATAGAAGCACAAATGGCTGTCCAGTGATGGGGTCCTTAATCATTAGAAAAAGGAAAAGCGCTGTGTCCTTAAGTAAACATCTTCCACTATTTGTGAGGAATAGTTTAATTATGGTATCTTGCTTGTTGCATATACTCTCAAATCACAGTAATTACAATAAGCATCACTTAGAGTAGTTCTCTCTTTTCTAAATTTTCTTTCCAACTTTGATGCAATATTTCCACCTAAAGTGCTAAGCACCACCCATCAGGACAAAAGAGACCAATGGAATTTACAGTAGGAACAACACAAGTATAAATATACATAAAACAGAGTGGAAGAGATTTACCAAGCTTACTGCAACAGTCATTAAAAGCCATAGTAGCATGTACTAGAAATGACTTGAAAGGGTTCTGTTTTGGTAAATGCATTTTTGAAAGATATCCCTTATTTTGTTTGTTAAAAAACCTGGAAAGGAGAGTAAGATCATGCAGCTTGCTTAAGGGCTACACTCAATTATTTTTATTTATTTATTCTCTTTGACTGTATGAGTAATTCTTTGGCAATATGCCTTTAAAATTAAATGGATAAACATTAAATTCTGTGCAAAACAACTTAGCAGAGATTGCTCAAGCAGGACTGTTGTGGTTTAACCCGTCTGGCAGCTAAGCACGTAGGCAATCCACAATTTAGAATCTCAAGATTTTAAATTGTGTCAGATAATTTATTAGCTGCTGGATCTGTAGGTGCTCTGCTACTAAGAGCTTCATAAATGCCCCTTCGACAGACACTCCCCATGTTCAGATTTCCATTTAACAGTTTAAATAAAAGTAAGCTCTACAGGTTCTTGTATATTGTTAAATTCCAGACAGAACCAGCTTCCATATCAAGAATATGGACGTTTATTGTAAGTCCACTGAGAAAAACCAAGTCCGTGCCATTTTCCACCGCCACCCTCATTCTATCACAAGCACAAAGCCACTTCAGGGATTCCACTAAACAGAAGTGATAATTAAATAGTAGGAAAATCAAGAACAAAATTACCCCACTTGAACAAAAACAAACCAAAACACACACACACACAAAAAAAAAAAAAAAAGAAAAAACACAACCTGTAAGTGCTTCAGGGATACTAACACACAATCCTGAGTCTAAATGCACTGGGTGAGAGTGTATGCTTTCCACATGATATCTTGAGGCTCCTCAAAAATATCAAGATACACCTGCACCTAAATTGCCTTGTGTGCATTAACAAAAATGCACATCACCTTGCAACAGATGATAACAGGTTGGTCTTAAACAGGGTTTTGAGCAGCTGCTCACTCACAGAACACTAGAGTTTTGCTGATTCTGCATCCCTACAGAAAATCTGTGACAGTACCAGTATAATGTAATTTTTAGAAAAGAGTGGCTAAAAATATATATTTTAAGTCTATAAATAATAAGTGGAAAATTAGAGATGTACATATTTAATAATAATTCAATTGAAGTAAACACATTTTAAGTGATCGTTTCTGATCTTAACAGAGCAGAGCTCTTTTATTCATACTCTGTCAGGGGTCATTATAGTAATGTTATAATAAGCCACCTTCAAACTTTCTGAAACTTTTCAATTTCTAGACATACTTATGAGTCTATTAACTCCAAGGAATCTGAAAGCTGGAAATTTCATGAAGATTATAACAGAATCACAGAGCTTCTCACTTCTGTAAAACTAGTTGTAAAGTCACACCATCACTAGAAGTGACAGCAGGTCATTATGAAGTCAGGATATTTCATTGATTTACATGGAACATGTAACACTTTGGTGGTCTCAGTCTAGCTGCTTCTATCATCTGTAACACTAATTGGCTCCTGTCTTGGCAGATTCAAATGAATAAAAGTCATGAATATGGAGACTGAATTGAATTTCACTCATTTTGTAGGTAGAGCATTTAAGTCTTCACAACTAGCCCTGAAAATTCCTTTACAGTCTCCAATTTAAGAAAAAAAATCTCAAAAACTTAAAATTGATGAATCATACAAGTTCATGTTATTACCTTTTGCCTAAACTAATATTCACCTCCTTCTTTAATATTCACAAAAGACTAATATTTCTTCCTCTTACCCTCCCACCCACCTTTATTAGAGAATTTATTTCGAAGACTAATTGGTTTAGACCAAACTATCCTTCTGTCTTCAGAACAAAAAGATGGAGGATACTGTGGAGGACTGCAAGAGGGATATACTTATATGTGGAGAAAAGATGTTGCAGGAACTTTTTATGCTTTGGGAGAAAACAGGAGGAAGTTCACATCAGTACCAAAATGTACTAGCTAACTCAGTGCCTTGAAAACAGGGGAGAAAAAGGCTCCATCAGAGGAGGCATTCAAGTCAGTTTAGAGTGAGACAAAGATTTGACACACTGTTCATAAGCTAAAGAACAAACAAACTCCTACAGTGTAAGGTCATGTCTTTTTACTTCATTTCCTCGTGTGTTATGATTATGCCATTCTATCATCAACAGCATAAGTTATAGCATCTTTACCTGAAGTTGAGGATCAAACCAGTGCAAAAGCTTTGCTGGTGCTGTAATAAACAATTTGAGTAATATGTTAGTTTTAATTTCATCAACTTTAGGAGGAGGATTGTGGCAGTGAGAATATGTACTGATACAAAACCATTAGATTAAGAAAAAAAAAAAAGCTTGCTTTTAATTTAGTTGTTGCAAAACTTTCAGGTTAAGAGAACAGCATTTCTTCCATAAATAACAGCACTAAATCAATCAATATGTTACAACAGTCTGACTTCAAAATTAAATCTAATGAAAAATGAAAAGAAATAACACTATTACTGTGTGATCATTTCAGGAAAACACATAGAAAACACATTTGGATCATTTCAATGCACATGTGGATGAGACTGTAGGAAGATTTACTGTATTCCTAAACTGACAAATTTAAGGTGTCACATTCTAACAACTGATGCAAAGAGTAGAGTCCTGCTCTTCTCTTTTGCCATATAGGGATGATGGAAATTGATCTTGTGATAAAATTTTAATTATCAAAGAATAAAAACTAAATCACAAAGAAAAACTAAGTATTTGGCCAAACTTGTTCCTCAGGTAAGAAGCAGGAAAGAAATCGAGACTCTCTGTTACAACGCATCTAACATACACTCAAACAACTTTACAAAATTTTACACAAACAATAAAAGAGAAATTATACCATTAGAATTTCCTTAATTTGTTATAGTATGCAACTTAGATCAACAAATTTTATGAAAATCAAACATGTTTTGAAAGACAAAGAACCAGTATCGGTGATGTTTAATCACACTTCTAACTAAGCATAATTTTGAAGTTTCACTTCCAAGTATTGAAAGAATTTATCATATTCTACATCTTTCCACAAATCATTCACCTAATTTCTCTGCACATTTATTCTGACTTCTGTGACTGTTCTCAAAGTGACCAACTTCTCACTGATTGCACACCTATACTTTTGGCAGAATGAATACCTTTCTACCTTCATTTAAAATTACTTTTTTTTTTTTTCTGCTGAGTATCTTGCCATTAAACTACAGAACATCATCTGTGACAGCATTACAGAGTTTCATTTAACAGAAATCACATTCAGAGATCAACCCCAAAAAAACAATGTGGCCCTCTATTAAGGTTAACTGTGAGGTGATATCTATTTCACCTTAGCCAGTATATTAGGATGGGCTCTTCTGGAACTTCCACTTCAAGAAAAGCTGCATTGGATATAGAAGATGGGTGGGGGTGGAGTGTGGGGAAATGAAACAAAAAGAAACGAAAAGAAAAAAAAATCAGCAGGAGGTACAATAAGCAAGACTCCATTACCACCTACATAGGGGTATGCAGCTAACCCTGCCAGCTCTAACTTGTTGCACTTTGCATTTTCAAGAGGTTTACACTGTGCAGAATAACAGCTCCCTCCTTCTTTAACACCCACTAAAGTTTGAAAATGAAAGAGAAGGAATTTTTAAGAACTTGCAGTTTTGATGAATCATGCTGTGAATCTACCTACTGTAAAGAAGCAAGTTAGTTTGTGATCTGTACTACATGAGTAACTGACAAGGCCAAGAAGAATTCTGTATCTTATTCTTCTCAGTCATCCTGAACCTCTTCCTTGTTCTAAATACTTTTTGAAATTGAAAGAATTCAAGACAGCACTGCATACAATGGATTTTACAGCAATATTTCAAATGTTTGCTTATTTAATCATAGAATCATTAAAGTTGGAAAAGACCTATAAATCATCTAATCCAACCTTAAATATTTCTTTCAAAAGTGTACATAAAAATTCCATCAATAACCAAGTAGATAAAATGTTTCTGTGCTTAGTTCTTAGTAACTGGTATTTTCTGCTCCATTCAGTAATTCCCTCCTTTCATACTGAATTTCCCTAAATGACCAGCAGCCAGATAGCTATGAAATTCCTTTAAATTGCCTGTAGTTCTTCAGAAGTTGGAATTACAGTATTGTTTTAAAAAACTACAATTTAGAAGAAGATATACTACATAAACAGACTGAAATACAAAAGGGCTCCATATTTAAACAGTGGGATTACTAGTTTGTTTCTAAATAATCTGTAAATAGCTTAATTTTCTCACCATCTTCATAATATTCTAAAAATCTTTGCAGTAACTCCAATGCTGCTATTTTGGTCACTATCTGAACTACTGAAAATGGTACTAAATCTTTCAATTTTACTATATAACAAAGTACTAGCAATAGGTACAACAGTACTGGTATTGTATCATATGTTCATATTGTATATTCATAAGGTCATGTTGTATATGAAATTACAAACTTTCCAAGCTCAGTCCCAAATTTTGAAAGAAAAAATGTATTCTATTTTGAATCAATGCCCTACTTGCTCCCCGACAGGATCCTAAGAAAAATAATTAAAATATTTTATCAAGTTCAGACTTAACCATTTATAAGACATATGTACCAAGGACCAATGTTGCAATCTGTTTAAAGTACTAAATAATCTCATTTTGTTTGATCCTCAAGCTATCATGACAGTTTTTACTCCATATACTCTGCATCTGGAACAGGTTGCCCAGAGAGGTTGTGCAGTCTCCTTCTCTGGAGATATTCATAACCCACCAGGATGCCAACATGCACAATGTGCTCTACACAGCCCTGCTTGGCACCTTGGTCATTCTGTGACTCTGATCTTTTTGCAAAATTTCACTCCTCTCCCTTTAGTCTCCTGAAGAGCAGCTATAGATTGTTATTCACCAAGATGTCGACTATATTATTACTATTTTTTACAAATTTCTTTAATCACTCCAAACTGCTTGCAACACATGCTTAGTTGTACTAGGAGAAAAACTCTCAGTAAAAAACTAACATCATAAAATTTCCTCAGCATTTTCTTTTAAATTCCTGCTTCAAATACTTCCTACAGAATATCTGCCGAACTAGAAAGTCATTATAGATGGTATGCTAGCTTTATCAGCTAGTCCAGAGTTTCAAAGTCCAGATGAATCAGTTGATTTACACACACTTAGTAACTTGACATACTAGCCCAGTAGTTTCACTATCCTAGTGACCCCCTTTTCAGAATTTCTCTTGTGCAGTTGTCTTCAAGACTGATATGTCTAAGGTAAGTATTAAATAGTAAATTTCTACTACCATACGTGAATCAGTTATAGATATGACCACATTAAGTCAGTGCTTATTCCACTTTCAAAGGTATTTCATAAGGAAAAGAATTAAATCCTTCATTTAAATATATATTTGAGTAAAGAATGAACATGAAAGAAAATCAGAATTGTTGTGAAGTCCACCATTAAATATGAATCAAAGCTGCTTAAGAGATGAAAGAAAATCCCCAGTCAACTTCATCTTTTATCACATCTAATTCAAATATGGAGTTTAACATATTTTAAAAAAATATAGCTTCCAACTACATAGGGTAGTAGCTATCTTTGAAAGCTGTGTTAGCCTTTTAAGGTTTTGAGGATCTAAGTTGTCTCTAACACAGAAAAAGCAGGAGCCTGAAAAAAGGCAATCCAAATAACAAATAAAGCCTTTTATTGTTTTATTTTTGTTTTGTTTGGAAAGATGACTTAACTGTGAAATTTCTTTTCCTAACATCCTACTGGAATTTTTCTTGATGCAACTGGTGTCCGTTGCCCCTCATACTTCTCTATCAACTTAAATAATGGTAATTGAACAGATTTTTTTATTATTACTTTTTCTGGTTAGCATACACTAGAGACTTTCTAACTGAAGGCCCACACTTTTGTTATTTACCCAGGGAGATTTCTGTGTCTTACAAACAAATTCCAAATAATCCTGACTGTTCATGCATGTTAGATGCAGAAAAAATATTCAAATTGTGTTAAAACAGCCAAGTTGTGTATTGATGGCATTCATTGTGTCCAGAATTTCATTCTCTTCTTCATATGATCTCAATCCTTTATTTCCACACCACAAATTATATAGCTGAATTCAACTTCTAATCCTCAATAGGATATGTATTTAATTTTGGTGACATTATACTTCCCTAATTTTGACTCCTTTCTTGCGGTAAAGTCATGTTCAGGTCTCAAGGCTTCCATTGATCAATGGAACATACATTGTTTAAGAAGAAACTAATTCCAATAGATTTTGTCACAGAGTAAGTGATTTACAAAACTGAAAGATTATCACATTGATTTGGGACTTTTAACATAGGCTATCTAAATTCAGGTAAGTGTTACTGGTAACTTGGATTTAGAAACAACAAATGTTTTCTACATCACATACATCAACCTCATTAACAGCAGCTAAGGAAAAGAAGGATTAAAAATATCAAAATCCCTCTTATTTCACGTTATATTTATTCTCATTATGACAGAACTTTCACCATTAACAAGAAAATCCTTGATGTTCTTGCTTGCCACTGCTTAGAAGCTCCATAGTACAACTCCTTGTTGTGGTATTAGCTCTGATAGCAATTACTGTATGTTAGCTTGTAAAACAAACAAACAAAAAAAAAGAAATTTGGAGCATAAAGATCCTAAATTAATTTTATATCTGGAAACATTTTGTTCATTATATAGAATTTCTTCATCCATTTTATTTGCAGTCTTTAACTGATCATTTTGGCAGCATTCCTAGCAAGAAAATTAATTGTTCCAGGACAGTATTATTTTCCATTTCACTGAGTGACTGGCATTTCTGTCTTCATTTGCTTCCCTCTTTGCTTTGGATAAAGATCGTGTAACCAGAAATACAGCTAACCCCAAGGTTGAAGTATTTACTTCAAAAAAACTTTGATGCAATTAATCATGTTTTGAACACATGGAAGCAGGCCAAGAGGAGAGTTTTAATTAATATTAGTTAGAAAAACATTTCTGATGTACAATTTGATTACCTTTTGCATAACATTGGCTTGATATTTCAAATTCATTACAGTAACAGTAACTTGTATTCAAGTTTTTCTGTGCATGATTATAAACCCTGTTAGTTTTCAAAATGCCACTACACTACAGTCCTTTAAAGCTACTTTGTTGTGTTATTTTTTTTCCCCCCCATAAGAATGACAGGCAGAAAGGCAGACAGGCATATATTCTGTAACCATTAGATGTAAGAAAAGATCATTTCCGTAAAAAAAAAAAGGAAACATAAGAACCCTGTATTTCATAAACCAGTCTGGTTACATCTGCTAGAAAAACTATAATCCTGAAACAAAAGAGATTTCAGCAAGTTTGTGCTATTCTATACTGAACAAAACAAAGAAAACTCTTGCTGTTCAGCAGTATTTAAAAAACATACAAAAAAAAACCAACCCCCTACATATAAACAGAACCCAATAGGAATCTTAGAACTCCTGAAGTGCAAACCATCTAAGAAAGTCCAATGGCTAAAACATTCAGGTTAATTAAAATTGAGTTTGTTACAGGCCAAAACCTGTCCTCAGCACTGAGTTATTCTCAGGCTCACAAGCCACCTTTCTGATTGAAAAGAAATTCCATCCCACATGTTCAAAACATTTATTTTGCAGCATTCATTTAACTCCTACATATACAGAATGCTACCATGACAACAACGTGTATGCTGAAAGGGAGTTAAATAGATCATATTCTGCAGTTAGATGCAATGTTCAGACATCTAAGTATGAATATTTCAATTTATATTTTGTGACAAATTTGCAACCTCAGGAAAATAAAAATCTAGAAGCTACAGGATGTGATCTTCACTACACACCCTACCCAGTTTCAGGCGTGCTCATGATGTCACATACTGGATTTGCTACTACCTTGAAATTTTTCAGTTTTATGCATCTTGTCTTTATGAGCTTGGTTCAAACAATAATGTGTAACAGTAAAATTTATGGCATGGACTCTTACAGGCAAGACTTGAGCTCACAGATGAAATTTCATGAGAATTTATCCTTATTTCTGACTGCTCCTCTGGTTTGGAGCCAAACCTTTCCAATTTTAAAACAAACAAACCAACAAACCAAAACACACAAAGGGGCTTAATTCCTTGAACTTTCTCTTTAAAGCTTTCCTGATACCAAATGTTAGAGGTAAATATATTTAACAAAGTGAGCCATGAATTTTTACAAGCACTAGTAAACAGCCAGCATATTCAGAACTGCAACTCAGTTAGACCTTGTGAGTCAACTGACTTACAGTAAGAAAAGAAACAAACAAACCAACACCCACAACAACAAAACAAAACAAAAGGAACACCAAGAAAAATGTTGGAAACCCTGGAATTTTCCAGCTTGTATACATGCTATCTCAAATAGATAGCAATGTGGTAATAATGTGAGCTGGAAAGTACTATTTGCCTTTGCCCCGACCTGGTGACAACTTGGAGTAACAACTAAGCCAATAAAGAACTTCTCACCACAGAGTTTTTGTGTCTGTTCCCTAACCGCTGGTTGCAACCAAACTATACACACCAGCCTCATTACATCCCCACAGAAAGGGTTATTGTTTACAAAAACAAGAATAAAAACAAATAGAAAAGATGACCTTGGAACATGGCTGTCACTTCTTTGGTGTTGCAAATCAGTGGCTAAAGCTATCTGATTCTTTGCATCAATGACCTTTATCTATTTCCATCTTCTTTCTAATTTGAGTCAATCAAGATAAAATAAAACCCTGTCCAAATTCATTTATAAACCTAAGGAAGATTAACCTTTAAGGGCTAAACTATTTAAGGGCTAAACTATAAATTTGCTTCATTTTAGTTTAATAAGGAATAAAGGTCAGCTGACGTTTACTCAGCTAAATAATTATTGCATCATAACATCATATATTTTAATAGTTTCTAATAGTGAATTTCCTCGGACACAATTTGGAACTTGTATTTACGAGAGTGTATAGCAAAGTTACTTCATATTTCTTGATGTCCTTGACACCTTGCTTTGATATTGTAGATTATTTTTTGTCTTGGAGCTTTGCCAAAGGTAAATAGTCACCCTGATAGCTGCTACCCAACAGAAATCAGTTTGGTTTTCAGATATCGCAGATCTGGAAGGTACCCTAAGGGATCACTTAGTCCTATCCCTTACCGCAAAGAAGTTCTTTTTGGGACAAATAATTGTGTAGTATTTTAAAATGCAGCAAGAGTGTTTCTGCTTTTTATTTTATTTTTTAAAATCTCCTTAGTGCAAATAAAAATTCTACTGGCTACACTTTATAAAATATTTGCAATTATTCCTGGTGCTCCAAAAAAAAAAA
>CM021700.1:5641966-5995332 GCA_011074415.1 Stictonetta naevosa
GTTGGCTGGAAACTCTAGGACACACCAAGTACTCAGTTTAGTTTTCTTCCAATCAGTGTTCTTATTATAGTGGCATTCAAAGTAGCATTTTCACTAGCACAGAAATGGTTCAGTTGTCATCTAGCAGAAACTGGCATTTAGCAAATTCAGTAAACAGTGACGAAAATAACCAATTATATATAATTAGCCTGAGTACCTTGGGATCTCTGGATGAGTATATCTACAACAGTCAGAGAGTAATATGATTAAAATCTGAGCTACAGGACCATATGACTATACTTTGGATCCTTATCACATCTCCAGATTAACAGTAAGCACTATATCTGTAACAAGGTCATTTTCCACAGCAAGTAGATATTAGATATCTGACATTAAAAAATACTTTTCTTGTATCCCTCTCTTCCCCCAAAGAAAAGGTGTTTTCTTACTGAAAGAATTTAAATATGTCTCAGGCTTATCACCACATTAAATACTAAGATGCTACTGTTGCAGAGACTATCAACACATAATAATACAAATTTGCCTATTTACTACCAATTCAAATTCTCATTTTAGAATCAAAAAGCACAAGATGTTTCAATCAAATCTTCATAAATTAACAAGATCCTTTATTTTCACCCCTTCAATAACCCTTACCATTCTTCTACAACAGCCACGTGCAAGTAAGCACGTGAAACTCCATACAGAACGTTTGTCCTTTAGAGTGTGCTCTAGTCCCTATTAGAAGGAATTCAGATGCTTGAAGAAACTTTAGCATATTATCAGCCTAACTAGCAATGTATCTTAAAATCAAGTTATACTGCCTTCATTTAGAGAAAGCACAGCTGCCTTGGCAAAGTTAGCAAAGCATACAATAAAGGATTATAACGCATAACAGTCTTTTTCAAGTTCCTCTCCATGCTAACATGAAGACTTTCATCATGCACAGAAAATGTTCAGAGCTACTAGTTTATAAAGTTACTTCTTTACTTACTTGTTCTCTTCCTAGCTTAGATTAGTGCATACACAATTATCTGAAGCCACAGCAAGTGGTGAAACAGAACATGGCCATAACACCTGCCATCTATCCTTAGAATATTCATTTTTTCCTCCCTCCCCACTCCTGATTGCCATTGATGTGAGCAAAGCTGGGCCATCAGATATCACAAAATAGGTACAATTCTGACACTATTGAGGAGATGGAATATAAACTCCATCCTACTCTAACATGACAGGCACTGATAATCAGTAGCAGCTTCATTTTATTTACTCAAGTACAACATAAAGGAGGCCTTGAGGATGCTTAGAGGGCTGGAGCACCTCTCCTAGGAGAGCACTGGGTTGTTCAGCCCAGAGAAGAGAAGGCTCTGGGCAGACCTTATAGCGGATTTTCAGTACTTGAACAGGGCTTATAAAAAGATGGAGACTTTTTACATGGGTATATAGCAATAGGACAAGGGGAATGGCTTTAAATTTCAAAAAGCTAGATTTAGATTCTTCCTTTATAAGGAAGAAATTCTTCACCATGAGGGTGGTGAGGCCCTGACCCAGCCTGCCAAGTGCTGTGCCTGCCCCATCCCTGGAAGTACCCAAAGACAGGCTGGATGGGATTTGGGCAGCCTGGGCTGATGGGAGGTGTTCTTGCCCACGGCAGGGGGTTGGAACAGGATAGACTTTAAGGTCTCTTCCAACCCAAACCATGCTATGATTCTATGAACTTCATTCCATATGGCTACTCCCACCATAACAGATGGTGTAACTATGTGTTATCAGTTTACTTCTGGTGTACTGTTTTCTGTCAAAATTATTGTGGCTAAACAGTAAAAATGGTATCTGCCCATTCCCGTTCTCCTTTCCTTGCTGCTTGCTGACTTAAAGCTCAAGGAGAATACTACTGAAGATTGCTCAGATATTGCTGGCTTCTTGATCACTGTTTTTCCTTTCTACTCCTCCATATTGCAGCAGCTGAATAGACTTTGCTGCTGTTTAGGAAGACAGAGTAGGAGACTGCTGAGAGAAGTTAGCAGCAGAACAGATCCACAACCAAGCTGCAGAAGTGATAAGGATTAACTAAGTAAGCCCTTCATAGTAACTTGGAACACATTTGCAGTTTTTTTTCCTTCCTCAGATAAAACTACATGTACATAAGCAAGTACATAGCAGTCTTCAGTGACCTTCAGTGCTTTCGTTCCTCTTCCCTCTGTTGCCAATGACACATTACCCCTTTTTAAAAAAATTGTATCAGAAGTTCAGTTCCCATTTTTAACAAGTGGTTTGTTTTTTTCTTTATTTTTAAGCTTCTCATATTACTAAATAGAAAAAAAATATTTTTGAAACATATAATCCATACATGCTTTAACTAACACATTTTAACATGATTTGACAGTAAGTGTTGGCTTTACTGTTTCTCTGTTATCTTTCTGCATGTGTTTGACTGAACCAGTTTGATTGCCTTGTAAAACACTTGAGTTCTGAGCTCTGTGTTTGGTTGGTCATAATTGTCAATGTTCACCTCAGTTCCAGAGGCTCCTCAGTAACAACAACAACAAAAAAAATTAAAAAAAATCAAGCATTTCCTCCACAGTAAATCTTTATTCCTTGGGAATCAACATTCATAAAGTTAAAAAGCAACAAATACAAATACAACCTCCACCAAACAAACAAACCAACCAACCTTGAACTCTCCCACTTAGAATCCACACAGAACTGAGGAACTCTGTATATTCACACAAAACCCCTTGTCCCTAGTTAAGAGAAGTGACTACATATTTATCAAGTCAGTAAAAATGTTGATAACCATAGCAGATTATCCATAAAACTTCACTTCCACTGTACACAGCCAGTAATCTTATTTACATTATACCAGAGATAGTTTAAGGCTTTAAATGGTCTTGTGACAGTACATATACCATTAGCAATTTACATCAGTCCTCATTTAAAATTCAAGATCCATTTATATCATAATCATTTGATATAAAAGAGGGCTGAGACAGTGGCCTGAGGGAAGTATAATAAACTGCAAAAGGACTTGCATGTAATGATAACAGGAATTTAAAATTTCTTAGTGATAGCAGGAAATACAGTGTTGCATGCAATGCAATAAACTTGAACAACAAAACATGAAGAAATTCCATAGAATCCAAAGGAAGGGGGGAGGAAGTAAAATGGAGATAAAGGAGGAAAAAAGGAAGGGGGGAGGAAGTAAAATGGAGATAAAGGAGGAAAAAAGGAATGCAAATTCTGTCTAGAAAAACAGAATTGGATTTTTGTCTCTAGTGCACTCCTAAAAAATCAGTGTAGGCATCCAGAAACCATAACTAAATATAATAGTTATTACTGTTAATAGAGTGAATATGAAAAAGGACACATCAAACCAGCTCTATTATTATTAAAGTAACATTAAAAAATGCCAATCAAAATTTTTCAAGAATGCCAGTATCACATTTTCTATGAAAAGCTTTTCCCAAACTACTCAAAGTTATCTGAGTTTGTTGGTTATTTGCAACAGATTTTTTTGTTGCTCCAGCTAAGATACGAATGTTCTCAAAAAAAATACATTTTATTAATGACCTGACAGTTAAATGTTCTACAAATATTAAATAAACAATTTTGATGTTGTTTCAGAGAGAAAAGCCATTGAATGTACTAGCAGAATGTACTTTTGTACCTTCTTTTCTGCACTATATTCTTAACTCTAACAGCAAATCAAACAGCCACGGAAACAGATGAATTCCTATTCTTAATTATCCATGTTTGCATCATGTCATTGTAGGAACAAGGGATGTTTGTATTGAAACATGGGATTAGAAATGAGAGACTGACTGATTAAAAATAAACATGTAGGCAACACTCATTGCTTAATATGTGCTACATTTGCAATGTACTGTGCCGTTGCTGCGCTTAGGCCTCCAGATGAGCCCCCTGGGACCCCAAGGACCAGATCAAACCAACCTTACGGTTTGGACTGTGACCAAGGGCTCTGTGAGAAGGAGGACTGTTTATAAAAGGATAAGATAAAGAATGTCAAACATGCAAGGCCTCGAGATAACAGGAGCCCCTCAGACCCCGAAGAACCGGACCAAACCAACCTTATGGCCCAGATTGTGACCAAGGGCTCAGAGAGGGCAGGGAGACGAGGTGAAAAGTTCAACTCTGATGAAGATGTCTTACTTTATCCTGACGACCACTAGAGAGTACTACGCAAGTGCAGAAAGACTGATAAGATAATTAGCATACGATGGGGCTAGGCAGAGCTAGGAAATGAATATGCATGGATGTATTGCGAAACTTAATGCATATGTAATATTTTTGGGGGTAAAAGAGAACGCAAGCGAGCGAATTGTGCACACGACTTTGGTGGGACTACCCCCCGTGCTGCCAAGCACTGAATAAACATACCTACTTTACAATCTTACTGATTGTGGTGTCAGTTTTTCACGAGTCTGTACTACTGAGATAGGAATTAAAGGTAAATCACCAAATGTCTCTATTAGTAGTCAAAGAAGGCCTACAGCTTTTTGCTCATAGTTCCCAAGTTTAAGAGGAACAAATACTTTTATACAAATGACATCAAATGCAACTAGATTTGTCTCCTCTCACCCCAAAGAGAGCATCCAAAGTTGAACATTACTTCAAAGAATAATTATTTAAAAAAAAAAAAACCTTAAGCGAGCATCTTGAGTTTAGTTTAAAACTTCATTGCAAGTTTCTGAATTCAGGAAAACAAGCTCTGAAATTCTTATTTTTGGAGCCATATAAAAAATGCTTCTCATGGCAGGAGCATACAACTTAAATGCTATTGAAGGTTTCATTTTGACTGTTTATATTACTTTCATTTTTAATTATTTGATTAAAAAAAAAGCCGAAATAGATGACAGGCATCACTTCCAAATACAAAGACATGCTTGACTATTCCTTCCATGCATGTACTAAACATTTGAGTTTGATCAAGGTAAACAAAATAAAAA
Organism: Stictonetta naevosa; assembly: GCA_011074415.1. Taxonomy (NCBI): domain Eukaryota; kingdom Metazoa; phylum Chordata; class Aves; order Anseriformes; family Anatidae; genus Stictonetta; species Stictonetta naevosa. The sequence continues at coordinate 5,646,913 of CM021700.1, forward strand.
CACATTTGGAAAATTACTACATTTTGTTTGCTCCACACAAAGGTAAATTAAGATGCTTGTGTTAGAGAATTCATTACAATTATTCAAGGATTGATTTGTAATAATTTAACTGATTATCTGTTGCATTTTTTAGATAAATATTTCCAACACAAATATATCAATGGCCAGGCCATAAGGATTGGATAAATCAAAGTGTTAACAGTTAGTGTACAGCATCTGTATAAAATACCCAGTTATAAATCCCAAATTAAGAAATATTTCATTTCATGCCTGTACAAAAACAACTAACTCACAGATGCTTCACTGAAGTTACAGCACATGTATTTCATAATTTCAGGAAAAAAAGTTATGATTTTCTGAATAATTTAGGTCTAGGTAGATTGCATGCCTCAGGAAATGCTTTTATGATTTAATCTCTTCTTGACTCCTCCTCTATAGAGATGAGATACATATTTAATTCAAGCCATTCTCAGTCATTCCTTTTCCCCCTTAGAAAGGGCATTCTAGCTGCCAAATGTCACAGCAACATGGCAGCAAGCAAGGGCTGTGATCCATTTCCCAGCTGTGCTTGGATAATGGATGCAAGTATATTTCACGCAGATTACAAAATAGGGAGGTCTTCACTGAATTTTAGCTATGATTTATTTTGTAAAATGGAGATCAACCTAAACATGGGGAGGGGAGGGAGAAAGGACCAATCAGTTATATAAAAGATATGACAACAACATGCATTAATTTATGGTGTAAAAGACATTTGGGATTATTTCAGCCACTGTTCAATCAAGTCATTATCTTTTTTTCTTAGTAAAACCCATTAAAAAAATATCCAAATGCCAACATCAAAATGAAATAAGATGTACTGCTAAATAATAAAACAACCTCCTTAATGTAGAAGGATCAATTCTGCAAGCACGGTGAAATTTTGAAAATGTATATTTGGCAAGAAAAAAAAACATTATTCAGTTTTCTGAATATTTCTCAGGACACGTTAAATTTATGTAACACCTACTTACTTGAATTCATGTAATTAACACTGCAGACATGCTCACATTCTATAGCAGTGTCCTATACATAGATTGATATTACTTGCTTAGATGTGAGTGTATTTCCTGCCTGGAAAGTAATGAGTGCTCACACTTACAGATCCCAAGATCCTGTAGAAAGGCCTCATCCAAGTACATTATCAAACACTGCATCACACATGTAACAGTGTTGTGACTAGAAGCAGTGAAAGACAGAAATGCTCACAATTACCAAAGCTTCACTGTCAAATCCAAGTTTTCAGAAACAATTTTTCCTCATCAGTAACCTTTGTTTTTCCACAGCCTCAACAGTAGTCTTCTCAAAGACGTTATATATGTCATGACTATGTATAACACTTCAAATACCAACTTGAGTCTAAAACATTCATTACAATTAAGGAAGTAACGCATAGACCAAGTCACCCTGATTCAATTACAGCATGAAGGAACACAGAGTTGAAACCCCTGTCTTTCTGATGTAACACATGCCAGTTTGACAGGTATTTTCCCTTTTCTTTTAGATCTTTCTTAGTACTTCAAGAAACCACGTTGGTCACATGGGTAGAAGATCCATTTTAGCAATTTTGCTTGTGTATCTTTTCAATCTCCCATTATCATAACTTGATACCTCAGTACCAATCTTAAATAATGTGTTATTTTCTTGTATTTCTAATGGATTGTGATTACTCCCTAGATTCTTCACTGAACTTCCACCGTATCTGAACAGGAAATTTCTTCCTCTCAACACTTCCATTCACCCTCAGGCACAAAAAGTAAAGGAAGTTCATGCTGCATTTGCTACAGTGGTACAGAGTTCTACACATACTCGTTAAATTACACTATGAAGCTCTGCAAAACTGTCTGCTACTATTTTAGACTTTCTGGGTTGAATACACTGATTCTGTATTGCATCAATATACAGCATAAACATAATACAATTTTAGAGTCTGGTAGCCTTTGCCTCCTCCAAAATGCCCTATGGTTAATCAAGGCTGGCAGGCCAGACACACACCTACTGCCTGTTGCATTGCAAAATGACTGTTTCAGTCAGGAAAAACTGATATCCTGTTTTTGTTTTGAATTGAATTGCAACTTCAAATATGAAGCCGTAATGGTGCAGCATATACAGAGTACTAATCTAGCTGAATGTAAACACATTTGCAGTTTTTTCAGACACTGAAGGAAGAATAGATACGGCCAAGTAGATCAGTCTTTGTCAAAATTACTTCAGTTACTTATTACGTGCAATGCATACTGTCACTGGGAAGGTTGTGTTTCCTTGGCAACTATCAAATACATTTTTAATGTTCCTGAAGAATTTCTGGTCAATCATGATTTGAGTTTTAAAGCTTATTTTTAAACTACCTTCTTGGTTAGTTTAATCCTACTTCCAGCTTGTATTTGTAATTGATTACTGTCAGGTAGCTGAATATTTTTAAGGAGGAAAGGTTTTTAATCTATACCTTAGTTCTCTTCAGAGATTTAGAGCAGCACATGAAGACATCAGAGATGTAAATGAGATATAAGCACTTGCAAGAAACCTACCCAATCTTTTATGACAGAAATCTAGAACCAAACTGAATTAAGGTGAACACTTCAAATACTTGACAAACTAATTCCCATTTACAAGTTTTTCTGTTGGATAACTACTATACTGATAACAAAAAATGCATATGCCATTTTATTACAGAAATCAGGGCAATGACTAAAGGTACTGAAGTAGAATGATAAAAAGCCTGCTTTGCATTTAGCTGGCCCCCAAGATAACCAAAGAATATTAGCTACAAGTTTTGAACACCCCTAAGGCTACCATAGACTAGAGTGTACTGAGATTAAAGGCTTGTTCTTAAACTAAAAACTTCAAGTTCCATGAGTGACTTAGCACAATAAAAATAGCTACCTTCACTATGACATGGTTAGAAACTTCCAAGCATGAAAACCTCCATCACAGGTTGGGAAAAAAAGAAGAAAAAAATATTATAAACTATTCCCAAGAAGGAAAAAAAAAAAGAATACTTGAAGGATAAATAAGTTTTCTCAGGTCCTGCTCTCTAGCACCATGTTTTTTCTTTGCTGCCTCAAAGGAGCTGTTCAAAAGGAGTTCTATCACTCATGAACAGTAATGGAAGCATGGTCTCTTCTCCTTACCTGCTATTTATTCCTTATTCTTATAAGGATCAGTAGGGTCATATGCAGAATCAAAATTTCAGTTTCAGAATGAAGTCAGTAATTCAAATGGAATCTTAAAAAAAAAAAATCACAGTACAATTAAACAGTAAGGACTTAAAAAAGCCCCCCCCCCCAAAAAAAAAAAATAAAAAAGCCAAAATTTCCCTGCATGCAGAGTTGTAAAAAATTAACCTTGTATACATAGTTGAGTAGCAGAATTTTCAGTTAATCCTCATTTCTATTTCTCACAAGGACGAGGAAGAGAATCCTTTAAGCCAGAAATCTAGTGTTCGGCATATAGAAACAAAACCACCACAGAAGATAAGTTCACCATATTGTGATTCTTCTTGACCTTTAAAATGCCTGATTTTCATAACCACCACAGGCTTTCGCTGCTGGGAAATACAAACCATCAAAAAAGAATGTAACTGCCCAAAGGGACATTTTATCCATTTTAACTTAATCTCCATCAGCTTCAGTTAGTGATGTTTTTTTGCTTACAAAAGAGATATAAGCAATATTGTTTCCAGGTTCAAACTTACAAATTATTTAGCTGTGTTACTCACCAATACTGACTAAAAAAAACACAGGTAATCAGACTGACATTAACATCAGTAAGCCTGTGAACATACACAAATTCAAAATAATTCTTTTACTTTTACAAAAGGTATCACAAACATTATTTGAAAGGAATTGAAAAAAATTACAAACAGTAACAGCCATGTTTTAACACAGGATTCTTCTGACACCAGTGGAGTTCCTTTTCTTCCTCTAGTCATAAGTGTTATTTTTACAGTATTAGTAAATAGCTGGACCATTTTTAATACCTCTCATGACTTTTGCCTCCACATGGTACTTACCTTTGTCAATGTAAGTTGTAACTGCCTTGTTTCCTTTCAAGTTAAATGACAGATTTAAGAGCCTATGTACACTAATGCTTCAGACTGAAGGTTATCAGTCTTTCCCAGTAGTCAGTCTCTTCACAAATTTGATCATAATTTGCTGATTCAAGAGTCTCCTGTCACCCTCTATATTATAGCGTCCTTGAGTACTGCTGCCATCTCTGTACATGCTTATCCCTTTATTTAACTCAATCTGTGTCACACTTCAGTTATCAGTTTCCTTCAGCATCTTTGCAAGGCTGTTATCCAGATTAAAACTAAGATCTCATTACATAACTTCTCATAAGGGTTAATTTTGCAACTAGTTACCTTCTTGTAAAGTGCACCTTAACCTACCCTACTAGAAATGTAGGGATCTCTACAGCTCTTCAACTGTATCTCCACATTTTTATCAGAGAATTGCCTTTAATATAACTTCCAAATGAAGTTGACACTGCTCTAGTGTAATTTCCTTCTTTATTTATTTGAAGTATCAGCACACAGGAAAAAAGTACTAAAATCTCTGCATATGTAATTATGTTATTTTGGGAAGATAATTTGCATCAAGTTTCAGAAGCATCATTTTTCTCTTCAAAATAAATTTCCAATAAAGTGTCAATTCTAGGACTCTTACTGAAGATAAGAGCATTTCTACCATGTTCTGATTTCAGGATATAACTTATCATTTCTGCCCTATCATTCTAACAGGAGAAAAAAACCTCTTCACTCTCACCAGTGTAAGTTTTGGTCCCTGATGGGAAACAAAACAATCACGAGAAGTCACACTAAGTTGGAAAGTCATAATAAAGCTGTTGATGGTAATAATGATAGGCTTTCATTTCTGTTAACTCAACATGAAGATGAACTATATGAGTCATCTGGAGAATATACTGTATGTACATTAAAGTCAGAACCCAGTAAAACATGCATTTATTTACAGAGATCTTAATATTTCCTACTGACAAGCAGTAGCAGAAGAGAAGTGTAGAATAATACTTGCTATGACAACAAGAAAAATTATGAGGGAGTTGCAACAATTTAGGTCTGTTTATTTACTTAATACCAAACATTCAAATCCCCTACACCTTGTCATATCAATGTCTTCACTACTTTTGTATAAGGTGCTCTTTTGCTGCTGTCTGATGACACAAATCAAATTTAAAATGATTAACAACACATTACTTTCCTCAGGATTTTATCACTTTTTTTTAAACACTATCCAAAGGAATTAAAAAGTTGAGCCATTTATTTTAAAATTAACCTCTCCTGATGTAGCAGTAGATGCCTATACACTACCCAAAATAATAGAAACAGGCAAAAGGACTTTTCTTAAGATTACACGACCACCCCACCATAAGTGACTAGTATGATCTGCCTTGTGCTTCTTAAAGGGCAAATATCATAGAAATACACTTTTAGTTGTTCAATACTAAGATTTTTGGGGGAGCTTATTAAATCTGGAATATGATTCACTTGAAGAGATGAGTTCTTTTTTTAAAGAGTAATCTATAACAAAAACCACTAGAAGGCAGTCCAGTTATTTCCTTCAGAGCTGGTATTTTTCCTCACATCTAAAGCTTTGCAGCAGTAGAATCTCAGCCAAAAAAAATACTTTATAGGAAAAAAGAAGCCAATTGGTTTTGTAAGCTATAAAGGTTAAAATACTCCTGTGAAATATTCCCCTTGGAAAGCTTGAAAGCAACCTTTTTTTCTCTTCAAAATTTTGACTGCTGGTAAAGCAAGTAAACATATGTTTTTGGTTATTTTTATTTTGACTAAATAAAAATCACTGATCTGACTTATTAACACTGATTCCCTATGACAAAACCCAAGTTCCCTGCCATTTTACCCACCTCTTACTATACATTAGCAATTCCTCCTTCAATTTCCACCAGCACACCAAAGAATAAGAACTACAGTTACTTTATAACAACAACAAAAAAAAATTAAAAAACTAAGAACTAAAACAAGAACATTCTAAACTTAGAGAAGCTGAGAATTACTAGATGAGAGAACACAGAACACAAGGTTTTTAAGATGCTCTCCTCTCTATCCATGGGGAGATAGCTGGGTACATGGTTTTCTCCACTCCACAAAATCCCAGCAGCTGACAAAAAGATCTCACACAGTGCTTTTTAATCCCTCTCTTCCACTAGACTGGTGTCCCACTGTGCCCTCTGCTCCAGACAGGCACCTTCCCTGGGGTAGCGAACTCACTACTTACCAGGTTGTCCTAGCCTGCTTACCAGAAGAACACACAAATTTTGTTTGGTTAATCTTAAAGTGCACTCTCCTTCTCCTTCAAATCGTTTAAGTTATGACCTAGAGCATACACACAACATAAACTAGAAACTTTCATCCCTGCTAAACTACAAGAATTATTTGGAAGATTACAAGTAATCACCAGCAAGTTCAGCAGATTTACTATAGAAGCTCTAGTATTGATAAACTCTCCCAACTACTCTCATAGCACAAAAACCAGCTTGCAGAGGGTAAGTGCCATGCTTAACTACACAAAGCAAGTCCTCTCAGAACAGTTCAACAGCTACTTTTGGATGATATTTTTTGGCATCCCTTACTTTTCCTGAAGAATTTTCTGTCCTCTAAATGCTTGCAGAGATCAAGTGTTGAACTAAAACCAGTGTTACCTTTAGACAGTTTCTCTGCTTTCCTTAGAGAGTCAAGCATCACAGCACAAACCACAGGCAATGCTCTCATAATCTTGCACCCTGGCAGCAAGCAGAACTTTCTGTACAGGTTAGCATTAAATGGGATTAATAATGTATGAGATTGTCATTTGGTGGTATAGGAGAGAGATTAAGCTATGTAAGAAGAGAAGAGGAATTATTTTACCGCTCTCAAAATGAAGGGCATGTTTACTTGTCCAAAAGTTAAATTGGCAAGTGTATTTATGACTGCAGGCTACCCCAAAACTCTCACAGTTAGTTCCAAAGTTCTATCCAAAGAGCAGTCTCATTGCTTCTTCCAGGCCATAAAAAGCCCTGAAGAACCAATAAGACTTAATGAAATACCTATCTGTTTTTCACACCGCATTGGAAGAGTGAAGTAACTATGTTGAAGTTTACTGCTAAAAGTAGTAAAGTAGCAGTTAAGATTCCACTTTTATGTATTGGAATGGGATGAAAATCAAAACTACAGGATAACATGAGAACTGGATGGCCTGCACTAAAGATGGTAGAACGGAAAAATTAACTTTCAAGAAAAACATCACATCCTTTTATTTGGACTGAAAAAGAGGGAATACTAGACAACATTTCTCTTAAAAGTAGCAGCAAAGGAAATGAAGATTTTAGAAATCATCAATTGTGCGGCAAATGATCCCTCAATTTAATAGTTCCACAGCATAAAGGATTATACTGTCTTTATTTAAAGTCAACGTTTGTGGGCTGCTGAATAATGGAGAAGGGCAAAGTCAAAGTATCCAGCAATGCTCCTATTTTCTAACATGACTGAGCACAGCTAACTCCTTGAATAAAAGAGAAGGCAACATTTTGAAGAGAGACCTTAATAAGGATTTTTCAAGCACAACTGAGCAGTTACGGAAACCGAAGAACATTTGCTAAGTTCTCATCGTGCAGTAAAATGTGACTTTTACTGTTCTTCCCATGCTATCTAATACTAATATGTAAACCAAGTAATACGCTTTAAGCAAAAAGCAACTTCTCCAGTTATTCTTATTCCACTGCCTCCCCTTTCTGAGAATCTCAGTAAGGCTTGTCATCAAAGGGTCAAACACAAACACCATGCCTCTTATCCCTGTAGTCCACCAAAGCTGAGATGAAAGCCTGAAGATTACATTCATTGTATCTTCGCACATACTAACTGTAGCCAACATTTTGTGTTGGAACAGATGCTTTCCTAGCCTCGACAGAAATGAAATTCAAAATACAGTATGTTATTGATATGGATTTATTCACTCATTAGACACTTCATGTTTCAGGAGCTACCTAACGTGGGTAACAGAGGATGAGTCACAGTGAAGGGAAGGAAGGTATAAAATATAAATCAGTATGATCTGAGTGAAAGACAGTTACTGTAGTAAGTTTTGTTCTACTAGGGTAAATTAAGAATTACTTCATGCTACTAAATAAACTCATCACGCAAAACTCATCCATTTACTAGAACTGAAGTGACAAATAAAATTTCCATTTTTGAACTCATCCCCATGAACACATTGTGAACATAATTGCTGCTCCAGTCCAGTATCAGTAGTTTTCATTAAATCTTCAACTCCTCAGACATTAGGAGTAAATTATTAATACGCATTGAATATATATATTTCCATTATATAATTAATTCCATAACACATTGAGGAATTTTTTTTAAGGCCTCCAAACTTTATAGATAGACCTAAGAAGGAGCTTTAACAATTACAATTTCTAGAGTTAACTCACAAAGCAGCTGAAGTGTCACTAGTAAAATTTTAACAAGGCCATGTAGTTTTTATGCAAAGTACACAATGCCCCCTACATGTTTCAAGCTCAGGTTTGGCATTCTCACCCAAGGTTTCTTTATAGCAAGATCTAACGCTTTTCTGTAGCTCTGCTAATCTGACAAGAACTTTGACAAAAATATTTTCTCCTCCATTAAGGAGCACTGTTAATAGTCAGCACTTCTGCAACTATGTTATTTTTTCTTGGTTTGAGTACTGCCAATTTATAGATTGGCCAAACTTCCTTTTGCAATTTCACATACTAGAAATTTATAAAAGAAAGTTCAGTGTTATTTCAGGAAATGCAGGGCTATGTGTTATCAGGTCTTACACTTGTACCATCTGGTACAGCAAGAGGAAAAAAAAAAAGTATTAATCTGCTTTTTAACTTGACCAAAGGGCTATTTTCAACAGGCATCTGATCCATGTCCCAGGAGCATCCCTGTACATTATGGATAAGACTGTAACGTGGAAGTAGCAATTCAATTCCAGCTTCCCCCTTTTTTTTTTTAATGTGTAATACCTATTTTAATGCAAGTTTTCCTACAACAAGTTTCTAAATTAAACTTGAGGAAAGAAAAGCTATCCCTATCCTCATGCCAAGTATTTTAGCAATTCCTCATCGTGCCTAACAGAATGAGTATGTAATGCAGTGTCACACCTCTGGGGACTGAGAGAAAACACAGGGTTTAAAAATGTCTTACATTAAGGAACTAAATCTGATCTATAAAATCTGGCAGAAATCTAGAAATAATTCAAGCTGGGATGTTCTGTTCTGCATTACAAACAGAAATACATCAGTCACCTACATTACTTTTAACATTTATTCACATAATACATTATCAGTTTTTGCTACCATTTGTTTTCCTGTCTTCAGTTAGTTACTTCAAGTAAACATTTTGAAGCCTTATTATTTTTGCAGATTTATGGTAGCTGATCATCAGTGTGCATGTATGTGAACACCATCACCACCCTACCTGCAAGACAAAGTAATGTTTGCCCCAGACTTCCAGACAATTAGAAAGGACAAAACTGTAATCCGGAAATGGATTTACACATTTCCTGTAAATATATATATATATAGTTAAGGCTGCTAATGTATCATGCAACCATATAAATACAGAAAAGGAAGCCTGGCTTCAACCCATTCAGTAATAAATAAATGCAAAATAAGAAAATTATTTTGTTTTTCCTGATGTCTTTCCTCTCTTACAAGATCTTTATTTAAATTGAAAGCAAACAGGTGTCAATATTTAGTACCAATTGCACATTACCAGAAGTAATAAAATCTAACAAATATAAGATACACCGGTATGTACTAGGCTATAGTGTTCTTGTCACCCAATTTTATGCTCAAAATGGTGGTGGTGTGGGGGGGGGGGGGAATTGTGTGTTTTTGCACTAAGTCAGAGAATGAGATTTATGTTCTGAAGTTCTCCTTTGAAATTAAAGGAGCATTTAGACTCTTTTATTACAAAGCTAAGCTGAAAGATAAGTTTTTAATATCATTCAGAGGCTAATATTGTTCATGGATTCTACATTGGATGAAAGTGTTCCCTTCAAAATTCAAATACTTTATTGCATGCTCTCTGTGATTTACTGCTAATACTTAGCATCAATGTTACTAGCAGACATGAAATGGCTTAAAATATTAATGGGTTTAGTGTCCTTTCACTTTCCCAAAACTGAAAGATGTAATTTTAGTCACTTTACAAAAGAAGGTGATTTTATGATGCAGGTAAAGGATTTAATCCTTCCTGTGTAGGAGACTAATACAAACCCTCTTACTTTGCTCCAAAGCATAGGCTGCTCTTTTTAGATTATTTTTGTTGCATGCTTCACTAGATAAAACAACCTACTCCCCGTGGATCAGACAGTAGAGGGCAGCAGCACATCCCCAAATTTAACATTAAAATGTTAGCATAATTCACCACCACATGTAAGAACGCTTTATGATTCAGCTCCAACAAGTACTTCCCCAAATATGCTTTTCAAAGCTACGACTTATTATACAGGACAGTATAGATACTGAAACCACTGAAGAATTCTGTAGTTCTCTCATCAAGTGATGTGTATTGTTGGAGCCTGCTGAAGTACTGCTGCAGGGGGAAGGAATGATGCACATAAATGATGATTCTGCAAGGGGTTTTTAATTTTGGCATTAATATTTTAATTTAGATTAAGAGAGAAGGGGATATATCTTTTCCCAAAGTTATAAAGCTTAATTCTTCCCTGATCCTTCCATCTTCCATACTTAATATAGTTTAACATATTTGCCTTCTTGTCGTTTAGCTCTGGTAAACAGAAGTTAAACTAAAACAATTGCCCTAATGAGACTTCCCATTTGTTTTACTTTCTTTCATCCAAAATTTAAAAGGCCACAAAAAGATGTTTTTTTCTCTTTAGATACATAAAAATTAATAAGCTTAAATAGATATAGAAAAGTTACACAAGGGATGCGCAGTTTCATTTCACTCATTCCAAAGCTCTTATCACAGGCCAATACAAAAGCAAACATGAGTGTCTGTTAGCAGCCTTAAGAAGGTGCATTCACTCAACAATAGGAAAACCACTAGAGTTCCTACAAAGCAGTAGAAGTATGGAGGGAGGGCGGGGGGGGGGGGGGGGAGGGAGCAGCTTGAACAGCTGAACAAATGTTGCCATCTCAAGGCTCTTATCACTGTTGGAGAAGCAGTCCATTTTGCAGCAAATTGGTGACTTGGCTTGACCTAAAATCATTCCAATATTGAACACTACCATGCCATAAAGCTGTCATACTTGTAAAAAGCAACACAATTCAAGAACAGAAGTCAACTTGAGGATAGTGCCCTATCTTTTGATGGGCAAGTCTGAATTATTCCTACAGCTTTCACTTTCCCAGAAATCCCAGAAAGACTAATATTCAATGCCTAGATAAGTAGCTGGGGGCAGGGGAGTGGGGAGCACCAACAACCTAACAAAACAGACTTCAGCGTTAAAACCTTCTAATCTGGTGCAACTGAAAATTTTTGATTTGCATTCATTCCTCCAACCAACGTCAGAACTCTACAGTTTCTTGTTTGGGAACACTGGAAAGAGCTGTACCAACTTAAACAATAACTTTTCTTCTCTACAACTGATTATCCTGCTAATTTCATTTGCTTTTTCCTTCAAATAAAAGAGAAAGTGTCTGAACAGTCCACCACTCACAACAGAATAACAATTTACGTATTCTGCTGTTCCGGGGCTCCAAACAGCAAGGAGAGACAAAGTTATCTATAGTTTTCTCTAACCTTATTTCTAACCAACTTCAGATCAGACAGGTGAGCCTTTCTTTATTACTCTGCTAACTCTTCCCTCCATAAATATTGGTATATTTATTAAATAGGAATTGCCGTACAGCTTGCTCTCAGGCAACAATTAATTGTGTAGTTATGCCTTCACCTTTTCAGTCTGTAAAACAAGCACATTTAATTTCAGACAGGCTTAATGAGTTTAGATAAGGGCTAAACATTTTTTCTCGCTATAATATTGTCTTGGTAACATTCTGCCTTTGAAAAGAATAGTTCTTCTTCCATTCTCAAGGGAAGAGGAAGAGGAGAACAAACAAAAAAAAAGGAAATTTATCCCTTTGAATATATGGAATTGGCTGGCAATCTTCAGCCTGACATTGTCTAGGAACATCCAACTAACATTTGTATGAAAATGCATCTATCCTCAGCTGCTTAGCAATTAGTTCAGTAGATTCAGTTGAGTATACAAGATCAGCTTTGGATTTTCATTTTGAGTTTTCACTCATTTTACTCTCCCTTCTTAGATTTTAAATAAGGCTAGCTTCCCTTGCAAACTGTTTGTTGTTTTCTTAACAGCAGTTTTCCCAAGAGTTTTAATAGGCTGTTTGTTCTGCCTAGTCGCCCAAGGAAGAAAAGCTACATTCCCAAATCAAAGTGGATATACTTATCTGAGTATGTTCTACTCCCCAGTGACCACATTTCATCTATTCACCAGTTAAGTAACTAAGCTATCAACCCTACACCCACCCCCCACCCTAAACTTTCAAGCAATGTAAGCAGAAGAGTTTGCAATTCCTTTCCATGCGTTGCTATGACTGTCATCCTTAGAACTACTTAAGGATTCCATTCAGCTTATATGCCATTAGGAAGAATATGAAGAAGAATTAGAGGAATTTGGGCAAAAAGAAATAGATATTTTTTTGCTTATAGTTATGGGAAGAATAAATTCAAACAGATTGCTCACATCACATTCCATAAAGAAACCAGTATTTGTCACTTGAGATTTTTAGATTACCTAGCTTCAGTTAATTTGTTGTTTTATTCTTTCCATAGTAACTGGATGTGGAAATTATACAGAGTAAGAACATCTTGCTCTTCACCCTACCACCTTATACATTACAATGTACAAGTCCCAGGAAGTCATAAGAAAAAAAGCTTTTGTATATTAATTTTAATGAATGTGTTCAGGTACAGCACAATTAAAACATTAAATTCAGCAATATCTCTGTCAATGATTTTCTTTTTATGTAGAGGTATTGCTTTCTAACACTGAATGAGTCATACCTTAGAAGAATAATGGAACTCTAGATACTTAAGTTCAACAATTGAAATCACAACCCTCCAGTGTGCCACCCTTTTGTGAAAGAGAAATGAAAGGGTTATTTCCACTTCTCTGGACAACACACATTGTTTTTTTTTCTGAGGTATAATTAACTACACAGGAAAAGCTTAAGTGGGAAATTTTCAAAAGCAATTTTTCTTACTATGTGCAAAACTTGAGTTAAATAAATCATTCTATTACTTCGGTCTCCTTAATACCACTTGTATTGAGCTAAAGAACTTTTCAACTAATGGATAATAGCGTGGATATTTCTGTGTATTTACATGGTTCTTAGTACTGTCTAAAGGTTTGAAAGAAAGTTAAGGCAGAATAACCATTCTCAACAACTAGCCACAGGTTGGTTGTAGCTCAGCAAGGCCACACATATGATGAATTTAGTTGAGATATTACAATTGCAGGTTACTTTAGTTATCACGTACATCTAAGTGAAACACAGTGAATAAAATCAGATATTGTACTTTACCAAATAGATGCACATTTTTCTGAATTCAGTAAATCCATTTCGAAAAGATTAGAAAGTTGTCAGAAGAATTCTGCAAAAGCGCAACTCCAGAAATAATTTAAATGCAACTGCAGTCAAGTTTTGATAATGACAGATAGCTTTTTCCAGTATTTGAACTTCTGGACTAACAAGATTAATGCTATGATTAATGTGTCTTAGTGAAACATGTATTTTATAGAATTTTACGATAGAACAGCCCCAACACACACACAGGTTAGCACCGTACAACTGTTACCTGGCAAAGCTATCATAACACACAAAGAAAGTACTAAGCAGTCAATGTTAATTCTATCAGCAACTAAGAAGCCAGCATAATTATACAGTAATACTGTTGTTTAGTAAAACTAGTCAAGAAGGTGATCAAGGAAAGCAAATTAAATGTTTTCCAGTGTTCAGATAAATACATTCATATATTCAATATATTTAGCATATATACACATACTAAATGCTAAACCATTAAAAAAGGTTTCATTCTGATTATATAAAGTTAGGTTAGTTCTAGACACAACATAAAACAGCTTTTGCACATGGCTTTTTACTAGATTTCATTATAGGGCAAAACATCATAATACTTACTCCAGATTACTAACGCCAAGCATGTATGAACTTGTGAATACATAACACAGTGATATGCTTACAAAAGTTTGAACATTTCTTTTGTTCACATTCATTTCTTTCTCTCCTTGGCTTAAATTTTTTTTCAATCCAGAAAAGATCACTAAACCCTGATCACACCAAAGTATTGCTATGTCCGTTGGTATTCTGTTAGTGATTTCTTTTTCTTCCTTCGAGTGCTAAGGTTCAATTAAAAAGTCAGGTTTAAATCAAATTAGTCACTTGTATTACTATCAACAATTAGAACATCTGGCTGCACACAATGAGAAATACATTTTTATACAAAAAGAGCAATATATTTCATAAATTATTCTTTGTAGCTTTTTTCTCCAGTGACTTAGTTATGGATGTTCTTATACAATGCCCAGTTTCCTGTTTCACAATCACTTCCTCTCTAACAAAGCTCCTTGGGACATAAATCACAATGTTATCTGTAAATCACTGTTAACACCAATGTCTTCTCTACAGACTCAGGAAATAGCATGGCAGTTTGATGGTCCATAATAGCATACCAAGACTTGCACAAATATGTCCTGGATTTATACATGTAAAAGTAAACAAAAACAAACATCCTATTTGGTATTTAAATTTATGTTCCTGTGATGTTTGGAAAGTTCCAAGGTCTGGACATTAAAAACTGGAAAACTTGAGGGAGATGCATGAAAACTATGATAAATTATGATAATCTAACTTCCCAACTTATGATCTATTTCTTTATGCAGTTCTGTGCTGCAGAGAGCTCAGCTGTTTTGTAAGAACAGCTTTTACACTACTTCAGTGAGTGAGTCTGTTTTGATCTAAGTAAGGGAAGTATCATGATCATGACGCTATACACCTCTCTTTATTAGACCTATCTAATATTCTGTCACCCTAATAACCAGCATTTATACAATTTCGTACTCTTAAGACACCTCTGCTTTCTGAGATTAACTTTCACGCACATATACTAACTTGAGACATTTTGTAGAGAGACTATCTAAGCATGCCACAAGTTTTTCATTTTGCCCCTAGCCACTAAATAACAGCGAAAACATCAATAATTAAAATAAACTATGGAATCATGCAACTGGAACAAAGATGATTAAGTATCTATATATTGAAACACATCAATAGCACACTATGTATTATCTGAGTTTGTAAGGGACTTAAGATACAAAGAAAGAATTGCATGTAAGGAGATTTAGGTGAAAATGTCTTTTCTCGATTAGAGAAGCTGTAAGAGAATACATTGCACTTTATACATTGCACTTTACACAGCTTGCACCAACACCTAATTTCAGTACAGAAGACAGTCTTCTTACTTGTGCCTATTTCCAAAATATATTTCACCCTGCATAGAAACTGGACTTCTATTTCATACTGATAGAGGTCAAAATCAGAATTTCTTCAACAGAAATTAACATTCTTTGGGTGGAAGATAAATATATGCGGTCAAAACATGAAACACTCTCCTGCCTCTCCAATGCAGATGTTCATGTTACCCACTTGTACCTCCCTTCAAAGATATATAACCTTGTCAAAATTGTACTTTGTGTCTTACAGCAGGTTTGTGACACATTCTAACTGTAATGACTTAGCAATCTCAAAGTGTCAGACACCATTTCTAAATTATTTTTTTAATTTCAGTTTCTGCTTTATCTTTGATTACCTTGTTGACTTTACAAATACCTAAAGGCAATGCTATTCCATACCATTGACTGGTTCCATTTGTGACTCATTTCTACTCTTATCTTCAGAAAGATAAAGGTGTTTCTTCATTTAATTACATTATATTCCTATTACTTGCTGGAACACACTATTTCTTAAGCAGAACAATTTCTAGTAGGGTTTAAAATAAAGTTTCACTGCACAAAATAGGCAAAAATGTAATTAGATAAAATCATTGGACTATAATGGTAAATTCATAAAGACAAACTGCAGAGGCAATTTTAAGTCTGGATCACAGAGTTTGGAGTTTCTAACATAAACAACTGAGTATCAAAGTTACCTTCCATAACTAACAGGATTCTGACATGATTAAACAAACTGAAAATGAATTCACATTTATCATCTTTAATCATGTTTATGGCAATTCATTGTTTAATAGAGAACATCTCTTTCTGAAATTATTCACACCAGTAAAATTTGCTACAATATTACTGCCACTTGTTAGGGAACATATGAATTTTTCCACAGAATATTCTTATTAGAAGTGTATTTATTTCACTATTTTGAAATACTGCCAGAACCTGGAAGCACTTGGTGCTTTCTAGCATGTTCATGAAAAGGAAAAATCAGTGAAAATTCTGTTTCACAGAATTACTAGTACAGCAACAGTACCATTTGCATTTCAATGTTTTATGTATAGAGCAACATCTAAGAACATTAAATAAAACTGAAAAATCTGGCATGAAACAAAGTTCTCAACTGTGAATCAGTTTTCATCTGGAGAAACAGAAAATGCTAGGTCTGTATGCCCTAACTTTGGGGCCAACCTCCACAAGTAAATGACGGCCAAGGAAACATCACCTAATTTTTCAGACTGCAGAGCAAGTTAATGTATTAGAAAGGTCACATTGTTTTTGTTTGCTTTGCAGGTTTTTTTAAAAATTAGCTATTTATTAATTAGCTAATAAAATAAATTACTATTTGAAAGTCTTCTCATATTAGCACAGAATGAGACTCTTTGTACTGTTGGCCTCTTCCATTTCTGAAGAAATAACTAGAATTAAATTAACCTGCCACAGCTGTGGGACTAGCTCCAGTTGTGTGGAAACAATCCTTTCTTAGTATAAGGCAATATTTAAAGATCAGAAGTTATTTCGCATGTAAAATAATGATTAAGATGTCCATCATTGCTTCTGAGTCCTTCCACCTGAAGCAGCCGTAGTTAACATCATGATCCTAGGTAAACCACAAGAAAATCCTGTGTATAGTGAAATACTGCTAAGTAATCCACAGTTCATAACTGCAAAATTATTTTTACTTGCTCTTTGAAGCTAAGTATAGAGCTCCTTTGTAGGAGTTTTAAGCATATTAATTGTGGTTGCTTAATGCAATTGGTTGCTCTGTTGTGCACTGAATTTGCAATTTGCATTTCCATGTGGCTGAGATATGTGTTTTGGAAAAATATAGCAGCTGGGAATTTTTTTTTCCATTGCAAATTATAAATGTATGATATGTAAGTATAAATCATCTACTATATCTAATTCAAGTTAGTGATCCAATGAGTGCAATCAAAAGTGTTAATTTTTTTTGAATTTTCACCTATTCCCATGTCATTAAAGTATTTTTATCCTAACAACACACATGCAAATACAAGCTAGCATTTGAAAACATTTGATCAGCTGGGGAAGAAATTTATTCAAATAAAATGAGCTAGCCTGCAAGTACAAAAAATAATTTAAACAGAGATCACATTATCCAGTTTCTGCCAGTGATAATGACTTGCATTGAGGTAGCCATTTGCAAAGGTAATCTTATTCAGTGTCGCTTTAAACATCTCTAAAACTACTGCCTACAAAACAGATACTTACCACTAGCCTACGAAGTACGAGGCATTCTGCAATAACTTGATCAGCGTGGTTATTCAATACCTAAAACTGTCAGTGAAGCATCTATACACAGTAACTATTCTACAACATTTTTTTCGTACAGAATTTACTGTCAAAGAAAATATTACTTCTCAGTAGTGAAATCCACCCATGCCCATCTTACTCAATGTTGTCTATCCATTGCCTATTTATTTTGGGGTGCAGTAGAAGATACCAACAAATGAACTTCATCAACCATGTTTCAGTATGCAGATATATTATCATCTGTGTAGCTTGTTTTTGAATAAGCAGTTCTGTTTGTTTTTTTTAAATCATGTGACTACTTACACAAAGTAAGACAGTTATCATATTTGCACATCCTTTGTTGTATTCTAAGAGCCTCATGTTCTAGACACCAGAAGCAGCAAATAGGCACATCTTCATTGTTTCAAAACAACTATGAAACTTAAGTAATGAGAGACCTAATCCTGGAAGATGCAACTATAGAGCGAGTATTCAAAGAACACTCAGGGAAAGCAATTCAATATGCTTGACTCAAACATAGTTATCAAAAACACTTGGGCTCATTGATACCAATTCAAAATTGGAAATAAAGAAAAATACCAAAGATTAAAAGTGAAGCTGTGAAATAATAAAGCTTTTTTTCTTTCAGAAGTATTACAATATCCTACCTGAGCCTTAACAGTTACCAAGAACTATACATAGTCAAGATTTATATTTAGTCAGTGATTGCAGAAGAAATACCTTTATTATTTTCAGTTGTAATAGCCAGTATATTTATCACTATGAAAACTAATTATTGTAAAGAGAAATTATCTAGTCAATATGGTGCAGGGATTCATCTAGTGCAGCAATTTTCATTTTCAGGTATTAATTTTTCTTATTGTAGTAGCCACAGTGACATGAAGATATAAACAAGTCCGAGATATACACAGAAGTGCACTTTTTAGATCAAAGAAAATGTAAAGGGAAAGGGAAATGGAAGGGAAAATGAAAGGTGATTCACATGAACATGCATGTACACATATGCTACTTTTAGAAAACAGAATTTGTTTACTGGTATACAAGCTCTTCTTCCAAGGGTTTGAATTTGGCTTTTCAAGTATAAAGTAAATCAAAAATTGAACTTTAAATTAAAAAAAAATAATCTCACCAACAAAAAGATTGACTTGGAAATATATTCTTTATTTTCATTATTTTATTACAGAATGATTATTCTTTAAATGGAATGTGTCACCTACCCCCTCTGTCCCATTCTCCCCCTCCCACATTAACCCCACGCAGTTAATTTCTCTTACCCTTTTTTAAAAACAAGCCAAAGCACTGACTTGGACAGTATCTCAAGGCCTCATTGATGTACTTATGGTAAACACCTAGGTCATCCATTCTCTCTTCACATATTACGAAATGCCCTCACTGTCCCAGGAATTACAAAACACAGGTGAGTTGATTCATTTCTCATGTGCATTTATGGCTCTGTATTTCAGGACATTATTACATATCTTTGATTATGATGAAGTACCCAAGTCATATTGGGATTGTATACCGAACCTAATTAAAAAAAGTGAGGGCAAAATAAATAAATGCATTCTTATTGTTGACCCAGTACATTCAATAATATTAATGAGAGAATCCAGAGAAAAGTTCTTGGATCACTATGAGAAAAATAAGTGAGAATGTGCTTCAGATAGCAACATGAACACTCATGAAGGTCAGATCTTCAATATTCCTTGTGATATGTTAGTGTTACCACTGTTTATTAAGTATTCCACAAAACTTTTATTTTCTTAACATAAGCTATCCTTAATTAGTTAGAAAACACCATTATAAGCAGATAACCTAAGACAGCAGAAACCCATCCAATTTATGTTACAAATCTTTTGCTGATTCTGCCAGACCAGGAACTCTTCAGATTACTATCAGGAAGATCCTCCTTACCTAAGTTTCTGAACTACTAGCATTACAAAGAAAGAACTGGTGTTCTTCTTCTTCCTTGTTTTTTAAAATCCTCATTTCAATTTAAAGAAAAATCTCACAAGACAACTTTTACAATGTCTTCGAGAATAGTCAGCAAGATCGTGAAAAGGGCCATGGTAAATTGTAATTGAAAGGAAAAAGCAATAGCATAAGTTTATCCTTTATGCCTCAAAGTTTATACCTTTCAAAAGGTTCAAAAGCCTTCAAAACCTTACAAAGTTGCAAGTTTATACATTGGATATTAGAATGTGATGATGACAAATTTAAGGAAGCCAGTCTCCATGAACTCTGCTGCTCATAAAGTTAGTTTTACTTTTTATGTCCTTTGTTTTGTTGTCATTTTAGTGACATTTAAGTTCTCAAAGCAAGACTTATTTAAATCTAAGCTTGCTTATATTTGAACAACTGCAGTGTGAACTTGAAGAAAACAAGACAAGTTTTGCAATATTATCTAAGCATCATAGCAACCTAGAATGTTACAAAACAAAAACAATGCGTAAACTAGCTTAAAATAATGCATTTGAATTTCACAAATATTCTGATAAAAGCTCTCTATTTTCTATTCAGGCTTAAAAAAAATCTTACAGGAGGCATTTATTTTCCGAAAAGTCTAAGATCGTCTCAGAGAGATAGAATTGAAGATACAAGGCTTGAAGTAAAAAAAAAAAAAAAAACACACAACATCTAGTGACCCAGAACTACACTATTAACAGCTAGGAGATATGTTGCTATTTTAAACACATGCATTATTTACTTGATGGATTTATTTGTAATATAAATGATACCGTCCCAGATAAGTACTCAGCATTTCAGTATCTCATAATCTTGTTGTACTTACATGGAGTAAGTATCCATTACTACTTGGAATACATTTAGCTTGCTCAACTGACTGCTTAATGAGGTCTGGGAAGTAAAAGCCTTATCTGTAAAAAGCCAATGCAGAATGAAGCATGTATGCACACTTGTTTTCAAAGCAGAGAAAAGTATTTGTTTAGTCTTAATGTGAAAATTAATTAAGTAGAGCATTCAGAAAAGTAGAAATAAAATACATGTACATCTTGTTTTCTAATAAAGAAAATGTTTTCCATTTGTTGAATGTTGTATTTTTAGAGTACTTTTTTTTTTAATAAATACCATTATGCCTTCAAAATCTCTTCTAGAAGCTGTGCATTCTCCCTCACCCCCACCAAACAATTTCTTTAGGAATTCCACACACAAACGTGTCTAATGCAGCTTCCTTTAATAGCTTTTTTGGAGTGTTCATGATGAGTCAGACTTGTCTGTTTCAGCTCCAGAAATATAAAACAGTACATGATTAGCTACATTCACTCAAGTTTTAACTAACATACTAGTCATCACTCAGTGCTTAAAGGGTACTGACAGTAAATGCTAGCTACCTCCCTTTCACTCTACTCATTTGTAGGTACAAGCAAGACTCATTAAGGAAACCTGTTATTGTTAATGATTGCTATACCACTGCTGCCAAATACAAGTTAAAACAATATCCTTTACTTCAGAGACACACAAATTAGATCAGATAGAAATCTGAAATTGCCTTTTAAATCACACAGTGTCTTACCATGCATGGTGGTAAGTGAACGTATACGTCACATTCAGAGGCTCTCAACTGCTGGTATTCAATATCTAAAACATTTCAAACTGAAAAGTAGGCATGGCACAAAGTGTGTTAACTGACTGCAGAAACCTGTGTTTCTTTTAACAGAAGCATTTCATTCTTTGAACTTATACTTGTCAGACAACTTAAATACACTGTTTTAAGTGGAGTATTTTTACAAAGGAGTCACTTCAATCTTTTAAAATAAAGCTGATGCTCAGTGACATTTATTTTGCTGTTTTAGCTGTGTTATTAAAAACACAACATTCAGTGATCCTGCAGTAAACAGAGCACTTAACCTTTTCTTATAAAGGTGTCATTATCTTACCTGAAGATCCAGTAAACAGCAATTCTTATATTTGTACAAAGATAACTGGTACTACTCAAAGTTTCCTTTTAGTTCATGTAAATGCACAAAGATAAACCAAATAACTTTATTCTGATGGGGGAAAAAAGCATTTGCCACTCTAGCAGCTGAAACCAGTTTGGTTGTACCCATTTACTTCAGTGTGCAAAACTGGGCGTTGGCCAGAGCTTACAAATTAATGTTTAATATTCAGTAGTGTCATGATGAAGCATTCCTTCAAAAAAGGAAGTATGACAAAAAGCTGTTTCCTGTTTTCTGCAGACCATGTGGTAAACTTGTTAGTTACATTTCTCATAATGTTAATTTTATCTACTAAGAAAGCACTTTTTACATTCTGACATACTCAGCTAAAAGTAAAAATACACAAAAAAGCACACACAAAACCCCAGGAAAAAATTATGTAAAATCTGTACACCTTCTCTTTTCATAAATACTTCTTCTTTATGACATTTGACATTTAAGTTTTGACACTCCCCCCCCCCAAAAAAAAGGTACCTCCCTGGTCTCCCCTTACAATGATGTTCTTATTACTGTGACACTAGCTGAATGCATTTGGTGTGCCAGTTACATGAAAACTGCATAATGGTGCTGTCATTTCACAAGAAAACTGGCTTCATTAAAGACACAATACAGCGAATTCCTTGACTAAATGTGCAATGCCAGGAGCAGCCAAAAACAGGAGAAGCTGAGAGCTAGAAAACAGAACTGCAGCCAGGGGTTGCCAAGCAATATCATTTTTTTTCTAAGTAAGGGAGCTGTGGGAAGCCCACATTCGAAAGATCCCTAAACCTCCAAAGATTAGGTTCTCCCATTCTCCTACTGTTCCTTCTCTCATCTTTCATCACAGTTTGGAAAGCTGTGCAGCTGCTATGAACTGAGCATATGTTATAACAACCAGATCTAAAGGATGGAATAGTTCTGCCCCACTGATGAGTCAGCACAGACATTTCTGACGTGAAATAAGTTTTACTTCACACTAGAGAAATTTTAATAGCTCTTGAAAGAAACAGCTAAATACATCTCAGACAAATGTAAACTCTAAGATAAAACCAGCCTTGAAACAGGTTGCCAATATAACAATTTTTTTTTCTCATTTGATATCCATCAGGCTGTTAGTTTGTTCATGGCTACTGGCTATGCACTACTATGCAGGAAAAAAAAGCATTATAACATGCTCCAGAGCATGTTATAAATAAACAAAGATGGGTTCCTTTATCTCAACCAAGTGTACAGCTGCTTAGCTGTACAGTACTCTTGATCCACTAATCCGAGATGATAGCAAGCTTCTTATTATGACAGCTTATTTTATACAAAAAATTTACACAGAAGTAAGTGTGAGCATTGGGCATACTTGAGTGATCACTTATCTTTCAAAGTTGGTATTAGATTTAAGGAATACTACCAAGCAATTGACAATGAGCGCCTTTTCTATTTTATTTTTGAAGATTAACAGAGGCTATAGCAGGAGATACAGAAATAAATGACAAAAGAAAAAAGTTCATTTTTCTATAACTACTGTAATAGGCAAAAATTAATTTCACAGTCTCTATAAAGAGGCTAAGTAGCACTCATATCTCATGTCCCTTAATTTAAAAGTATGAGTTTACAAAGCAGCATTCCACCCTAAGAAAAGTGCAACAAAATCCAAAGATTTTCAAAACTGCTATAAAATTATGTAGCTCTGGTTACAGGTAATCACTGTGTTTATCCAGTAACTTGCCCTGAACTGCTGCTCTGTATGGAAATTAGATTCATGAACATTTGAAAGGCTAATTAATAAGTAGCCATGGATATAGCACTGTAAATTTCCAAGCTTACTGTGCATTATACTCCAGAATGATTGCACGATGATTGCAGTTCTTAACAAATATAAGCTTACTACAGACTACTGAAAACATGGCTAACCAGAATGTTAACCTAGAATGCAAAAAAGAAAGACCAAAGCTGCTAGTATTTGTTCACACAAGGAACATGACAGCTAGCCAATAAAGTTTATACTGATATGCAGCAGAATTATCTCCCAGAGTCTTGACTCATAAGCAGCTTGTTGGCTGTATTTAGTAGCAAAGGAATGTTTAGTTGATTAGCTCTCCTATGACAATAGATTACTATTGAAGACTATGGAAGTTAATCCCTGAGGATTTCAGGGAGCATGACATAATTGACATAGCACCTGAGACCCCCAATTAAAAAAGGTGTATCATAAAACTTAAAATAATGCCTGTTTTTAAAGAAACATGGGAGTTGTTCCCAGTTATGTCATTCCCCTTATCTAAGCATTCATATAGTTAAAGTATTTTTAACTTGAGCCTGTTCAACCATAAACAAGTGACTATACGACTACATTAACTGATTTAGTGACTCACCTCACAAGAACTACACAGAAAAACACAAGTACTATGTTCTGAAGCCTAGTTTTTACAGACTTTTTTTTCTGTCATAAAGGCAACCACAAAGACCTTTCCTTAAAGGGTAACAGGAACAAGTAAGTGCTATAAGATTTACTACAAAGGCAGCATTTTGAAAGTTCCTACAGCATGTTCCACTATGTTAGCTTGTTTAGGTGCACCTTAATACTAAGGATCATGTGAACTCAGACTAATCAGTTCAGAGTTTAAGCAACATGATGTCATTGCTATTTGTAATATATTGACTCATGCCTTTTTCAGTAAGACAAAGGTGATGTTGGATAACTGTGATACATCAGAATTCTTAACCTGTCTCAGCCTGTTTGAACAAGCTCACAATCAGTGCTTGTTTAACCAGGTACTAGAAAGAAATAAATATACTTGCATATTAGTAGAAAAACAAACAAACAAGAAACATGGTACTTTATACAATCCAGAGAAACAATGAATTTGCAATACCTGTCTACGCAGAAGTTAAAGGCTGCTATTCCTAACGTATAAACAACATAAATCCCCTTTCAGGATATGCACTATCACACCCACTCATGCCTGCCTGAATGTCAGTCAAGGCCCAACAAGAAAGCATCATCATTAAATTACACTGTTAAGAGAGACTGGAAAACTATCAATACTGTTGCTATCATTCCTCTAAAAGAAAGACTGTTTTATTGTAGGTTCAGATAAAGACACCTTCCTTTGATTAGAAGGATGTAGCAGTTAGACCGTTTCAGGACAGAATTTGAGTTCACTACATTAACTCTTACTGTTTTTCTTAAACTTACAAACTAACACCGTGGTTTATCTCAATATACAACTACCAATAGCAACTACTACTCAATAAGTTATAATTACAGATTCTTACCTGTAGATACTGTCTTGGGACAGGCATTCATTTACTAGAAATAAAGAAAAAGTAGTTTTATTAAAGCGCTCATTTGCTTTCGAGAAGTAATTTCAAGAATTTAACTGGCTAACCATGACTAATAAAATTACACTGAGATTAAACCAATAGAACACAAAGGATGAAAGGGAGATTTGAATCATACTAACAAAATTGTTTTATCAATTACTTACAAGCTTTTAAGAAAATTAAGCTTTTTACATCTACATTAGATTTGTTAAATAGTACACAGCTAATCAGAACAGCAATGCCATTTAGAAGGCATGAACTCAGAGAATGACCTACAAATATCAGTTTCAAGTATCACTAAGACCCCAAGAGGACCAGAAATAAACAAAAACATTTATCAATATATCAACTGATTTGTCTAAAAGCAATGAAATCCAGAAAAGCTTTTTTGTTGTCATAAAATGAAAAATACCACATCCTGACATACCACATCTATGTAGGCACATCCAGTACACATTGCTTTCTGTACTTAAATAATAAAAGCTGATAGCTCTACTAAAATATACCATACATCACTGCTTCAGTCACTTTGTTAGGCTTCCCGACACAAACCAAGAGACGGGTTGAACAGGATATAGATGCAACTTCAAAATATAAAGAACTAATATCAAGGTTAATGCATGTAAAAAATGGCTGAAATGTAACAAGTTACCATGAGAAGATTAGAACAGCCACGATGCTTGTAAAACATTCAGAAAAAATCCTTGGAGAATAAAAAAGCAAAAATAAGGGAGATGAAGTACTACTTTCATTGTGTGCAACAACACAGCCTTACTACTGCTATATAACCATATTCCATTAAGTCCCTAGTGCCTTCAGTTGGGATTTTAAGTATTTCCATGTTAGTATTTTTGCTTTTTAACCCTAAAACCAGAATCAGCCCAATCTCAGCCTGCAATTTTGCCTTTTCTTTTTCTTTCTTTTTTTTTTTTTTTCCCCTTCCTCTAACTCTGGATCTCTTTTATAGTCTCTCACAGCTGTTCCTCACAATTTAGCAATTTTGTCAGCGGTCGGAGCCAAGATTACACAACTGAGACAGATTAGAAAGTGTCTTGGATTACTGGAAGGAACAGCTGAATACCATTGGGAATTTATGCTCACTTTTACCTGCACTGATACAAAAGAAAAGCTGGGTATTACTGAGACCTCATGATAGGTAAGATCAAGGATTGCTGAGTGAGGTTAAAGCCATTTTTAAATAAGCTAAATTTTAATGCAGATCACTTTGCAATCTATTTAACAGGGACAGGAAAGCAAAAACTGATGCTGTGATGACAGATATCAGGAGAGGAGACAACACATTGAAGAAAGTCTACAGCTGTATATGAGTAGTTAAAGGATTGTGGTATGTCTTGTGTTGTATAGTGTTTTTGCTAATGATACAGGGGTTTTGGATGAAAAGCTTAAATACGTACTAGTGGGTGACTTAGTAGCATGTTTCCTGTTTGTGGTTAAGCTGTTAAGTTAAATACAGTCCGTTTTCTCTTGTGGTTGTATGCAGAACAATTCCTTTTTTTTTCCCTTCTCCATTCCAACTGCCCCTACCCTGTACAGCTAGGACATAAGTTTCAAGCTTGTTAACCTAGTTCTTCAAGACTACAACGCTGTAGAACATTTTTCAAGGACTAAAACTTAGGTAGCATGTTTAGTGATCAGTTGACTGGAGCTATTTTAGAATTGCTGTTTTAAGCAGAAGCCTATGTCATCACTGGTAAATGGAAATTTTGTCTTTGAATTTATAATTCATGAACTCAGAACCCTTTTCTTTTTCAGATATTTTTGGAGTATATTGCTTCTGTAAACTTGCACAGTTGTATTTTTTCATATGTCTAAAGGGAGAATGTTAAGAATGTTAAGTTCTTACATTGCTAGATCCAACAGTTATCTTCAAAAAACTCTGTTCAAATTCAGATATAAAATAGCATATATTTGTGGGAGGCTCAAAATATGTCTATCGGTCAATGATCATTTTGATGTAAGGTAATTGTGGTTTTTGTTCATTTGTTTTTGTTTTAATATAGATGACATTTTCTGTCACCTAGCTGTTGTTAAGTGTCTGAATGTGGCTGAGATTACATGAGAAACCACAAAGATAAATGTTATCATCCACATAGCAGTGACCTTCTGTAGCTACACATTTTTAATATTGCAAAATGGTTTTTACTAAATGTATAAATAATTTTTCTTCAGAGATGAAGCAAAATCGATAACAATTTGTACAACTACTAGTTTCCACCATCAGGTCATACTATGTTGCTCTTGGAGATGGGCCAAAACACTGTATTGCAAACCAACTGCCAAAATGATCTGAGGTTTGTCTGGTTGCCTTAAGCACAGTTGTGGTTTTCTGTTTGTTATTACGTTTTGTTGTCTTGTTTGTTCTATATATTTTATTGTGGAGGGGCTTTTCCATTTAAATTTTCCTGATTGGGATAGTTGCATTGTATCACCTCACTCCTTTTGCTTCAAATTGCTTGCAGAGTTTACATACTCGTAAGCTGTTAATTCATATATAAGGAGTATTTGTTTCTTGGTTCTTGAAACAAGGGAAAATAATAAGAATATTGAAATTCTGGAGTATGACTAAAAATATTGTCAAAAAGAACATGGTGGGCTTTAACTTGTGCTGAGGAGATTGAATTCATCCTAGTGGTGCTTGATTTATAGTAATCTATTCAAAAGCAGCCTCCAGAAAATCCTGTAGCAATGTAAGTACAGCTCAATGACTTCAAATCACAGCTGAGCACTCTACATGGAGATTTGCAAAATATTTTTAAGTTGGAGAGAAAAGAGAAAAAAAATAGTTGTGCTAAGAAACCAGACACTTATTCCAGGAGAGCAGCAAATGGCAGTAGGAAGAGGAAGTATGACTACTTGTGGGGTAGCTACCTGATTGATGGCTGCACATCTTTTCTCCACTTAGTCACAGTACAGCTACTACTGCATAACAGCCCTTGAAGTAGTAAATATTTTGGGGTTTATTTTCAAATTAATATGCATAGTCCCTAAACCTGAATTCAGTGCATTTTCTCTTCTATTGTTTAAAAAGTTCACATATATAATCTGTTTTATGCCACCTAAAATTAAATTAACTCCAAGCTTAAATGTACAATTGGTCAATTTTATTTATTTATTTTTTTTTTGAGCTCTGCCATGTGTACTTATTTTCACTAATCCTGACAAGTATTTTTTGTAATGTTTTGCCTGCTGCTTTTCTATCCTAGAGCTTAGTCTGATGTAAAAGTTTCACCGGAGAAGACTTCACTAAAGCACTTAGCTTCGTGGCAAACTCAGGATATATTTGTGTAAAACATTGCTCTTGAATATTTTAGTTATGCTGAACAAATAGTGCTGCGAAGTTTGAATTAAAACTCTTAAATTTGTGTGCAGAAACATCAGGCAATTAGAAATTGTTTGCTCTGACTCTACAAAGACTACCTGTATCCTCTACTTATGGTTGCTGCATAATACAATTAAGATGATACAGAAACAAAACCAAATGGGCATTAGAGCTCACTGAGGAAAACAGATCTTTTTTTTTTTTTTAACCAAAACTGGCAAAATTGTTGTTAAACTGTTGCTGTAGAATGAATGATACACTGTAAGTTATACTGATGTTGCTTGAAATAACTTACTGCTTGTCACAAGAAACAAGTGCTTAAATTCATGATTACTTGATTAATTCTGAAATTCTGTGTAATTAAGGTAGCATAAACTGTGCCCAAATATGTGCTATGAAAATAAGAAAAATAAGATCAAAAGAGAATGTGTACTAAGTCACATGCCCAAGAAAAGTTTGGATTTGAGTACCTTCACTGAGCTGGCTAGGCCTAAGGCCTTTAAACTTCTGCAAAGATTTTACTCAGCTTTTAAGAGCCCTACAAGTTTTAGACTAGTGATTTTATTTGAAAGATGGCATTGTCAGATTTTGTCTACAAGCTTTCGTTGTTGGATTTATTATTATTTCATCTGGTACTGAGGCTATTCTTGGAAGTCTCAAGAAATGTGAGACTCAGGCATGCTTTAATTACATGAATTGGCACTCTTTTCTAGAGGTCAGTGAAGTAATATATTTTTATCTACATGTGGACTCCAAAGATTTGTGGATTGACCTTGCCCCATCACACCACCACATTTTAATTGTTTTCCTGGTGTAATTTAACAAACATAAGACGTTTAGATGTAGAGCTTAGTGAAATGGTTTAGTGGAGGACTTGTTAGTGTTAGGTCAGATGTTGGTGATCTTGGAGGTCTCTTCCAGCCTACGTGATTCTGTGATTCAGTTATGCCAACGTTTTTTTGTTGTTGTTGTTTTGTTTTAATAATACTTCTGTTAATACAAGGACATCCATGAGGCCCAACCAAAGGTAATTTCTACTGTATGGAAAGACTTCAAGCAGTTTCTTCTAGTGTTGTCAAACATGAACATGTGTACAGGCCTCAGAAGGGGGAGACTGGAGTTCTCAAAATTTAAGAGAAAAAGTCATTTCTGGTACCAGTAACTGATTTTTTGTCACCACAGCACAGTTAACTGCTGTGCACAGTGTATTTCCAAAATAACACACAGGGAAACATACTGAAGCCACGATCACCTCGTGAAAAATCCTGTGTGGGAACTGTCTGCACTTGTGCGTGGGGCCCAGCGCTGCTGCGTGAAGCATAGGCCGCCGAGGCCGGGGTTTACGGGCGAATCCCTCCTGCCCCAGCCATCGCCAGCCGCCCCATTTTCTCGGGAGCCCGTGCTACCACAGCTGGCTCCGGCCGCCCCAGCTCCACTCGGACGTGTTAGGCAGCAGACTCGGCCCTTCCCTCTCCCAGCAACCCGTCTGAGGAACGGCTGAACTAGGAGCCCTCCGCATAACCCCAGCACGGCGCCTCTCAACTTCGCTTCACCTTTCTAGCGGCCACCCGCGTCCCACAGCCCCACGCTCCGCCATTTCCTGGCCGGGCGCCGCTACCCCACCCCAGCGCTCTCCCGCCCGCGCCGCCGCCGCCTCCTGCCAGAGCATGCGCTGCGCCCCGACTCATGCGCAACAAGGGCGACCAGGGCTAGCGCCTGCGCCGAGGGAGGCGTTCGGCGGCCGGAGGCGGTGGGGCGGGAGGTGGCGGTGGGGCAGCGGTACCAGGAACTGCTCCGGCTGCGCCGGGGAGGGGACGAGGAAACGCCCGGCGGCCCCATGGGGCCTTGAGGACGCGGCCCCGGCCACGGAGGGGTGGTTGCGCGGAGTCGGCGGCAGGATGGAGGGCCAAGGGGCCCCGGGCGCTGGCGGCGGCGAGGAGCCCCTGGGCTCCGGCAGGATGAACCCGAAGCGGGGCGGGCGCGCCGCGGAGGAGGAGAGCCGGAACAAGCCCAAGCTGGTGAGGGGCGGCGGGGAACGAGGAAGGCGGGCGGGGGAGGCGGCCGGCCGCCGCCCTGCGGTTTCCCGGTGGGAGGACGTGGGGCCCGGTGGGTGGCCGGGGCCGTGGGAATGGCAGACTTAGAGATGATAATAATAACAATAAAACATCCCGAGAGGGTTGGGGCGCTCCTGTAGGGACTAGTGACAGCTGGAGGGGGGCGCGCTGCGGGCCTCGCGGGGCGCTGCCGGCGGCGGGGCCGGGGCCGGGCGCAGCTGGGGCCGCCCGGGCGGGAAGAGGCGTGGGGCCGGGCGCTGCACGCTGCGGGAGCACCCGGCGCGTCGGCGGTGCTGATGCCAGCCGTGTGCTTCCCGAGGGAACTACGAATTAATGCGGTTCTGTAGTGTTTTTTGGGGGTGGTGGTGTGGGCAAGAACATTTTTGGAAAATTTCCCTTATTAAAAAAAAATAGTAGAGGCCAGCTTTTGAGTGCACAAATCGTCTTTAGGGCTATGGATTCCCCCTGATAACATGAACCACAGGTGCATTTCACAGCCAACAGTACTGCAGTATATTGCAAGTTACAAACGTGGGATCTGCAAAAATGGTTACTGTATCAGTGTTTACTTTGTATCATTGATTTCTGTACTCATGTTTATTTGAGTTTATACTGAAGTAACATATTTCACAGTAGTCTTCTGATTGAATTTTCAGAAAAGCAGTGAAGTGGACGCTTAAAGCTTACTGGACTCTTCATAGTGAATATAGTACTAGTTACAAACTTTTTTTTTTTTTGTATAATCTTGCAAGGCTTTTCACAGGTAATAGTAAAACTTAGGTAATACCTGTGTGCTCCCACCTTGTACTCCTCAAGTATAGTACAGAAGATCCTTGGGCTGATTAGCCTGGAAACTCCATTTTTTTTTTTTTTTTCTTGTTGAAAACTCAATTGGAATGCGTGGGGGGAAGGTATTAAATTCATAATGCATTAAAAATTTACTGAAAGTGGCGATTATTTAAGAGGATGTCAGAAAGAATAATGAAATAACTTGAACTCTGTATTAAAGGTGACTAGTATACCTTAACAAAACAACCAAATATGCTGTTTTATTTTGTTTAATGGTGTTACTAGAAACAAGCTCTTACTTCCTTATACAGTATGAATAAAAACAAACTTTGTACCTAAACTAGCTAGAAAAGCTGCTTGTATACCCCTTTGGGGAAGTGACTTAAAAAAATAAATAAATTTGTATGTCTGTGGCTCTAGAAGAGGTGGAGCTGGGAAAGCTAAAGTTATTTTTGGGGGAAAGGGATTCTAGGAGGAGATGTAGGTTTTCTGCTTGCCATCTATGTCCATCTGAAGGTAAAAAGGAGGCAGCAGTGCTTGATGTGGTTCAGTATAATGGTGTGGGTTTCTTCATTTTTGTCTTTTAAAAGGAGCAAAGACTCATTTACTCCCAGTCAATCAAGAAAAAATGCCGGTAAGACTAGACTACCGAGGTATGATCTGTGCTAGTAATGAAAAAGATGGTTTGAATTACAAATCAGTGCAAATAAAATTTTTGATATGCTGGAGGAAAGGGCTGCCATTCGCAGGAACCATGCCAGGCTTGAAAGGTGGGCTTGCGCAAACTCTGTGAAATTCAGCATGGCCAAGTACAAAGTCTTGGACCTCAGTTGGGGCAATCCCAGGCACAAATCCAGGCTGGGCAAAGAGTGGGTTGAGAGACCTGATGAGAAGGACCTGGGGTTGTTGGTTGATGAGAAGCTTGATATGAGCCAACAATCTATGCTTGCAGACCAGAAAGCCAACAATACTCTGGGCTGCATGCAAAGCAGCATGTCCGGCAGGGCAAGGGAGTGGATTGTCCCCCTCTGTTCTGCTCTGATGAGATCCCACCTGGAGCACTGCATTCAGCTCTGGGGCCCCCAGCTGAAGATGGACGTGGAAGTATTGGAATGAGTTCAGAGGAGGGCCACAAAAAATGATCAAGGGGCTGAAGCACCTTTTATGAAGATGGGCTGAGAGAGCTGGGATTGTTAAGCCTGGAGCAGAGAAGACTCCAGGGAGACCTTATAGCAGCCTTCCAGTACCTAAAGGGGCCTACAGGAAAGCTGGGAAGGGACTCTTTGTCAGGGGTGTACTGTTAGGACAAAGGATAACGGCTTTAAAATAAAAGAGGAGAGAGTTAGATGAAATATAAGGAAGAAATTCTTCACCATGAGGGTGGTGAGGCCCTGGCCCAGGCTGCCCAGAGAAGCTGTGGAAGCTCCATCCCTGGCAGTGCCCAAGGCCAGGCTGGATTGGCTTTGGGTACAGAATCACAGAATTCTAGGGATTGGAAGGGACCTTGAAAAATCATCTAGTTCAGTTCCCCTGCCGAAGCAGGAATCCCGAAATCACGTCACATAGGAACGCAAACTGGCAGGTTTTGAATGTCTCCAGTCTCATCGCCTAACTCTCCAACCTGTCGAGGTCCCAATGGATGGCAGCACAGCCTTCTGGTGTGTCAGCCAGCCACTCCTCCCAGATAAATGTCATCAGCAAACTTGCTGATGGTGCACTCCATTCCCTCATCTAAGTCATCGATGAATATACTGAACAATACTGGTCCCAGTACCAACCTGTGAGGGACTCCACTAGATACAGGACTCCAACTTGACTCCGTCCCATTAACCACAACCCTCTGTCTTTTTCCCTGCAGCCAGATCACAGTCCATGTCACTACCTAATCGTCCAGACCACACTTCCTCAGTTTAGATGTGAGGATGCCTTGGGAGACGGTGTCAAAGGCTTTACTGAAATCACGTTTCACTATGTCCACTGCCTTTCCATCATCTATCCACCTGGTCTGGTGGGAGGTGTCCCTGCCCATGGCAGGGGGTTGGAACCGGGTGACCTTTAAGCTCCCTTCTAACACAAACAATTCTATGAAATAGTTCTGTGTTAGATAATTAAATTGATGCATATTCACACACACAAATAATTGAAGATGGGCTATATTAGAACTCTTTTTTTTTTTTTTTTTCTGCTTTGGGTCATTTTGTTGAATTTAACAGAACTGCACAATTAGAATTTAGCTCCTGGTTTTGTACTAGTAGTATGTAAACTGGAGTATTTTCGTAAAATTTAATAGCCTAGTTTGAGCACATTTCACATTACAGCTGGTGGAAGAGATTTCATTTTTTTCCACATCATTTTGTGCTGTCACAAGGACTGGAGGTGGGAATGAGTTCCCAGTTTGTTTGTTTTTTTTGTCATTATTTTTGTTTGCAATGAAATGGGCAGGAAAAAATTAAGTTGCTTTGGCAAACAATCGTGATCTCATGCCAGCCCTGGGGATAGGCTGGCATGCGACAACAGTGAACAGCCACATTCTTAGCTTGGTTTGGCAACATGTTTGCTTGTTTAAAAGTATGCCTGTTGTACTAGGGGAAACAGACTAAGGTTGTCAGGGAAATTGCTGGCATTTGTATTTGTTAGTCCTTAACTTGGACATTGTTTTCTTAACACTGGAAATATCGGCTGCATAGGAAACAGTTAAGTGCTTGAAAGTGTCGGGTCTGATTGGACATAGCTGTCATAGCTTTGCTGAACCCAAAGACTCCTCCGGTTGTTCATCATCTTCAATTTTCTGGGGGTTTAAAACCGGGCTTTTGTCCAGAAGTTCATGCTATGAGAATGGGAGACAGTGGTTATAAACTGGAACAAGAGAGATGCTGACTAGGTATGAAGGGAAAAGATCATTTGAAGGGTGATCAAGCTGTGGTTGACCAGAGACACTTGGAATATTGATCCTTGGGTGTTTTCATGGCCTGCAAATCTGGACAAAGCCTTGAGCAGCTTGGTTTGAATCTTATCTTGACCCTGCTTTTTGAGGGTCAATATAGAATTAGGACTAGAGACCTGAGATCCTTTCAAATGTGATGATACAAATCAGTGCTTGAAAAGAGATGGTATAACAGGATATGTGGTGTTTCCTGGCTATTTGAATGCTGTCTAGCTAGAAGTTACTGTCGTCAATATTTTTGTCTGAATTGTGTTTTATAATATATCCTCTTGGTTTTGTATTGGCATAAATAGTAGTATTTCTGTGCATATAGTGGCTAAGTATCATGCTAAAAGCATGCTCCTTTACACCCAAGTTAATTTCAGGTTTGTGTGTTAGTTGTTCAGTAATAGATGCTTCACTTAGCTACAAACTTTATTTCTGAAAAGGGCTGTGGTGTGAGTATCATGCTGTCTTTAAAAGTAGATTGAGAGAGAGAGCTTGTATAACATGGGATAAAAAAATCAAAACCTTAGGGGTAAGAGAAAGGTTATTTAATTGGAATGCAAGTAGATCTGATGATGTGGTTTTGATGATTCACCCTAAAAGGAGCAACTCATACTTTAGTTTAAAAGTAGAAATCATTTATGCTTCATATTTAAGTCTTTTTAAACAGTGTGAGCTTTGAGATGAATTAAAAAGTATGGACCCAGGATTCTGACTAATGTGCTACAAACTAGTGTCAAAAAGTGGAATAAAAGCCTTATCAATGAGCTTAAATGCAGAAGTAAACTGAGTGTGCTTGGCAGTTGGGTGGAGTAACATAGCTAGGAAACATACGTCAGGGCAGGAATGCAGGGCAGAAATGAGCTGTCAGTAGTATCGGTCATTGTTGGGCAGTGCTCTGGAGGAACACCATCTTGTTTACCTCAGGCTGTTGGGTGTCATTCTCCCGGGGAGAGAGATTGTGTTTTTTGCACAGAAAAGAACACATAAGAAAAGACTCATAATTCATGAATTATGAATCATGTTAAGGAAAGATTTTGGCAATTGAATAAAATACATTTGAGATCATAGCGTCTCAGTAAAATCAGTGAATGCCTGTAGAGGATTCTTGCTTCAAGTATATGCCTGAAATACAACTGAAATATGTATGTTTTAGAAGGCGCTTGGTGTGCTTAGATCAAAGCCAAGATATTCCAGCAACTGAAGAGTGGTATTGATGTCTTAAAAAAACTTGCTTATGTTGCAGAAAAGGATACTGATCAGGCACTAATTCTAATATGGTAGAACAGGACACAGCGCTGACTAGCTTTAGCTTGTAATGTGAATTGATATTGACACTTTAAATGAAGTGATACTTACAGTGATAAGCCTATCTGTTTGTGGTAATTAAACTTCCTGGACTACTACTTGTAAGACAAAACTGTAGAGCTATTCTATATGGTACAGGAAGCTTTGCAAACAAACCAGATTTCACTGAGGCAATGCGGAAGAGGATTACCATGAAAACTAACAGTGTGCATATCATACTGTGGAGCGGTGCTTTCATCATACAGGAGTGATGCTTTCTGAGAGTTGAAGCATTGTGGTGTCCAACATCCTAGTTAGAGTACAAACTTTTGTTTTTGTATTGCAAATAGTCTGTTAAGCATTAATGATATTGTGATTGCTGATGACCCAGTAGAAGGAAGAGGTTAAGATTAAAAGATGTTGGACAGATTACAAGAAGACTTCATGTTTTCCACATCAATTGCAATTCTTTAGGGGTAAACAATAATGGCTAATAAAATTGTTCTAATTCTTTTCATCCCTGCCCAATTCTAGAAGCCATATAGAAGAAAAAGATGTCCGTTGCTGCTGAAGCAACTGACAATTTCAGTTGGTTATTCATCAGTTTACTTGTTTAACCTTAAAACCACAAGAAGTTAGGAAATGACTAAAATGAATGGTTTTACATAGTTCCTTACAACTTGCATGCCATGATCATTCTTTAAATTCAGTATCTTTTATCATTTAATAACTTCATTTTGGAGGAAATAACTTTACCATTATAACCGTTTATAAGAGGACAGAAGATGATTTTTAGAGAACATTAACAATTGAAAGGCTTTCCCTGTCTGTGTACTAACTTAAAAGTTTCAAGTAGACAAAACTAATTTGGACCAGGATAAACTTACACATTACTTTGTATCAAACTCATCACTTTCTTGAATGAAGTAGCTTTTTCCTACAGTTTTAGTAGAGTAAGCATCTGTAGATCTCCTGATTTCAAGCGTAACTTTCTAGTAGGTAAATAAACTGAATCTTGCTGGACAAAAGTAGTAATAACAGTTTGTAAAGCTTGTTACCTACTAATTGATTGTATGGAGGAAAGGGATGACAATCAATGAAATGCTGAAGTAGTTGCTTATTTTTTCAGAAAGTTTATTTAATTATTTTTTTCAGAAACCTAGCCAATGTCTGTGACTTTGAAGAGACTGAGTGCTGTTTAGGCCTAGAATGTTAAAGGTGGCCTTAAAAATATTTGTTCAAAGGCAGAGAAAAGAAGACTATCAGCTATTCTTGGACAGCATTGCTGGCCTAGTCTCTGCGCCCACCTCAGTGCTATCCTGACTGTTCTGTTTGGCACTAGTGAGATGAAGAGACTGATCCAGTCAAAAATCTCCTGTGTTCATTTTCTTCTTTGTTTACTATAATTCCTTTTCCTTAAGTTTATCTAAGTTCATCCATTACCACTATTAAATATGATCAACTGCTTGTTAGTCATCTTGTGATAGTTTGTGATGCAAAGTACTTTGGCCAGGAGAAATTTTAGTTCTGTAGTCATTATTCTTTCAGTTAGTAGTGTGGCAAGAGTTAATGATGGTTATAAGAATATTGATCTTCGAGGATGTGTGGTTTTTTTTTGATGAGGGTAGCGCTTGTGAGGAAC
Source organism: Stictonetta naevosa (assembly GCA_011074415.1). NCBI lineage: Eukaryota > Metazoa > Chordata > Aves > Anseriformes > Anatidae > Stictonetta > Stictonetta naevosa. Next base: position 5,684,020 of record CM021700.1, read on the forward strand.
AAATACTAAGACAATGTGAGGTTCAGTAGATACTAGGTTCTAGTATCAATGTGAGGTTCTAGATACATGTAGTTACTTCTTGTACAGTATACTTTCTTTTTGCTTTTCTGTTACGTTTTGGTTCTTCATATTCTGCTGTTATATACTTGTATAGCTATAGAATTGAAGTTGCTTAAAAATAACTGTCTTCATAATGGAACTGAGCTGGATGTTTGCATTTCATTGCATGAGGAGATGAGAACAAGGCAATTATTAATCTTAGTTACATGCAGTGTTCCAGTTGCATTGCAGTAGGGAAGTGTTTGCTTAAGGAAGAAAAAAGAAGAGTTTTTGGGACTGCAGTGGTCATCAGTGGGGTAAATGGGGAAAATAATCAAATTCTATTTCTTAGTGTATTTCAATTGTCAAGCTAAGCATATATGCTGATGCCATATACAGCTAGTTTTTTGAGCCACACACAGAATACCATTGCAGAGTTGCATTTATTTTGGACTTAATTTTAATTTCAAGTGTAATAGTCTTGGCAATTAATACTTTAGTGGTCTTTCTTGAATACCATTGTATTTATGAAAAAAGAACAGGAATACGGATAGTTGAGTGTCAGATATATCTCATGCTTTGCTTAATAGGAGGCTTAGCTTTTGAAGTGAAGCTTTCTTAAGCTTCATTTACTAAAATACTAGACATGAGAAGTTCATCTGAATAATTTTAAAAATCTTTTAAGATAGCCACACAGCTTTCTGTACATATATTTTGTTCCTGGGGGGAAAAAAGTGCCAGGTATGCTTTATAAGAGAAATGTTCATGTGTTTGCTATTGTACTGGTATTGGGCAGGATCGCTTGTCAGTATCAGCATATTATGTTTACTGCACCTAGAACAAGCAAGTGAATTAGTTTTGGTTTGGAAGAAAATCCGGAAGTGTTTTTTTTCCTGGGAAAATAGACTGAAATCACTTGTTAGATTAATCACTTCAATAGTCATTGGATCAACTTCTGGGACGCCATTACAAGTGAATGCAGTAAAGCTCCTGGTGTGGTAAATGGATCGTTTAAATGCTTATTGAGCTGACTGCATGTTTCTTGCTTTTCTGCCAACAGTGCCTGTTGGGGCCATATTAAGCCCTGTATCTCTGCGGCTTGTTTTTAAAAAATACATCTACTTGACTTCTGAGCTCTGAGTTTTAAGGAACTTGACCTTTTTTTTTTTTTTTTTTAATACTATTATTGTGGAGTGCTTTTGAAAAAAAAAAGTTCTGGAATGCTTATATTGGAAAAAACATGTTAAAGCAATTCTTGATATATTAAGTGCTGTCTCGATCTCAATTTGATGCTTGCACACAAGCTATGAGTTGAGCTTTTTTGCTTTCAATGTAGCATCAGTACAAAGCTAGTTTGCTAGATAGCAACACCTGGTGTGCATCAAATTGCTGTGCATCTTCCTTCCCTGTCCTGTGCTGTCCTGAGTGCAAGCAGCTGATCTTTTCATTTAGGTACATTGTGGAGCTGGTCAGATTGAGTAAAAGCTATTATAAAGCTATTGAGTTTGGTCAATTAAGAGTAATGAGAATAAGCCACCAACTTTTACCTCCCATTTCCTAAAGAGACTTTTTTAACTTTAGAAGGCTTATCTTCACTTTTACTGAAGTGGGGTCTTAGTCTGTTTTTACTCTTTTATAGACTTGCAGCCCTTCTAATTACAATCATATGCCTTTAACCTGGGGTTAATCCTTTGTTGCAATTTAGGTATTTTTTTTAAGATGAACACTGACTGGATAACTTTGAGAGAGTTCTTCTGATACTAGTTCTTCTTGAGATACTGATTTGATTTGAAAAAATTTTCTAGTCCTTATGCACAAACCTTGCTTATTGTTTTTCATTCCTACTTGCTTCCCATTTGGCAATGCATGAAGGTACATATAGTCTAATTATCCCTGTGAAGTGACAGTCTCAGTTTCTGTATACTTTCCTTACTGCTATATGCAGAAATAGTTTTGGGAAGACTCTTAACTGAGTATGCTGTTGGTTTCCTGGAACACCTCTTGCTCTTGTGAGTGCAATAGACAGTGAAATAAATATCACAGTCTACTTGATGATTCCTTTGCTATCATTTGAAGAGAGGATTAAAAAAAAGTAGAACGTTGCTGTTGGGAGAGAATTTATATACTTAACAATAAAGCAGAAGACCCATAGTAAGTTGCAAAAGCTAACAAAGCCCATACCATGAAGAATCACATCAAATATTGGGCAGCTCCTTGAAAATTGAGAAATTTATGATAGACTTTGAAGAAGTGAGAGCATGTATATTTGTTTTTAATATTTAAAAACAAAGCAAACCACACCACCAAAATACCACAGAACTCAGCCAACCAAAAACACAGCTTGCAAAGGAACTGGCAGTGGAAGGGATGCAGTGAACCAAAGGAGTGGGAATTACCCTCGAACACTATTCATTTTGTCTGTACCCAGTAATTGTGGACTATGGTCACAGTGGTCATGTCAATAACTCCTTAGAATATTGTTCTGTCTTCCAAGACAATTCCTAGCAAAGAGCAAATGTTTGGTTGGCCAGTATCTGGTACCTTCATAAACAAGTTGATTGATTGTAAAGTGACTTTTTTTTTTCCATAATAAATTTGATAATACATTTAATGGTAAAACGTGGGAAAATGAGTAATGCTGCTATAGCAATGGACTTTAGCTTTTCCTTGAAGAACAGAAATTATAGGTTCAGTAGTAACCAGCATGCATAGACTGCAGTGCAACTCAGTAGTCAAAACAGTGGGTTAAACTGAATTTACAGCTGCTGAGATACAAGCAGGGGCTTTCTCCTCCTTTTTGTATTCTTTCCTGTTTATAGCAGCTTCCTGAGAAGATTGTTTGTCCTACAGGGAAGTAGGAAATGAAGTAGCATGTGAATACAGAGGAATTATATTGTACATAATAATGAGGAAGCCAGTAGGATCATTTGACTACAGTACTGTTGAGAGTTCATGTTAAGAAGGAGCAGGAATTCATGATTCCAGGTGCTTGTAATGGGTTATGAGGAAAGTATTAAATGCTGCTAGAGGACAAGGTAAGCAAACAGATAAGTTTGTCATAATACTGAAGAGTGGTGTGTGCTTAAATTACCCATGTGAATGTTATTAAATCTTTACTGTGATTTCATGAAACAAGTATTTTAATATAAAATGTTAACTGATAGGATTACTGTTTATCTCAAAAGTCATTCAGGAATTAGCTTCAATCTCAGTACACTGTGAACTAACCTTAATGGAGCTACTGTTTTGTCAAGCTTTTTCTGAAGTTCAAATAGGAATGCACAGATTAGTCATTTAAAAGATCAGAAGAAAATCATACCCAGTTTACAGATGGAAACTTTATCAAAGCCTACTGCTGTACCTTTACCTGTGTAGTTTGGGAATGGCTACACCAATCTGTAAATAAGTTGAACGTACAAAGTGCTATATAAAGAACTCACCAGTCATGTAGCATACTGGTATAAACTGCTGATCCCGTGCTGCTTTAATGAGAACTTGTCTGATATGGTTGATGTAGAAACTTGGTGGAAACTATTTGGTTTCTAGTAGTAGCTCTGGAAAATGTCAAAACTTATTTTTATCTTCCTTTGCATTGGCTAATGTGAAAACTGTCCCTTTCTAATAGGCTTTCTGATTTTTTTTACAATTGTCTAAGCTGATCCAACTGGTGGCTTTCCCAGTGTCACCCTTGCCCTTGTGTCTCACAACCAGTAATTTTATTGGCTTAAACTGCTGTGGAGCTACAGCTTTTAATTTTGCTCTAGTTTTAAAGCTTACTTATGAACATCAATGACTCATTGTCTGAAACAAGCTTATTTTGAGCTACAAATAACAAAAGTTTCTTGAAGGAGTTGAAGAAAATTCATCTAAGTTTCTTTACAGTTGCTATTTTCATCTTCTGAATTAACTTGCTTTTTGGCAAAAGCTTTTTTTTATGTCATCTGGAAAAATGCTGATTCTTGATTAGTCCGTTTGCTTTTGGAGTGTTAATAGTGTTCTGTCAAATCAGACAAAAATAAGGAAGCCATTTTGGTTTCTCTCAACCTCCTGTTGAAGTCAGACCAGAAAGCTTCCTAGGATCTGTGTATTCCCCTTGCACAGGGATGGAGTGTGGAGGTACACCTTTCCTTCATCCCTTGAGGATCAGCAAATGGCATTTGTGAGGGCCACTGTACTCTATTAATGTGCCTCCAGCCTGTGTCTCTCTTCCCTCCTATCCGGGAGCAATGCTGATGCGTTCAATGTTCTAGCTCTATCATTAAAGGCTTGGTGCCCTCTGCTGTTAATAATGACCAACCACCCTGGGCGACCTTCTGGCTTTTACATGGAGCTGTATATCTTATTTTCATAGTATTGCTCAATTTTAAATGATCAGTCTCCTCTTGAATGTGGGAAGAAAGTACAGTAATCAGGGAATGCCAGAGAGCTTCCTGCAACCAGGTTGAGAGGATGGCCATAAGCTAAAATACACTTTTCATTGAGCCAAGTTTTCCAATGTCTCTTTCAGGTATTGAAGTAAAAAAAAAAAAAAAAAAAAAAAAAAAGTCATCTTCTCTTGACTTTCTGATTTTTTTAAACTAAGAAGGTCAAGTTTCAGTTTGCTTCACCTGAAATTGTAGCCTGTGGTCAGAAGAGGGTATTACAGTGCACTGTGATTTTGCTGAGTGGCAAGCAGTAGAGTAAAAATTACTTGTAGGTTTAGAAGCTACCCAGCTGATTAATCACTGTTCCATTATATATATGTGGTAAACTGTGAGTTGGTTTTAATTTTATTCTTGTGGCAGAAGTGAGAATCTTGAGTGTAACAGCTCTGAACACAGAGAAGTACTGTTTAAATATAATACAGTGTTTATGAGTTATCTTTGCAACTTAGAATTCGTGGCCAGCTCCCATGTGATCTGGAATGCTTTGCTAATACAGAAATTAGAAAAAGATCAAAAATATATACTTGCTGTGATTTTAACATTAAAAGCTAATCATTTCGTATCATTTAATTATTTAAATGTTGATAATATTACTTCAGTAGTCTGAACTGAGCTTTGATGAGGAAATCATGATCTTTATACCAATAGATGTGGTGTGCTGTTGTAAAAATTTCTTTGCAGTCCCTATTAGGACATGAGCAAGGTTGAAACTGACCTTTTAAGATAAAAGAATTGACTGGTGCAATTGCATTAGTATATGCTGTTCTTTTTTGGAGTGCCTTATTGTGATTTGTCTGTAGTGGGATACTAACAGCAATACACTAAAACTGGGTGGAGTAAATATTTTTAATTATTGGTGAAATGGAAAGGCATTCTATTTGAAAAAAGCTCTGTCACTTAATTTCACCTTCACTGATAAGACTTAGATGTAGGTAAATCAGTAGGAATTTGTGCTTTGATAAAGGAATTGGTGAAGTTCCATAGTTTGTGCTAATATTAACAAGCAGGGAGGAAAAGAGATGATATGCTGACCTCTTAAATTTTGTGGTTTTATGTATCAATATTAATATATTTTATTTGCAAATGTTTAATCATAAAGGTTTTTGCAAAACCTTTTGCCTATGAGATACTGTTAAAATCAGGAAGTTTGTTTTTTTAGCAAACTTGGAAAGGATTGACCTCTTTTAATCTTGTAATACTGTGGCCATCTTATTGGGGGTTGAAAGACTAATGCTAGAGGACTGACTGCAAACACTGTGATATCTCAAGCTTTCTTCTAGGGAGGTAAACTACTTTTCATTTCGGTTCTTAAATCAGTCTGAAAGCAATAGTTACAAGATAGCGTGATTTGCTTCTTAGTGTAAGAGACTGTCAAAACTGTGTGTCAGTGAGAATCTATGGGCATATAACTACCTTCTGCCTCCAGCTAGTTTCACTTCTACCTGTAAAATGTGTTGCTTATCTTGAGTAGGTATTGGCAGCAGTCTAGCTTGTGCACCATAAGGAGTTCAGAGAAGTGGGGTTGATGTCTGGGGAAAAAAAAAGTTGTTTGGTATCTTGCTTTAGTATTCAGTATTTTGCCCAAAGGATTTTGAGTGACAAATGTAATATAAATGTGGAGATGGAGTAGATTATCCTGCTGGAGGTTCTGGGAAAGATTGACAGTACTTAAATATAGGGGTAGGGGGGAATGTTTCTAGTACAAGTGATTGCTTACTTCTTGCTTACATAGATGTCTCTGGATTGAAATCATGGTTGAATTTTACTTCTCTTGGACTTACTGGTGAACAATCTTCATTAAGAAACTGTACTGGAATAAAGAAATCATAGTTTTGATTTCAAGTTTAGAGTATTAATTCTTCTTTTAAATCCATTCTAAATCCACACAGGGAAACTAGAGGAGAACTGTAGGGTGGAAGAAGGAGGTCTGAGATGTTGCAGTTATGAAGGAGAAGGATTGGTGTAAATATCTGGACTAGAAAGACATTTTATTCTAGCTGTCTCTGCTGAGTCTGGCTGGGATGGAGTTAATTTATTATTACTATTATTATTATTTTGTAGCACTCCTTGTGGTGGTGTGTTCTAGATTTGTGATCAAAACAGTGTTAACATACTGGTGTTTTAGCTTTTTCTGAACAGTGCTTACAGTGTCAAGTTTTCTGTTGTTGTTGTTTCTTAGTGTCTCTTTCCAGCAGCCAAGGGCAGGGACACCTCCCACCAGATCAGGTTGCTCAGGGCTTCGTCCAACCTAGTCTTGAGCATCTCCAGGGATGGGGCATCCACAGTTTCTCTGAGCAGCCTGTGCCAGTGTCTCACCACCCTCTGAGTGAAGAATTTCCTCCTAACGTCTAATTAACTCTCCCCTCTTTTAGTTTAAAATCATTCCCTCCCCTTGTCCTGACACTGTCTGCCTGAGTAAAAAGTTCTTTTCCATTCAAGTTTTGAAGTGTGAACCTATTGTCTCTCCTTCATGCCTTGACCCTTCTTCCAGTATTTCTGTGTTCTTGCACATTTATTTGTCTTCAGAAATGTAATAATGGCAACTGTAGCTGAGACAGAAAGTGGAATTAAAACCACTATTGTGTATTAACATCTTCCACCAGGGGAAATAAAATAGTATATGGTATATGTTGAACAGTTACAAGTCCATTTCCACTAATATTGAACTTATCTGCTATGTTAACAGCATAACGTTATAATCAACTGCCAAAAAGTTCTAGTGCTACACCAAGGGACATTCCTTATTTATAGTCACTTTTCATCAGTAGTTGCCTTATTATAAACTGCTTCCTATATGGAAACAATGGAATGCAGACCTCTTCACAGGGCTGTAGAAGTTATCAGAGGAATTGTGGGTCTGAATTTATTGCTTGGATGAGCCTAAATAAAACCACTGTAAAAAATCTGAGGTCAAATGATTTATTTCTACATGGTATAGTACCCGTAGAAATATTTCCTCTTCGCATTTAGGAGTTCTTTACATAAGTGGACCCTTATTGCAAGTGGAGCTGTTAATCAGTTCACATTAACCAAGGGAGTACAGTATATTTAGAATAACTTAAAACCCAGCCAAATGTTTGTTGACTCATGTGGCATAGGGTGTTGACAAAAGCACCTTGAACGATTTGGCTGGTGAGAGCATAACCAAGGAGCACAGAATCCTTCTGCCCAAGAAGGATTGCTGATTAGAACCAGTGACTTGCAGGGCTGTGTCATTGACCCATTACTGCACTTTTTCAGATACAGCAATTGTTTTTGGTTTTGTTTTTTTTTCCTCCTTAAGTTCTACACCATTACCTATTCATAACTGTTTAGTGTAAATTAAGTAATGCGAATTAACCTACTCTTCCTTGATATGGTTGTTGATAAGGGTAATGCAATAAAGATTGACTTCTTGGCTGTGAATAAAGATATGACACTTGTGATCTGTGTCAGCAGGTTTTTACTACTGTTAGTGAAAAAGTGAGAATAGGGAGGCATAGATAATAGTGACTGGTTTTAACATTACTTCTTCAATCAATTTATGGTACTCACTATTGATAGTATTGAAGTGAATTTAGGAGATGAGACAGTGTGAAAATGATACAAGGATCAAAAAGCCTTAGCACAGTAAATTCTCATCTCTCAAATCTCAACATCTGTCAAAACTGAGACTGTCATAGCTATTTGCTGATTCAGCTTATTCAATGTTTGTCTTGGAAAGCTGTTTAAAGAGAGATTGCATTTTTGTTTGTTTTTTGGTGAAATAGTAGAGGTGTTTGTTATACAGGTTGCAGTTTTGTAAGTTAACTGATTGAAAGACAAGGTGAGAGGGGATATAAGCCTGTTTTTTTCAATAACATACATCAGGTTCCATGCTACATAGTTGTGCTTGTGTTAGAATACTTCCTGAAATTTTGTGTGGTTTTTAAATGTTAGGATAGATGGAATATATACTTTATTCTAAAACAGTAGGTAATTTTGTCTTGTTTCTTTGATTTGTGTGTGTCTTTTTTTAATAGAATATCCAAATAAAAACTTTGGCAGATGATGTGGTAAGGTCTTCGGAATATCTTAATTTGCAATGATAACTACACACTGCATGCTATTTTATTCCAAATGTTGTGGACAATATAACATGTTCTTATAAGGATATTAAGTATTGGATTTTAGAAAAATTAGTTACTCTACTTAAGGACCTTCATTTGTAACTTCAGATAAATAAAGTTGTTAAAGATGCTTCTCCAAATTGTTATCGTTAACCATATTCTAAATGCTTTGGTAATACTGTAGATGTGTTTAAACTTTCTGGAAGTAACTGGTGTTACTTCTTTTGGCCTTCTTTTTAACAGTTAAGGGTCTGCAGTGTTTCTTTGAAGTTAGTTACTACATGATGCAGGTGGAACTATTTTGGCTAATAATAGCACACTCTATGTTGAACAACTTGGTATTCAATAGCACCAAGGAGATAATTTTGAATACTTGCATATACTTGATATTATTTCATAATTTCAAAATAGATTGCAGTAAAACTATCAACTTCTATTTTCTATAAATGATAGTTAAGCCATGCTGGCTATTTAGTTAGGCATTGCTTCCATACCTGAAGTGAAGAAACTGTGCCTCATAATCATATGTAAGATTCATTTATGTCTTTAAAGTGATCTTACATCACAATCTGATTAAACAAATTTATTGTTAATGATATGTATTTCAAATGGATCACAGTACAGTGAAATTGATCATGAATTACTTCTTCATGACTGCTGAAAGGGCACTTTAATGTAAGTGAGGAGTAAAACTGCATTTGATGTATATTGGTTATTTTTGGGTGTTGTTTTGCCAACATTATGTTACATATTGTAGCCTTTTCAGTAGGGTATGTCCTAATTTTAATTTCAAAGAAGCATAACCATTCTTGTAAGGGAAAAATGTGATTAGTGTAAAATGGTTGCATTTTAAAAAAAATTGACAATATCCTTTTAGGTAATGTGTTTCTGTCCACAAATGTAAGACTTCTAAGGGAAAAAAAAAAGAATCTAAACCCACTCCTCTCAAAACCACAAACACAAAAAAATAACTTCCCAAAAGTTCAAAGGACATGCAGCTTATCTGGGGATACTTCTGGTTCAAAAGTCTACAACAGTCTCAAATAGGATCTCAAAGCAAAACCCACAAACAAAAAGAAAACCCTGAAACAAACAAACAAAAAAACCACCACTACCATAACAAAATGAAACAGGAAAAATAAATGAACAACTGCTCTTGCTTGTCTTCAAAAGCACTTAATCAAATTTCTCCCCTCCAGATTGGACTAATTTAAAATTAATCTGTTTCCTACAAATTTGGATTTTTCACACCTCACATATGTTAATTATAGACAACATAAATTTTATTTATATGTCTTGATAGATATTGCAATAAACACTATGAATGATACTGGTAACCCTACGTAAGCTGCTGGTAAATGAAAGCACATCTTAATAAGGCTGTTCTTTGCCTAAAACAAATATACTAGTATTTGTTGATGCAAATTGTTAATTTACAAAATTTCTATACATATAACATTCCATTCATATGTTTATATATATATACACCTATCTATAAAGATGGTTTTACTGAAGTAAAAAATTTCTAAGTCTGTATCTAACTCTATTACGGATAGAGTTAGATAGTAAATAATACAATAACAAATGGCCTTATAAGGAAGGTGTGCTTGTTGATTGTTTCCAGTATTAACAAATTAACTGAATAAGCATGATTAAAAAAAAAGTATGGGGGGGTGGCTATAAGGCATAAACCAAGTCAATGTTAACCAGTGAAATGTCATGGCAAACTATATGGTATGCTTTCACTAAAGTCCTTTATGTGTATTTAACTATGGATGGCTGCTTTCGTGTGAGTAATCTTTTACCTGGCTTTTTAAAATTACATGCTAATTTCAGGAGTCTGTGCTCAAAAGCACTTACAGGAGTTGTGAACTAGGAGCATTAATTCCTCTATGAACTTTATTTTACTTCAGCAGGATTTTTTTTATAAGCCTGATGAACTTGAGTGGCTTTTTCCCAACGCTGTCTTTTTCAGTTGTCCTCCAAAGGCTTTTATAGCTCTTCAGGTGAAGGAACGTTGGACATGACCTTTGTGGTACCATGTTTACTCACTATGAGAATAATTAGGGAGTAATGACAGAAGATCAACTCGAGATTTTGAAATGCTAAAAATTTAATGTAGATGGTATACTTTTGAAACTTTTAGAAGTCATATCACATTTGCATGTAACCTGTTGTGAATCTACCTGAAATGTTTTTTTTTTCTATGAGAACTAATCTCTGAATGTAAGAGAATTATTACTTAAAGTAGTTTGAATTTTATCTCTGCTGCTGAGATGAACTAAAAATGTGTGTATTACTATCATGTAATTGAGTTAATGTCTCTGTTTTCACGTTTCTGTTTGTCTCTGCTTATTTTTAAATGGATATCTTTACAGCGTGACAGAATAACAAGCTTCAGAAAATCAGCAGTGAAAAAAGAGAAACCTCTTATTCAGCATCCTATCGATGCTCAACCAACTATAAGTGAAATCCCACTTTCCCAGGCACTCGTTGATGAACGTTGCATGAACTTATCAGAAAAAGAAGTTATGGATCTCTTCGAAAAAATGATGGTAATATGACATGCCAAATTGTTTTATGACGTTTTCATGTTATTAATGTAGTAGTAAGTTTAAAATGTTTTGGAAGTTCTGGTATGTAAACAGCTGAATAACTCTGAGTGATGGGATCCTTTCTATACAGATTTCTTAGACTACTTCTTCAGAGAAAATAAAGGGAAAAAGGAGAAAAAAAAGTGGGAGAAACTAGGGATTATTTCATTAAGATAATCTCTGTATGCCTTAGTTGTGGTAGTTAGACACTGCTGTTGAGGGATTGTTTTTAATAAACTTAAGTAAATACCTTTGGAAAATAATATTTTCCATTAATTCTTAATTATATAATTATTCAAAGCTGAATTTTATATAATCCTGATCATTTTTTCTTAGGTGAACTTGTTAAGGTTTGTGATTCCACTCACAAGCATGCTTTCTATTAGTAGTTTAGAAACAAACTTTATAAATAGATGTGTACTAATTATGTCTTGCACATTGCTGTTGGTACACAAAGCATTAAGAAGGGCAACCTTTTGAGATTGCTTTAAGTAGTGTTTTCTGTATCATTCTTGAAAATTGTCATAAATCTCCACACAGCCAGCATGGCCTAAGAACTGTCCCATTCCATTGCATAGTTTTCTTCTCTTTAATGAAGCTCGTTTGAAAGACTGGATGATTTTTGCTTGATTTGCTTGTTACATTAAAGGATTCCTTTTTAACTTTTCCAAGTAATGTTAATTGAAGAAGACAATAGACCAGTCTTCCAGAGACTAGTGGTTCTCTGAAAAAGCTATTGACTAGTAAGTTCTCGCAGTAGCATTGAATGGTTTTAACTGCTAATCTGATGTAACCTTGATTTTTAATGGCAAGACAGTCATGGCTAGTAACAGCTGCATTTTTTATTTAATTATTAAGTTGAAGCAGACGTTTATACATATCACATATCTAGTAGGGTATTTGGATTTTCAAGGTTGTTTTAAATACATCAGTTGGAACATACTCACATCTACCCCAGTGGCAAGCTAATAGTACACATAATCTGAGCCTTCTGGGTAGAAGCAGTGTTGCAAGAACATTGTTATTTGTAATAAAATTTGTGTTTTCATTAAAAAAAAAAGGCACAGGAATGTGATGAGAGTTGATACTTATGTAATGAGTATTGTCGTCTGTTTTTATTTTTTGAGCAAAATTTCATTAATGGCAATTGCTTTCAATGCAGTCGTATTTTTGACGAACCCTTGAAAATAGCAGGCACTTTAAGGGACAGAATTAGGTTAGAAAATCAGATCAGAATAAAACTGACTAAAGCAGATATGCTGGAAAAACTCACTTCTGCTTAAATTTTGTACAAGAAAAAGAGTATAAAAATAGGAAAACCAAAAATATTAAATAAAATCCCGATGGTCTCTTTCTTTACAGGAAGACATGAATTTAAATGAAGACCGTAAAGCTCCTTTAAGAGATAAAGACTTGACCACAAAACGTGAGATGGTTGTCCAGTACATTTCTGCAACTGCCAAATCTGTAAGTAGTTGCCTCTTCCAAACAGGTGAAACTAATAAGCTTAGCTTTGTGAGGGTTATGCATATGAAGATGAAACTTCCTTTTTTGTTTGTTTGTTTGTTTGTTTGGATTTACCTTCTAAGAGTGGTAGGAGGGGAAAAAAAATCTGCTTAGTAGCATACTTTGAAAACTCCTGCAGCTGTGTGTGAAGTGTTTGTATTTGAGTTGCTGGGCAATGTGAAAAGTTGCTGCTTCATTGTAAACCACAATAAATTTCAAATTCACTGATGTAGAGTAATGGATAATAGAACTAGAAAATATTTTTGTGCAATTTGTATGATTTTTTTGGAACCAAAAGTACTTGGAAAGGACAGCATGACTTTATGATTTAAGTAACGGCATACATACTTGATGTGCAATTTGCAGTGTTAGACAACCAAAATATTGAAATTACTTAGAAATAAAGTCAATATTTTAGCTTAATTTGAATATATAGCTGGCTTGAAGATTGTGTTAAATATTCTATTAATCATTTGATATACTATGAAGGTAGTGAAAAGATGGTCTTAAAGTACCATGGTCTTTTCACTTTCCTGTAGTGAAAAGATGTTCTTGAAGTACCATTTGAAACTGTTTTCAAGTAGAAAAGTATTTTTCAGACCTTTTATTTGTGTTGGCTATTGTCTGTACTGAAAGGTGACTGATTAACCCTTAGTTGATGGATCCTCTGTGGAAAATTTTTGTAAATGTCTATTTTGGGGTAATGGGAAGCAAGTGTAAGAGAGCTAGTATATGCTTAAACAGCTGTTAGGGTGTGGCAACGTCATCTCGAGTGCTGATGAGCTACAATTTATATTCTTCAGTAGTAGGAATATTAGTACTAAATAGTTATAAAATAGTAATGCTTTTTCTGTGTTAGAAAATAAACTATGGCAATATACAAAAAGAACTATAGAGTTCTTTTATGTAATAAGAGAATACATCACAAGACTACATGAGTATTGCACAAAACACAAATGCAAATGGATGTGGTTTCACTAGAAATAGTTTGTATCCTGATTTGTGCCATTGTTTGCTGTATATATTGTTGCTGTATACATTGTTTGCTGTGTATAGAGCTTTAAAGAACTACAATAGTACTGAATTCTAAGGAACTGAATTAATTGCAATATTGTCAGAACTGCTTATCAGCACTGGGGGCAAGTGGTGGAAGGGGTTAGCTTTTCATATTTAAGGGGCAGTAGAATTCTTCAAGTTACCAGATTTGATATCAACTTGGTTCTTCAATAGAATTAGATAATGTGTATGGTTTTATTTAGAAATTAGGATGAATCTCATCCTTCTTTAACAATTAACCTTTTATTGCAAACAGTAGCTTGCTAGATACGAAGCCTGAGTATGGAATAATTGTTCAAACACCTCATGGCAACAGCACTAGCAGCTCTACATGGCAGAGTCTGATTGCAAGATACCGATAACATTATATTAAATAGTAATTTGGTTCTTAATTAAATTGAGCGAATAAGATTATTTGTGGTGTCTACCTAGTGAATTTGTAAGAATAGATTGCAAATAACACAGTAAGCTTTTTTTTTCTTCTAACTTTTAAAATCAGCTTGCTGGAGCTAAACTTCAGGAAAAAAAAAACAGAATCGTGCAATTATTAAACCTAAATACTTTGCATTAAATATTAAAAAGTTAAATGAGGAAAAGTTTCTATTTCAATGTGCAAATGGTGATTACCCTTCTAAGAGGAGTTATGTTCTTGCACGTATTTACCTTAAAGGACAGAGAGAAGGACTGCAAATTTTGTTTAAGTAATCAAGTGCATTAAGCATGGTTCAGCTAAATATACAGGTTAATAGAAAATTATTCAAGCTTATGCAGTAAATATCATGAAATTTTCAGTTAATATGCTTTGCCTAGACAGTCTTGAGAATTACTGATTGTGTTCTAATGTTTTGTTTTTACTAGATAATCAATGTTAAATCTTAATTTTTTTATAAGCAAAAATATTTTTATTGAAGCAGTAGAAATTTTCACAATGCAAGTACTTGCATTTCTTTCCCAAAACTAATTAGGAGATGGTTCTCTCCCATGCATATAAAGGTATTGAAATGTAGACTCCTTGAGTACCATAATACAGTAGTAAAGTAAGAAAAGCACGGCATGTCTAACTGTTGAAAAATTTTAACAGACTGCATTACTGTCCACCATATGAGCTGCAGCAACTGGGAGTACATTTGCCACTAACAATTGGGAAACAAAAATAAATCCCAAAATGCATGAATATATGCTTTTAATTTAAATCAGCTCCAGTATGGATGTTCTATAGATAAGCAGAATGTTTTCTTCTAACAGAAAAAGGGCTTGTATCTAACTTCGTGTGCTCCTTGCAATTGAATCACACCATTTGAATGGAATATTTAAGGTTGTTCAGAGACATGAATGACCTTTCTGTAATTTCTTAGCCTGAAAATAGCTAGTATCTTAATTGACTTAAAAATGTATGAAGTAAAACTCAATTATAAAATATTGATTAGGATCTTATAATAAAGCAACACTTCATTTTCACTGTTAATTGCATCTTCTGTTTGGCTAAACTACTATTTGACTTAGTTGAATTCAAGCCCTAACCAATTTTTACCACATCTTGTCTTGGCAAGCTTTCTTTTCCTCAGGCTGTCTTCAGCTTTGTCTTCCATGGAAATGCTGACTGCATAAAAAATGATGTTACTTAAATTTTTCTCCCTTTCTGTAGTCACAGATAATTGTTCATCTCTCTTCCTTTCTGTACTGAAGATACTTTGGCCTTTTCTTATGCTTCGAGCTCATCGCTCATGAAGCACACTTGACAATTGATGCGACTTTTTTTCCAGTTCCATCTCATGGTCACTGTAGTTAGAGCCTTTGAGATCTCTCCATTCATCTGAAGTATCACGCTCATTTGTTCATGTTGTCTTAACCAACCTAAAAATTGGTGCTTCATATTCTTTGCCTTGTGTGCCATTTGCAGCTTGTTGGCCATGCTTTTCTGAAACACTGTGCTGTCCTCAAAGTTCTGAGTGAGAAGGAATCCTTGATTTTTAATGGATGAAAAAAAGCTTTCCTTTTCCTTGTGGGACAGAGAAAGCATGGAAACGAATAAGCTGGATCCTTTGATGTGAAGTAATTATCTGGGCTTCTGATTTCTGCTTTCATTTGTAGAGAAGCATTGTTGACCATGGAAATTGTACTTGGGAAATGGTGAAGGCTCAGAATTCTTTTTTCAGAACTGATCCTGGTGCCATCTTCTGTCATATTGAATGACTTGAACATTGGTGAGAGAAGGTTGTAAATTAGGAAGATTGCCTGTCTGGTGATGACAGTTGCATCTTGTGCTTTTGGAGGAAGCTTCGTCAGTAAAAGGAGAGAAGAGGTGATTGTGAAAGAATTGAGAGGACTCCGTCTTCTGAAAGAGTTCCTAAAAGAGTAACGGAAAAAATAAAAGTAGAAAATGAAGCAGGCAGATGCTGAACAGATACCATCAAATTCAGATATTGGAAGAAAATCATACAATCTCAGGCTATTAATCGGATAAACGTGGATATTCAATTAAAAGGGATGCTTTCAGATTGCAGCAAATAGCAGACAAGATAAGGCCTATAATGTTTAGGCAGAAGTCCATACTACTATTTCTTACAGGATCATGGTCATTTACACAAACTGGTAGAACAGGGCAGAGGTGTGTTGCCTTTCTGCCAAGTGTTGGTCCTGTGTGAAGTCAACTTCCTGTTCATAAACATGCAGAGCTGCTGCTGTTCCATGGTGAAAAAAAGAGTCAGTCTGTAAATCACTGGTTAATCACCCATGTAAAAGCATCCATACTGAACAGTTAAAGAAAAATGGCATGAGATTTTCTGAAGTATGAGTTAGATTTATAATGGTAGGCTACGTTTTTGATAATGAAAATCTAATTAAATTCAATGATGACATCATCTAAATAGATAAAAAGTACTGTGGTACATGAATTTTTGTAAAAACAATAAAATCAGTATGACATTATTTTTTTCTGTAGTTTTCTCAGTGTCATATATACAGTGTCTGACCTGGTAATTTTAACAATATGGCATATCTCTTAATCTTTCCAGAGGTAGATGTCAGGCTAGATATTTAGCTATTTGTAAATGTGTGAAATACTGATGATTCAGCAGTGGAACATAAAAATTTCAAATTCTTTCTCTTACAGTAGAACTTCTGTTTTCCTGTTGAGAAAATGTAACTCTTAAACATTTTGATAAAATAATAAGAGTGTAACTATTACTAATGATTAAATTGAAAAAAAATTGTGTGATGCTACATCCTACTAAGTACTTTGCTGTGTTTATTTATGTATTATTATTATTATCTTTTTCACACAATAACCTCTCTTGGCTGACCACTGCATGCAGATAGTCGGAAGTAAAGTTCCGGTGAGTATGAACATGATAGTTTTGTTTTCTTATTAAAAATACATTTTGGTTTGTAGAGAGCAGGTTAGAATAATTTAGACATTCATCATGGATTTAAAAGTTCCATGGGCATAAGTGCATCCTTACTTCATCAGAATAATTATTTATGACCACAGTCGAACTTAACTTACCGCTATAAAATTATTTATTGCTCCAAGGAATCCATTTTAAGTTTTTAGGGATCTATTTCAAGAGACTTGAAACTCTGAGAATTCATCTGCTCATCATGAGCAACAAATACAATTTAGGCTTGTCGTGCTTTTGTATTGAAGGCAATCAACTGAAACTTGAAATTAGTCTTTGACTTCTTTCATTCTGTTTAGATGCGGATTTTTGTAATGTTTTAGTTGTTAACATTCATAGTTCACTGTGAAAATGTGAGCTCCGAGATATCAGTGTAAATAGGATTAACACAGGATTCAGAAGGTCAATTAAATAGTATAGGCAGCATAGCTATTGCCTTAGTAGGTGCTTGGTTGCGTTTTATATTGTCATGGTTGAATTTATTGGTATTTAACTTCTTAAAACAAGTATTTGATACTTTTATCAGGACTAAATCCAGGAAAAAGGATCAAAATGACTTTCTGGGAATAATTACATTTACAATTTAAGTAACGCATAAAAGTAAAGATGTTTTCTTTAGTTAAGGGTGGCCTTTAATTGTAGCCAAGCAGGCTTTTTATTTATTTATTTATTTATTTATTTATTTATTGCAAGGTTTACTACTTAGGTCATATTCAATGTTTCTATTTTGTAGTTAAAACAAACAAAAACAACACCATAAAATAATTACCTCAAAGGTTATTTTAATAACGTGCATTCAAACCAGTTTCAAATAATTTCTGCTCCCATGTCATTTCCTTGTAATATGAATTGCTCTGATTGCTTTGTGAAGAGATTATATTATAAAGGAAATTGGGATATGCAGAATAGAATATACCAGAATGTCATTTTCTGCATGCCTTTTCTTTTTCTCCGTCAGACTGTGAATTAATAGTTATGCATTAAAAGCATGTTTTTGCACAAGTAACTAGGAAAATAAGAAATGCCCTTCTTAAAGCATGGCTTATCCATACATATAATGGCTTAAAGAATGCATGTTGTGCTTATTCTCAGTGTTTGTTTTTTATCGGATTCATCCCTTGGAAATTGAGTACATCTGACAGCACTGGTGTCATACTCTGAGAATGAGAATGATAAATAAACAAAAAATAAACACACAACAAAATAAATCCACCTGCTACACCCCAAGTTCCAGACCAGCATGTCTCCAGGCAGACTGAGCCTTCTGGATGACTGACAACTATCGTGTTCACTTTGTTTACAAAAAGGTTGAAACTTGTATGTATTGTATGTAGTTACTTTTCTGAAAAGCTACAGATTTTATGGTTAGAATGGAGAATAACTTCGGACTGCTGATGCTGTTGATGCTGGTACTGTTGGGTTGTAGTACAGTTGTGGAGAAGAGGTTTGCTTGTTCCTGGAGAACCTGGAGCTTTATTTTATTTGAGTTTTATTTGGGACATCAAACATTGGTGTCTGTTTGTCATTTGAGCTGCCCGTTTAGCAACCTTTCTTGTCTTTTAAAGGCAGAGATAACTGCATTGAAATGACACAGGTATGCTTAACTGTAAGATGCTAACATAGATATCTGAGGTGGAACTAGGTTCTGTTTTTGTTAGGTTGAGTTAGCATGTCTGGCTAGTGTCTAAGGGGTGAAGTGGATAGGTACTATATAGAGTTTCAGTTTCTAGTACAGGAGATGATACAACATTTTTACTCATAGCTTGAACAAGGGCACTGCTTTTCCGAGTAAAATGTGCGGCAAGTATGTAGGATTTAAAAGGTTTCTGAGCACCCCCTCCATTGTCTTATCTGCCTTTCTTGTTACGCTCTAACTAAAATATAGTTAAAATATAGTTAAAATATAGACTGTATGCAAAAACTCTTCAGTCATTTGGTGTGTGGTGATGGGGATGGAATATAAGCTACTACTTCGACTTCATTAATAAGTATTCTGGTACCAGCTGTTTCTGTAACAGGTGCAGTGAATTGGATACAAGTGACCACTTCTAATATTGTGAGATTTCTAGTCAATGTACTGGCTACCAGCATTCTCCCTGAAGTAAAAAATGCCTGTGTAATGGAAGCAACATAGTTAAAACTTCTTCAGCTGATGAACTCGGCTTTAGCCTCAAACCAATGAGGTTTTATCCGTCTGGTGCCTCAAAGAGGAGCAGCTTGTACAGATTTAGAATCATAGAATCATAGAATATCCTGAGTTGGAAGGGACCCTTAAGGATCATCAAGTCCAACTCTTGACACCGCACAGGTCCATCCAAAAGTTCAAACCATGTGACTAAGTGCACAGTCCAATCTCCTCTTAAATTCCGTCAGGCTCGGTGCAGTGACCACTTCCCTGGGGAGCCTGTTCCAGTGTGCAACCACCCTCTCTGTGAAGAACCTCTTCCTGATGTCAAGCCTAAATTTCCCCTGCCTCAGCTTAACCCCGTTCCCGCGGGTCCTGTCACTGGTGTTAATGGAGAAAAGGTCTCCTGCCTCTCGACACCCCCTTACGAGGAAGTTGTAGACTGTGATGAGGTCTCCTCTCAGTCTCCTCTTCTCCAGGCTGAACAGGCCCAGTGACCTCAGCCGTTCTTCGTATGTCTTCCCCTCCAGGCCTTTCACCATCTTCGTAGCCCTCCTCTGGACACTCTCCAACAGTTTCATGTCCTTTTTATACTGTGGTGCCCAGAACTGCACACAGTACTCGAGGTGAGGCCGCACCAGCGCAGAGTAGAGCGGGACAATCACCTCCCTTGACCTACTAGCGATGCCGTGCTTGATGCACCCCAGGACACGGTTGGCCCTCCTGGCTGCCAGGGCACACTGCTGGCTCATGTTCAACTTGCCGTCTACCACGACCCCCAGATCCCTCTCTTCTAGGCTGCTCTCCAGCGTCTCATCGCCCAGTCTGTACGTGCAGCCAGGGTTTCCTCGTCCCAGGTGCAGGACCCGGCACTTGCTCTTATTGAACTTCATGCGGTTGGTGATCGCCCAGCTCTCCAACCTGTCCAGATCCCTCTGCAAGGCCTTTCCACCCTCATTCGAGTCCACAACTCCTCCAAGTTCGGTGTCATCAGCAAACTTGCTCAAAATACCTTCTATTCCTACATCCAGATCGTTTATAAAAATATTGAAAAGTACCGGCCCTAAAATGGAGCCTTGAGGGACCCCACTGGTGACCGCCCGCCAGCCTGACGCAGCCCCATTTACCATAACCCTTTGGGCCCTGCCCGTTAGCCAATTGCTCACCCATCGGATGATGTTTTTATTTAGCTGTATGGTGGACATTTTGTCCAGTAGGATCCTATGGGAAACCGTGTCAAAAGCCTTGCTGAAGTCCAAAAAAATCACATTTTTCTGGTCTCATATTTTAACTGTTGCAGCCCATCTGTTTGGTGTAGGGGTGCTTCATAGTTCTTTAGCACAGAGTAGAGAGAATACTGGCATATTCCTCATGAAGGTTAAAATGCTTTTTTTGTGTTCATGTTTTGTTAGATATTGGCTTCTAACCTTGTTTACAGGCCTCCTGTGGTGATAAAACCTTAGTAGCATATGAAGGTGTGCACTTTGGAAGACCCTTTTGACATTTACTAAATTACTGGAGGAAGAATTTATTGTCTAGCACCTGTAGCCAATGTAGGATAAGAAACTGAAAATAAAAATATTCTAAATATTTAATTATTGTCTGTTTTTCTAAGGAATTATTAAACATGTAGAGAGAAAGCCATACTTCAGTTGATTTTTTATGTTCTGTGCTGTAAGGTATCTGTCCTGTTACTGTTGTCCCTTAAACCTTGAAATGTCTATAGCACACAGCTGATTTCATTAGATTTTCCCTTCTTGAGAAAGCAAGCTGGGTTTTCTTTCATACAGTTGTTTTTGGTGAGACTTCCCAGAGTTTCCTTAAGCTTATTTTTTTCCTTAAACTTAACTTCTGATTTCCTCAGAGAAGTATTTTAAACATCTGGTCCAAGCTTTCGTTTGAGTGATCATAAATGAATAATTATATACCTTAGTTGTAATACTGAGGTGACTGGTTGTAAAGTTACTTCTAAGATCTCTGATCTTATGCTTGATTTAATCTCTGAAAGTTCTAGTGTGGGACCTAGCCATCTACATCCCTATGTACTTCACTTTTGCCTTCAGTCTTGACAGAAGCTCTCACATAAAGCCTATACTTAACTGTGACCTTGTATTCCATTTTTTTTCTAGGCTGTGCTTTCAGAATAACTGAAATATATATATATTAAAATCTGAACCACGTAAAGGCATAGCAGTACTTAAATATAGCATTCAAATAAAACTGTCTTAATAGAGAAACAAAAGAAATGGCACCTCGTTGTAGCACTTGAGTTTAGTGGGGCTACAGGAAAGAAGAGTGGAATGAGACTGACAAATCGCTTGCAGAAAACAACGAAGTAATCCTGTTAAGAAGCTGAGAATTCTCTAGTGTGATTTAGAGTACTTGGATAAAAGGCTTTGAGAATGGATTTTTTGAGCCACTTTTAGTGATAATCTGTTTTTGAAGGGTTTGTGGGGAAGAAAGCTGAGATAGTTTCTTACTGTCATGCAGTTAAAGGTGGTTAGTCTTGCCAACAATGGAGTACACCTGTTGCATAAAACATGAATAGAAGGCTAGAGATCATGCTTCCAATTCCTGCAACTTTTCACCTGTTGATAAATTTTACCTGTTTTTGAAGGAATCTTGAGTTTTATGGTAGAAAGGAAATAGAACAGAGGATCCTCACTAATGTCCTAAGTGCTTATGAAAGAGAGGCAGCAAGAGCACACCAAGTTTACATATAAAAGAAAACTTACAAAAAAGTCTTAAATGCCTCATCAAACTTCTTTGGAGTTTGCAGCAACCTACAGTGGAAGGGCTAGACACAGAAAATCATCTTTTGAAAACCAAATATGTCTTGCACTTTGGAATGCTTTTTTAGGGTTTAACTTAATACGTAAAGACATATGATTAAAGCTTCCATTATCTCTTTATACATTTTTGTGGCTTACAACAGTGCTTCTGTATTTTTTTTACACTCTTAGGGAACATCTGAGATGACAAACACTGCATCTAGTACAATGCAGGTAGTGATAGTAACACATATAATCTTTTCTAGGTTTCCATCCAAAGGAATGAACAGCATGAAGTTGTTCCTGTTTTCCACTTCTTTACATTACGGAGAATAATGATTTTGCATTACTATTATTATTTTTTAATACGTAGTGCTAATATGCTTCCTTGATTTAAAGACAAGTATGTTTTGCATAACAGCGTTTCTTCGTTTAGAAAGTTGATACTGACAGACTATAGTTCCTTTATATGCTATTTCTCATCTTCATTGCTCTCCTAGTCCTTTTATGTGTAATTGGCATGCATTGTCCAGCTAAAGGCACTATTCATGTCCACATCTCCAAAGCTGACACAGGTGTGAGAGCACTCTTGTCTTAATACATTCACAGTCCCTGTCAGATTGTTGTTTTGTTGATGTTGTATATATTTGAATATATACTGTGAACATTTTAATAGTTGTTATACGAATTAACATTGGGATATATGTAGGTCAAAATCATTAACTATAATGTAGAAAAGGCATTATTTTGTCAACAGCCATATTTAGTGTCATTTTTGGAAAACGAATGTTAAGAATTTAAATAAAGCAAAACAAACTTCATGAAACGTGTAGCTTTCTGAAGGAGGCACAAGTGGAAGGTTACAGCATTTGAACTTCCTGATACAAGTAAAAACAAATACATGTAAATCCTCTTTTGGGTCAGACATTTTTAATACTGCCTTTACACTCATGACACAACTTTATCAGGTTCTCTTCAACTGTAGAGAGGTAAGGAGCTTTAACAACAATTAGTGATAACCACACTCTGGAGATAAGCCTACTTTTCTACAACTGATCAGAGCTCTGCAAAGGGTTATTTGCACCTTTTGGTAAAATGTTTTGAACACTGTTCATGGTTTTGAATGCTACAGCTCTAAAAACTGAGTAACAGATGTACTGAAATACTGACATACTGAAAGGTATACTGAAATACCTTTGTACATGGTTATTCTTCTATAATGGCACTACAGCAGGGAGATGAGCTCTTTGTCAAATCTTCTACATCATTCTTCTCTTTTGTAATGAATAAGATCCTCTAGGGATCTCTGTTAGTGACCAAGCAGGGAGTTCTGCTACAACAAGAAATCATTGAGTCATGTATTTGCATGGTTTTAAAAACACCAATTTAACAGTTAGTGGATACCAGCTCCATTTCAAAGTCATCTTCAGTTGCTCTAACTTCCTATTCTTTCTGGAGAAGAGAGAATTTGAGTGTCAGGATATGGTAATGCAGCTATAAAAACAAATACTGAAGACAGGTAAAGAGAGAATGATAAGAGAAGCTTAACAACAACTGTGGGGATTTTGAGGGCATATGTTTATGGTGGTTTCTAATACAGTATTGTGAAGCAAATGCTAAATGAGATTGTCCTAAGCAGCCAAATATGTTAATACAATTAAAATATAAGAGTACGTTTTTATATCCAACATGTGGTACATGGACTTTCTCAAGGAAGTGAAAAAGATTCCAGAAATATGATTACCCTTGTGATATAAAATCTAGCCTGTTAAACATTTTTCAAAAATCAGGTGTCTTTAATACTTGTACAGGGAAAACAGCAATACTAAAATTCATGTGGAAATACTGACATTCTTATTTGTTACCATCTACTTAAATGCTACAATGATCTATATACCGTTAAGCAGCATTTGCTCTTCTGTGATAGGGTGGATTGAAAAACAGCAAACATGAATGCACACTGTCCTCACAAGAATATATTCATGAATTACGATCTGGAATTGCAGAGGAAAAGCTTCTTAATTGTCTAGAGTCTTTGAGAGTGTCTCTAACCAGCAATCCAGTTAGGTAAGTAACTTCTGCTCTGGTTTTCGTGATGCTGTTTTTCTTTATCAATACAAAGTAGTGTTGGCTTTTTATTTTTTTTTTTTGCCATTTACATTAATCCTTTAAAAAGGGTTGGTTTTGAAAGTTCTGAGATCCCTTCTTTTAAAGGTGGCAACTCATTTTACATCAGTAGTCAATAACACGTTGATACCAAATAGGATGATTGAATATCAAAATCTTGTCTGCACCCTGCAATTTGAGGATGAAATTTGTATTGATTGTAATGATTTATTCTGTTCCTACTCTGGATGTGAATGGTACAACAGTTGTATTCAGACTAGCTCCAACAGGTTGCCTAGGTCTGTTCTAGTTTATACATGAAACTTTGTTCTTAGTGTGAACTATGTGGACCAAATCTGTTTTTTTCTGAAACAAATATTTTGTGAGGGAAGTTATTAAAGCAGTGCAGATCCATAATGAGATGTTTCTAAAACCGTTTTCCACATTTCTATTGTTGCAGAATCATAGCTACTTGTTGCAGAATCAACTGCTACTTAAGTGATAAAAGATGATTATTATTGTTACTGTTACTTTTTGTTTCTAAACAAACTTCTTAATCAGTTTTACGGAACTTTTTTTTTTTAAATCTTGCAATGGCATGGGTTACTGCCTTCCAGAGGTTTGGAAGTTTCTGAATGTGTTATTCAGAGTGATATTTTGCAGGTCTAGGGGGGTACACAGAGGTGTAGGCAGATATAACTTTGAGGATTAAGAGAATTTGTGTGAATGTGGGATTCTTTCCCATTAGTCACTTCCTGTGAAACATCCAGCCGCATGCTTGTTGGCACCATTGCGCTCTCAGCACAATGTAAAAGGATGAATGAGTTGCCTGCAATTGTCTGCAATATTTTCTTGACTTTTCTGATGGTTCTTTATAAAGTCTAATTTCTGGAAGTAAGCATTGGTCTTGTTGATCAAGTCTTCTTTGAAAGTGAGACTTACAGTAGTGTGCCTGAAGAGATGTACTTGCAGTACTGGAGACAGCTTTGTAAGCTTAAGGTTTGTTTAAGAAATAGTTAGAAACATTTTCCCTCTCTTTTCCAGCTGGGTTAACAATTTTGGACACGAAGGTCTTGGACTTATGTTGGATGTGTTGGAAAGGCTTCTGGACAAGAAACAGTAAGGACTCAGATCACTTGAAGGGGGAAGGGATGGGGTAGCACATGAAGGTTGTACTTATGTTGTTTTCCTTCTCCCTTACAAGGCAAGAAAATATTGATAAGAAGAATCAACATAAACTTATCCAGTGCCTCAAAGCATTTATGAACAATAAAGTAAGAAATATTTAAAATGCAGATAACTTCTGGTATGATAGTTTTTTAATTTCAAGATGAATGTAGCATGTTGAGTCTTAGAAAAGCAAGGAAAATTCATATACTTTTTGTTAGCCTACTCTTAAAAATGTAGGTCTCAAGTTAATATAACTTTTTGCCAACTAACCTGTACTTGATGAAAATTGAAGAAAAAAATTTAGATAAATGCCAATCTAAGTTTTTTTTGACCTACCCTATTTCAGCTCCATTACAAGTATACAATAAAAACGAGCTTAGTTTTTGACTTCTATGATTTAGTGTGTGTATGCGCGTGTGTGTTTTGACACACTATTTCAGCTCTGTTACAAGTATACAATAAAAACAAGGTTGGTTTTTGACTTCTGTGATTTAGTGTGTGCGTGCATGTGAGCTTTGACTTGCCCAGGGGCTGTTATGGGGTAGGGTAGAACAGGTGGAAATATAAGAACTAACTCTTTATACTGTTGAGGTAGTTCAGATAAAAAATACAAACTGGTACCTAATTTTACAAGATTGGCTATCTTTTTTAGGAACTGATTTTTGTTTTCCTAGAAAAAAAAAAAACAAATGTAAGACTGGGAGTCTGACTTCCATCTGCAAGCAGTAACAGCCAGGTTTTAATAGAATGTTACCAAGATTCATATGGAGTGTGTGCATGTGTCTGAGGATGCCTAAGGTTCTGAAATCTGATGTTTATGAGAATTTGAGGCAAATATTTTATTTTCATTGTAAGCTTTCTGTTCTGTTAAGTACGGATTGCAAAGGATTCTAGGAGATGAAAGAAGTCTCTTACTATTATCAAGAGCAATTGATCCAAGGCAACCACACATGATGACAGAAACGGTGAAAATACTTTCTGCTCTTTGCATCGTTGAAGAGGAGAATATGTAAGTAAGACATTAAAAGAAAATTATTTTTTTCTGAATGCTCTTGCGTTCTTAGCTAGGACACAGTTGAGAACTTGTATATACATGTAGTTGTAATCCATTATGTCATTAGTTTTTTAATGCTACTTGTATTTTAAATGAGACTTTCACCTGTTCTGATGCATTAATCCAGTATTAAATCAGAGAAAAGCAAATAAGAAATTTACGAAACATGACCTGAAAGATGTCTGAAAAAGATATAATGATGTCCTGTAGAGAAGAGATGCTTTAAGCCATGAACATTCATAAATATCTGCTGGAAAAAAAAAAAAAAAAAAAAAGCATAAGTTATTTCATATATCCCTGAGAAGAATGTTCAGGAATAGCAAGCTTCTAATTGCCACAAGGAAAGCTGTCAGATTTAGAGAGTTTAAAATTGTTATCGTGGGGCACAACTGGCCCCATTACTGGAAGGAATTCAATTGGGCCATCACCATCTGAGGAGGGGAGATGAACTGATGATTTTTGAAATTGACCAGTTTGGCATCACATGTTAAGATACGTCCACTGTCTTTGAAAAATAAAGATAATAATTTGGCATATGTTTGCTTTGAATTGTTGAGTCTCTCAGTTTACTGAACATTAAAAATGGTGAACCTTGTCTTCAGAATGTTTTTGTCTATTCACTACGTAAGGGTTCTGAAAAGACAGGTTATTTGGGAATTCTAGCATTAAACATTTCTGGTAGTACTTTGCACAGTTTGCAAAGGTAGTATTTTTTTTCACCTTGTCTTCTTTCTTAGCTGAATGTCACAACTGTTTAGAGACCTATTCACCTTTTATAGTTCAACATTAATCTTGTAGATATTTTAACACTTAGTTCTTGATTTTTTTTTTCAACTTTACATAGGTAAGTCATTAATCATGACTATTTTAATGCTTGATTTTTGGCTTGTTTTAAAGTGTATGTAGATGAATGTAGATAAATGCTTTCAGATTATCTACAACTGCACTAAAATCTTGCGTTGCATAGATAAAGCCTACAAGTCTTTAAAATGACAGTGTTGGCAGTTGTATACGTTTTGACAGTTCATCTTTCTCTTAGGCTGGACAAGGTTTTAGGAGCTATAACAACTGCTGCTGAGAGGAACAATAGAGAACGCTTTTCTCAGATTGTTGAAGGACTGGAGAATCATGAATTCATACAACTGCAGGTGGGTTTACATTTTTATATGCTTACCAGTAGTTAAGAAATCTGAAATACTAAAAGACTGTGTACTATTTAACAATCTTTAAATTATTTACCAGTGAAAACTACTTACTACTATTACTCCAGCGTTTATTAAAAGAGGAAAAATAGAAAAGACCTGCTGATAATAGATTTTGTCAACTGTGTGAAACATAAAAATTTCTCATCCCAAAAACAGAATGACAAAGAATGAAAATAAAAGAATCAGAGATATTCATTTTCTTTGATGCCAGATCTAGTGTTCAAGTAATAAGTCTGTGACAGAATCATAGAATTGTTAAGGTTAGAAAAGACCTCCAAGATCATCTAATCGAACCATCCCCCTACCATCAATATTACCCACTAAACCATGTCCCTAAGTACCACGTCCAACCTTTCCTTGAACACCCCCAGGGATGTTGACTCCCTCCCCTGGGCAACCCATTCCAATGGCTAACTATTCTTTCTGAGAAGAAATGTCTCCTCATTTCCAACCTGAACCTCTCCTGGCACAACTTAAGGCCATTCCCTCTAGTCCCACTAGTTATCTGTGAAAAGAGGCTGACACCCAACTACCCACATCTTCCTTTCAGGTAGTTGTAGAGAGCAATAAGGTCTCCCCTGAGCCTCCTCTTCTCCAGATTAAACAACCCCAGTTCCCTCAGACGTTCCTCCTAAGACTTGTAGTGAGGGGCCCAAACCTGAACACAGTACTTGAGGTGCGGCCTCACTAGAGCCAAGTACAGGGGGACGATCATCTCCCTGGTCCTGCTGGCTACACTGTTCCTCATACAAGCCAGGATGCTGTTAGCCTTCTTGGCCACCCGGGCACACTGCTGACTCATGTTCAAGTGAGTGTCGACCAATACCCCCAGATGTTTTTCCTCTGCACAACTTTACAACCACTCTGCCCCAAGCCTGTAGCACTGCATGGGGTTGTTGTGGCCAAACTGCAGGACCCTGCACGTAGCTCATGTTGAATCTCATCCCATCCCATTGGTCTCTGCTCAACCTGTCCAGGTCCCTCTGCAGGGCCTTCCTAACCTCTAGCAGATTGACACTTCCCCCCAGCTTGGT
This sequence comes from Stictonetta naevosa, assembly GCA_011074415.1. Classification (NCBI taxonomy): domain Eukaryota; kingdom Metazoa; phylum Chordata; class Aves; order Anseriformes; family Anatidae; genus Stictonetta; species Stictonetta naevosa. Next base: position 5,712,590 of record CM021700.1, read on the forward strand.
ATTGTCTGCAGACTAACTGATGGTGCACTCAATTCCCTTATCCATGCATCCCTTAACTGCATGGAGGATCCCTTCCATGCAGTTTAATAACTTTATCCATTATTAGATAATATATGTCAGCTACAGGAGTCTTAATTTACCATCAGAAACTTGTGTTTTGGAGCTGATTAGGTGTTCAGCAAGTTTCTATAGATGACATCTGCTTTGAAACAGTGCTGTATGAACTTGGGTAAAACGTATTTCTTAGAAGCAATTTGGTCATAGTATCCACAAAATGGAGTTTGTATTCTGTTTTGAAATTTGTCAGTTTTGAAAATATCTACCTAGAAAATCTTGTTGGAAAAGGGAAATAGTAAAGGCTAGATTACTCAAAAGTATGGAATTTAAAACTCTTCAGCAGAAATAGCATAAAATTTTGTCTAGTATGTGACAGGGAGAAACCCACATGCAACTCAATTGTACTGAAGTCAGTTGAAACTATTTCTATTGTTTAAAGGTAAAGTCTTGGAGAAGTAAGTTATGAAATATACTTACTATTTTTTTCCCCAGGGTTTTTAATCATGTTGTCATAAATAAGCAAATTACTTCATAATGCTAATAATTTAGAATAACTATAAAACGTAGGTGGAAAAGCTTGACAAATGCTAGCTACCATGAACATGGGTGGGTGTTCCTGAAAGCCTAAGATGAAATGGAAATTGACGTTTATCTTTCTACTACTAATAAACATGTTAACTTTTTGAAAGCATTTTTAACTGAAATGGTTGGTTGCCTTTGTTTTGATACTATATGATCAGATTTCGTCTTAAGCATGCTTATTAAATTAATAGTAATGTTATCACAAAAGAAATTCGTTTTGATACCTCCAACCTTGACCTTGTTGATTTTAAAACAAAACAAAAAACACCACCCAAAACAAAACACCCTCCAAACAAAAAACCACCCCCAAAATACATTTATACTTCAATAAATATACAATCGTAAGACTCATTAATTTGTTTCTGGCAAAACTGTTCTTCACTTGTAATGTATGGCACAAGTCATTAAACCAACATCTCTTGGCAAAAGCAATCACAGCAGATGGCACCTTTTCTCTCTATTAATTTCTGGTTGGACTTGTACTTTTGGCTAGTTAAGTCATGTCTTGGTGGTAACATAATAAGAATCATTGAAGCAAATGTGATGATACTACTTTATCAGATGATGCAGCTATATAAAGGGAGTGTCTTTGAAAGTGTTCTAATAGAAATTAAGGCTCCATAGGATGTTCCATTAAAACTCAATAGTGAATGTAATTAAAATTAGAAGGGTGTATTTATCTGATTTTTTCTCTAAAGCAATTGTTTGTTTATTTATGTCTACCCCAATGCTACTTCTATTTGCAGTTAACAGGTCTTTCTAAACATGATCTTTCCCTGGAGTCCTGTTCTGTCTTAAAATGTGTGTCAGCACTTTGGCATTATGATATTGTGTACCTGTTTTAAAATTAATTCAAGTGCACAGCTGTTCAATTAAAGCATTAGCCCATAGTCTGAAACTTCAGGCATTTTGCAAAAATGAGGTGCAGGAGGAGAAAAGACACCTGCTGATGCAAAATATTTAGTGTATGTTTTTTTTCACATAATTTCTGAGTACTGTAAAAAAAACAGGTTGTTTTCAAATTATCATGTATCAAGGAAGAAGAGCACTTGAAGTGTGGAACTGTAGTGTTGTAATAGCTTTGTGAAATTAAGTTTAATCCTTTAAACCTGATACCATGTTGAAGTACTCACAATATGAAAGCAGGACAGTATTTGATGTTTGACTAGCTGAAGTCAGTCAAACTGTTGCCTGTGTACAATGTAATGAGGCATATCAATCTCTTGATATTTGTTTTTTACATAGTAAACTGAAATAGTCAAAGACAATAAGTATTTATTTTCATTTGTATGCCTACTAAAAGTTTTTTTTCCTGTATTTCCAATAACAGGTAGCCTGCATGCAGCTCATCAATGCCCTTGTTACATCTCCAGACGAACTTGATTTCAGGATACACTTGAGAAATGAGTTTTTACGCTGTGGCCTGAAGAAAATATTGCCTGTAAGTAGTTCGTATATTGATTGGAATTGATGATAGCCAACTACCTGAGATTGTTGAAGAATAACAGATCACTTAATTGACATGTTGTCGTTTATGTATTCTGAAGGCATGCAGGAGATGTGAGAAAATTATGGCATACCTGCTTATATTTGTCTGAATTCATGCAACTGTATTTTTTGCTTTGAGAAGGTTACTGATACGTACGTGTCTATTTTTTTAGGGTACATAGGTTTTATAGCATGTTTTTACTTGAATAAAAGTCTTTATAGAGCTTCTGAAAGCTTGAAGAGCTCTTTGTGTCTATGTGTTTTAACACCTACTGAAAATTAGTCTTTTCATGATTAATAAATGCTTCTAGAACTTAAGATTTGAGGGGTAAGTGGGGTGTCAAATGAGTTGTAATAAATCATGATAGAAAACATGGTAGAATGGGTTATTTTTCAAGAAACTGAAGTGCAGAGGGATTCTGAAATAAGAAAAATTCAGGAGGATCCATAGTTCTGTCTCATGCTCTGAGTATTCATAGTATGCTTCTCTGGTTTTCAAACATTAGGATCAGAATATATAAACAACAACAACAAAAGTAGAAACATATATTTAGCATTTAGTTTGTATGTATCAAGTTATGACAACTCTAGGGAAATTTTTATTTAGAGCATGAAGTACATTCACACTAACAGCTTTTGAATTAGTTTTTTGTTTTTATGATTTGCCCAGTAGGAAGTTAAACCTGGCTCTCAAGTATTTTAGGGAAATGTTATTTCAAGGAAACTAATTCTTTTCCTAACTCAAAATACTAATTTTTGTTGTGTGTAGTTTCTCTTCTCTGTTGTTTTACTTGTAAATGTTTCTCAATATACCACAGATATTTTTTGTGCTGTGTTGTAGATTAACTTTTAGAAGTTTGTAAACATGTCTTTTACACTTGTTTAGGCTTTTTACATTCACTTTCATTAATGTTTTGAAATTTACTTGTGCTTTGACATGAGGTCTGAACTGTCAACTGTGTTCCATTAAGAAAATAAAACTCAATCAGAAAGTTTCATATTTCTATAGCCTATATCTGATACTGGCTTATTGTTCTGCCTTATTGGCTGATATTGTGCCTTAATTTTCCCTCAATTGTGCAATAATATTTAAAAAATCTCTGAGTTACAACTTTTTCCTCCTTAAAATATGTATTTTCTGCTCCTAGGCTTTATGTCTTAGATTTTGCTGTGATGTAATCTTTGTAGGGGTAGGAGTGGTGGTGGTGGAATTCTTGCTTTAGGAAAAAAAAGGTAAAATCAAGATGCACTGTCTTGAACAATAGGCCTTGAAAGATAAGGAGAATGAAGAGCTTGATATTCAGTTGAAAGTGTTTGATGAGAACAAAGAAGAAGACTTGATTGAACTGTCACATCGTTTCAATGACATCAGAGCTGAAATGGAATATCCTTTGTAGAAATAGCGTTATTACATTGTTCAATAACTATTAAATGAAAGGTAGAATGCTTTACATGCAACTGATTTGTCGCAGTTGCGTATTTTGCAGGGACTTGCTCAAGCACATCTCATTTCACTTGTTTTTGTTAAAATCTTACTTAGAAAATTAGTATTAATATTTGTGATTTAAATGTGAGTAATTAGGAACTCAATTTGTTGGGAATAGCATTTAGTAAACTAATCTCTGGCTTGTGATACATGGAGGTATAAAATATCATCCATTAAATATTATAATTTTGAGGAAAATTAAGTTTTGATAGCTAAGTTGGAAGATTAAATATAATTTTTATTTATTTATTTATTTATTTTTAATTCTTGTACTTCCTTAACAATGTTTGCACTGATATGAATGAAGTATATCACCTGTTGTATAATATGTTGAAAGATACTTCTTCTGAAAACTACTTGTTGTCAATTCTCCAACACTTCCTTCTCATCAGGAATGATTACTATGTCAGGTAAGAGTCAACTGTCAGGGTTGATATTTGGAGGTGGTAAGGGAAAGAATAAAAATAAATTGAGTGGCTCGTGATGACTCATGAGTAGTTTGCTCTGGAGCTGTTATGTTACATAATGCTTGTTTTTCTGCTCAGTGTTAATTTTATAAAGATCATATTAAATATAATACTTGTTTAAAAGACATGAGCCTTACTTCCCCTAGCATCCCCTGATCTCTTAATTTATTGAACACATGTCCCTTCAGTTGAGTTTGATAGCTTCTAGGGCTTCAATGAACTTACATTAGTTGTATAACTAGTAATTCAAAAGTCTTTCACAATGCTTCTTTCCACTGTAACCTTCTCTTTACTGTATGTGCACCTCATTGTGTCTTAGCAATGTAAAAGTATTACGTATAGGATTTTTGTTTTAGGAAATGTTTTCTTGTAAGTTAATGATAAAAATAGTTGATGTGCAAAATGAAATTAAGAAGTAAAATATAACCTGAGAAATCTTCAGTTTTTAATTTTGTTTGGAAGTTTGGAATATCGCCAGTTCAGACTTGAACATTTCCTACTCTGAAAACTCAATGCAATGTGGAATTGAGGTGTGTAATACCCTGCACTGGTTACAACTAACAATTCTGAGCACAGAATTCTCTAATGTTACAGGACCCTGATACTGTTGTTTAGAGAAGAATATTGACTAATTAACTTAGCAGTAAACTAATTCTGCAAGTGATGGAATTCAGTGTATTGATAATGTGCTAAAGAATTGCTGCAGCATATATTGAAAATACTGAAGTAGTTAATGTTGTAATAGTGCTTTATTAGCCAGCATACAAATAAGACTTGACTTGATCCTTTTACTGGCAATTGCATAATTCTTATATTAGGAGTTTCAGTTGCCGCATTTTCCACTCCTTGTTGCGTAAATTATTGTTCATGTTATCTTGTAAAATGTGTTCTTTGTTAGACCTCAGTATTACAAGATTATCGAAGAATGCGTATCACAGATAGTATTGCACTCCAGTGGCATGGACCCAGATTTTAAATGCCGAGGAAGAATGGATGTGGATTTTACTCACCTTGTTGGTTTGTATACTACAAGAAATCTTATATTGTGTTTTACAAAAGTGTATGTTTTCCTTTCTGTGCTCGTGTCTAAAGTTAACTTGTGTGAGTTTTCTCAGTTTTATAGAAATATGCATGTAAGTTACAGGTATACCTTGTAGAAAAGGCCAGATTAAGCTCTGCAGCCTTTAATAAATGACACAGATGAAGTTTTCTTCTCCAATGTTGTATTGACATATCTGAATCCGATAGTCTTGCTAACTAAAAATTGCTTTTTCATAAATTTTATGAATTTCAGGTCTGTAACAAATACCAAAATTTATGTTAACATTAACTGTTACTGATTTTTTAATTGTTATAGGGTTAATTCTAAGAATATTTTCCAAGTATTTGAGATGGTTTAGTAAGCTAAACTAGTCAGTTGTACATCCACAGTCCTGCAGTTCTTTATGTCATTTGGGAAAGAAGCAGATGAATAAATACAATATCAATTAAATGGCAGTTAACAGCATTCAAAAGCGTTGCTGTAAGCTTTCCTTGAGATGGGTGGAATAGACCCATGTTCTTTAAATAGTGTCATCCCCTTGAGTAAATGTTTCATAGAAGGAAGTAGTTACCCTTTGAGAACATCTTCATTTAGGAAAAGCTTTTTTGGTGATGTGATAAAAGAAGATGAGAAAGGATGTTGTACAGGTTGCATTGGAGGGGTGGGAAAGAATTGCTTTCTGAAAAAGTAACTTGCATGTCTAAAAAGATGTATCTGTGTATTTGTATTTTATTCAGTTATGACTAGGAACCCGGTCACTTAATCTTACCTCAAAATCTTTTCCATTGACCTACTAGTTGAGGGAATAACTTATTTGTCCATCCATGCCAGTTCCTACTTATAACACAGATAATTTTATTTGCTTCACTTATAAATATTATATTTTTACTATCCATGAAAAGTCAATAGAAATATTTTTTACCACTGAGTGAAGAAACCTGCTTTACAGTCTATCCAAATTGTCTTCACCTCTGAATTTTACTAAAATGAGAAGCAGCTCAGTTTTGGATTTCTTATCTCGGAGGCTTTCTGAATTGAAAGCTCAGAAGTAACTATTACTTCATGCTAGCGTAGAAGTCCTTTTCCACCTCATACTTAGGAGCAGATTAATCTAGAAGAGAAGGGCAAAAATCATTATATGCAAACTAATCTGGTAGAGACAAAACAGCTGTAGTTATTCAGCTTCAACTTAAAAAAAATAGTCATGTGTTCTCACCACTTCTTTTCATAGTCACAGATTTTTCTCGTCAAAATAATTCAGCAAATGTTTGGTCAGATCAGCCTAGTAATTCATTTTATCTTTTGTCTCTTGCTTTTGTTTGGTGTATGGTGTAATTGTGGTTGGAAGGGACCCTAGAGCTGTGATGTTTTACCTGACTTCTGTGTGGTGATTAATTTAACTTTCAGATGCATGTGTGGACAAAGCTAAAGTAGAAGAGAGTGAAAAAAAGGCAGCAGAATTTTCCAGAAAAGTAAGTCCTTGTCACCACTCTTTTTAAGTTATGGAACAGAAGTCTGACCAGAATGAAGTAGGCTTGTTTCACGGTAGAAACTTAGTGGAAACTTGGAAACAATGAATCTCACAGGCAGGAGGTTCTTCCACAGTTAATAGCTCTGGGGGGTGTTGCTGTGCAAGGCTCAGATTCCAGCTTCCTCCAAAATCAAAAACAGGTGATTACTATTAGCTGTAAATATTTTTCAGTTGTATTGATCTGCTGTAGATAACTGATGGGAAAAGATTTCCACTTGCTACTATTTTGTCCTGAAACATGTTGCATTTTCGATGTTTAACTATGATTAAATAATGCTTCTTAAAAGGGAAGGTGTGGGGGGGAAGGAAGGAGTTGTCATAGCTCTTCATCTAATGCTGGCTTCAAACCTGAGTAAACTTACCTAAAGCAGAGTCATTCAGTGTTTCAAAAAGCATCAGCTTTAACTATGGAGATGCTGACACGAAAATACTGCTTTAGCTCCTTATATTGCCCAAGATGAAGTATTATGTTTGCGGGAAGAATAACTTCTTTCCTTATTACTCACATTTTAGCCTTATAGGGTATTTTGGTACTTGTTTTGCAAATGACTTCTTTCTTCTGGTCCAGTTCTCTTTTATTAGGAACTTGATAACTTAGCCTTATTTCAGTTATGGGAAGTATTGAAATATTACCAGAAACATAAGAGGTTAGACCTTTAAAATATTTTTGTAGAATTCCGGCTCAATGTTCTTCTTGTAATATTTTTTTTTGTATTTCTGAAGTAATTGATGCTTATCCTTCTGCTTTATCACTGTACACTAAAGCATTCAAAATTTTGATGTTTACTATTTAGTCTAAAAAGCCTTCTGCAGACCAAAGGGTAGTATATTTTCTTGAATGTAATAAGAACTTCAAAATAAATCAGTGAAACTGACAATTTTTCTTTCTTCAGTGTTAAATAGGGTTTCATTTTTAGTACAGTTATGGTGTCTGAATTTTATAGAAGGCAAATTGTTGTAATTCAGAAGTACAAAAGTACAGAATCCTGCATCAGAATGTACTTTGTTAGTGTAGGTCAACATGTGTTCGTAGAGATTGGTTGTTTTGTCCTGAGGAAGAGTGAGTTAACAGAAGCTGATGAATATGCTAACAATTTCTTAAGCCTAGCAAACAGTAGCAGGATGAAAATACAATAAGAATTTTTCACAGTCATACTTAAATATTATAAATAGGACTTTTCCATTTTATATAGGCACATCAACAGTAAAGGTATCAGTGACTTACTTGGATGCCTCCTTGTATATTGACTTGTGGATGATACTCATCCACAAAACTGTACTCATCTCCCTCCAAGTTTAAGCTTTCCGTATGAGATGTATACTTCAGTTTAATTTGAGAAGTCTGCATTGTTCTATTAAAGAAAATGTTGAACTAAGTGCTTTAATAAGCAGTTGAATCTGAGTGATTCTGTGTCATGACTTACTGATGGAATAAATTATATATGGTAGTAGAAAAATGCATACTGGAAAAAAAAACATTTTTTTAAATGCTGAAAGTGCAATCTATTGGTCTATATATGTTATTGTTCAAAGAATTCCTGAAATTATAATATCTAGTGTGGACAAAAATGGACAAACACATCTGTGATGATTATTAATTGTTACAGTTTGATGAAGAGTTCACAGCTCGACAGGAGGCACAAGCAGAACTGCAGAAACGAGAGGAGAAAATCAAAGAACTTGAAACAGAAATCAAACAGCTACGAACACAGGTAATAAAACTAAATTACACAGGTAATAAAACTAAATTACATTAAGTTCTTCAATTGAAAACTATTTTTACAGGATCGAGAGGAAAGTGCCTTGGAGAATATTTTTTCTGTAGAATTTGAAATATATGTTATAGTTGTATTGGTTTGTTTTTTAAGCTGTGTAAACTATTAAAGCTATTTAATGGAAATAGCCTTTTTCAAATAGCAGTATGTTCAAAATCTGTCCTAGATATCTGCTTTATTGAGGAAAAAAATTATTCAGGCTATGAAAAGTTTGAAGTTAGCCTGACATTTTTTTCCTTGTTGTTTATGCTTTAATATCACTACTTCTGTATGTTTTGCAGAAAGTTTTTTTTTTTTTTTTTTTTCAGAAGGCTTTATATTTGAATTGCAAAGGTAGAAATCATGATAGCTGTGCATGTATAACATAAATACCTTTAAGAACGTGCATGCAAGTGAAGTCTGATAATAAATCTTTTTTTTGAACTCCAGATATCAGGCTATTGCCTTTTCTAAAATAATGTTCAAATGGTTTTATACAATCTCAGAGATAAATGTAATAAAAAATGCAAGACCTCATGGAAGGGGAAGGTGATACATCATTTCAGCCAAGCTGGCTGAATTCATTTCTTCATAAATTTTGCTAATAAGTACCAAAACCGTATGTCCAGATTACCTATCCAGGATCGCCTGTGAGGTGGAAAGCAAGAGATGCTCTGTGTTGAGTTGTCATTACATCTACTGGGTGGTTCTTGTTTAATGATGAGTGGGTTTTTAAGTAGGCCTTTGGCAACCAGAAGTTGTTATGGTTTGATCCTTTTGCCTCACTCTAGCTAATTTGCCATTCCTTGAGCATTAGCCAAGGCCTGCCTGTTGCACTTTTTCTAATTGTGGGTACCTTAATAACTGCGGTCTTACTTCCTGTTTGGATTAGAAGAAGAGGAATAGCATATATTGTGTTATAACCTGGTTGCCATCCTTTTGTTGTCAACATGCTGATCGTTTTCTGACAAATAATCTGTGCTGTAGCCTTTTCACAGCATGGGCTTTCATGTCTTTATATAAACATGTTACGTTGTGTTTAACAGATGGATTGCTGTTCATTGTGTCACTGGTTTTCAATGCAAGTCATTCATGTAACTTGTGGTTACAAACCTTATGGTTTCTATTGCTGTTTTCCTTCACAAATGCTTCTGTTCATGCCTCATTCGTACCCACTTTAATGTTTGTTACAGATCTCTACAAGACAGTTACACTGAAATTTGTCAATTAGTTTTAATGAGTTCTCCACCAGTTGTTGCATTACAATTGTAATAGTACACTTGCATAGTTCGTGGGCCAAAGAAATGCATCTTAAGCAAAGCCAAGAGTTTATTCTTAGTCTAATCAGTTAATAATCCAGCTATGTCATTGCCAACACAATTCACATTATCTAGACATTACAGTTTGTCCTTGATAGTGGTACAATTAAAAGTGATATACCTTAACTTTGTCATATCTATGCCTTTTTTTTCTCTGGAGTTATGCTTCCCATTTACATTCTCAACTAATGTAGCATGTGATGACATTTATTTCTAGAGGCACTCAATTTCTTTTCAGCATGGTATTTTTCTTTTTGGGGGGGGAAATTTGACAAACTCTTGGTTTCATTAAACTAGAGACAGTAAATAATTGGGCATGGAAAGAGTATGTAAATTAGATTAAATGAAAAGCCTACGTTACTTAATGATTTTGCAACAAAAGATTAATTAGTATGTAGAGGATTTAGAATATGAGCTCTATTGGCATTTTATGCACATCTCCAGAAACTGTTTTTAAACCATTCTTAAAAGACAATTGTCTGTGAATTTGGCACTCTAATAACTTATTGGAATGGATATTGCAAGTGTTCTTTTTTCCTTCCTGTCACTGCAGATGCAAGTGCAGACAGTTTTAAAACCAAGCATGATTGTTTCACTCCCCACCCCCGTATCCACACAAGATGTCAGCATAGTTATAACAACTCTTGTACTGCCCTAGCTGCTTCAGTGATGTCGTTCAAAAATGTTCCACCAGCAGTTTAGTGTTATTAAAATTAAGTGTGTTTATTACCATCTTTGCCACAGCTCTCCAGGATGTCCTGAGTGGGGAAATTATTTTATTTCATTGATTAGATATAAATTGATATGTTGTTCTCTTAAATGTTAGTGCTACTACTACATTGTCTTGAAAATGGAAACCATTTGTTTGTTTACAAATACTAGGTGATTCAGTTTACTTGGCAGTTTTATGGTACATGGTATACTCTATTGTTATGGCTTCTCATTTAAATAGGAGTGTTGTATTTCTCACTTTATTATACAGTAGATTACAAGGTAGACTAGTTAGTTCATATTAAACCTCCTTCCCTCCCCAAATTAAAAGAATTGCTCTTTTAAATTTCAGGGTCCAGTCCTGACAAGTCAACAGACAGAAGTAACACCACTTCCTCCAATATCAACTGAGCATGTGACACCTCCATCTCCAGCACCACTGCTATCGAGTGGAACAGCACCACCTCCTCCTCCACCGCTGCCTGCTGAAGCAGTGCCACCCCCTCCACCACCACCACCACCGCCGCCTGGTGTAGCACTATTACCTCCTCCACCGCCGCCGCTGCCTGATACAGCAGTGCCACCTCCACCTCCGCCACTGCCTGGTGGAACAGTGCCACCTCCACCACCACCACCACTGCCTGGTGCAGCATTGCCACCTCCACCACCACCACTGCCTGGTGGAGCAGTGCCACCTCCACCCCCACCGCTACCTGGTGGAGCAGTGCCACCTCCACCACCGCTTTTTGGTGGGCCTCCTATGCCACCACCTCTTGGAGGTGTTCCTTTTGCTCCCTTTCCAGTGATACCAGCATTACCACATGGAATGAAGGAGAAGAAAAAATATAAGCTGGAGGTCGCTATGAAGAGAATCAACTGGTCAAAGGTATTACAAAGTGTGTTTTCTTTTCTCCCATTGATTAAAAAGTGGCTTTTGAGGAAGAAGGTAACCATGTCAGGGTTTACATTAGGTAGCTGATAGTACTCATAAAGTTTGGGGAATTCATTAAATCCATTATCCAAAATACTCCTAATGCACTGGTTGTGATGCAGCTGGTATTGGTTTTCAAGGACACCTTATCTTACGGGGAAAACTCAAAGTATTTAATACTAAGCATCCTGTATTCTGGGGATATGAGTAGCTAGCAGATCTGAATTTTTTTTAGTAATTTTTTGTAGAGATAAGTTCTGTATGTCTTTAGCTGTAACAGATGCTTGATATGCCAAGTAAAAACTTCAGAAGTTAAATGTTGTGTTTCAAGTAGTTTTAAGTTATCAGGTAGTTTAAGTGTATACTTTAATCATGTTACTACTACTTTCAGTAGATTGAGTTAGTTAAAAGATGGCTAGTGTTTAGGATTGGGGAAATGAATCTTGAAGTTGACAGTTGGATAGAAAACTGTTGGGAAGATTGTCATTTATGAATCCTGGCAATCGGACAGTTGACAGAGGGATCTGGAGTCAAGGGATGACTTCCACTGTGTTTACTTAATTGAAGTAGCTATGGCTGAGTAGTAAGAAAGGATGTTGCAAAAGGAGATAAACTTAGAAGAATTAAGTCTCTAGCAATAAAATGCACTAAAACCTGGTGCAAATGGTTAAATGGTATTTTGGAAGACGCTGCAAAGCAGAGCTCTGATTTTGTTTTCGACTGCTATGGGTTAAGCAGTCTGTTGGAGTAATAAATTGTGTGTTTTGTACGTACAATAAATAATATTTTTTGCTTGCTTTTTTGAGGACAAGTTGAAAGTGCATCAGGCTTCCAGAACGTGTAATTTTGGGTCTGATGTCTCAACAGCACAGTGCTTTGGTTATGCTTTCTAGGAATTTCTTTTTTTTTAAAAAAAAAAAAATAAGAAGTTTGAAGGAAACCATTACGGTAACATTGATAGTGGTTTTTATTCTAGTTTCCTTTCAAAAGCCTTTCATGAAACATAAGAACTTGACTAGTCCCTCAAAAAACTGTTGGGAAGGCATTGGAGAAAGAATTGTTCCTAGTAAAAAGCAACATCCTTACTTGCTATGATAAGTATACAGACCTACACCACTAACATTTTCTCGTAAGGACAAATGTCTTGATGTGAAGTTGTGTTATTTTGAGACTAGTCCTCTGAATAAATAATTTATTTTAAATTAGAACGTTAGTTAGGAAATGAAACAAACGATTTTTTGTTCACATTTTTCTTCTTGTGATATGTTCTATAGGTTTTAAAGGAAATTTGATTTTCATTGTCTTACCTGTCAATGATAGTTGTACAAGAAAGCATACTTTAACAGCAGCATCTTTCATAAGTCTGTTATTAAGATAAATGCCTTTCTCTGGGAAAGGCGGGTGTTTAAACTGATACTGCATAGCTTATCATAAGGTAGTAAAGGCAGTGGTGTTACATGGTATCTATTGCTATTGTTAGCACTGAAGAGATGCTTTTTTAAATTCTGAATGTATATATTTTTAGATACCTAGTTTTGTTTAAAGTTGTTACTGTACTGGATTTAGCAGTATGCAGTTTTAATATTTAACTAGTAGAGTCATTTAACTGGTAGAGTTGTGAAGCTAATGTCCCTCCCCATTTATTTTACAAGTATGGGTGATACAGTGTAGTATATGAGTTTTTAAATGAGATTTTTTGACAGAAATTGTTTGATGTTTGGCAGATCAGCAACCCATGAAGCTAATTTAGTTCCCACACAGTCCCTGGGTTGCACATTGCTGAGTGAGATTATTTGTTTCCATGAAAACTTTCAGAGGATGTGTACTAGGCTTGGTGGATTTATGTAATAACAGCAAGAGATAATGGAAGGTAACTGCTTTCTCTTTTGGCTCTTTGACTGCTCTGAGGTACATGGAGTATGATCAGTGAGTGAATGCTCACTAAATTTTTCTTCTGTAGAATGTTGCTGGTATTGTTGATCCATGTCAAAGTGGACTGAAAAACTGTCATGATCGAGGTGAAAAGTAGGGGTACCATTCTATTAGGCGTGAACAATGAATTGTAACTTTGCATCAAGTTGCATAATTGTATACAAACATTGAGGACAGTTTTAAAGTAGTTTGCAACTAGCAGTTATCCAAAAGCATTCTATTTTATATAGAAAGCTTCCATGTTGTTGAAGTCTGATCTGGTTTTATGTTCAGAGAATGTTGATATCTGTGCTGCAATGATACTTAAGTTATTGATCTCAAATATTCGTTGATTTCAAATTATTTCTGTGCTAGGGCAGGGTTGTGGCCACTGGGAGGAGCTATGGGACTGCTTAAGTGAAAAATTTGGGCACCATTATCTTGCACTGAATGTGAGCTTTTACAATCTAGCCCATTTATATTGTTTATACTTAAGCAAACCTTTTTTTTTTTTAATCTTAAAATATAAGCATCTACATGAACAGTGAAATAAAAGGACAGTTTCTGATTTGCCAACATGTGACCATTGTTACTTGTTGAAACATAACTTTGTTGGGGGATGGTGTGGAAGAAGTTACACAGGTATACATGTATGATCAGATATGTATTTCTGTAAAACTTATCTTTGATCAGTGTAGCCACTGTTCTTTGCATTGAAAAGAGGAATTTGAGTTACTTCATAATTGTGTATAACATCTATTGAGTGCACACTCAGTAAGTTTGCAGACAACACCATGGTGGGGGGAAGTGTTGATCTGCTGGAGGGTAGGAAGGCCCTGCAGAGGAACCTGGAGGGGTTGGATCTATGGGCAGAGGCCAATGGGATGAGGTTCAACATGGCTAAATGCCAGGTCCTGCACTTTGGCCACAACAACCCCATGCAACACTAAAAGCTTGGGGCAAAGTGGCTCAAAAGCTGTGCAGAGGAAAAGGGTCTGGGGGTGTTGGTCAACGCTCAACTGATCATAGAAAAATAAATAAAATCTCATAAACTGCCCTCAACCTACACAACAATTTTTGTTTGAATGTATTCTTTAAGAATTATTATTTTTTAAGATAACATATAATATATAAAACATAACTAAATGCATTTCAGTCTAGTTATCGCAACAGTCCTGTGGAGTTGGCTTTAATTTGGCTATTAAAAGTATCAGTTATTAACTTTGGAAATGACATTTCTGTTTCAGGTTGAGCCCCAAGAAATAGCAGAAAACAGCTTTTGGGTAAAAGCTGAAGAAGATAAATTTGAAAGCCCAGAATTATTTGCAAAATTGGCAATCACCTTTGGGACACAGGTGAAAGGTATGTTCTTCTTTTACTTTGTCTCATGTTTTTATTAAGTTTAAAGCTGCAGTGGTGGTCTTCTTATGCTTTGTGCAATGCTATGGAATTACACAATACTTCTAAAGTAGGAAGATGATTTACAATGTGTTTTTAAGCGTTGCCATCTATTACAGGAATTGTGTCCCTCTCACTCCATGGCCTTGGGTGGTAACAACCTTATGTAATAATGCATTCCAAATCTGCCTAGTATGTTCTAGACAGGTTGAATCTTCAAATTAAATCCTGATCTATACTCAAATTCTAATACTAGCATCGTGCTCATCTGCATTAATTCTCCTTGCTTCTCAGACTGCAAGTTGTCAGGTTCTTCTTGACCACTTGGCAAGGGTTTAATGTGTAATAAAAATGTGCTTATTTGTACCACTGTGGGAAATGAAAATCCCACACTACTGAAAATGAGACTTAGAATCTAGCTATTACAACATGCAGTTTAATCACAACTCCTGTAATGTGCCTAATGCCATGATTCTGGAATCTGTGAGTTGAAACCATTGTTCTCTTCTAAGTTTTTGAGTGTTGTTGGGGTGTGGTTTTTGTTGTCGTTTTTTGTTTGTGTGCTTTTAACCTGGGGACAAACATAACTGCTTGGTCCAATCAGGTGATAGAGCCATTTGTTTAGAACAGAGGCTACACGCTTGCTCCCTTTTTGTGAAGGTAAGTTCAGAATTCTTTGCAACACTTGTGGTCAGTCATTTCTTTCTCCTGAGTTTCAAAGACACAGTTTTTGCAGAGTTATCTCCTCAGAGTTTTCTTCCACTACAGGTGTGTGATTAGTCACACAAGTTTCATTGATACTTGGCAACTACAGCCAACTCTTGGTTGGCTTAAAGCTCAGACTAGATAAATTTCATGTCTGTCTGTAGCATGTTTCGCAGACATACATCTCCTTAATCTTTGCTTTCATGTTTGTTTGTTTTTAATGTGGAATATTTATTATATGCAGCTCTCATTTAAGAAAAAGAAATGCTTCTTACAATACAGCCATTAAATTAGTATTTAAATGCATGTTGTGTATAATCTAAGAAGCACGTTCCCCCAAAACTATATACTACTAAAGATAAATTAAACTGTTACTGGCATTGGTGAACAACATGTAAGTATAGTTTTCTGTGGGTTGAATGCGTGCACACACACTCTTTAAACTTTGCATAATACCATGGGAAGGATCAGGTACTATACTAATTTTTGGTGGAATGAGGAATAGCTTTGTTTCGCTATTAGAGAGAACTACACTGGAGCTTGTGTCAAGTCCACGTGAGGCTGGCTGCTCAATGTGTCATGTAGATAGGTTTTCTGGTAATGCTTCTAGATTTAAAACAAAAAAAATCTTAACTTTTCAAACACTTATTTTGGTAGGAAATAATGTGTTAATATTTATATCTTCAGTCAGGGATGCAGTTACGGACAACTGAATGTTGGTTACAAATCTAGTACTTAATGCTATCTTGAACTTTCTACGGCTTCAGATGGCCTTTGAGTACTTATGAAGCTGCATATAGTCTGTTGAAATCTTATCATTAACCGTAGATTACAGCGAACAAGTGATTGGTAGTTCATATGTGGCCATTTATCAGTAATTTGTTTCAGACATTGAAAAGGAGCAAGTACAGTTGAAGTATGGTTTAATAATAACTTAATCAAGAGTTAATGAGGAAGCCCAACAAATTAGAATTCAGGAAGTAGTGGGTTGTTAAAGAATGTATTTGTGATTTAGCCACATATCTTTCATCCATTTGTCAACAAGTTAGAATATGATATACTTGAGGGATGTGGAAATCTGGAAGGTGAATGGAGGCAGATGTTCAAGTCAGATGATCAAGTATTTGTAGGCCAAATCTGAGTGAGCAAACAAACATTTAGGAATTTGAAATGAATGTGTGTACTGATAAGTATTTCTGTGTTGCGATTTCTATTTTAACTTTTTGGCTTTGAGAATGAACATTTCATGTGATGCCTTGTGTTTCGATTGAAGAAGTCTTCTGTTTGCACTTCAACTAGGAGCCCTGTTTGTCAATTACAATAGGATTTTATTACTTTTAGAAAGAATTTGTATTGCACTTAGGGGTCTGTGATTTCCTGGCTGTTGTCTGAATTACAGGGACAATTCAGAAAAAGGGTATATATTTCTGCCATCTGCTTAAAATATTGTGGAGTTTGCCACTGATTTGGGTGTGACAGCAAACCAAGAAAACCTTCAAGGAAGAAACACATGGCAGCAGATATTTGCAATGGATTGAGAACCTTCTAACTGAAAATGACAAGCTTCTGCCTTAAGCTGAATCCTTTCATCAGCAATCTGAAGAAACGTTTCTGAATTCCTGAAAAAGCCACTTCATTAAAAATGTTGAAAAAACTCTTCTGAAATTTTGACATAGCTGTTGGTTTCATGGGAGAAAATTCTTGTTGACCTAGTTGCACAGTTATAGAACAAGAAGCAATAGAAATTTTCTACATAGGTTAACTTGGTGATAGTCTTGCAGATAGTTTTCCTGTTACTCCTTTTGCCATTCTCATTTAATGGTTGTAGAAAATAACATGCCATGGCAAAGGATGGGGAGACTGATAGAAATAAGAAGACTACATTGCTGTTGCTACCTTGAACCATCTTTTTTTATTCTGTCATTAACTAAATAATTATATCAGCCAATTTTCACATGGGCTACCTACTATTTTCGGAGAAGTTACTGTATATTGCCCAGGACAGGTTATTTAAACACCTATTTATTGTACTTCTGTTTAGCCAGGTAGTAGAGAAAGTTAGCTTGTTCTTTCTTTGAGTTCAACTATACTTTGATACTTAAAAAGCTACTAGCAGTTGAGGAGTTTCAGATTATCTAATAGTAGCATATGCTGAAATTATTGCATCTCACAAGCAACTGCCTTCTTAAATTATCTGCGAAGAGAAACGTTAAAATAATAATCAGCATTCTTCTTTCTCACCCTTTGCCTTAAAAACCACAGGCATCACATTAACCATCTAAATATTAATTTTAAGGATAATCTAGAGTCAAATTTTTCTCTGCTTTAGTCCCATTTGTTTGGTGTGATCTATTTGTATATTACAGGAGAATTAAAGAAATGCAAATAGAAACATGTTTTATATTCTTTAGAGAGCACAGTCAACAGTAAAACAAATACATGGGTGAGCGGGAGAAAACTGACAATCTTTAAAAACTTATTCTGATGACTTACTGTTTATTATCTTGTATTTCATGGGATTTTGGATTGCCTGTGGGAGTAGTAACTGAAGTGAAACAAATGATATGCACCTATTAATAAGTTGCATATTCCTTCAAGGTTGCAGCACTCAAACTTGATTAAACCTTCAAATTCTATCCATGATTCTTTGGGACATGGAAAATGACATTTTGCTTCCTTCCCCCTGCCCTTGTTTAACATAATTTTGTTTTAAGGTACTCCAGGAGTAACTTAATCTTGGTTCTCACCAAGATTCTCTATGCTTCCTCATTATCTGAGCACCACCTGTTTTCAGGGAAGCGGTACTTTCGGAAAACTGATCTTAGGGAAAAATAAGTCATAATAGTACACCTCTGGAGCATACTTTTTGTTAGTTAAAGAAGTACTACATTTGTTAGTTAGCTGCTTAGAAATTTAGTAATGTTTAATCACACAGTGCCAGAAGCAAAAAGGAATGTTCCCTTGCTGGTAAAATAATTCTATTTTAAATATAGTTAGATACAAGTTTTCTTTTAAAGGGTAAGCATAAGGTTAAAATCTTTGCTTGCTATTGTGACGTTAAATGTTTAATATGGATGTACAGTGTAGACTGTCTTTAATTAGGTTTAAATTACTACTAATAGTCAAACTGCAGTATTTAGCCTGTAAAATCAGTTATGAAGCCCAAACATGAAAATACGCATTGTGCAGGGAACAAAGGAATCATTAAATAGCTTTGCCTGTAAGACTTCCCAAGGTTTTGAGATCTTGAGATTTGATCTAAGTTAACTGATATCCAATTATCCCTGTCTCAGTACAGTCTTGAAGGATTTTCAGTTTTCTTCAAAAGAAATATATATGACTTGAATACCATTTAAGGGCCTGTGATGAATGGACTCCAGTGCTTCAAATTTTCTTTAAAGATAAACATTTTGAGCTTAGAATTGTGCTTCCAGTTGCAGAGGTGGGGATGATGATTACAGTCTCATGGACCGTTTTTGCAAGTAAATAATTTCTTATTGGGTATACTTGAAAATGAATGGGCAACTATTGTTATAAAGTTGGGTGATACTAAGAATTAGGACAGTCTCTCTACTGTAGGTGGCAATTAAGCACACAAATACATGTTTATTTCCTTGTGTAGCTGTACGGAAGAAAAGGGTAGAGAAGGTATTAGTTTCTAACTAGTTACTTTTTCCTTTTAACTTGGTTAATAGTGAAAGATAATCTAACATCATCCAGAAATGTATAAAGTAGTATTACTACTATCAAGTATCTACTATCGCATATCAAGAGGATGTGAAATTAATTCAATGAGTCATCCTCCTTAGCTGGATTACATAGTGTTAACTCTGCAGTGTTTCTTATGTCAAGTGAGATCCAAGAGATCAAATAAATGCATCTAGTCCTTATGAGCCTGTTAAGTGATCTTAAGGAAGTAATTAATTTCTGTTGATATACAGTGGAATACCGAGGTGCATTGTGAACTAAGAATGACACCTTTTTGACAGGGATTGTCCCACTACTAAAATTTTAGAATTAAAAAATGAATGTACTCTTGATTAAATGACTAACAGTTTTCTAGAGAGGGAAATATTTTAATGAAGTTCAACAAGAATTTACGCTTAAAGTATTAATCCAATTGTTACACATTTCTGTAAGCTTGGGCTACTAATTTTTGTTGTTGTTTTGGACAGGCTGGGCTGGATGAAGAGCTTGATTATATGTCAAGACTTTTTTATTTTTTAGTGTTCTTGGCAAGAACCTTCCTAATAGTGAATCTGTCAAAGCATATAATCACATCATTATTGTTCAACTAGAAAAATAGTTTTTTGAATTTTGCTTTCATCCCTTTAACTGACATAAAACTGTATGGTCAGCTATGTGCATGACAAAAAGGAGCAGCAGCAGCAGTATGGTATCTGTGGTGCTTTGTGGAACATGATCTCAAGAGCTCCATGTATTGTTTAATTTTGTGAATATTTGAGGTACAATTGTGTATTGGGTAACTGTGAAAGATTAAAATGTTATGGTTAAGTTTTCTTATAATGTGACAGTATCCAACATACCTGCCCTGCTGCTATCAAAATGACTTTTTACTGTTTGATTGATAGACTAATTGCAAAACACTACAAAGCAAGTTAATGCCTTCTCCCTAAATGATCATGTTAATTTCTGGCTCTTGTAATTTAGGTTGTGTATTTTGCCAGTCAAGAATGATAGAGGTACTCTGAAGAAATAAATTATGTGTACAGTAGATCTTTAAAGGTAGTAATTAGTACATAATATTCTGTAACTACTGGGATTGCTCCAGTACAGAATTCATTATCTATCCAATTTACCTCAAGGGAAAACTTCTCAATCAGGGTTCTGTAGCTTCTTTATGATTAGACTTTTAAAATATAATTCAACAATCATTTTAATGCATGTTTTGAACGTTGAAGTAAGGTTTTAATAGCTGAGTTATGGGTTATTGTTTTTTGTTTTACTTTATTGAGTGTGAGTGAGAAAGGACAAGAGAAAATAACCAAGCTGTGCATAAACTATAATTGAACAAGATATTTAATTTTTATAAGTATAATGTAGTATGTAACAAAATATATATAATGGCTTATCTTAATATGGTCTTGTTTTAGCAGTTATAATAGGAAATTTTAGGTGGCTGTCCAGTCCTAACTTTGGTATCTCCCTCTGTGGACAATTTTTAAAACTCCTCTGTAGCTCAGTTTTAAAATAATAGCAATCAGGAAAAAACACTAAAACGTGGATAGGATAAACTAAAGTGTAGTTTTAACTTGTTTGTGATTTTGGTTAGTGCCAGGATTTCTGTATTTAATCTTTTGTTGGTTGAGGAGGTTCAAAGAGGCAGCTGAATGTAGTTTGAATAGGTGATTGTAAAAATTTAAGAAAGAAAGTGCATCTAACATGAAAAAAGCTGAAGAACAATCAAAGGAGAAAATATCACTTCTGAGTAAGAAATAAGACATGATATGGTGAGATTTAGAAAAAGGTGATGTTCAAATGAGACCGTCACTAGTTGGTCTTAACACCTTCTGGCAACACCATTAATACCTATTTGAGAGTGATAAATGTTTCTAGTTTTGTGCTATAAGCTTAGAATACAAATGACTTGGGAAACTGTACTTGTGCAGAATTGTAAGCAAGTAACCAATTTTATCCAAGTTTATTGTAAATGCTGACATAAATATTCTGTTAATATTCATCTAAGATAGCAAGGGGACTGGTGGTAGAAATAGGTAGAGGTGAAATACTGGCTATTAGTGCAAGTAAGTGACGTAGTAGACTTATGCAGGTGTTGCTTGTAATGCTTTCACATACAGTAAAGCATTATACCTTCTAGAGAATTCAAAATTTGTTTGTTTTAATCCCGTCTGAAGTCTAATCAAAATACGACAAGCACTTAACTATCATCCATTAGTTATGCTGAAAGATAAGCTCAAACACCAATTTCTTAACATCCACACTTTCTTTTTTCTGACGTTATGCCTACCAATCCTCTGTTCCCCTGAAGAGAAAAGGTCCAATGGTGGTCCAATGTCATGAACATTCTTCACTTAAAGTTGTATGATCTAACAGTAGAGATTTCTTCTTCCTTTTAAGTCTGATTGGGGTTCTAGCCTTCTGGTAAAAATACTAATAAAAAGATATTGACAGTTTTAATTTTTTTTTTTTTTTTTTTCTGTCAGACGGTCATTGACTAGTATCTTAGGTTTGCTTTTTTTCATTGGGTTTCATAATGAAGTTTGTTATAAAGCAGGCTGTTTTTCATCTCCTGAAGCAATTAATCCATATTTTTTTTTCTCTGTGAAACTGCCCATTCTTAAATTTTTAAATTATTATTATTATTAATATCCATGGTAACTTACGTACTTTTCCTGTTTACACAGCTACCAGATATTGAGGAGAGGGAGAAAGAGAGGAACACAGGCTAGTTTCAGAGAAAGTCTGTAGATATTTTTATTTCTGTCATCCTTGCCCCCTTAGTTAACAGGTATGCCTTTCTGACATGAATTGTGTTATTTTTTCCCCACTATATGACTGGTTAGTCTTCCGAAGCAGATACTGTTCTTTCTTGGATCAGAATGAATATTTTACCTTCAGTCATTTGCACTGAAATAATCAGGATTGCATGTACTAAATGCAGATTTTAAGTTTTTATTCTGTTTAGGTGATATAATATTTCAAGATGGATTCTACTTCTTTACAGTGTTCCTGTGGGAATGTTACAAGGCTTTATTCACTATTATTCCTTACTGACTAATGACAATATGGAATATGCATCATTATTTATCAGCCCTTTCTTTATGCTTGAGGTAATGATACATTCTTAGTGGGGAGAAAAAAAATTCTTCATGATTACTTTTTAGCTGTTCTTTAGTAAAGAGGGCAAGTAGCAACTAAAGAATGATGTCTGTTTATCGCTAAATGAACACAGTTTTCCTTCAAGTTTATGTTTGTTTTTCATAAATAAAAGGAAAAGTGATTAGAACTTCTAAAAAATGGACATGAATTTAAGAAGCCCAGATCGAATTCACCAGAGAACTTAACTTTTACAACCCTTAAATGTTTTCAAACTCCAAAGTCATGTAGCACACAGCTCTCTTTAAGCGTGAGAACGATAGCTTCAGTTTGATACAGAAACCTCTAGTATTAAGTACAGATATATGTTGTGCTGGCTCAACTCTGTGTTGTCTTGGTGAAATAAAAAGGAAAAAAAATACACCTAGTGTATTTGTTTGGGGTTTTACAAACTGCAGGTGGCTCCCTTGGTCTTCTGGTTAATTCAGCATGTGTATTTTTCCTTCTCCTTACCCTCTGTTTCAGAAGTGTATCACTTCAGAGCAAAGGAAGGTACTGCTTAGGGGTATAGGGCTACAAAGTGCTTCTGTGTCTTCCAGAATTTCACTTAGTTACTGCTTGATTATGTAATCAAATTTCATATATGGGCTTCCCATAGAAGTGGTCTGGTTTGTCAACTCAAATGTATTTGAGTTCTTTTTCAACAACAGAATAAATTCAAGTACTATGAAAAAGGGAGAGCAAGATATTAGTTTGACCTTCCCCATCTTTTCCTTTCTTTTTCAACATGATTTATCCAATTGGTACTGTCAAATTAAGTGATGGGGAAAGCTTTGTTGTAAGTAAACTGATTCCTGCAATTATTACTACATAGTATAGATTTATATATAAATATATATATGTGTTACTTTCCTTCTTAAATGATCTTAAAATTAATTGTATAAGAGTGTATTTCTTGATTAAGGATATTTTCACAGTGCTGTGACTGAGTTATTTTAGTTACAACATCTTAAGTTTTGAGTGGCAATTTAAAGAATCAATGTAGTAATGTATTAGACTAGGGTTCTTAGAAATTGAAAGTGAAAATATTGAGGATGAATGGTGGAAGAGTCATTTTTTATCATAAAAATTGTCAAGGGAGAAGGGGAGAACTCTTAAATGCATGCATTTTTTTCCCATACATTTGGTATCTCAAAGGGCCCCATTAGAAAAGAGGTAAGATCACTACCCAGATAGCATATGTTATTGACAAACATATTCAAGAGGCAAGAAATTTCAGTCTACTGTGTGATAAGTCTGCTGGAATGTGCAGAATGTTCTACTATACACATTGTTTTTCTAAGGGAAACAGAGCTTTTCTTTGTGGTGGCTTTATAAAATACAGTAGAGGAAGAGAGAGGCATTTTTTTTTGTATTCTGAAATGTCTATTTCAGTCTCAGTGATGCAGTGCTCAAATGAACTATAGCACATTTAATGAGCAGTTGAGGACGGAGACACATGTACAAGGCACACCAGGGAAAGGGATTATGTACAAAGACTAATTAGCATGAAATATGAATACATTCATGAAGTAGTCTTGATCTATAATGCTCTTACAGAGAGTATCTTCTTTGAGTTCAGAGAAAAAGAAATTCAGAAGTTGAACTGAAAAAAAAATCTTGAAAGTGTTTGTTTTTTAGACAGAAATCTGCATGTATTTCTGGAATAAAATATATTTGGTAAAAAGATTAGACTGTAAAGAATGCTTTATCTAATGTCAAAACAGGAGGAAAAAATCAAGGTATTCTTCAAGGGTTGTTTTTTTAACTTGTTTTCTTATGAGGGAAATTAAGTTAGATTTAATTTAAAGGTAAGCACTCAGAACATGATTAAGTATCAGAACATGATTAAGTAGCCTATTCCTTTTTTTTTTTTATGACAGTTTTCCCTTAAATGAGCTAGTAATATTATCTGTTGTGGAAGTTTTCCTGAAGGGTGGCTAATCTTTCCTGTGTAAGTGTTTATATATCAAAGTACATAAAATCCTCCTGGTGATGACGAGTTGGAGGTCAGGCCCTTGTCGTCACTTCTAGGTCTGTGTTCTGTAGTTCTGTGCGGGATGGTTTTTAAGAATGTTTTGTTTTCTTACGTGTTATTCGTAGCTGTGGCTAAATTTACTGAAAACTTTCTCAATACTAGTAAAGAAGGCTCCTTATCTAGTTACTGCTAGAAAGCTGAGAGTTGTAATTCAGTTTTTTTAGCTGATGTACAGCCATGCACTTAGCTGTGAGTTTATGAAGTGAAGGTGGGAGGAAAAAATTAAGTCAGTGGAGAAAAGGATGGAAAATGCTGAAAAGAATCTGTTACTTACCAAGAATTTTGTGTTGACTACTGAATAGTTCATGCACCTGTATTTTCATGTCCTGAAACCAGCAGGAATAACAGTGTGTTTGTTTAAACAAATAAATCCACTATAAACAAGATATAACCAAAATTTAAGTGTTTTCTTATAAAATAATTCTTTTAAGTCTGCACGAGAGTTGTTGCCTACATCTTACCAGCAGAACTATAGCTAGTTCGTAATACACAGCTTCCTAAACGTACTCTCTCTCAATTTTCTGTTAAATGAAATGTTGCTTTTTGCTATGAACTGTCAAAATGTATTCTGCTTCATGGACCAGTTCCAGTTATGTATTTACTGACCTGTAATGCTCTTGTACTTAAAAACCAAAAACTTTTGTCACCTGATAGTTTTATGTGCAAAACTGAGTTTTCTTTTTTGCTGATCAAAATTAACTGAATAAATAAATTTTCACCTCATTTAGAGATTGCTAGCTGTTTCAGCTGTAATTCTATTAGGAGATGCTTTGAATGTAATATCTTCCATTGCAAGAATGTCTGCCATATATGCAGCGAGTACAGGTAGATCTATTACTTAAGTGAATAAAGGTTCTTTGGAGATAGGTACATTTAAAAAGCTATCTAAAGGATTAAGAGTGAACAATTACAGCACTAACCTTCTGAATTCATTGAGAAATTGAAAGTATTAGGTACATAGGCAGATAAAAAGCTGATAATTTTGTGGACTTACTGAATTACTTGTTAATGGTCCCTGAAGGATGTAAAATTGAAATGAAACAATACTTGCATAGTATACAAAATTATGTCTGTGCAGCTGTGAGAAACTGATACTTTTTTGTAATGTAATTCCTTCAGATAGCTTTTTCTAGTCTTCAAAGTGAGAATATAATTTCTTTTAAACACTAACGCAAATGTATTTCCCAAGGTGGAGAGGCAGGAGAATAAGAAACTTCTTGCTTAACCACTTTCTAAAAGCAGAATGTCATCGTGCTACACTGGTTGATTTTTATAAATCATTTTGAAACTATCTAAGTTGTGTATTTGGTCTTGCATTTAAGACATTTTTATCATTCATGCTGATAAGTTGCCTTTTTAATAAATTCTATTTTGCTTATGTTGCTAAAATAAAGGTAAGCAAATCATAGATGACGTTCTAAATTTAAAATATAATATGGATTTTGTATGTGTCTATGCTTAAAGCTAACTTAGGTTGGTAAAGGTGAGCAACTGGTATTGTTGTGTGTCAAGACTGTCTTAAGTTTGCTACAGCATAGATGGCTTAATTTAGTATTCTGTTGGGTCCCCTAAGAGTAATCTTGTAATATGGAAGTAATTTAACATTTAACTATTGAAGGCAGATAATCACTGCAGATAATACTTTTGCAGTGTGATTAAGTGTTTTAAACACCCTTTAAATTCTGGGGCTCCAAGGAAGTGTTTTCAGGTCAGATATGTTAGACTGTAGCAATAATATATGAAGCCATACATCTTCAGGCCAGTTAACCCTGGTATTTTGTCTTCAACAGATGACTGAGAGTAGATGCTTAGGTAGAGGTATAAGAGAAAGGTAAATACACGTTACTTAGTACATAGAGACTGTCTCAGTAGACTATGCAGATAAAATAAACTGAACACATTGATACTTCCCAGCTTCAAACAGTTCAGTTTTTGAGTGAGAAGTTGCATCTTTATATATGGCGAAGTGCTCAATGTTTTCCTCAATGAACTCATGCAATCTTTTAGCATTCATAACTTGTGCCATTGATCTCCTCTGTATTTTAAACCTGCTTTTTGCTATTCTTTCTAGTTTGTCGATGCCTTTTTTCTCTTTATAAGTCTTATTAATAACTAATTCCTTTCCACTTTCGCAGTGTTTTCAAAGACCACTGTCATACTGGTGGGGAAAACCAAAAGTGTATATTATACACAAAAAGCAAACAGTAAGACATCACTGAGTGGTGGCTGTTACCTAATAAGTATCAGTTGACCTACTGCAATAATTAGAAAACAACAGTGAAGCAAAGCATCATGTTTTTCAACCATCTCAATTACTGTCTATCAGTAATTACTCAAAAATATATCAATTAATCTTTATCATAAAGAATATTGTGTTAGTATGGTAAAAGCATTTTCACTATCCTGGTATATTGCAGCTCCGTTGGGATGACCTTAGATTGATCTTTAGTTAGAATGTCTGTAATGTAGAAAGATGCTCTACATGCGTTCTGTGTCAGTTCTTGTTCCAAACAAGCCACTGTCCTCATAATGTGTCTGAATAAAACTAAGTAATTCTAACTTAAAG
The DNA here is from genome assembly GCA_011074415.1 of Stictonetta naevosa. Classification (NCBI taxonomy): domain Eukaryota; kingdom Metazoa; phylum Chordata; class Aves; order Anseriformes; family Anatidae; genus Stictonetta; species Stictonetta naevosa. The sequence continues at coordinate 5,739,413 of CM021700.1, forward strand.
GTAGAAATAAGCTGGGTTCTTATTACTGACTTGTGGGCACAGATGCTTTTATAGCATAATATGAAGCTGAAATATATGCTTGTTATATATTACACACAAATAAGTAGATTTATTTTATACTGTCCATGACAAGACCACATTTTCAGATGACACAGACTTCTACACTTAATTTCTCAATATTTTATTAATAAAGAAAAAGTTGTTATTAGTAGTTATCAAAGCTGTAACTTCCAGTCAACATCACAGGGCACTGGTTACTGGTTATAGAAAATAATGGAATCTCCTAAGAAAGATAATTCCCCAATTTTTAAAATATAATGTGTCCCATATGAATTTAGGCTTTGGATTCAATGACTATGAAAGTATCCCTTTGAGTTCTTGTTATTCTGTTTAATAAAACAGTAAATATGACCATATTACCAGTGTTATTAATACTGATAATTACTTTCTCAAGCCTAGTAATTGATTTTTTATTTTTATTTTTTTAAGATTAAATTAGTAGGAGAATACAGTTCTTTATAGGAAGCATTTAATATAATTTTACAAGTACTAAGTCAACAGAAATGAAACCTTCTGTAGTTAACTGCGTAGGTCAGACTGTATATCCAGAATACATCAAATTACACTTAAACTACAGACTACAGTATATTTTGAAGATGGTGAACAAATGGAGGATTTGGGCATTATGATATATACAAGCGAAATAGTTTTTCATGCAGGTTTGTTTTAAATATTGATAATAGCGAAATATTTTTAGAAGGGAGAGAATTTTGGAAGGTACATTTGGGGATGTGTGTTGTTTTTTTTTTAGTGTTTAAATATTGTCAGGGACTTCACATGTCAAATAGCACGGCGTGTGTAGTGGGGGGACCTAAAACTTCAATTTTTGTAAAGACTTAGTCTGTGCACCAATATCTACTTAACTTGAGTGTATAAAGGGGTTTTAGATCTTTCAATTCTTTTTAGCTTTGTTATTTCTAAAATTCATTTGGAATATGAAATTCACGTGTCTTTATTGGGGAAGATGTGCCTGTTCAAGTGGAACAGTAGTTGAACTATTCATTTAAAAGATTTTTGCCTACCAGACTTGTCATAATAACAGAAAATGAGTTTATGAGAATTTTGATGAAATAAGATAGCAGTTTGTCCAACATTTTGTTTTACCTTTTTTTTTTTTTTTTTACTTTTTTTTTTGGTCTGGAAAATTCTTCACTATTCTGCCTCACAGTCTGTTGTGATAATGACCTAATATGTCAGGGGAAAAAAATAACTGGGACATAAGACTGTCTAAATTAAAATTACTATTATAGGAAGTATTTTATTTTATTAGACAAATGTGTTTTCTCAGCCACATAAAAACTTACTGTATTCTAAAATGCATTGGCTGATCTTTTTAGTCAAGTACTGATGCATAGACAGTGAAAAGCTATGATGTCTCAGTGCCCAGCAAAACCCACCAGTGATAAATGCCTCCTTGTAGAAAAAGCCCTCTTTTTTTGTGTGTGTTCTGTGTTGCAGATGTTGAAGTATGGGCAGTGGCATAAGGAGAAATGGGATAGGCAGTCCTGGGGCTTTTTGCCTTATAAATATTCATGGAGGGAATATGAGAGGAGTTCCAATGGAAAAGGCTACAAGGTTTTATTTCAGCTTCCTACAGTGCATTATACAAGACAGTTAAGTAGGCCCATTGAGGATATTTTCAGTTGAATCATTTTTTGCCTGCTGCTGTTTGGTTTCTAATGGTCAGAAGGAATTTCTGTGATAGCATTTGCACGTGTTTGCAAAATGCACGTAATACATCTGTGACCACTTGTATTCATAATTGTTGCTATTTCCTCAGTCTTCCAGAAAGATCAATGTATTTTGGATGGACCTTTATCAGTGTAAACAGGAGGAGGCAAACTTGTGTGTGTTGTTTTTATTTATTTTTTTGTAGTCCAGGCATGTGCTGATAAAAAGCTGGAAGCAACTCTAATATGGAATGGTTATTAAACTACATTTGAACTGTACAACTAAACTGGACAAGTTACATACACCTTTTCAAATTGCAGTTAAAAATTAGGCTAGTTTACAGCCATTTTAGGGCAATTTTAATGGAACAGAATATTTAATATAGTCATTAAATGTGATGGTGAAATTTAATAGCAGTTGCTTGCATTAGAAGAATAAGTAATAGGAATACCTTTGCTATTTTTTTTAACAATTTTTTCTTGTAAAACTAAGGTTTTCTTTCTTCCATGGAGCAGGATCTGTTGGGTTGATGTCGCTTCCTTCAGCTTGATTACATTAATTAGGCAAAAAAAAAAGAAAAAAAAGAGAGATATGATGTTCCATGTTTTTCTCCTGCTGGTTTTTTTTTTTAACTTTTTTTTTTTTTTTTTTACTAAGAATCGTTTTCAGATGAATTGCTTTCTTTCTTTGTTTTATATATACATATATATATTTAGTGCTGTATTAGCTATTTTGCTATTCTGATTGCAGAAAAAGGACAGAACAACAGCAGGAATGCTTAGTTTTATGACATGAATTGATAACTGAGTGATTTTTAGGTGAACGTAAAAATACCAGGTGGCATCAGGAATAAACATGAGATCACACAGTTGCTGACACGATTGATGGAGGGTATGACTAGCATCTGTTAATGCTCCTGCATTTATCTCTGGATATTTGGGGAAATGGTTTGTGGTTTGTCATGTTTTCAGACCAAATGACAGTGTGGAGACTAAATACGTTTGGCTACCAAGTGGCTTAGATCACAGGAGATGTAATTTATGAATTCTATGACATCCTACATAACGTGTTCTGCAGGAGAGGTAATGCAGTCCAGGAGAGAAGTTGTGGTTTTAGCTGTGAGCTGCTTATAGTCCAGGAGCAGGACCCTGACATCTTCCATAATCTGGGATCCACTGAATATTCTCTAGCTTAATCAGTTACTGGATTAAATAAAAAATATCTCCTCAGTGACGGGTTTGTTCAACTTGTGCTGTTGTCATTGTCGGAGCTTACACTCAAGATGCTTCTAGACAACGTTTGCACTTACAGATGATCAAGATTCTTTGCACAGTTTGACTGTCTGTTTCCTTGAGCATACAAAAACTTTCTGGAGTTAGTTTCGTTGTCTGGAACAAAAGATTAGTCATATTTTATTCACTGAAATAAGTGGTTGCTGCAAGTCCACAGGCTTATGCCGCCAGCTATTCTTACCAAGCCTCACTTATGTGAACTGATGCATTTCCATTTCAGTGAGGAATTGTGTGGTGAGACAAATGGAAGGATTTATTGTTGGTGTATCAGTGAGGAAAGAGTAAGCACAAGTGTGAGACTAGCATTATATACAACTTTACTCTCTCTGCCTTTCTTTGACTTTTATTGACTTTGACTCCTGTTGACAAGCAGGCTCAACGTGAGCCAGCAGTGTGCCCAGGCAGCCAAGAGAGCAAGCTGAATTTTGGACTGCATCAAACAGTTTATCCAGCTGGTCAGAAAAGCTGATTCACCTGCTATAGTTAGTGTTGGTGCAGCTTTGCCCTGAATATTGTGTGCAGTTCTGGGCTCCACAATATTAAGTCGATGTTAAGGTCCTTGACAAGATCCAGAGGTAGACAGCAAAGCTGGTAAAAGGGCTGGAAGGCATGTCCTGTGAGGGGAGGCTGAGAGCACTCGGGTTGTCTGGTCCGGAGAAAAGGAGGCTGTGAGGCAACTTCCTTGCTTTCTGCAACTCCCTGAGGAGGGGAAGTGCAGAGCAAGGTGCTGGTCTCTACTCCCTGGGAACCAATCACAGGACACATGGCAATGGTGCAGAGCTGCACTGGGGGAAGTTCAGACTGGACATTAAGAAAAAATTCTTTACTGTGAGGATGATCAAACACTGGCACAGACCTCCTAACGAGGTGATTGCTGTCCCATTTCTGTTAGTTAATGAGGATATTTGGATAGTGTCCTCAATACTGTATTTTAACTTTTAGTTAGCCCTGAAGCGGTCTGGCAGTTGGACTTGATGATCCTCGTAGGTCCCTTCCAACTGAACAATTATTTTTTAGTTTATTACTATTCTTGTGTACCTCTGCAAGTAATAGCTGCTCAGTAGCTTCCCAAGGTCACCAATTTAGTCATGCTCACAGAAGTTGCATTTTCTAGTAAAGTTTACTGATTTTTTGTGCTATAAAATATCTTTTTATCGTTCAGTGGCTTTCAGAAAATGTTAGGGTCCCATTTACTTGGCATTTTTGTATTTCTAAAAATTTGTTGTGACTTTACAGTAGCTGAATAACAAGCAAGTGTAGAACAATAATTTTGAAAAGCCATATGTGCTTATTTATATTGGTACAGAAGTTTAAAGTACTGGTGGTAGAACTTTTTTTTAATTAAGTCTCTGAAGTATTTCAAGATCTTTGTGTATATTTTTTGCCACAGTTATCATTGTTCTTGTTAGACGTATTTTTTAAATATATTTAACACTGTTTAGTGTCACTTCTTTTTTGTTTAGATCCTATGTGGGTTTCAAGTAGTATACTTTTTTGTGGGATTATATTAGTTCCCTGCTGAAGGCATCACTAAAGGTACCCATTTAAGCAGCATGTGCATTGATTGCATAACGTATGTTGAACAGAAAGCAATGCCTTGCAGCATGTTGCATCAGCTTTTTTCCTCTTACAGTGATAAACAAATATGTTTTTACTAAGACAATAGAACTCAGTTCTGAATTTAAAAAGTAGGTTATATAACATGGGGATTCAGATATTTTTCTTTTCTTCCAAAAGACATCTGCAAGCGTTAAAGCTCCCTTTCTTCCTTCTGCTTGATCATGTTGGCTCTCTCTACCTTTTCCTCTCCTGTCTGCTTTAGAAAGATAGTAAACAAAAGTAAAACCAACCAAAACATTCTGTAGGTATAATCAGTGCAAGATAACTGTTCATTAGTAGTTTTTTTTGTCACTTCAGTGAATGATTGTTGATGGTTTAAAAAAAAGCTTGCTGCTTCTTCCCAACTAAATGGAGAATTGCACTAAACTACATCTGCATGAAGCAATACAGATGTTTTAGCTTCCAGATTGATTTTTTTTTTAAATCTTTTTTGAGCTACCCTGTGTTAACTGCTGTAAAATCTCTATTCATCTCTCCCTTCAACTAGTTCTCTGGCATCAAGATAAAAAGCCTGTCTCATCTTGAAATAGGCACTTGTGCAATGGAATACCTGAAAAGAGTTGGGAGGTTGGTCAGCAGTAGTATATTGATTCTTAAATGTATCAAGTAGTGTTTTATTTATTTAATTCCTCTTTAAAAATCTGTAATTTGAGGTTCTATTGCAGTCAAGTCACTGCTAAAATGGACCTCGTGATCAGAGGGAGAAAGAGGCTCTATAACAGAAGAGGCAAAAGCATGACTTTTGATAGCACTCTGCTTAATGTAATCAAACTGTGTAGAAGAATTTCTGGTAATTTAATGTCTCTTCTACCTGTGAATCTTAAATTGGTAAGATTGGCATAGATGTTCAACAGCAACTTTGTTGTAGTCACTGAATTTAATTGTGATTTCAGTTATTTCTCTATGATTTTTTGTGAATCGGCATGAAGGTAACTAAATTTCTTAGTCTGATGCTTGAAAATATTTGAAGAGTAGCTGTAGTTTGTTACAAAACTTCTGAAAGTTTGGTCTTTTGTGTTGTAAGTGTGATTACTAGTTTCACAACAGCTAGAGAAATGCAGTCTGGAAACAGTTGAGGAGGGATACTATTGCAAATTTGTTGTCTGCTCTGTGTGGACTCTTGCTCATAAAGCTGTTTCTCTTTCTGTGTCTATATGAATTATGTGAATTATCATTGGAAAAAAAGTCCTTTGTGTGAACTGACATTTGGTAGCATATTTGCTTCTCTGGTTTTGTATATTACAAAATATTTTTGTTAGCCCTGCAGTTTTGCAAGCCTCAAGATAGAGTTGAATAGTACTGGCTTTGTGTATTTTCTTTTAGCTAATAAAAGAACAGGTTTGTCTTTAATGTTCGTGGCTGATTGACAGGTCTTGTACTCTGTAAGCAGATTATAAGGATGTATGTTCTTCACCATATTTCCATAAAGACTTGATTATATATGGAAATCAGGAAGGCTTCATTAAAGGGATGAAATTAGGAATAAGTCACTTACCTTCTCAAATCGTTTCTCACACCTGTCTCACCAGACACAAATTCCTGCTTTTCAATAGTTTCTCTTGCTCTAACAGAACTCACAATGTTTATTACATTGTCATGGGAGAAGTCATTATTAACTCTTGGATTATTATTTTTTTATTTGTTGATCATCTGGTTTTATTTCCATGTTTAATTGAGAACAGTTAGTGATAAGGGTTTGATTATTTCATGGAGTGTCACTTTAGGATTTTGAACTGTAGTTCACGACCAGGTCAGTGCTAGTCAGAATTTTGAGTATTGACTGTCTGCAAGATTGCTGTAAAGTTGATATGTAGCTCTGTCCCTTTTCAAATATATAGCAGGCTGGTCATATGTGGCTAGGCTTCCAAATAATAGCAGGGAGAGTAAGCATTACGTTGTTGAACAGTCTTTTCTCAGCTTTCTCTACTTCAGGCTTTTTAGAGGTAGCTGGAGATAAGGGAACTGTCTTGGACTAGCTTAGTTTATGCTGGTATGCAACCACACAGGGTAAACTAATTATTCAAGTGGTATAAACCCAGTAGTATTACTTTGAGATGTTTTCCTGCTGGTAATGTGTATAAGGTGAAAGTAATTTTTTTTTTTCTTTAAGATGTTGAAACTGAGGCTTTAGTGTTACTCTTAACACTAAAAATAAACATGTTTTCTTAGGAGATAACTGTAGCGAAACCCACCCTGATGAAACAACACAGAAAAAAAAACAAAAAAACAAAAAAACCCTGCTCTGAGAAGAAAAACATTTGGTCTGCTTAAAACTTTCTCTTAATTATACTTTAAAGTTTTTCAATCACTTCTGATTTAAAATGTTCATCAAATTTTATTAGTGTTAAACATGTTAAGTTTCTATTTCTTCAGTGCCAAATATGTCTGCAATATATAAAAGGAAATAAATCCTTGCTTACGCAACTTCAGCAAATTCTGTAAAAATTAAGTACACTGAATTATGCAGAAAATCAGCATATATTTTAAATATATGAATGCTGTTTTACTTTCTGTATAATTTTAAGTACTGAATATAAAGCTAGTGATCTTTGTTACTTGTAAACAAACGATAAAAGAATCCAATTTCAAGTATTTTTTTAATGTTTTACAGTGGTTTTTTGGGGTTTTGCTCTTTACTAGGGACAAGACAAGTAATTAGTAAAAACCTACCTCTTCAGGTTTATTGTGTGATGAATCTAGAATAATTTATTTTACTGGTTTTGGGCTAACTTCTAATGCTATCTGAGATACTTAGATGTCAACAGAGGGCACTCACGTGCTTTGTGGTAAAACCAAATCAGTACATTTTTAAAGGTGTTTGGAATAAACTGGACTGAAGATATTAGAACTTGTGGGTTAAATATATATATGTAAATATAATGTTATAGTACATATATATAATATATGTATAAATATGAGATAGTACATGAAAAAAATGTCGTCTTATTAAAAATTTAATTTCACTTTCCTTCTACTTAGATAAATTTGTGTTAATTGCTGCTTTAGATATTTTGCAGTACATTGAGGCAATGGGTTTGCATTTTCTTGAGCTAATTCTTATAGATGCGTTTTTTCGGCTTTCTGACTAAGTTGCGATTAGTCTCTTTAACAATTGTATCAGAATTTAATAAATACATTCTTTACAGCTAAAAAGGCAATAGAAGAAACAGAAGAAAAGAAAGTAGCTCAGTCGAAGAAAAAGATTAAGGAATTAAGAGTTTTGGATGGAAAAACTGCACAAAACTTATGTGAGTGTCAAATACTATAAATGAATAATTATCATGTCCACATGACTGTTCTTAAATATTCTTTCCTTGTTTAGATGTGCAGTATTTTTCTAAAAATTGGCTAATGTGAATGTAAGTCTTAAGTTCAGAAAAGTTTTATGTAAGTATGATCTAAATTCACTTTACAGCCTTGGAAAATGTAAAAAAAAATAAAAATATGTAAACTTAAATTTTAATTATACTTTCTTTGTAATTAAGGAGTTGATTCTTTCTCTAACTGCTTTAGACTAGAAATACAATAAAGGGATAATCACTGATTCAGGGAACGCACAGTGTTGATGGGTTTTAGGTTTGGCCTCTCAGTTCCCATCCCCAGTGGATTTTTCTGGTTACAGCAGTGGAGAAAGAGCTCGATGAGGGATAGACTTTTGAAGAGACAAATACTGCCAAATGGGATAAATTAGGTGCAAATACCACTATTATAAATTATAAAGAAAACAGCACCACCTATTATTTTTAATTTGCCTTTTTTTAAGAAGGAGGGAAATTGATTTCTGATAGTAGTAGATTTTTTTTAATCTGATTTAGAAATACCTTAAAATGCCAGTAGTCCATCTACACTTGTGGCAAAGCAAGCATGTAAAAACAAATCCGTGCATTGTTTATTGCCACATCCATGAATACATTTTCCTAAGCAGAAAAAGTGCTGTGACACAAATGATAAAATTTTAAACCAATCATTGAAAATATGGTTGTAGGAAAATCAGACATAGTAATTGGGTTGAATATACAGCACTTCATGAAAAACAATGTAACAATCTGTATGTGTTAGGGATATTTTGCATTTTATGGAATGGGGTTCTGAGATGTAACATCCTGGGATCAAATTATTTTACAAACATCATCTTTGAAACATGTACGATATATATAGTCTCTTTTATAAGCTTTATAAACAAACTATAAGCTATAGTTACTTAAAAAATGGTAGAGGAGTTAGAGTGTGTGTGTATATATTGTCTTTGCCTTTGACAAGGATTTTATTTAGAATGTTATGTAAATACTCAACCAGTTATAAATTCAGTACAGCTGTGTAGACGTGGTTGTGAAAGCAAGAGTAGCAGCTAAAGTCTCATAATGGGCTGAACATGTCTGTTTCAGTAGTAATGAAAGTATGTTGCTATTCATAAAAAAAAAAGACAATTCTGACAGATAAATAATACTGCTAGGAAGCATCTGAGGATGCAAAAACAGTCTAAATTGTTGTCATAGTTTGATTTCTTAGAAATTACATTTATTATAGTTTCAATTAAAATAGCATAATTCATATAACACTTGGTTTATATAGAAAACTTTCTTGTGAGTTATCTTAATTTGGATCAAGATACATTTTTTTTTTTGAATTGTTAGAATTGAAATTTGCATTCCTACATCCATCTTCTTTGATCTTTTGGATTCTAATGATTTCTTACTGAATTTCAGCAATATTTTTGGGTTCTTTCCGTTTGCCTTATGAAGAAATAAAAAATATAATTTTAGAGGTTGATGAAGAGAAGCTGAGTGAATCCTTGATTCAGGTATGTGAAAAATGTTTGGTTTTGTTCATAGTGTGTTGTACATACAAATGATATAAAGGTGTAAGAATTCAGAAGTAACAATAGTGTAGAGTTTTCTGGATATCAGCTATAACTATATTACTTGAATTTAGTGTTTTGTTTATTTCGTTTCTACTTTTGTATATGGTTACATATGGCAGTAAAACTGTCTTTAAAAGGCTCTTAAAAATTCTTTCTTTTGAAAGCAAAATTCCATAATGGAGGAGATTAAAAAAAAACTGATTATAGTTTTTGAGCTTGAGACAAATGTTTATCTAGTTTAGGCTAGTGGATAATAGAGTATCAGAAGGCTTCTTGTTGAAAAACCTCTGCTTGTCACTAGTGATAGATTCAACTACTTGAATGTTTCAGGATACTGCTGCAGTGCAATGCAAGACCAAACAAAGAGAGTCTATAAATCAGACCTTCTTCTGAGCGTCTTTGATCTTATTTTAAGGCCAAAATCTGTCAGCCAGAGAGATGAAAATATGGAGTACAGCTTCTTTACATGTCTTTGGTTGCTCTCCTCACAGTAGGATGAGAGCAATCTCTGTGGAGTAAGAGCACAGCAGAGAAAAAGGCAAACCTGAAATGGTATACAGATGTAGCGCACTGATGATACTGCTGTTGAATTACTTCTTCATAATATCCTATGGAGATTATTGATGTCATCATTATCAGCTGATCCAGTCTTCACTAATAGATAATTTTCTAGCTAATGTAGTGGGCTGCTGTTTCTCCTTTCGTCCTTCATTGTCCCCTGTTTGTGACCCTGTCCTGGTTCCCACAAGGCTTTCTAAATGCATGTTTTCTTCCTTTCTTGGTCCTGGAAAATGATTATTCCAGGGAGATTGGGCTAAACTGGTCTTTACACAGTTAGTACTTCATCACTTTGTCAAATTTTAGCATGGATTTTTTAAAGCAAAATTTATTTTTTTTAAGATATAACATTTACCATTACTTGTAACTTTTAATGTAAGATTACGTTATCTCCACAAAACTCTTTAAGTTGTAATCAAAATGCTATAGAATTGCATGTTTCATAAACACTTTGCTTTATCTGTCTATGCCTTTTAAATACTGTGAAGGCATTCTTCAAATTTAAGACAGTGCAGACATCTGTATTACTGGTTTCATTTGATTTTTATATAGTGTCTAAACTACGTAGATAAAATAAGTTTCCTATAATTTCCTCATGTATTTCTGTGTTGTTTTGTTTTAAACATACTATTTTAAGATGCCAGCTCATTTGTTATATCGTTTAATATAATGCCTTTTTTATTTTAGAACCTAGTGAAGAATCTTCCTGAGCAGAAAGAACTTAATGCCTTAGCTGAATTGAAGGATGAATATAATGATCTTGCTGAGTCAGAACAATTTGGAGTTGTGGTATGTATTAGTGCAGTAATTAACTGGAGAGTATTATTTCATCAAATAGATGAAACTTTAAAGTATTTTGGTTAGTGTTATTGCACGTTCTGCATTAAGAAAATGTTGCTGTATTTATTGATCATAAACAGTCTAAAAATATCTGTAAATTCATACTTATTTTCTTAGGATAGCAATTATAGCATGTGATTAAGAACATTAAGGCATTTCTTTACCAGACCAAGTCTTTAATCTGATTCTTGTATGATGTTTTGCATGGAACACTTAAGTATTTATTGTGCCTAGAGTGTTCTTCATAATTGTTTTATGAAGTCTTAGAAATTTAACTGGTTAAAGATCCATTTACTGTGGCACCGACAACTTGGATAAATTTATTCTTCTGTATCGAAAACTGAACATCTGAAAGTCATGTGCTCATAATATCTCAACTCAGGTTTTATCTTTGGTAAGATATATCTGTACATCTTTTAAGGTGGGTGAAAGATTCCTTGGTAGGAAGAGTTACATAACTGCACTCAAATCAATTGAAAGCTTTTTTAGGAATTGGACTCAATTTTACTGGTAGGTCCATTCCAATTTGGGATATTCTATGATTCTATATAATATACATGTACACACCCACATGCAAATACATACAGTATGTATGTGTACGTATACATACACTTATGAAACTGCTTTAGAAAAAGCATGGATTTGTAATAGAATTGAAATTTAACATCATATTCTGTTGCTTTTACTGGTGTTCAATAAATGTATCTATTAAAAAGGAAGGGATATCAGATAAAATGACTAGAACCTGTCTCTGAATGAAATCATTCAGTTTGCATAAATTGCCAAATACATGCTGGTAGGTGATTTTATGGTACCAAGTATTAAGCTAGGACTTGGAAGATTCTTTTTCTGATTCTGGTTTTCCAAAGACTTGATAAAGCCTTAAGCAATTTAGTTTATCATTTCACTTTAGTTTTGACATTCTGAAAGACTATAATGATGATCGCCTTTGTAATGTATTTGAAAGTATTCTTAACACCAGAGGAGCTAGGCTTGGTATTATTGGAACTTTACAGTGTTATGTAAATTAAAAAGTATTAAAACAGAAATAGCAGTTCTTGAAAGAGTAGAAACAGCTTTATTTATATATGTGTGTGTGTGTGTGTGTGCACGCATGTGTGTATATGTATATATAAACAGTCTCTGCTTTGAGTGTAAGTTGGTTTCAGAAATACCTTTTGAGTGATTTGTTTGGATTCAGGGAACATGATTTGAACTAGTGAGATTTTTGTAGAGGATATAAAAAATGAAAGGTATCCATGACTTTTGAAAATTCCTAGGCAATTGATTTTAGTTTTTTATAAATGGTATACGTTATTTCAGAACAACGAGGAAATCTGGTAGAACATCAACATATTCATACCTAATATGCTACCAGATTTCCTCGTTGTTCTGAAACATGATTTTGGAACAGTTTATATTAGGTATTATTTTGTATTTATTATAATGTAATATACTCTTTTAAAACCCCCAGAGAATACGTTGTTCCCTCCTGTCATGTAAAAGACATTTCTAGTGACTAAAATGATGTTATAAAATGACAATAGTGCTTTCAGCCCTATGGTTTAAAGGGCTTTTAATCTCAAGGAAGGAAAGCAGGCAGGCCAGAACAATTGCACTGTCTGCTTCCTGCCTACTTTTGAAATGGCAACGAGCAAAGGGTGACCGGGAGTGACTGATGTACCAAAAAAGGCCAAAGTGGCAAATTGTGTAGATGTTGTGCAAGGAAAACACAGGTTGGAAGCAAGCAGGGCAGAAGCACTGGGACAATTGACTGGTGTCTGTGAATTCTGTTCAGTTAACTATTTAAAATAACTGAGAAAATTCAGAAAATTGTGCTTAATGACCTTGAATTTTGAAGCATTACTTATAGATGTTTCTGCCGTAAGGTATTTCATGTTGCACCTTTGATCTTTGTAACTGAGATTTTCTCCCAGCCTGATGCCTTCTGCACACTGCAATTTATAAACATCATACCCTCCTTGTCTCTCCAGCTTCAGTCTTTCTCTCCATTCAATTTTTGCTGCGTTTCTCTCTAGCTTTTACATAATGGTATTTCTGGAATGCTCTACTGTGTATCTATATCCTCCCACCATTCTGCTCTCTGGTGGGTAATATGTCCTCCTCATGAGGAAGGATGAGGCTGAACTCAGTTTTGGCTATCTTTGTTGTCAAACATGTTTTCCTTACATACAGTCAGAAGTTCCTGAGCACCATCTTGTCTTTTGCTCTTGCTCTATCACTATGCACTTTCAAGAATCCTCTGCGTCTTCTGTTTCTTCCCTTTAGGTAGTTACAAACGGTAGTCAAGGGCAGCTATTCATTAAAGAACAGATGTTGTGAGTTGATCTGGGTAAACAGTTAGCACCACACAAATGCTCACTTACTTCCTCCTTATATCCCCTCCCTACAGGGTAAAAAGAAAGGAGGAAAAGAAAGCACAGAAGTTGAGGTTTAAAAAAAAAAATAAAATCAATAAATGAAGGAGAAGTGGAAGAAGAAAAAACAAAAGTGATGTAATGGCATCTTTCCTTCAACTCCTAAATTTACTGTGCACCTCCTGTCTATTCACTGTGGGGAGGCAAACTGAGAAACAGAGAATGCTGTGACACTGTGCAAAAACACTGTTCAGCAATAATTAGAACATCACTGTTATCAGCATTGTTTTCATCAGATGAAGTAAAACAGATTAGTCAAACTTGATTGTTGCTGCCAAAATTTATTTGCTCTTCATAGGCTTACTTTAGAAGCATATATTTGTTCAAGAATTGAGGTAACTTGTTCATTTATGCAAAGATGATCTGTTGTTGATGAAGATAATTTTTTTTCTCCACTTTAACACGTGTTCAGAAGGTGTTATGAAAGAAATTGCAACTTCATCTGAAATTCTGATGGGGCATAGGACAGGCAGGGTCAGGTTTTGCATTTTGTACCTATTTTGGTCATACTTGACCAATGGATGTGCAGTTTTGGTAATATGCTAATACACTGCTTTTAGAAAAAAAAAAACTGATAAGTAAACTTAATGTGTAATTATTATAGGTATCAAAATGTTCATCTATCCCTGTGGAAACATTTCTTTGTAAAGTAAAGAAAACCTGCAAAATAGTCTTTCGTTATTTGGCTTCATCTTGGTTGAATGAATATGACTTTGATAAATGAAAGAACATAACTGATGCTCTCATTTACTTTAGCATGTTTATATATGAATTGGCTGCACAGTGAGTGTAAATTAATTTACCAAGTGCAAAGTGACTTGACAGAGTGCAAAAACTATTTCAGTTTTCTGTTACCAAACATAATACTGAGCGTATGATAATATGTGGAGAATGCTTTTGTTCTCCTATTTGGAAGATTTTTTCCTTTGATCCAGAAGACTAGAAGAAGGACTAATACTCTTGCATTGTTTTCATTTAGTGGTAAACCAAAAGCAATTAATGAAGTTGCCAAGATAAAGCTACTGTGTATTAGGTATGTGTAGAAAGTAGGTGCTCAAGACACTTCTTACCAAAGTATGAATTCATGCCAATTGGCTTTAGTGGTATGTGAAAAACACTTGAACTGAGAAGGAGTAGCCTTGGGTTTAAGCAGTTGTTGAATAGTTCAAATTTTTAATCAATCAGTTTTCTAGCAACTAGATCTAGTGCTTGCTTAATGCTTTCTCATTCCTTCTATGTAGTATTATGATTTTTTTCTTTTCCCGAAAACTATGCCACTAGTTGAAAGTGGCTGGGGAGACTGTATTCTCTTTCTTGGTTGCCTTAGAAACAGATTATCTTGGATTTATTTCACTTGTGATTACTATGGGATTGAATCTAAATGGTTCTTGTTTTTTAGTCAAATCTTATTGAAGAAGTCATAAAAATATACTTTTTTTTCCAGACAGTGCTAATAAAATCATGATATTTATTTGTGATTATTTGTTTTGAGGAATGACTGACTACAAAAGTTTATGAAAGATTTAAAAGCATGTGATGCAACATTAACCAGAAAAATAATGCTAAATCAAACATATCAAAATGGCGATGTTTACCTCATGAAAGGCTTGAAGCTTGTTGGCATATTCAAATTTATTTCTTACTAAATCATATGGTAAAATATTGCTTTCAGGGTATAAAGTGTTTTACAACTTTTTTCTATGCCATTTTGAATGAAAACATTAATTGGAGCTTGTCCTGCAAAAGTCACTTAATCATTTTACTTGCTTTGACTTCCATTTACTATAGCACAGTGAATGTAGATTGTTTTCAGGACAAATGTTTTCAATATGACATTTGCAAAACAGAGAATGTTTAGAAAAATAATGTTTCAAGACTGAATGGTGGTGGCTTGTGGAGGCTTCAACAGATATTTCTAATGGGGATTAAAAAGCAAGTTATGCTGAAATGCTTTTTTACCGAACCCTTCCTTTTCCTCATAGAAAAATCTTGGTTCCTCAAAGGAGCTGTGGTAAAAGTCTGAGCAAAAGACATAAGCAAATAAAAAAA
This sequence comes from Stictonetta naevosa, assembly GCA_011074415.1. Classification (NCBI taxonomy): domain Eukaryota; kingdom Metazoa; phylum Chordata; class Aves; order Anseriformes; family Anatidae; genus Stictonetta; species Stictonetta naevosa. The sequence continues at coordinate 5,754,802 of CM021700.1, forward strand.
AATCTTTGTTTTGATGGCCAAGATCTGTGATTTGTCACATAACAAAGCTTTTCTTTCAGGGGGACAAAGTGCTTCAGGAACACCACTGATAGTGAATACAATGGGGGAGAAATCTTTCTGTATTCTTCTAATTAAAATTAAGAGTTAGATTTGGAAGGTAATCATTCTTGCATTTAAATGAAAATTTTTAAGTGGATTAAAAATTTTCAATACATATTATTTTCTTAAATTTAAAAATATTTTTTAAAAATTAAAGTCCATGGCTAAGTAGAAGGAAATATTACTGATTACTTGCGCAAAATATGAACGAATAATTTCTAGAATAATAAAATTGGTATTGGGGGTTTAACTTAAAAATATTCCTTTCAGAGATACTTCTGAGTATCTGTGTCATGTACTGTTCTACAACTTTGTCATTTATGACCATCCCATCAGGTCAGGAACGAATTAGTGCTATACTTCCTTTTACAAAATACCTGAAACAGAAAATAGTGTCTTGGGGAGTTTTACAAAGTTTGTTTCAAAAGACAAGTTGAACAGTAGGCAGTGTGTTGCCTACACTTTATGATATGTGATCAGAACTGAAGGAGTGAGTAAACCTGAAATATATGCTTTTTTAGTATCTTTGTGTATATTTTTCCAAATCTATAGAAACTTGTCATAAATTTGAGCCAAAAACTCTTCATTCACCTCCTAAATCTGGATTATGTGTTGGGATAGACAAAGATGAGACTTTTTCTTGGATGGTATGAACTTAAAAAGCCTTCAGATAAAATATATATCTTACTGTATCTATAGTATAACTTTGAGATTGTTTGGTAACCATCATTCCAAAAGTCTGATAGGATTCATATTACTTATCACTTGTTATCAGTATAGGTAATAACAGAAAAAATTTGAGCTTCAGTTTAATTAAAACCTGCAAAAATAATCACCAAATTAGATGTAGCACTAATGTAATTTGCTGATGTTATCAGCAAATATCATAAGTTATAGTTCCCATTAGTACAATGACAATATTCCATGAACAGTGGCACTAATGTAATCTGGCTTCATATAAACATCTGACTGATGAAGCCTGACCTCCAGTGTCTCAAACTCACTTAGATATTCCCAAGGCCTTCCACAAGGGCCCCTAAGAATTCATCATCTTTTTCTCCCCTATTGCTCTCCCGGTGATGAAGTGCAACTTGAGAACTGTGCATGAGCTCAATAAGAGAGTCTAAAAATGAGAATTATCTTGTTTAATCAGACTATAACTGTTTCTGTATCTGCTTACAACCTCTCAAGTGTCTGTGGTTTATACCGTTTCTGAAGGAAGAAAAACTTGAGAAGCTTAGCTTCCAAGTCTAACTTCATTGGAGCTTTGACAAAATGGTCATCACATATGCCTTCAGGCTAATATTCAGTTCTTGTTAACTGGTGGAACTGGCTTACATACATGCTGTGAGGAACAATTTTAGTAGTGTACATTTATTGCTAGTGAGTTTGGAAATTAATGATTTGATAACACAAAGCACTCTTATTTTCAGTATGTTGTTTTACTGAATTATTTCAAGCAAAGTGTATGGTTTGGGGAAAAAATACGTCTGTGCAAGTACAGATTCTTGGAAAATACAAGATAGGCAATGAAAACAGAAATTATAGTCTTCCAACTGTGGCTGCACAATGTTGTTTTTTAATATAAACTTTTGTTCTTTTATGTCGTGATACAATGTTTCTTGTTTTGTAGATGAGTTCAGTGAAAATGTTGCGGTCACGTCTCAATGGGATCCTTTTCAGGCTTATGTTTGAAGAACACGTAAACAATATCAAACCTGACATTATGGCGGTTACAATAGCCTGTGAAGAGCTGAAGAAGAGTGAAAGCTTTAGCAGGCTTTTAGAGTTAGTGCTGTTCCTTGGAAACTACATGAACTCTGGTTCCAGAAACGCACAGTCTCTTGGTTTTAACATCAGTTTTCTTTGCAAGGTAAGATAAAACTATAAAACTGTTAAGTGTAGATTCATGAAGCTTACAACCACAAGAGAAACTACCATAAATTAGGGAAAAGCACTCAATCAATGTAGTTTACTGACCACATCTCTATTTTAAATAACAGATGCACAAACACAGAATAAAACTTTCTAGTATGGTATGTGGCTATAGCTGTCCTACTCAGTGCACTGGTGATTAAAGGCAGTCATTAAACTATAAGTCTGTTCTGAGTCTTTCTGGAACATTAAAGTAGAACAGCCTTTCCAACCCCAATTTTTTCAGCCATAATCTCTTCAAAAGTATGCACATAGACTTTGTGTTAAATAGCTCTGGCTACTTGTCTCTTGCTTCTGTCTTCCATCCTGCTATCCATAAAGCAAGAAGTAAGTATGTGGAATTAAAGATGGTCATTGTTATCCTATGTTAAACTTCACTTGTGGTGGCAAATGAGATACAACATCGACTTAGTAATTTGTAGCAGCACTTGTTTATTTAAATGATGAAATGTGATTAAGGCATTGATCTGAGCTTGACCATCTCAGTTTGTAAAGTACCTGTCTGAAATAAAGAGATGCAACATCTGTAAACAGATTTTAAAAAATTAACATAAATATTCGAAATGAATTTTGCTGTTATTTTTGTGTTTGATGTAATATGAGGGCCCATGGTTCAAGTCCCTGTTTGAGGCCACAGAGAAATCTAATGTGTACTTCAAGGAGTTGTAACCACGGGGGAAAACAGCCTTTCAAATACACAGCAAGTCTGATCTGACATATTTCAGTAGAGGAGGACTCTCTGCTTACTATAGTTTAATGTAAAGATTTTGCCATCTTGAAGTAAAATAAAACCATGACCCAGAAAGTAGTTTCATTCACTAATGGCTTTTTAAAGAGTGGCCAAGTTGAAGTTTATTTTATAAATCCAGTGCTTCTTTTTTTTTGTGTCACTAACATATGAATCTAAAGGGAAATTAGTGAGTTAAGTGGAAATCTACTTTTATAATTTAGAGGGAGAGAAAATGATGACTATGCATGAATGGTATTCTAGCATAGCACAGATTTGAGAAGGTATTCTTGCATTCCAGGTGACTTATGAATTGCTGTCAATGCAAATCCCACAGGTGTTGACACAGCTAATGTAGATTGACTAATCCTGCAAATTGTTTTCTATTTGAACAGAATAATTGCTGAAGCATAACTATTTGTGCTTACAGCTAAATTCCATTTAAAATAACTAAGATAAAAATTTATGACTACTTGCCTTGCCCTCAAAATATAACCCATCTTTTTTCAAGACATGTTTCTGAAGGAAGTACTCTTTACCTGTGAGGGAAAATATTTAAACATTCTCCATAACAAATGCTTACTGTGCTGCTGCATTTAGATGTTAATTATATTTTGTTGTAAGGTGATGTCTAAAAATAAAATAATCACAAGGACAGTGATGTCTGTTGGAGTGAAAAAGGAGGTCTCACCAAAATGTACACATAAAAATCATTAATACCTCTGTATAGTAATTGTACCTTGTGAATTATCAATAATCAGTTGCAAAGTAAGGAAAAGTAATTTAAGTTAGTCGATAAGTTTCTCCAGACAGAGCGACTTTGGTTATTGGCTATTTTCTTCTGTTGTTTATTACTTCAGTTAAAAGATGCTTGCTGCTTCCATTTAGTGCTCTGGTTTTTATTGCTTTTATGCATTTGCCATTCTAATTTGAATTAGATCATTATAATAACTTGCTTTTGCTATAGGTGTTTTTTCTTAAATTTTGTCCCTGTACCTTTGCTTTAGCGTCATAGAACCACCCTTCTGCACCATTGATGTTTATTTTGTATTAAAAAAAAGTGTTTATGCGCTCAGTATTCTTGATTATTTTTTTAAAAAATTCATTACTCCTATAGACAGAACTGATATTTGGGTAATGACTTTTTTTGTACATTATTTTTGATTGGTAATTACCTTTGGTTCCTTTGTTAATTGCTTTCAAATTCTGCCCTCCCATTCTCCCCTCAAAGTAGTAAGATGGCATTATTGGTTCTGTATTATTAACTAAGAGTATAGTCTCACAGACCTTTGTTAACTGTCGTGAATAATATAAAATATTAAACTATATCAGGTCGTGGTATCTTCTTTAAATACCAGATCTAATATATCTGTAGCCACTTATCAGCTTTATTACATGATTAAAACAGTCTTGGAATTGAAGACTTGGAAAATGGTTGGCCTTCAATGGTGTAAATGAATGCTTCTGTATGCGTACGGATGGTAGAGTGAGTGTAATGTCCGATTCACAGAAATCTTCCTGTGAATATAACAAATAGAAATATCTGACTTCTGTTTTTTCGCTGAAGGCACTAAGAGAAAGAAGTGACATTTTACAGCAAAAACAAGATAGCAGTCTGTTTGCCAGTGTCTTGTGGCTTACATGTGTTTGCTTTGTGGTGTACCTATATGCTATGTGGTGTACCTATATGCTATATTTTGACAAGAGTTTTTGAAGGCTGTGTAAACACTGAAAGACTATTTTTTTTATTTTTTTTTTTCTGGTGGCAATTTGTTAAGGCAACGTTACTGCAAAAAAAAGTCTGCCTTGAATAATTTTCAAGTGTATTTGTTTCTTCTCCCAGGCAATATATTTGAGTTGTAAGCTTTTATTGAGGAATTTGAGAGCCATTAGTTTGCGTTTTGATAGAATATATGTAAAGCATAATAATAACTAACTTACTTTACTGTTTTGTGAGCTCTGTTTTTGTGTGTGGAACCCTCATAAGTCATAGTATGTTATTATTTAGAAATTGCATTTCCATAATGTCAGGTATATTGTTAGACTAGATGTCAGGTATAATATGCCAAAGAAATTTCATCCTAATTTTTTGTTTTGCTTGCCATGAAAGTGGCTTTTTTGTTGTTGTTATTTAAGTGACTTTAGAAACAGAAAAATTTCTTATCTTTTCTCATATTGTCTTTTGTTGAATCACACTATGGCATGAATATAAACTACAATTTATGAAGTATAGGAAATGCTGTAGAGCATGCTTTAAGAACTTGTCTGCAGTTCTGCCTGTCAATTGGCATATTTAATCAGTTAGGAAAAAAGTCAGAGGACACAATTTCTTTCTACTAACCACAAGATAATATTTTCTCTTAAAACAAAAAATGACATTTTAAATTACAAAGTAGCTGCCAGTTTGGGGAGGAGCTTTAACCTGAGACTGCACTTGTACGAAGTGCATTCATTCCCTGTCCCAGTATTTAAAATAGGTATGTCAACTTCTTTTCAAATACACTGTGAAGGTGTTATTTTCATACTATACATAGTATATAATTTTTTACTGTATAAAATAAATAAAGCTTTCATAGTATGTTTTTTTTTGCTATTACTTTTGTAACTTCTTGGAGCTTACTGTTTTTTATTAATCAAGGGAGGATTGATTGTAATAATTCTGTTAATTTGAAGTGATGCTTTGACTAGTCTTCTGTTGTCAGGCTGAACTATACAAAGGGAAAGTCTGTATTAGGTGCATTTTGCTTCTTTCAGTGGCTCATGAACGATGGCAAAACTTAGTGTTATGAACTGTTCATGAAGTTCAAAAACATACAGTGGGACCCAAGAGGCAAAGTAAAAAGGGGAAAGTATAACTCCTTTTTGGAATTACTAGCATGATTAAGCTTCTATTTTGTGTAGAACAACTATGTTCTGATGTCTGCCTATATCACAGGTGATGACAAATTCAAAGATGAGGATGCCTGTTTATCTACTTTTAAAGATTACATACCTAGTGACTGTTTTAAAAACAAATAAGACTGTTTAGCTTAATGTTTTCAAATGTTGGTCACTTTGCTCATTTATGGACTGATGGTGTTTTTTTTAAGCTCACTGTAGTCTACTTGATTGGATAAAGCATGATCTAATTTTAATAACACTATTGTCCTCTGAATATTCTTGTTCTAGGACTTCAGCTGTTACGTGAACATGATTTACTATAAATCAAGCTGAATGTGGCTCCTATGTTAGTTTTTAGCTATTCTTTCTACTTGATGTTTTGACAAGAGTTTAAACTCAGAAGAAATAACCAGAAAATATAGTTGGTTCAGGGGAATCAGAACAGTGAATATTAATAAAGAATTTTTAAAGTCTTGATACTTCTAAGATTGTAAGATTTTTTTCCATTAGACCAATGATTTAAACTGTCTTTAGGCTTTCTGCCTATGTATGGAACCACAATAAGAGAGCTTTTTTATTTATTTATTTTTTATTTTTGGTAGAGCCAGAATTTCTGGCTGTCGTCAAGTTAGAAAAAGTGTCTGTGTACACATTTCTTTATGTAAAATACATTTAGAAATCAGTTTGTTTTTATGAAGTATCCTAACCTGATAAATTCACTTTTCAATAGAATTTGATGTACTTATTTATTTTGTTGTTTTTCTTGAACAATCTTAAAATTAATTGTTTGTTAGTAGATCTGCAATCAAAAACAAGGCAGGTATTGATCTGAGATAAATCTTTTGTTTTGTGAAATGCATGTTCTTAAAATATAGCTGATCATCTGATATATAGAAACCTTATTGTGTAATAGCTTTTAATAAAGTTCAATAAGAGAAAACACTGATTCAAACTTATTTGGTTATAGTTCGAAAGCTAATGCTTTTGTGGTAATTGCAAATCTTTAAAAGCAAGTTATGTTTCTGAATGTTACACTGCAGAGTATTTTGGAAAAAGCAGTGATTTGTAAACAACCTTTGGCAGAATACAGAAAACTTAATTTTGTTTAAATAGGAGAGGCCAAGCAGTTAGTCCTGGTGTATGTACTAGAGTATTCTTGATTACCTAAGTGTCAAGTGCTCTGGGAAAACATGAATATGGCAGAAGTAGCAAAGTTATGGCAGGGAGGATGCTGTAATAATTAACTGAAGTTGAATATTTTTGAGTTGTTGCTTTTGATTATTGTGTGTAAATGATCAAACAATTCTTTGCAAAAAGATGATAGTTACTATCTTTTCAAGGATGAGAAAACCCTCGTAGTTTTAGACTAGATAGAAGTTTAATTGAAAGAAAAAAGATTAGCTTTAAGCATATGTATAGTACAACTTCTGTTGTTTTGTGTTTGAGTTAATGGAAAGGCTAACAGCAAGCATTGTTGCTTTAAATAAAGCTTTTCTATTATTCCATCTGGAACAATTGGGTATTTTATATAATAAGTAATATTTCTGTGTTGTTCATAGTGCAAATAGTACAAGATGAGCTGTTCATATAGTTTGAGTATCACTGACTAGTGTTTATTTATTGTCTACCAGTCTCTTCTCTGTTAAGGTAGGGATAGAGAGAGAGAGATTTCTTGGCATGAGAAGTTATTTTATGTAATCTCATTTAAATCAATAGAAAGCTCTTTCAGGAGTTGGACTTAAATGATCCTTGTGGGTCCCTTCCAACTCAGGATATTCTATGATTTACTATAATCAAAGGTCGCTCTAGTGGTGATTCTATGAACATAGAGAGTCGCCTTACATTCACTGTCACTTTTATCTCCTGCACCTGAAAACTTAATCCAAAAATACCCGTTAAAGAAGAAAAACAAATTGAAACCTGAAACTGGTTATGGTATGTTGTACCATTTTAAATCGTTTATCAAAATACTGCAAGAAACAGGGCAATTTTATTATATTGATGTTATTTTTGAACTGCAGACCTAGATACTCTATATTTAATTGATTTGAATGGCTATGCTTGCAAGTATTGTGTTCTGTGAATATATATCTTTAATCCTTTCCCAAACAATGAATCGGATAGCACCCAAATTAATGCTCTGACATTCTACAGGAAGCAGCTCCACAAAACCTATATTGATCTGCTGACTTCTTTAATCAAATGTGTTATTTCCACATTTTCTCTCAGATTAAGGCCATGGAATCAAAATCTATATTTGAAGATTTTAACATCCATGTTAGTATCTCATATAAAAATAAATGGGTTGGAAAACCTTAAATCAATGACACGCATTACTGATGTTTTATAAATGCCATACATGTGGGTGTTGCTCTATAAAAGCTCTTCTGTTCCAATGCATTAACACTACTAGAGAAATAGTAGATAAATTGGGTTATTTTGCTTTAAAAAATAAATTAAATTTCCAAATGGTGAATTCTTCTAATATTAATGAGCTTGTTTTGTTTATTAAGTCTCAGGGAATCTTTATAACTTTTCTGAGAATGCTTTGGAAATGAAACAGTAAAAACAAAGGGGCATGATGCCAAAGCATTTGAAAAGCGAGTTTTTTTTAGGAGTCACGAACTTGTGTTCCAGGTCATATAGTTATTAGGCAGGTTGCAAAATATCTTTATATATTTTCTTGAATATTTAATATAGCTAGGTTGATAACAAGGAAGTTCTCTTGACAAATTCTGAGGATATAACCCTAAAATCCACCGTTTCTTTTAAAAATGGGAAATCTTGTGTGTTTTCCATAAAGTCAAAAATGTGGAGTTCTACCAGAGAGTCAAAAGAGAAAGGACCCATAAAGTTTTCACACAGTGCACTTGTAGTCAGGGTAAACAGAGAATTTCAAAGCATAGTCAAACTTTTGTTACCATTCCGGGTTCTATCTTGTTTGTTGATTTATTTTTAAATAATGTCTGCCAAACTACACTTGAAAAATGCCTATTTTCTTCTCTCATTATTAGTAGGCTTAGAATTTTATTTTAAAATATTGATACAATTACTCAGTATTAGGTATTGAAAGTCAAATATGAATTAATTTGGTTTAAATGCATTGCTTAATTGGGCAAAGCAGAAAATTTGACAAGATTGCTCAGGATCTGTATGACTGTATATTAAATGTTTTAAACAGTTTAGCAGATACTAATATTAGTTTGGTTGTTAACGGTAGTGACAAAACATGTTTATTTTGTAATCTGTAGGTAAAATAATTTGGTTGTTTTCAGGGAACAAATGTTTTATGCACTATGATATCAAAGATCAAAGAATGTAAATCCCACAGTTGCTGTTCACAGACAAATTGGAATGCAATTTCTTCTTACTATGCAGATGTTGGGCCACTAAATCTGTTTTTTTCAAGTTGGAAAAATCTTTATATATGCATAGCATATTATATAAAACCTTTTAACTACATACTGTTACTGAGTACTGTTTAATCTTTAATCACTGATTTGTTATGAATTAAAGTGCATTCTTAATTGCCTAAATACCTTATATTTTTAAAAGGCTGTTTTTGGACTGCACTCATTTATTCTTAAAGGGTAATCCATAAAGCTGAAAGGCCTGTATTAAATTGAACATCAATAGCAAGCCTGTCATGAGGATTATAGAATTAGAACTTCTAGTGATTTACAGAATGAGGAAACAAATAGGAGATTTTATACACATTTATATATACTTCTTAAATAAATCCTTGATTTCATTTGTTCTGTATGTTGTAGTTTTTTTTGTACAAGATCTATGATTAATAAAATTCAGTTTAAAGCTCTTCACAGATACCACCTCTCTATGAAAAGTGAAGTACACTGATCTCAAACTCTTGCATACACCTACTGTATCTGTGAACTTCATAAATAAGGGGTAATCTCTACTTCCACTAAATCTTCAGTCAACTCACGCATTCATTCTTTACTTCTGCATGAAAATGGATGAACTGAATTTGGACTTAAATTCTTTTTGTCATTCCCTTAAATTTGTGATGTTTATTTGCATTTACATGCATATGCCGCAAGTATATAAGTTTACTTGGAGGTTTGTCACTAGACCTGTATTTTAACAATGATTTCAGAACAATCTTTAAAATAATGGATTCTAGCATTTAATGCCCTTACGTTAATGGAGAGCAGAGGGTTGTATCGCCTTCAGAACACTAGTTTATTTCAGACAACTAGAAATTGCCTGTCCAATTGAGAGGAGAGTGAAAATATGAAATTGCCTTCAGTATGTACAATTCTCATGCACCTTTTCCTGAATAAAACTGGACTTACTGAATTTCTTTTACTGGTAGTTAGGATTACTTTTGCTTTACTGCTGTCATTTGCTGTCCCAGTGTGGTGCATTTATTTCATGTATTTGAATAGAATTTGTCTGAAAATCCAAGCAAGCTGAAAGATTAAGATCAAGCATTATTCTTTAGATTTTGCTTCAATAAAAATTGAGAATTTACTATATTAATTTTCTTAAACTTGCGTGGTGAAAGAGCAAGTACTTACTTTAGCACTGTGTCCAGCTATGCAGCATTTCAGAGACATTGCTTTAGAAATCTGGCAGTGGGGACATTTGGAAAATGAACTAAACTCTGTCAATCTCTCTTCACATCTTTTTTTTTCTTATATATAACAGGATTCTGAACTGCCTTTGCTAAAATATCAAAACTGTATTGTACTGTCTTCAGGTTTAAGAAATGAGAACAAAAAATACAGTATGGGGTTAAATTCCCTCTGTAGTCCTAAAACAAGGAATTGCAGAAGTTTCTTTTAAAAATTTTTGCTTCATTTGCAGGAAGCCTATTCAGTTAACTTTTTGCTAATGAGTTTAAATAAAATGAATTTGGCGGATGTAAAAAAAAAAAAAACAACATTTTTTAAAAGTGCGTTTTTTCTTTCCTTCTATTCACTTTTTAGATTAGAGATACTAAATCAACAGATCAGAAAACAACCTTATTGCATTTTCTGGCAGAAATCTGTGAGGAGAATTACCGGGACATCTTAAAATTCCCAGATGAACTGCAGCATGTTGAGAGTGCAAGTAAAGGTAAGCAAGTAGATGAAACACCTAGAGGTAATAGCTCTTTGGAGATTTCATTTCAAAATATTTCTCTTTAGATTGCAGGATTATGTAACATGTAAGCATTGATAATCCACATGGATTTTTTTCTTTTCTGATGTTTATTGATTTAAGAAAAAATGAGGGGGAGAAATAGTAACTTATCTTCTTCTGAAGTAGGTTGTGGAAATAATACAACATAGCAAGTGCTTACAAAACAATATATAAAAAATTATATAGGCAGTGTTGATTACTGTTATGCTTTTTTTTTTCATTAGAGAATAGCTTTCTAATGTGCTCAGATTGCATATGAAAGGTACAATTCAGTTTACACTGTACAGTCAATGATTAATACTGATTTTATTTTTGGTCAGTTTGTAGTATTGCCCAGTAGATGTGATAGAGAACTTGATTTATTGTTGGATAACTTTTATATATAATAAGCTGTGCTTTTTAGTGCACTTGTTGCTTAGCTATGCAAAGATTAAAATTATTTAAATCGTAAATAATGTCTGCCATAAAATATAAATGGTTATCATGTAGTATAAGTTGTAATAAAGATTTATCCTAACAGAATTTTTCCTTGACCATATTTGCTTTAGTAGTAATTTAGTACTAATTGAGTGAGGTTTATGATTATCTTTGAGATAAAAATGTTACATCAAAGCATAACATTTCTTATGTTAAATGTTTCAAATACCAACGGCAAATAAGCCACTACTGCTATTCTTTGTCATAGACTTTTTTTTTGTTTACTCTTGTTTACTTAAGGTGGATCCATAGTGCAGTTCTCTGCATTTTGGCCATTGTGTTTCATGTGCTTTCTTTGACTTTTGGTGAAGACAACATGACATATATATATATACACACATATATCGGGGGAATATCTTTTTGGGAGTTAGTTCTGTAGTTAAGTAGCACTCTTGAGAACAGCTAAACTTCAAGCGAAGGGTAGAGCTTACTGGTGAATCCAGTATAGGTAATATGGTCACTTTCAGAAATCATGTTTTTTTATTCCTTTTTTTTTTCTGAGTACATAGCATAGAGGATTGTTTGTCTGAAATCAAGGTATATCATATATTTTTTTAAGTTTTTTTGTTTGTTTAAAAAAAATAAAAAAATAAAAAAAACACAGCCACAGAGTATTCTATTTAAAAGGAAGTGAAGGAGATCTTGTGGGAGATGAATTAAGTGTGTGTAGTAGACTAGAAAGTACTAGTAACAGGAACAGTTTTCTCACTCATGTTGACATACATTTTTTTTATTTATTTATTTACAAATGTGTTTTTGAGAATTGAGACATTTCTCTAGAAAGGGCATTACCAATCATAAGCACTGGAATGCAAATATATATACTTTACATTATGTACTATTGCAAATACTGTAAGTAAATACTATTTTTGAAAGTCTGTACAGGTATTTCACTGAGACAAAATCAGAGGGGGAAAATATGTTAAAACATTGTGTGATTGTTTCTTTAAAGTATAGCAATTTAAAACATACTCATAAGTAGTAGTCATTTTTCTGTCAAATGGAAGTTCTATAGTTCATCGCAGTAGAAGAAACGGTTTTTAACAAAGAAATCTGGTATTTTCTACCTTGCACAGCTTAAGTTGCTGAAACAGATTTTGCCTGATCTGGCATGTTAGTGGATATGAAACAGACAGTGCCTTATGGCATTATAAATATAATGCCTGCATTTGTGACTGTTCTTTCCATAATAGAATCTGAAAGCTGGCATTTTGCTTCACAATCAAAAGTCAGTCTTACACTGTATAGTGACTTCTGTCATTCTTTTCATCCACATAAAATGCAATAATGAAATGCCAGAAAATCTCTCAATGTATTTTTCTGAATGTAGGTGCATCAAATACTGGAGAACTGTTTTCCTCCAGAAAATTGTATTTGCATATGGCATGTCATATGCATATGTATTTGGACTCCCATATTTGTACATGTCATCATTGTATTGATGGTAGCTTATCCATCATCTCATTAAAAGCTTTTTGACAGAAGTGTTCTCTTTCACTGACAAAATGTCAGTGAAGACGGAGAAGTAAAGCTTCGCAGATTTTGTGTTGTAGGTCCACGCTGCAATCTCTGAAAGACATCCTGTTGGGAGACTCAGTAGTGTTCAGGATTGGCCTGCAAAAATGTCTAAAGTTTTCCCTTTCTTTTAGGGGCTTTAGAATTTATTTGGCAGCTATAATGTGTAGTACATATTATGTGAAGTCATGGCAGTTTGGAATTTGAAGCTACATTTTCAAGCTATGATTTGAATTCTACCTTAAACAAAGCTTTCTAGTATGGCATGTGTTTTAAGGATTCACTTCTCTCCCTGAAGTGTAATTATCAGGGGCAAAATTAGAGAACAGTCCAGATGACTCTCATAGGCTGTTACTTATTAAAGAAATTAGAGTATTAAAGAATTTTTGAATATAGTTAAACCAATTGAGGTTTGAAGACCACTTTAAGTGGCTTCTCAAAGAAAGAAATCCATTCAAAATTACTTATTACCAACCTTTAGTGAGAAGTTGGTACTGGTTTGTAGCTTTCACAGGGCTACTTATTTTTATTCTCATCTGTTCTTGAATTTGCACTCTTCTTGATATGAGAAAGGTTGTTATGCCTCTGGAGGCATGGCTTGCACTTCAACAAATTGGAAAGACCAAACACTTGTTAAAAGTTGAGAGCCTGAAAAGGAGGTCTGTTAGATAAAATTGTTCCATGCCTTGTCTAGTGCATTTTTAATAACTCAGTGATTGAACAGCTTTCCCTGATTGTGTCACCGACACTTTACTCCTCCTCTTACTTTTGATTCCTTTCTGCCTGTGACTTCTGCATGTACACCGCAGTAGTATATCATGTGCCATAGCTGTTTCACAGTGAATTATTTATATGCAACGTGTATATATAAATTTTAGGCTATACAAACAAGCCAAGCAAAGTTGGACTATAGACTAATAGTGACAGTGCAAAATGCGAGCTTTTGCCACAAATGCAGCAGAATTTACTGTGAATAATCAACACTTCAAAAATTGGTTGAAATTAATAGAAAATAATAGAAGTTCAGTCATTTACCTTTTCCTGAGTAGCGTTTTAACTTTATACCTTTTCTCGGAAGTTTATGCTCATCTAATAGATACTGAATTTGTAATGTTTTCAACATTGACACAGCTTTTGAGAACTTGAAAGATGTTTTAAATTAAATTACTTTCAAAATAAGGTTAATTTGTGGAATGCTCTGGAGGAGATCCATATTGCCAGGAGAATGCTGCTGGACACACTACTATTTTCAATGATCACCTCTGGGTTATGTTTGTGAAATAGGGCCATCTGTTTTCTAAATGAATTTTATTTGTAATACTGTAAGTCCCTTGATGTTCAGCTGATAAAGATTTATATTCTGCTATGTACTGTTGGCAGTTTACTCATAGGTGAAAATACACGAAAAGTGTATTGACAAAGTATTTCAGAGAAAGTAGGAAGCTGGCACACAGGGTTTGTGCAGGTCACAAAATAAGCATAAATTGTCAGGATTCATCCAGAAGAATCACTGCAAACAAACACAGCAAAAAAGGTGTTCTTACCTTAAAATTGGAGTTCATCTTGGCTTGCAAATTGAGAGGATAATAGAATCCGTACACAATTGCTTTAACAGTTGAGTCAAATTTTAATCAAAGTCTGAAATGATAAAATATATCACAGATGCATACATTTATGTATTACACGTGTCTGTGTGTAATACACACATGTATGCCTGTGAGACAGTATATATCTCAAAATGTCCCTGGATATTAAGTGTGTGCCATATGTATGTCTCTATTCTTCATTTACTTTTTCGTGCTGTACTATGAGTCCTTTACTTCTTTTTAATTGCCAGTGACTTGTATTATTCAAACCTATCTTTGATGTTAACAGAGGGTTTCACAGACATTGGTTTATAGAAATCAGTTTAATTTCAATAAAAGAAAAATATTTGATCTTTTTTCTGTCTGTTCCTTAAATCACTTCTGTAACAAAGTACATGCATTAATAAGATGATTCATTTAAGCAAGTACATGCATTAATAAGGTGAAGTCTCTTTGAACCTTAGTTACTTTCTAATCTTTGAATTACATATAAAAGAATGAAATATTAGATTTTTTACCAATAAATTTGAATAGAAATTGAATCATCTGAACTAATAGTAGAATTAAGTGGTGACATTTCCATATTAAGTGTGATGATTTGGTGTATTACATTAAATATTTTCACTTATTTTTATGAAGAGTTGAATTTTTTTTGTTATGAACAGTAATTCAGAAAAATGTGTCTACTTAATGGGATAGTTCTCCTTAAGAGACACCTTAACAACTGTCGTTGTTTTCTCCCTTTCTTTTTAACCATATTCTGAAAGCTTTTTCCTTATTGACTCTTTTTCTTAGTTTCAGCCCAGACTCTGAAGAGCAACCTTGATTCAATGAACAATCAAATCCAGCGCCTAGAGAATGACATAGAGAATTTCCCTAAGACACAAGATGAACATGATAAGTTTGTAGAAAAGATGAGCATATCCTTTTTGCATGTTTATACTGCTGATATCAATGTTATCTTTGTCTGGTTAAGTACACTTAAAAATAGGTTTTAAATCTCTTCCATGTTTTTATTCTAGTGGAGAGAAAAGTATATCAGAATTTGCTTAATGTAAGAAAACAAAAAAGCCATTAACAAAGCTGAATCTTGTGTTTTATTCGTAATTGGTGTATAATTTAAAGTATTCCAAAGGAGAAAAGCAGATAGCTTTCTTAAAGGAATTAAAGTGGCTTGTCATGAAGATAGTCTCTTGTTTTTGTTCTAAAGAACGGTATTTAATGGTAATTATTAAGTCATTTCTATCTTATCAACTGCCAGCCATAGAGTTGAGATTAGTTCTTATTTTAGCTTCAGATAGGTTGATATTTGAAAGGGAGAGTATCAGTTGTTTTTTTGTATTTTTGGTTTTTTGTCAGATCAGTTTAAAGTAAAAGTATTTACATATTTTGTACTTGAGAGATTTGTGCTTTTATTTCCGAATAAACAGAGAACAGAGATTGTGCGTTCTTTAGTACAAGGAAAAACTGTGGGAGAATACCAAAGCATGTTTGTTTACATTGTTTTCTCTTCAAAATTTTCACATATCAATCTTTACTTTTGTGCAAAAGTATAAGGTAATAAGTATACTGTCAGTGCAAGAAGCTCACAAAATTTTCTGAGACCGGGTGGAAGTTCATTTTTCTTTATGCATTTTATCTATTTTTTTTTTTTAAAGCACATTTGTGTGGAAGCATTTAGAGTATGGTACATGATAAAGACAGGCGTTTTGTGCATTTATAGAAGCTCGGATAATTCATGTGATATCTTAATGCAATGATAATGCAATGAGACAGAAGTAATAATTTGGGGGGGGTGTTTAAAAAAATGGAGCTGGATGTCTAGAGCTGCTGTTACTTGCTCATCACACTTAGTAGGTGGATATAATGAAGGATTCACCCAATCATGTATTTGGAATCTGAGTTTTAGCAGGATTAATCATCTGAATGGGTTCAGTGACAGAAATTCACAAGAATATGTTTAATGTCTTCTCTGTATGCATTTATTTTAAGTTTCTGTCAAGACTGGAAAACTAACTTAAAGGAGACAACTCAAGAAGAAAATTTTTGTTCTCTTCTACCTTGCTCTACCTTGTCTTTTTTGCAAGGTTAAGAGGCTTGTTAGTAATCACATTTATCAGGTTTGCTGGGTTTTTTTAGTAGAAAAAAAATATATTTTCTTGAGATGCATTCACATAGGGAAACCTTCACTTGTAATAGCCCGTTGTTTTGACATTGTGTGTAGGCTGAATACAGTCAAAGTTAAGTTAAACCAGTTTTATTTGGACATGAAACCAACATATTGAAATGCACCTTTTGCAACCATGTAATTTTGAATTTTACAGCTCTGTATTGCAGGTTGTATACATACTTTCAGTTGTGTTGAGCCAGTGCTTTGTCATTTGTTATTTTTCTGCTTGTGAATTTACTATACTTACAGAAGATTGTTTACATCATTCAAGTAACTTGGTGAGGAAAAGAGCCACATAGGTACCTTTTTTTTTTTTAATCTGCTGCTCATATCCTGAATTTATTGAAGCACAAAGATTGCCTTGGAGTGTGACTGAAATTAAAACATATATATACATATGTATGTATATAAACAGCTTTTTGTATTAGTGATAGTATAAGGATCCTTTAAAAAAAAAATAAAAAATTGTTCCAAGTCTGTTAAGAAGGCAGACTTGTTCTGGTGCACATATGTTAAATGTCACAGCTAGATTACCAGTTCCTGGTAATTAAAGTAGGCACCCTGAAGTGTAGATGTCTGACAGCTTTTATCATATCAGTGAATTTGGTGGCTTGACAAAACAGATAAAAGTAAGAAATAAACTGATTCTGCCTAAAGAGTGTTATGTCAGATGATCAAATTTGTTTAATATTTTAAAATTTTCTATGCACCTATATTATATTTTTTAGAATGAACGATAAATTTGGAAGGAATTTAAGAGGAATAATATCTCATTTTAATCATAAGTCTGTTTCTTTTGTTTCTGTCAGCTTGTTGAAGAACTGTTGTTGGTAGCACATAATGAAATTAGGAAGTTGAGGAATTTCAAGCTGAACATCTCTAACTGCTTGAGTGTTTCAGAAAAATTGGTACGTGTTGGAACACAAATCATCTCTCAGTAGGGTTTTGGCATGCAGGATTAAAGGCATAGTTTCACTTTTCTTTACCTGCCACTAAACAAAGCAGTGTACAAGTAATTGTGAACGAGCTTCAGAAAGCTTGAAAGGAGTATTGTTTGTTATCCTACAATTAAAAAATACCACTTGTAATATTTATAATAATAAAAGTAATTAATAATATAATTCATAGTGTAGAAGGAAATGGTATAAAACAAGTTTGGTTACTTATAACTTAAAAGAAAATGCAAGTTTTTTGTATTCTGAGTGACAAAAAAAAGAGTATGAATTCTGCTTGCTTTTGAGTTAGATTTTATTTCCTTGACCCATTTTTAAGCAGGCTAATTTGTGACTTTTCTTAATCGGTGTTTTATTTGGTGCGTACCGTTACTCATATCAGTGCACACTACTTGATGCAGTTATTGACAGAGTATTGACAGAAGCCTAAACCTAGAGCTACATTAGGTATTCAATACAAAGACAAAGAGTAATATTTTACTATTCCACAGTCTGTGTACAAAAACAGTAGATGAGTAAGTATGCCCCACTGACTAAAAAACTTAAATATAACTCTAAGAGCTTTAATTCAATGTAGTTATGACTATAGTCTGCTAACTGGGTACACAGAAACTTATTTTGACACGTTTTTATTGCATATAAACTGAGGCAAAATGAGGTATCTGAACAGTTTATATTTAAAACTGGAGGCAACTAAATGAAATCATTTGATTTCACAAGTACATTTAGTTTTCTATTAGACTTGCTTTAGGACTATGCAGGTATTGGTTCTGGTGAATTGGTTCTGTAGCTGTATCAATGTGACTTCCTGCCTAAGGGTGTATGATTTTTTTTCTATTTGATTGTTCATAACGTTCAGTGAATATAATAAGAATTGCAGATGATGCAGCTGTAGTTTGATTTCCATCTTTTGTAACCAATTAATTTTATTGTGATAATATGATTTGAATTCAACTATGATAGAGCAGTCTTAATAAGTAATGCCATTGTCAACCTCATACTTGGATTTTTCTGTCTAGAAGCATGTCTTTTATGAGAGTATGAAATCTTGACTTGAAAAATTCAGATAGTATAATTTCTTCTACATTCCTAATAGATTGTATCAATGATTTTCTTTCAAAAATACACAGATTGATGCTGGTTTGACTTCTCGTGGTTTCAGTTTCTAGCCATCTTAAGTTTTTTAAGACTTAGTGGCTATTACATATCTCTTTCTCAGTGCAAGAATTTTGATAATATGGTCAGGTTGCTTAAATTTACCTGTGATAACCAAGTAGGCTCATTTCTTTAGTGTTCTTGGTATTTTTTTAATGTGCTTTTGTAACACAGTTTCCAACAAAGTACAGTACTTCAGTATTTTTGTAGTTTCACAGGCATGAGTTAAAAATTTAATATTATTTGTCTTTGTTCTACATCAGAAGCTGTTTCTGACACCACCATAATAGTGGAACTTTGTATTAAACATCTCTAAGATCATCTAGTCCAACCATCAAACCATTAGGAAACAATGCAAACTTGCTTCCGTGACCACTACTTACTGGGACACAGGTCTGCATCCTCTAAGTGTAGTTACATGTTGTTTGTAAGGAACACTGAACTTCTAGGAGGTAACTGCACAGAAATACTTCTGTGGGATTCTGAAGTGATAATATAGGCACTATCATGCTGTCATGCTAGGATTTTAGTTTACCCGCCTTATATTGGGATTTTCTTCAGGCACTTAGTTGCCCAAGTTTTAAGGAATGCTCACAGCACTGTCAGAAGTTACTGGGATCCTGAAGCTGACTTGTATGGTTAGCTACCAATAGCAGTTGATTTCAGAACCTAATGAGAATTACAGCTGTTCTATAACAGAAAGTAAAATGTAATATGGTTACAGAAAAAGAAAAGACGTTAAAATATTCTGCCTGTGAATTATATGGTTTGTTAAGTAACTTTTTCATGATCTGATCCAGGACTAGAATAGTATTTTACTTGAAGATCATATATATGTGAGAGGTTTCTTTATAATTAGCCCAGCTTCATGCAGCACTGGGGAGTTTGATTCAACAGTTTAGAAGTAATTATAGACTATGACAAATTTGGCTTTCACTCCTTGATTTGTTTCAGTGTTTGTGCCTATAATTAAAGATTTAAATGGAAAACTCAGAATTTTGTACTTACAGTACAGTAGTAGGTATAGTGTAGTAGGTATAAGGATTGTTTTCTTTTTAGTGATACTAAAGCATGAGTGTTTGCCTTGCTAGGGAAACTAGCTTTTTGCTATAGCTGCTTTTATTTAAAGAATCAGAGGTCTTGCTTCTGGACCTTTATATAATTTATAAAGAATCACACCTTTTTTTTTTTGTTAACATAAGGTATCTCAGATGTATTAATGATCATAGATGATCAATGATGTCTCTAAGTGACATATTAATAATGAATTTTTAAGCTGTGTTTTTCTTCTATACCATTTACCTTAGTAAAAAATATTAACATGCATAATCTTTTTAAAATCTTTTGCCTATGAGTGTAATAAATGGTGCCGACCACTTTTTCTAGTTCATTATATTCGTATGTAAAATTAAAAGTATATTGTTAAAAAAATTTAAATCTAGGAAACGATGAACCAGCGTACTAAAATTACTGCAGTTAGATCCTGCTTTGTTTTTGTTTTCTTTATTTCATCTTATTAGAACAATGTTGATTTGTCAACTAATTCTAATTTTCAGAAGTGAACCCTATTAATAGTCATTTAAAAAAAAAAAATCTTCTGTCTTGAAAGGAATCTCACTTGATTCAAGTTTGTGCTCATTGTTCTACCTAATGATGAATATCGCTGCACTAGGAAATGTATGATTTATTAGTTACTGGATTACTTGATGTATTTCAGTGGTAATGAAATGATCTAGGGCTAGGTGTACTTTAAATGTGTATGGGTCTTTTATTCACTGAGAATGTTAGAAAATGCTTAACGTGCGTAAAGCATTAACTGATTCGACTTTTGTAGGAAGCACTGTTACATAATCTCACTTAGCGGCCACTTAGGGAAGAAACAATACACTGATTCAGAATCTCAGATACTGGAATTGTCTTTGAAACTTTATTTATTTATTTATTTATTTATTTATTTGAGTGACTGAGCAACAGGACATTTATGCATTGACAAAAAGTGCTGGAAGAACATTAATATTAGAATTTGCTCATAGGTAGGGGTGCCTCAAAATTATCAAAGGGTGAAATTTCTATGAAGTTTTGTATGTGCCGCTACATTTGAAATATCTGTTGCCTGAATGCACTTGTCATTACTCTGGGAACTGGAAAAGAAAAGCCATTGAAAGATTTTTGAATTATAGGTCATGTACAGTCTTTGAGATCATCTTCTAAATGTACTTTTTCTTGAAATGTTTATAAAGTTTTTTTGCTCTTATATGCAAAAGTAGTATTTGAAAATAATTTAATCAGCAAGTGCAGTTTTTGATTAAAAGATGTATTTCAGAAAAATCTTGGTTATGTAACTAGACAAAATATTTTTCCTACATAGTGTCTAGGGACAGAAGGTTTACCTTGCTGAAGTTACGACAGGAAGATTTTTTTTTTCCAAACTTCTCAACCTATTTCTTGTTCTTGCTCTTTCCCTCTTTTACACACCACCCCAGCAAGAAAAAATGAAATGTGATGGAAAATCTTTATTTATTATATTTTAAATATTTATTTATTGTTGTTGGAGAGTTCTAAGGTGTTAAGTTATGTGGTAAATAAAGGAACAGAAAGACCGGGCTTCTGGATGTAGCCTTTTTGTTGTTGTCATTGCATTGTAAGAATGTAATCAGGTGTTTTGGTACTCATAGTGCTAAGAATTCATTTGAAGTTAAGCCTGCAGCTTGCAGTCAAAAATGAACTTCAAAGAATAACCAACAGAAAGCACATGTCTTAAGACTTGCTAGCCTCAGTCTTCTAAAGTCTTACTTAAGAGGACTTAAGAGTGTATGCAGTGAAGGGGAACGAAACATGAGTGATTTATTCTAGCTTAAAAGATAAAAAATATCAGATGTTCTCTGCAAGACTCCAAGGAAAAATTAATACTTTTTAAAATGCTTAGGCAAGCAATTTGTTAGACTTTACTTCAAATATAGAGAAAACAGAACTAATAACAATAAATTCATATTACTGCTATTGTTTGTAATTAAGGAAAGTCTAGAAACAGCAGAACTTTGGAGATCTTTTTCTTTCAGTGGGGAAAAATAGATTACTGTAATCTTCACTCAACTCTTTCAAAGCTTAATTTACTTAATTCATAAGAGGATCAGTTGAAACCATCTGGTCTACTTTGTTATCACCTATGAAATAGTTATGAACTTGTAGAAATTTTTGGAGCTTGCTTAGTATCAACAAATTATAATAAGCATAAATTAGTATTGCTGATACTGCAGCCTTTAATGAGAATTCTCTTATTTGGTATTACTTCAATTTAATAGCTACATAAATAATATATTAGTAAATATTAATTGTGAGCTAAATTATTTCTGCAAAATGTAATCGAGATTCCTGTTAGAAACATACAAGATCACCCTCTTTTTTTAATTTATTTAAATAGTAAGCAGATGAGTAAAAAGGCTTTGCCCAGCCTACTAAAGGTACAATATAGGAAAGAAATCTTGCATTTCCCTTTGAATCTTTGGTTTATGGAATTTTCTGTTTTAACTGTACCTTATATTATTTTCTTACTCATGCTCTATGAGTTTAAAGCTCAAGGAAAGAGAGCAGAAAAGACCTTCTAGGAATTGCTAGTAAGCAGAGACTTTCTGGCTGTTTGGTTAATGTTATAAGTATGTGTAGTGTATTACAAGTATAGCGGTGAACAACTTATTTTCTTCAATTGAAAGTTCTCTGTTTACTTTTCACTTTCTCTTCTGAAGAGTACAGCCAAAAAATACTCCATTAGAAGTAAAATATAATCATGCTGTATGTTGGCTCTTTCTGTGCAGATTTTCTATTTAGCTTCTGATTCTTTCAGGTTTGTTAGGGCCGAGGCATCTGATGAAATAGGAATGTGAACTGAATTTTCAAGCTATGATTTGTTGGGCTTCCAGTTTAATCAGTTTCATGTTGTTGTTCTGCTCTAGTCAGCTGAGTAAAATAACAGAATGGGAGGTGAGAAAGCAATCAGCTGGAGAAAAAATAGGAAGAGCATGTAGTAAGTGGAGAAGGGAAAGTAGCATGAAAATTGAAAGATTAAGATTGATTATGTAGGTTTTTAAGGTAAAGGGCATGGTGTCAGAATGAAAGAGTATAGAAACACTTATGACAGAATAAAGTTCAACTCAACATAGATGACAACTTCCATTGTGCCTATAACCTGAAAGTTGCTGTTTTGTAAGCCATCCTTGGTACATGTTTAGTATTTCTTAAATGGAGTAGTCTTTAAGCAGTAAATAAAAGGCTTTGAGCAGTAAATATAAGTCCCACTATATTGTTTTTTTGTTTTTTAATTAATTTTACGTATCAGGTGTGATTCCTTTTTTAGTTTGTGTCTTCAGAATTGAGTTTACAGACTAATATGTAGGCCTGCTTTTGACTGTCGGCAATTTCTGGTTTGATGTTGTAGTTCTCTGGATTTCAATCAGCTTTGCAGCACATTCCCAAGTATATAAATCGTTCATGTTGAAATTTTGAAGTACATTTTATATTTAAGTAACAGGGATAACATTGACTAAGGTCTATAGTGGAGTGGTAAACTTGGATTTGCTGTTAATGACAAATTAAAATGTTCCTTAGAGCTTCTACCTTCTACTACATGTTCTGTAGACTTTTTTATTCAAATTCGCATAATTGGTTAACATGATGTACAAAGGAAGAATCTCATGCTGTTGGTATGTGTTTAAATTTACATCCAGAATGCTTTATTCTAAGTTTGTGGAACTGTGAGACCATTAAATTTGTCACTTGTAGATAAATGTTTTTAAGATTTGAGTGAGTTGCTTGGCTGTTTGACTTAGATCCACTGGATGTGTATACCCCAACTTTTTATTAATATTGTGTTGCACTAAATGCACAAAAAGAATCAATGGAATGCACTTTTTAAAAAGCAAATCAATAGTATATCATTTTATATTTTATAGAGGTTACATTTAAGAACCTCTTCTGTCTGAACACTCTCATCATATTTAAAATGAGTATGCTAAAGCAACCAAGACAAACTTGATTAAACTGATTGTGCTTGTAATTCTTAGAAGTACATCTGAAGGTCTGTTTTATTTGATCAGCATAGGCAGAATATCTCACTTCTGAAAGCACTGTGATAGAAGATGGGAAGAATTAGTAAATACATATAATCTGCTTTTCTTTTCCTGGCAGCTCTCTTAGAAAATTCAGGGCATCAATGAACAGCGTTTTCTTTTTTGTTTTTGCACTCCTAATTGTTCAAGCTCATAGCATCTCAGCATTCTGAATCCTGTTGAAGAACTGGCCCTGCAAAGTTCAAAATCAGATTCAAAGCAACTTGTACTATGTTTAGTTATATTTGACATACTGACATTATTAAGTTATGAGGGGGGACAGAGAAACTGCTATATGAGAGATTTGAGCTCATGCACTGCTGTGATTTTAGTCTGTAGAGATTTTTTCTTCAGCATATAAAATGATCTGATTGTACTAGCCTTTTTGAAGGTACCAATTTAAAAGCTAGGTAATCAACATGTCAGAAATATGTCCAGAATCTACTGCAATTAGAAGGTATGATGTCAGAAATGCTTTCTGAAGATGTCAGTCCTGAGCAATACAGCAATGCTCACAGTTTCTGGGATTGTCTCTGTGTCATTTTTTTTTTATGTTGTTTCAGTGACAGCCATCATATAAATGTTGCTATTCAATTTAATTTCCATGGAGAAATGTTAATATGGCTTTGTGGAATTTACTAACACTTCCGCTTCAATAATTTTTGACCCTGAAAAAAATACTAATCCCCTACTATAATTGCTTTGAGTTGTTTGCATGACTGGTGTCACGTTTTGTATGACTATCTATATGCTATGAAGGCCAACAGACTTCCCTGTAAGGCATAAAGTTAAATGCAGTGTTCCTATTGTATGTAAATATTCTAGACATGCAATACAATATCCTGTTGTGTCAGCTGTAATATGAAGCACATGAAAGCTTTGAATCTTTATGCAAAATTGACTTACAATGATTAATTGCTGTAATAAGGCAACATTTTACTACTCGACAATATTGATTTTCCTTTTGGTGTTGTGGTTGAAATACATTTGGGTTTGGTTTGCTATCACCCAGTTCCACTGCATTTCCCTTTCAAAGAAAAGTTTGAAGAGGGAAAGCTGCTAGAAGCCAAAATCTTGGAAAGTATGTAGCAGGAAGAGGAAGTAGTCATATTTTGAGGATATGACATGCAAAGTAGCAGATGTGGTGATGATGTGCTGGAGTCTGTGAATGGCAATGACATAAAAATGGCATGGTGGAAGGAAAAACTGTAGGTGTTAGGTAAGTGGCTGGGCCTGCAGGAGAGGAAAACAGAAGGGAGAGTTTATAAAGCCAAAAATAGGAAACAAAAGGGGTTACTAATTTATCTCAGATCATATAATTTTTCTTAAGGGTATTAAAGCTGTTGTAATTCTCTCAGCGTAAATGAAAATAGTGTTATACAAAACAGATTATCAATTTTCTGGTTTGGTTGGTTGTTTAGTCCCTGAGGTTATATAGGCAGACCACAAGAGGGAGCTCTATTCTGTTCTGCATTTTAAAGACTGCACATCTAGAATTATGCTTCAAAGCTTGTACTGAGGAAGATTGAGAGAAAATTTAATACAAGACAAGGGCAAAGGTTGAAGTGCATTTGTAGCACATATATGTTTGCCAAGTAGTGAGAGAAGAATTTTGAACGGAAATCTAAGCAGACTTGAAAAGCTATGTTGGAGGAAAAGCCTGGATGTTTTTGAGATTTTTAAGAGCAAACATTTATGAACAAAAGTCTACTTAAATAAATGGAAAATTTAAAGTTGCCTTGATTGTGAATAATTGCCTGAGGGAAACTGTGCTTTCATCCTTAAATCTATATTAAATCAATTTGTAGAGATTACTAATACAGATTTTTTAATAAAACAAGAAAAACTATTGTGCACTGCTAAAATGATAATTCTTTGGAGATCCATTTTCTAATTGCTATATGCTTATTTTAAAATCTGAAAGTAATGGGAGAGTGCATACTGTAAGCTCCATTAGCTGCAGCATTATGTACCAAAACAAAATTCCTTGAACAAAAATTTTTGCGGTTTGTAGAACCACATTTTGCCCTGTGTGCTTCTTCAACCCTGAAAAGGGGTCTAGAAGGGTGGTTACATATTTGTGGTATTAATATCTAGAAAGAAAATTCAAGACATAAACTGTATTACTCAAATTATACATGAAGAGTGGTTTTAAATTTGCACCTGGTGTTCAGAATACTAGTTCAGTGCAAAACAGACTCATTTTTAGATTGGACTCGTTTTTCTTCCTTGTACTTCAATTTGTGAACACTTCATTACAACAGTTCTTTGCAGTAAAGAATTTATTTGAATAGATTTATTCTACATTTTTCTATCAGATGGCTTTTTTATTAGATATCTGTTTGTCCATCAATTTTAAAATCATTCCTTTGATTTTAAACATCTAGTGTCTTAAAACATTGTATGGAGTGATATTTTTTTTCAGAATTTGAAAAAAAAATAAGGCTTCTTGACATTGCTGCATTAAAGGAAACGTAGAAATATATGACTTAGTCACTTCTCAATTCCTTTGCCACGCTTTAAACCCCTCTCCTCGCCCCCCCAAACTTTATATTGATGAAGTAACCATCACGTCTACCGATTGAGGCTTGTTAAACCAGGGTAAAACTGACAGCTGAAACATACTTCTCGTAATTAAATCCAGATGAAGTGAGGAAAAACTGTACGATCAAAGAGAAAGGGAATAAGGTTGCAGATTCTCTGAAATATTTAGGGCACACAAAGATATAATTTTTGCTCATGGCATCTCATTTTATGTTCCAAAACTAATAGTGTGTTTCTAGGAATGGCTACTTTACTGTGGCTTTGCTGAAATTAATAATTAATGAATTGAAATTATTTTTTTAATGGTTGATAAAACTTCATATGTCAATGCTTTTTGTTATTTGAAACATTTGTATTTAGTTATTTGAATATGATACGAGAAACAAATTTTGCAGTATCATTTTGTTTGTAATAGCTGCATTTGGTTTTCTTGTTTTTGTTTCTCCAAACAGATTTTCATATAATTATTTTGCAGGGAAGATGCACTAGAAATCCATTATTCTTGTAATATTTTCTTGGTTATCATGTCTTCTGTGTTACTTTCTAATGCATAAATAGTGGTTATAGTTAATTGCTTGGCACCACTATAAATGAGAGAGATGTCCAAAAAATTATAGAATATGACTCTTCATATTGTTTCAAATAATTTTAAAACCAAAATATTACAAATGAGGATTAAATGAAGAACGAGATGTTTTCCATTGTAAAACATGCTGGAAAAGCATCTGTATAAAGTAGATAGGAAGCAACTTCCTTTCAGAAATCTTAGTATGGGATTCCAGGTAAAAATATGATCTGACCTGTGAAGGATTTTAACAGAATTTTACGAATTTTGTACAAGCAAAGGGAAGAAAAACAAAAACTTGTAAAGCATTATGAAGCTGGGATAAGAAACTGGATAAATTCTTTATTTTTCTGCTGTAATTTTATGTCAGTTTTCATTTGTTTGCCCTGTCTTCTTTTTACAGTTGTTATTCTGGGACTCCCATGAATTACCCCCCCCCCCCCTTTTTTTTATGCCACCATTGAAGTATGTGCTATTGGTGTAAAAAGATTTAAGAATTGTGGGGATAGATCATGAAACATACAACCAATGTTAACTGTGTGTTATGTTATACAAATATATATATATAAAACCTACATATAATCTATGTATATATAACCTACATACCATATATATATATATAACCTAAACCTACATCTATCTATAAATTTAATTCTTAATCTGGTGTAGTCTTTTTTCCTTGTTTTTAATAGCTGTCAAATTCCATTTCAGACCACATGAAGCTAAATAGTCTCTTTCATTCATGAATGCCATTTTGCCATTCTCTTGGAAGTATGTTTTTTAGTTCTCAGGCAGTGTTAGTAAATTCAGTTCCTTTTATTCAGTATTCAGTATTGTTCTAGAAGTAGTTTCAAAATTCTGGTGATTTCATCAGTAGAAATAAAGGCTTGTTTTTGTCAGGATTTGAGGTTTGTTTTGCTGTCAGGCATTCTAGTGCTTTTTAAAAGTGTTCTGATGTTTCTTTTTTCAGTTAACAATACTTTTAATTAAAAAAAATAGGCAACAGTTTACAAGTATAAACTTGGGGGAATTATTTTCCTATTAGTTATGGAAAAAAATTATACAGATTTATTAACTTCTCAGGTCAGGTAACTGTCTTTTCCTCTGGGGGAAAAAAAACAAAAAAAAAAGGTGGCTTTAGGTTAATTTAGGTTAATACCTAACTATAATTTCAATGGTAGACCATGGCTTTATAAATGCTGACTTTTATGTGTGCTGTTTGAGTAGCCAATTACTCTTACTTACTTTTTAAAGTTTACCTGTTCATGCTACCAGAGAAAGCTCCCATATCAGCTTTATAAGTATTTGAGCAGACTTTTCTAATATAAACCAATTTAAGAAACAGCTTGTGGAGCTTTGCTCCTTGTACTGAATATTTGTAAATAGACCTTATTTATCAGTTTTTGCCTAGAGAGGTCCTATGGAACTTTTAGAGAAATGGGCACTGATCTCTGCTTCCTGATTAACAGGAGTATAAATAAATAAAAAGGCACTATTGAAATTCTGTTGATAGAAGCTTTCTTTTGTGCATATTAAAGTGGTATGTGTGTAGTCAATGGAAATAGTCTTATTGTTATTGAGAAGCTTGAATAGATGAAAATTCGAAATTGATATGAATGCTGAGAGCTAGGAGTTAGAAAGCATTGCTATTTTTTCATGTTTATGAAGATGAAAGTTTTATGGCTATTTAGGGCCAAGTCAGAAAGGCCTCGTTGATTAACATTACTTCAGAGTGAGTCTGCAATTTAGGGAGAGTGAGTAGGCTACAGATAGCATTTTTATCAGATGGTTATGCTCTCTGTGCTTCACTTCCATAGACACAAACACTTAAATAGTGTCCGTACACACTGAATGCAGTTGTAATTGAGGCCAGGGAGAGGCACAGAACCCTTAGATGTGTAACTGAGGAGCAACAACACTGCCCCGCTCCCCAGGCTACTCTGTCAAATGATGAATTCATTTGCCCTGTTTTGAGAAACAAATCGCTACACTGAGCTTTTAATGGAAAGAAAATTAGTGAATCTTTATTAGTGATTAGTGAATCTTTAAATTCTTCAAAAGGACGTGATTTTATATAAACAGGTAAAATGTTTTTCTTTGTTTGGGTCTTGATTTCTTTGGGTTCTAATTTGTGTATATAAAGTGTATCGTAATGAAAATTTCTGCTGTGTTTTTTTTCTTCCAGAAAAGATAGGCTTTCTACAGGAATAAAAGATTGGGTATATAATTGTGATTCATAATTATCTGTGTATGTTCCAGAAGTTGTCTTCTCTGTAGTCAGAGAGATGCATTATGTATGTAGTGTGAATGATAAAATTGTTAGTATGTGTTTACTTACTGATAGCAGGTGAAAATAAAGCTCTCTCTGTAAATGACTTACTGTTATTAAAGCTGAATTTGTCTTCAGCTAATAAGTTCTGTTTGTTTGTTTCTGCAGTTCAATTTAAAGAATGCTCTATTATGGATGATCTTAGAGATTAGAAACTATGAGCAGCGATACACCCTTTATTAAAGATGATTACAATATTGTATAAAAGTTTCTCTTGTAGCGATGTAAAATATATTTTTAGCCTGCTTTGGCTTTTCCATAATGCCGAGTCCTGCTCTCAAATGATACCTAGCTTGAAATGATGGAATGCAGAATGTGTACGTAAAATATTTTTGGTACGTTTTGACACTAACTGGTAGTTATTTGGAAGTGATTAAAAGGTTTCTTATTCTTGTTCAATGTATTTCTCTAACAGTAGTAGATAGGTGTATCCCGGGGCGGGGGAAGTGTTTTATTGTGATTAGTGTATGGCTGTATAGATTTGCGAGCAGTCTACTTAAGGTTTTAATTTCAAGTAAGGATGTCAAGAGATTATATTGTTTTCACAGATGTTTTTTGAAGTACAGGTGTAGGCATTTTTTGTGTGTGTTAAATCAAACAGTGATTTGGCTTAGGTACAGATAGAAAGCTAAATCAAACACAGGGCAGGCCTTGCAAGTATCTGGTCCTTTTACTTACTAAAACTGAATTGTCAGTATTTTGTAATAAATGTAGTTACTCTGATCACCAGCATTTCACAAAATATTAGTTTACAAGTTTAATCAAGACTTCAATTTGCTGAAATAAATATTCAGCAAGGTAATTTTAGAACTGAGTGTTTATAGTTAATAGTGAAGATTCTGACAGCTGGCATGTTCTTAGTGTTTCATGTCTCTCTTCAGCAGTCTTCATAGTTAGATTTCATTCTGGCATGCTTGGAATAGTAAAAGCTCTACTAGGGTTAAGTACAGTGCATTAAACTTCTTGGTAAGTTTGGGATTTTTGAATGGCATGAAGTTGCATTGTGTATCTAGCTGAAGAAAATTATTTGAGATGTTACAGTGTAAAGTTGAAATTATGAAGAAGGTGTTGGTTATTCTATTTATACATCTGGATTTTACTGAATTACAGAATGGTTGAGATGGGAAGGGACCTCTGGAGGTCATCAGGTCCAGTCCCTCTGCTCTAGCAGGGCCAACTGGAGCAGGCTTCACAAGACCATGTCCAAGTGGCTTTTGAGTATTTCCAGGGAGGGAGATCCCCCAACCTCTCTGGGCTATCAGTGTCAGTGCTCAGTCACTCATTTAAGCTCAGTTTGGCTGCAAGTCAGCGCTTGATTCAGAAGATACGGAAGGCCAAATAAATTAGGTTGTGATTTTTCATTGAAGTACTATTAGGTATGAACATAGACCCCTCTGTGGAGGCACAGTCTTCAAATCGTTTCCTCATCTTGTCTGATCTACTGTACACTTAATGTCCTTTTGTTGCTAATTTCCTACTGCCGAGGATGACAAGTGCCACCTATGAATAAGGTGAATTTGCAAGCAGATGCACTAATCCACACATTCATATTAGTAAAATGCAACATTTATGATGAGGTGTTTCATAAATGTTTTTTTAATACCACTTGTATGGTTTATCTAATGCGTCATGAATGTGTACAAACAAAATTCAGCTGTTGTATGGTTATTTATATAGTTCTTTCTGCCTAATTAGTTCTCCCCCTATTATTTCATTTGGGGCTCCAACAGATTCACTTTTAAGTTCTTTAAATAGGCAGTTTTTCGGCTGGCTTATTAATTTTCATTGATGTTGGCAGCAACATGTTATGCACTGAGCTGACTGACAATAAGTTAATGACAGTTAAAATAATAAAACCAACTTCTGTTTTTACAAAATAAAAGAATTTGCAGTAGAGATAATAGACTAGTTTTATACTGGTAACATTTACATACTCTGTGTTGGTTTAATAACTAAGTTGTAATTTTATCAATACTTAACTGTATTTGTTTCTCCAGATATTGCAGCTGTATTTGTCCTTTTGAAGAGCTGTGGAATGTATGTGTATCTTCAGAATGATAAGGTGGTCTGTCATGCAGCTGCATTCCCTTCTACTTTAAATACAGTAGACACTAATTCCATAGTTCATTTCAGGACAGCACAGAGAAACATTCAAACATGTAATTTGTAATGGAAATTTTAATAAGCCAGTTTAATTAAACTTTGTTATCTGAGGTGCAGAACACTCTGATGGAAATCAACAATTTTCAGAATACTAAATGGAGTGCTGAAGAATTTTTGGAGTTATTAACAGAAAAATAATGATTGATATATGGATAGTGAATGTTATGGTTGAAGTGATAACTAACCATCCATCAGATCTGAGGTTTTTAACCTTCATCGCTCTGATATTTTTTCTCATCTGTTTACTTGCAAGAAACCAGACAAAAGCTTGGAAGTACCATGATACCGTTCCTATATATTGATAAATAATTCAAATCTGGTATCGACAGCAATTGGAGATTCTTTCTGACATAATGAGGTAGCCTAGTGGCATAGTGACAGAGTCATCTGGTCCTATTTCAAAATGCGAAGGTCATTGGTGTAGTGACTTATCTGTAAGAATTGGGTGGGAACTGAAGTTTGCAGCAATGCAAAAGCAAACAAAAACATTTTGTGGAGGAAAAACATAAGTTTGAAAGTTTTGCAGCCTTTCTCTTTTAACAGAAAGACTAGAAAAACTAGAATTCATTGACAACTAAAATTTGGCAGCAGAAGTTAATAGGGAATCTAATTTCTTTAAAATTCTCTAGAGATATGACAAACAGAGAATTTTACTGTGCTATACGATAATACCATATATTAGTATCAGTTACTAGAACAGTGATTTTTTTACTTTTTATAATGCAGGGTCAAGTGTTGAAACAAGTGAAAGAGGTCATGACATCTGGAATTCCCCCATATATTTTAAAATTAATACTGCTTCAAAAATTCAGACTTGATGCTTGGAAAATCTCTGGTTTTTGTAGTTGACATCTACAGTACTGTTGAAATAAGAAGTAGAATTTTATTAAAGAGCATAAACTTTCTTTTACCTAGTAACCACTGAAATATGTATTTCAAAACTTTACTAAGGCTTATGTATACGGAGTTGCCCAAGTCGTGGGCAGTAATTCTCCTCTGGAATTACTGTATATTTCAAGGTGATGTTTCAAATTACTATCATTTTATAAATATGAAGATTGTAAGAAGCATATCGTGTGACTAAAAATAATTTTCTTAACATGACTTTGGATATGATCTTTGAAACTAGTGTCTCTACAGCACTGACTTGTTTTCTTTGACATTAAGTACAGTTAAAATAGTCCATTCTCTTTGCTCATCATATTAATCTGACATTACTGACTTTCCTTTCTCTTACAAGTCCTTTATTAATGGTATTTCTTATTTGCAGTTTGGAACTCACTGAACGAAAAAATTAGTGTTGAAACTATAGCTTGTGTTTGTAAAGTGTTGCTCTTAAATATGTTCTAGTTTCAGTAGAATTATTGGTGAGTTTTTCTTTTCATTGTGGTGTTTATTGTCATTTCTGAAGTCGCAAGTGCAACCTTAATGGTGAATTTGACTCCGGGAGTTTTGTCTCAAAGAGTTTCGTATCTAGAATATGAGTTTTTTCTTTTCTTTCAGACTTCCTTGTCATTTCTGGTATATTAATTCGGTTTTATATTATGAGCTTTTTTGAAAGGAACCGCAGATGTAATTTGTATAATTGCGTATCTTTGTATTTCTGTTTCTCAGTTTTTTTGGTGGGTTGTCCAAGACAGTAGTCTGCTGACTATAAGGCGGTTGGTGTTTTTCTAAGAAATTTTTAGACTCTGCTCAATAATTCAGTAATGACATTATTACCTATTTAATATATTCTTGCCATTAAATTTTCATTTCCTTTTATACAGCTAGATGTCATCGAACACTGAACTATACCAGGTTTGTCTTGTGTTAAGATGAAGGATTCAATGCTCTGCACTTGAAATTCTAACCAGGCACATTAAAATTCATGAACTAAAATGAAAATATAGTTACTACTCTTGTCTTTGCCCTGGTATGAAACTATATAGGTAGATACGGTTTCAAATAAAAATATATTTATTAATGTTCATCACAGTATTTTCATCTTTTTGCCATCATAAATGAACATGTAAAGCTAGCAAAAGAATAAAACTTTCTTTTTATGATACTGAGGCTTTAATGAAGAAAATGGGATTACTTGGAAAATATTTTTCCTAGGAGATAAATTTATATTATGTAAAAACTTTTTCCATCATACTTTAAAGAACCAATTTTAAAATGACTTTAGATGACCTGAAATTAGAGCAGGAAAATTCAAACAAAATATTAATCGGCCTTCCAATAAAATATATTTTCAGCCTTGACACTCTTGCACATAACTTATGTAATGACATAGCCTTTTAAGTGCTCAACAGTATCCAAACACCAAGGAGCAGATGTTAGGAACAGAACATCTAGCTGTATTTCCTCTCTTTTGTCAATTACGCAATTTATTGTCTGATTTCAGAAGAATTGTACTGGGGCTCAGTCTAATCTCAAAAGTAAGTTTTTTATATCAAGTCTTTATGTCTCATTCCCTTAATTAGTTTCTGGGTTGTTTGTTGTTTTTGCAGAGAGTTAGGGATCTCAGATATTTTTTAGTTAGTTTCAGATTAGAGACACATGTATGTGGAAACTTTGAGTCATGAGCATTGCTGTATGAAGTATCAGAGAATCTGCATGGAAGACAGTCATTACAGATAAAAGCCACAGGGAGTCAGGCTGCATGGTTTCTGTGGTTCAGAGATTAACTCATTTCTTCTTCTTAGGTTTTGATACATCCAGCACGACCTGTTAATCAGCTACAATTCACGATCCACAGAACTAGTTTAATCATGTATGAGCTGTTTTTTTACAGTGATTTGTGACTTTATATCTCTGCAAATACAAACAACCACAACAAAATAAAACAGCAGACTGAAACTTTACTAGCTTTAAGGCAAAGTAATATTTCCCTTTACAGCTTGTACTATTTCTATGCTTATGAATAAATTATTCTAAAACTAATTTTCCATAAAGAAATAAAAAATCCCCTCTTTTTCTTTTTAAAATGATTATGGCAAACTTTTAACGATCCCTGTTAGGATGGAAATCATTCTAAGATTGATTTCTACACTCTTCAGTTACTAATACAATGTGTAATATACTGTGACCTTTTAATAATATCACTTCATGGAAATGAAAGCAATAGGTACTTCTTTCAGTGTGGGAGAGGATAAAAGAGCATGGAACAGAATGGATATAGACAACAGTCGGGTCAACTTCCTTGGTGTTTCATTTCCAATTGTACAACAGTTCATTACCTGTTTATCACTAGTACTTAAAGAATTCAGGTATTTTTTGTGTCTCTGATTTAATATTGTTGAGAATTTCTGATTGATTTAGAGTTGATATTACCTAATATAAAAGTGTACATTTGCATTAGATACTTGTGTTTTGGGTTTTGTTCTGTAGTGCATTTGAATAGCTGGCAATTATCATCCAGCTTTTTACTTCCACCGTAGTAGACTATTGTCCAGACATTCTTTAGAGAAGAAGAGAAGAATGTTTTTTTATTTGTTTGTTTGTTTCCTGGCTTGTTATTTGCTCTTTCTTGCTAGCTTAGAACTCATGAGTTTTTGAGAATTTGTTTGTAAACCGAGAAAGACAGAGAATATTTACTCCTCAGCATCTTGTATAGCTGTCATCTTTGTGTATTCATAAGCTGTGACCCAATTATCATAGAATCATAGAATTGTTTGTGTTAGAAGGGACATCAAAGATAATCTAACTCCAAAGGCATCTAACTCCGTGGGAAGGGACACCTTCCACTATACCAGGTTGCTCAAAGCCCCATCCAGCCTTAAATACTTCCAGGGATGGGACATCCACAACCTCTTGTGGGGAACCTGTTCCAGTACCTTACCACGCTCGTAGTAAAGAATTTCCTCCTTATATCTAATCTAAACCTCCCCTCTTTTAATTTAAAGCCATTACTCCTTTTGCTGTCACTGCACTCCCTGACAAAGAGTCCCTCCCCAGTTTTCCTGTATGCCCAGAGCTGAACACAGTATTCCAGGTAAATTATGTACTCATATGCATATAAGCACATAAAAATGTCCCACTTGAAAGCAAGACAATAGTAGCAGATTTTCTGATTCTACAAACTTAGTACTGAAGTTTTTTTCTTGTTTATATTTTGCTGGTAGATTTAATTACACATGAATCATTTTCCTTAACAAAACCTTACAGCTTCGCTGAGAGTGCGCGAGAACAGTATGAAAAACTGTCCAACATGCACAACAACATGACTAAATTGTATGAAAATTTGGGAGAATACTTTAGCTTTGATCCCAAAGCCGTAAGCATAGAAGAATTCTTTGGCGATCTGAGCAACTTCAGAACTCTGTTTTTGGTAAGTAATGTCTGCAAAACATCATATATTCTTATTTTTCCTTTGGGTTTTCTCAAGTTTAATTCCTTCCTCTTTTTTCTTCCTAGCATTTTAGTTAACTTTTTGTTTATGCTGTGGCAGGGAATCAGATGCATGTGTCCAGAATTAATTTGATTTTGGTCACTGATAATTGTAATTCTTTAACTTGCAAACCCAACTGTCAATATGAGCAAGACATGGATAATCAGAAAATGTGTAAAAAAAAAAAAAAAATTCCTCCTGCCCACCCCCACACACAAAGCCCCAAACAACAAAAATGAAAACCACTAAAAAAAAACAAACCCCTAATGAATAATGGAACTAAAACCAGAATGGACATACCTATATTCACATTGTGTGGGAATCTGACTGATGACTTAATGATGCTGTGATGCTAAAGCTTAGACTTTCATAATAAGCCCTCTGTTTCTGACAGAATTCCTGATACTCACTTAGATGTTCATATTACTATTTCTAGTCAGCTGGTATGGTTACTATCAGGGTTTGGCTTCTTTATGCCGGAATTTAAGAATTTTATTCAATACCAGTTTTTAAACGGGTTTAATGTCATCTTTCCTAGTGGCTGTCTGGAAGCCATAATCAGCTGCACCGTAGGAAGTGCACAAGGAAAACAGATGCCTGGAGTGTCACGTTATGTCTCTAGAGAATATTAACATCACTTGGAAATACTACTGTTTACCATGCATTTTACTCTGAAATCTCTCTATGGCCAGTATCTGGTTTAATTCATCACTTAATCATAGGAATTTCGGTTTTGGTGTGATGGATGAAAACCACTTTAAAACATAATTCTAGTACTTAAGTTTACTGTATTGGTAAACTTTTACTACAATATATTTAACTGTTCATTTTCATTTGGCTTTAATCATTCTTTTTTTACTGTAAGCAAATTGCCATTTTTTTTATAATTAGTAAGTATGCCAACACATCTGCATGAAGATGTGTCAAAAACAGGAATAGTTCTCATAAGCTATTTCAATGCATTTACTTCTTCATAAATCCAAAGCTTATATTTTCAAACATCGATGTCTAATTTTGGAAGTCTACTTCACTGTAACTACTTGAAACAGTAACAATATCCAAATACTGTGGTGCAAGATCTGTCCTCAAGTATTTATTTAAACAGCTTTGAAGGTGATAGGAGCCAGAGAACAAATATACAGGTTTTCTAGAAAGCATATTAGAATGAAAATACTTAAATATGTCTATTTTCCTTCTTTGTTGACTACCTCAAGATCTGGCTAATAGCCTGTTGCTCTTTGCTGGTTATAATTATATTTGAAATGACTGAATAATAATGTCGGGGAGGGTGGGATCGGCTTTAATTCATTGCTACTTATTTAAGGGGAAAATTATCTGAGATTTATCTGTATGCTTGTCCAGGAGGCAAATCTCTTATCATGTCAAGGTATAATAGGTATATATTTTCTATATAAAATGTCGTATTCTATGAAATAGTGTAGTTATTCTGTCCTTTAACCTTTAATATGATGACTAATATATATTATAATAATAGTTAAGACTTTTATATATGTCTAATATTTTGGTAATTTAAAGAACAAAGAGTCAACTCAAGAAAAATCTGGGATTAATACCACTGTCAGGAATTACCACAAGGCTTGGGGTGCCAACATTTCAAATGTATGAATGCAATAAATCTTCTGCTAGTATAAGTTCCACAGTCTGCAAAGACACAAATCAGGTTATTTTATGAGCTTTTAATTTTTATGTCATATTTACAATATCAACACCATGTTGTTGGCTGTGTTATGTCTAAATTCATGTGGTTATGTTGATTGGACTTGCAGAGATTATTTAATCCATCCATGTAATCCAAAGTAAGGTCACGTTACAGCAGGTAGCATAGGGCCTTGTTCAGTTAAATTTTTATTCAGGAATGGAGACTTTGTGACCTCTCTGAGTCTTTTCCACAGTGATCACGCTTGTGGTGGCAGAATAGGAAAGAAGTTATAACATGAGAGACTGTATTTATTGTCTCTTGTTCAATTGCTTTGCACCTCTGAGAAGAATCTAGATCTGTCTTTTGTACACCATCCCATTACATTGTGTAGATAGCAATTAGGTCAACCGAGAGCCTTCTCTTCTTACAGCAGAACAAACTCAGTTCTCAGCTTCTGCTTGTCATATGCTCCAACCTCATGACCATCTTGATATCAACTACTGGACATGCTCCAATATTCATTGGAACTCATTCTGGGCACAGAACTCCTCCAGATGTGGTATTACAAGGAGTGGTAAAGTGGAAGAATTGACTCCTTCAACCTGTTACTGAACTTTTTAAATAGTTGACTGTGCATTCAAACTTCTTTGCTCCAAAGGCACACTGCAGCCTCTCATCCAACCAATTGTCCACCAGTACCTTCATTTTTCTTCAAAGCAGCTTTCTAGGATTGCTTTTGCCTTTTATGTTAGTTGTGTTTAGGGTTAAGTAATGTAGTGTAAGCCTATACTATAGAAAACTGTGTATTTGCAAATTATTGGTGGTTCAGTTTTTAAGTTTCACTGAATTTCCTAAATATTATCTGGAATGGATTTCACTGCATCTCTAATACCTGTACTTCAGTGATGATTGTGGCCTTCAAGTATCTATGGTTTTTTATTTGTATTTCAAATATTTACTAATTTACCTCACTTAAATGAGATCCTGCTTCTAAATCCAGAATGTTCAGGTGGCTTTGAACATTTGCACATTAAATACAGAATGCAGATGTGTGCAGTTTGACTTGGGAGGAAGGAAGTGTATTACGTCACTGAAGAATTTTAATTTGCATTGAAAATAAATTTCTTTTCTGTATGCATTTTGTTCATTTGTACTTATAGCAAGGCTCCAGATAGCCAATTCTCACTGTTTTAGGAAACTGTTAAAAATTAGGGCATTTCTAACTTTATCTTTAATCACTGAAATAACTGTAGCAATCAGAGTAATGAAGGTGTTGAAAACTACTAGCAAACTACTGTTAATTATTATTCCCAACATGCACATAATCCTCTTGTTAATGCTGTATACATGTCTTCTGCAAATACTCCTCTGTGGATATGGAAAAGAGGTGTAAATTCTATAAACTACACAGATAATTTTTAACCATGAGATGTTATTTGGGTTTTATTTGCCAGAATGTCCTTTACTTTCTTTATGTATGAGTGAAGGAATACCTGTGTTCTTCTGACTACTAGACAGTATTGAAAGCAGACGGCAAACTTGTCTTGACGTTTTGTTGTTTTTTTTTTTTCCTTTTTCATTGGAGTGGAAGAGGATATTATCAGTGTGTTTGGTACAGATAAAATACTCCTTGAACATCAAGTCTAGCAGAAAAAGGATTTACTTTGAGCAAGTAGTTGTATATTTTCAGTAGACTGCAACTATTCTTCATTTTTTCCAATGTAATCCATCTTTAGTATTTCACTTATATACTAAATTAATTTTAATGGATTTTTCCTTCTTCAAATTCAGATATAACTATTAGCTATTCACAAATCAAGAAGACGGAATCTTTCTGGTAGGCACTACATAGTCATGTACTTCCTTGTCAATGAGGATCACGATAACCTCACATGTACATTTTCATAATCTTTGTTACAAGGTTATTATGTTTGAATAATACCTCCAGAACACCTTCATCTTGTGCTGCAAATGCAGTTAGCAAATTAATGCATTGCAAAACCTAATTGTTGTATTACCTAACTGATGTAAAATGCCTTCTGTGTTAAGGGAAAGTAATCACAGATTCAAACTTGAGTTATACGTCCTTGAAGAGATCAGAATCCACCAGCAATTCTGCTTTTGGAGTTTCTAAACCCCTACATATGGTCACCTCTTCTTAGGATATTTGCATGATGTACGTTTTACTTAGTACTAAAAAACTGCAAGAAAATAGTGGTTTTTTTGTTTGTTTGTTTTTTTGTTGTTGTTTTTTTTTTTTTAGGGTGAGAGATTATCCTAAAGACTAAATCTCTGTGAATTAATTCAGTTTACTAAGATAGAACTATCAAGTTCTGTATTCTGGTTTGGAATATTAGACTCACATTCCAAACAGAAAAGACAGACAACAAATAATCTTTCCAAGTTTCTAGAGAAGTGGAGCTAATTTCTTGTGTCACTTTACAGTTTTAAGAAGTGAGCAGTAGTCTACTAAGATACTGTTTTAATGCTTTATGTGTTGGTTTGAATAGTTAATTATCTGTGTGGTGCTAAGGTTTTTAAAAATTTTTATCTGTATTATCTTCTAAACCTCTTTAAATATTAAATATTAAAGCTTCAGTATAAAAAAGTGAGATCTGAGACGTGTATAGCTTAAGGAAAAGCTTTCTTTTCTTAGTATAATTTGTGCTTTAGTCAAATTGACTTGTTCAGATATATACACTAGTTGTAGTAATTGTAATTAGGCCTTTTGAGAATTTCCTGACTTATTTTATCCACTAGAGCAGAACCTTGTAGACTTCAGTGGCATAAAGATTCTTGTTTAAGGATTTAATTTTTCCATATGCATGAATAAGGCCTAGGGCAAGCATTAGAATTTCGCAGTACAAAGATTTTATTTTATATGAAGAAAATTATTTTAAAGAATTAAAATTTTCTGCAACATTTTAATGGCTATGGAAAGTTTTTCGAAAAGTCAAAAAAGCATTTCATTTTCAAGTTTAAGAAAAAAAGCAAGAAAAAGCAAGAAATCACTGAAACTCATTTAATCTGTGGAATTTATTGTAAAAATTCATAACCACTGGTAAGAATTCAGGAGCCCTCAGAGAAAACTGAGTATATACAGCATTTCCAGATGTTCTCTAGAGCATGTCTACTTATTAAATATGTTGTTTTCAAACTATAGTAGTGCCTGCATGCTACTTCTAAGTGGTTTTTTTCCCTATTTACCATAAATGGTTGAAATAAATGGCCAAAATATAATTCCAGGTATTTTTGAAATATGGATGATTTGGCTGTTCTTGTTTGTCTTTCTTCTGTGTTATTTCTTCTACTACAGCTGCTAACAATTAAAGTTAAGGAGTTCTTCAGATTGCTGCTTTTGGTTTTGTTACTAAGAATTCTGGTGTGAACATTTACGATAAGACATACAATAGAATCATGAGGTAATTTAGTGTGGAAGAACATACAAGAGAGTCTTTGAGTCTGACATCCTGCTCAAAACAGGGCTAGTGCAGAAGTTAGTTCAAGCTGCGTGGGACCATGTTTTGAATATCTCCATGAATTAAGATACCTTGTCTGTGGAAGACTGTATTGAAGGCTTTGCTAAAACCAAGATAAACAACAACAACAAACATGCATTGCCTTCCCCTCCACAGAGCAAGTCAGTCATTTCAGTATAGAAGCTAGTCAGGTTGATCAGGCACAATTTGTCCCTAAATCCATTCTTTTGGTTTCCAGTCAGCATCTTGTCCCTTATGTAACAGGAAATGGCTTCCAGAAGGAATCTTGTTGTGAACTTCCTGAAAACACAAGTGATGGCTAAGTAGTATGTAGTTCACCAAGCTTTCCTCACTCTTTTTAAAATGAGAATAACACTTGCTTTTCACAGGCTTTGGGATGTCCTTTGAGTCCTGCAGCTTTTTGATGAAATAGAGGCCTTGCAATGACGTCAGCTGCCCCAATAGCCTGTGAGACAGTGATGGTAAAGGTTGAGATGAAGAAGGTACTGAGTACCTGAGACTCTGAGGTTAGGTTCCATACTCCATTCAGCAGCAGACCTATCTCTTCCTTAATCAGACTTTGTAGATGTAAATGCCCTTCTCATTGCCTTTAACATCACTTGCCAATTTTATCTCCCACTGAGCTTTGGTTTTCTTAATTCTTTCCCTCCCTGTACAGTAGTGCTGTATTTCTCTTGGGTAGTGTAACCATGCTTCTAGCTTTCAACTTTTCTGTTTTACATCAGAGCTACATCAAGAGTTCCTTGTTCAACCACACTTAAACCTGCCAAACCTCCTCAGCTTCCTGCATGACAGGATGGTGATTTTAGTGCTTGGAGAAGGTTTTCCTTGAAGATCAGTTATCTGTGTGTATATGTGTGTATATATATTATACATATATATCTATATGCTGTGTTTTAATTGAATCTACAGCATATATAGTTCTATATAAAGGCCAGTCATCAGCACTTAGAATTCATCACAGCCCTTCAAGAAATCTTGACGTTTCTTCTGTTAGCTTTGTATAACAGCTTTAACCACTATTTCCCTTTGCTTAACCTGTGACTCTGTGTATAGTTTTGCTGTGTGAAAGCAAGTATGCTGACTAAATAAATTACTGACTCTCTTTGTTATGACATTTTTCTTTCTCTTCTTTCATTTGCAACTGCAGATAAGATTATGTTATATAATAATGAAATTCAGCTTGTATTTTTGAAAAAGATGAAATATATCAATGTCTTTTAACTTTAGGCTCATCTTTAATCAGAAATATGTTCTGAAAGGCACATTTAATGGTCACAGAGAAATCTGTGTTTATGTATGTATGCACATATATCTATATATCATATATAAAATATATGCTTGTTGCATGATAAGTTTTTCTTGTAATGCTCATATTTCGCTATTTCAATGTTAAAATAAAAACATCTGGTCTTTCGAAAATATGTTCAAGACTGTGCTGATCATTGTCAGAAGTGGCGTACATTTAATGCAAAATAATGACAGTTTTTTATTTCTTGAAATAATATATACATGCATCATCTTTTCTAATTATTTCTTCTGCAAGTTGGAGAGAAACAATACTTACTAAATGCACCTCCACACGTTCTAAGTATTTAGAAGTTGTTGAGCTGAATATCAAGTTGTAGAGTTTATCAGAAAAGAAGTTCTGGAACAGTCAGTGTTGCTTTTTCATCCT
Source organism: Stictonetta naevosa (assembly GCA_011074415.1). NCBI lineage: Eukaryota > Metazoa > Chordata > Aves > Anseriformes > Anatidae > Stictonetta > Stictonetta naevosa. The sequence goes on from CM021700.1 coordinate 5,797,363, forward strand.
TCACTTTTCTGATCAAAGTATATCACCTATACAGTAATACTTATTTTGGTTCAGTAGTTTCCCCAATTATTTTCCAACAAGATTTTCCATATAAATAAGCAGTTATTCTGTTATCCCTAAGCAACAGCAGAGAAGGAAATTACAAGGAGGCCATGTAGGCAGGTACAGTAGCTGGCTCTGTTTTTTGAGACATATTGACTGCCGCTGGAATGTTTTGCTATACTTGGAGAAGGGGTGGGAGTGGTAGAGCTGACTTTTTTTTTTTTTTTTAGAGATATAGACGTTGGCTTGTTGAATAGAAATTGACTTATTTATGAACCTCTTTTTCATTTTTTATATCTTTAAGACTGCCCTCACACAGAGTTTGCAGTCAAATACCAAATTAATCTCATGTCTAGTTCTTTATCAGTATCTTTCCAGCTGTATGAAAGTAAATCATTTTTTGCACTGTTTTGTGATGTTAGGAGAAGAAGGCTCTGCATACTTAGGAATTCATATTTAAATTTGCAAAACTGTCTGTCATATGGTTGCAAATAACCAAATAAACTTAGAGCACCTATGACTCACCTAACCAAACATTCCTTTTGAGCCATTTCAATTCATCAAGCTGCAGCATAGGGAATCAATCTAGAAATGTGGACAGAAGAAACAAAGTTGTTTTATTTATATATGCTATATCTGCTCGCTTTTTATTTCTAGGCTTTTCTACCCTTTTTGAAAGAAACATAATTAGAGCCAAGAGTGTAGTGAGAGGACTAAATCAAGTTTGCATTGCTTTACCTTAGAAGTCTTCTTTACCTCTTGCAGTTGGAAATCCTGCCCTTCTCGGTCTTCACTTGGCTGTGCTGCTTCTTGTTCAGTCTCTTCTTTTCCCTAAGATGAGGTAGAATATTTAAACCTGAGAAGTGAGCTTCTAACAAGTAATTCTGTGTCACCTCTGCCTAGGTTTATTTCTTTGATTTAGAGCTTAGATACATCTTCATAACCTCGTTGTATTCAAGGAACATCACAAGAACTAAGTAAAGCACTTGAGCATGAGGACTTTCCTTTGTAAATGAAATCTGATTCAAAATCAAGCTGGGGCATGATTTTGTGTGGGGGGGGAGGAATTATGTATTTTCTTCTCTGTCAGAGCTGACAGTTACAGGGAAATTGAATCAAAAGTAGTGATTTTGTTTTTTTCCTCTTTACATATATAATAGTATATCCACAGAATAAGAATATGCCTTTCATATTTGGGACATTTTGGAAAATCTATCAATTTAGTTCTTCCAGTGAAAGTAAACACAAATTTCTCTTGTCCTTCATTTGCAGCATAACCTTGGAACAAGTGCAACCTGATATACTTGGTTTGGAATAGTTTTCAGGCTTTTATCAAGTAATGATTAATCAGTTGCCTGAAGCAAGATGCCTGTTTGTTATTTTCTGTTTTGGTTCTTCACTTTAGCCTGCTGTCTCACAAACTTTATATCAAATGATCTGAAATATTTTTATCTGTCACTTTCTGGATGTTTGCTTTTGTTGGCTCTAGAGTATTTACAAATACCCACCAAATCTATCATGCCTGCATTTAAAAATGCACATAAATTTCCTTTTAATTAGGTTGTATGCTTTATGAAAGGTGTATGAAATATATACGTTACCATTAGATGGGGATTTTTTTTTCCTTATATAGTTCTTATTTTTTTTTCCCCTGTGGGCTCCCCCTTTCATGCAGGTAGTCTTAAAGATGAATATTAAGTCTAAAAGCAATGTTGCAATAATGTCTATAAAAATACAGTTAAATTTGAGAAGGTTAAAAAAAAATTAAAGAGGTAAAATCTGGCATTTATAGGCATAGTTCTTACGAAATGCAAAGAAGCTTCTTCCTTCAGTGAAGGAATATTTTTGATACTTGGTGGATTTCTATCAGTGGTGACTCTGAATACCAGCCTTAGTTTAGGATGTTGAGAATCACTGTACTTAAGATGTGAATCTAACCCAGATATTGGAGAACTCTTGTAAACAATAGGGTTTATTACCTGTTCTAAGTGACTCCCTTTGGCAAGATTCTAAGTCTAAAAGAGACCCTACCACAGAAGATGCCCGCAGTCTACAGATGTTTACATCTGAACCTGTCACATTTGTTAGAGAAAAAGCTGTGTTTGGGTTTTGGGTTAGTAGTAATCTGATCTCTCTTTTGAAGTCTCCACAAGGGCACTTCATCTACTCTCAGGCTCATCATTGTGCTTGTTCATATATCATATTAAGATAATAATTTGATAATTCAAACCCCCCATTTGTCTTAATTGTCATTTGATTGATCACTGTTACTACATCTTCAATTAGCTTGCTGATGTTGGAGTAAATTAGCTTATTTCCTGAAGTTTAGATTGGTTTATCATGTTTTGGAAATTCCAAAGCAAGCTAATAGAATTGGATTATTCTGTCAAAATGTAATATGAAGTATGAAGTGGAAAGTATGAGAAGCCTTGGGAAAAGAGAAAAAAAAAAAAAAAAAGAATTGCAGATGAGTATGAGTATCCATGCAATATTGTGGTGTTTTTTCGTGTTTTTCATTTCCTAAGGGTGTATTGGCATATATTCTCTGGAAGGAATGCTGTTGTTTAATAGTCTCTCAGCCTTCTCTTGAAGGAAGCATGTAAAAGCTTTCAAACCCATGCTGTTTTATTTTATTGTTCTTTTGATGGGTTTGGTGTTTAGATACTTAAATCAATATACATTGCACAGTGTAGTAATCCTCGCAGTCTCTGTTAAAATTTGAGAATTTCTAGCCAAAAACTTTAATGGATGACATTTAAGATCTTGCTATATGGAAGAACAAAACCATCACTTTCTGTTTGATTTTAGGCACGTGTAGAAAGTTTAGGAATAGATTTTACAAAATCACCTTGAAATAAGGTTGTTTTGTTTTGTTTTGTTGTTAAAATGTAAGGTTTCACTTGCATAATGGTGCAAAGCTTCACATGCTGATCTATTGATTCATCTCTTCCTATGTGCTGCATAAGGTGTAGCAAGCCTGATGGCAGATGGCTCCGCCTGGGGTTATGTACGTGCCTTGGTTTGGCCCTTGTCCCCAGCCCCAGCTCTTGCATTGTGTTGGGGCCCCAGTGCTGAATGGCTGTGCCTTTGAGTAAATTCCAGTGCTCTTGCTAATGCTGGCCTTGTCCTGGGTGAGCTTGACCTGCAGTGACAGCATCCCAAATATGTTTTATGTTAGATATAATGGCTGGGATTCATGAAGCATGGGGCAATATCCTAAATAATGTTTTCTACTTACTGTTTTGTAGCCACCTATCAGGAAGTTCAGTATTTCTGTTCTTGTTTAATTCTAGGTTTCTGCATCTCTTTCGCATTATTGTCATAAGGATAACTTGAATGTTATCCTCCATGGAATACTCATGAAAGATCTTTATATGAACACATTGAGCAATCTGCTGCATCTTAACTCTTTCTCTGTATATGAATTTACAGTTAATTTGAGGTCACTGTTCCTATTGATTTATGATGCAATTCTTTATTTCTTGTAATTTTGAATCACATATTTTGCTGGTGCAAGGCAAATTTAGGGAAGGTCTGAGGGATCTGCAAGCTTATTTTTAAGGCATAGAGAATGAACTTCTGTGGATGCCTCACATTATGCTATTGAAGTGGTATAGAAATTCAATTTAAAGTGGCATTCTTATGCATAGAAATCAAGTACTCTCTTCTATTACTTTGCAGAATGAATGATGATAAGTTGATTATATTACATCTCGTAGGCAGCATGCGTAGAAGTGAATGAATGTAACCTAATAGATGTCTGTTTAGAACTCAACCACTTTAGTTTTTCTCAAAGAATGGTAGCATTGAAGGGAGTTTATAATTCTCATTTTTTATGTTTTACTTTTTATTTTATAGTATCAGTATAGGTTATGTTCCTGCTGATGTTACTGTGTCTGACTGTCTACAGTAGTAAATGACATAGCAAATGTGGAACTGGCTGGTGGAGAGCAATGATAAACAAGTACTTTCTGTGTGGTTTGGTTCTGGGATACTTTTCTGAAGGAAAAGGATTACTTTGACTAAACAATGTTGATGTGTCAAATAGCAAATCATTTTCTTTTTTCAGTCTTCATTTTGAAGTGGTATGTAAAGGAAAAGAAGAGATGGTCAATTTTAAGGAATGTGGCATAAAATTGGGTGGGTGAGTGGGTAGGAGGTTCAAGAGGATAAGGGATAGCAGGAAAGGATCCCCTAAATACTAATCAGAATACTAGACTGTTACTAAAGAATTGCTGGACTACTACAGTGAAGCCAAGGGTGAATAAGACTTGGGATATTTTTTTTTTTTCTAGAGTAACTCTGCTGTTGCTACGAAAAGCCTTCTGAAGCTGTATGGGTGCAGTGTTCCATTGCACTCTATTAGTTCCAAAACTGCCAGTCTGGGAACCAAGAGCCCCAGAGACTTGTTAGTGTGATGCCCTGTTTGGATTTCTGTATCTGTTTTGAATGTTTTTTGTTCAAATTGCCATGAGTAGGTAGTGTATTTTATTAACTGTATGTATTTTATATTTATGAACTGTGTATTTGCATATAATGTCCTTTCAGGTAGGAAGTTTAGAGGCTGGCACAAATTAATTTTGCAGATACAATAAATTTATGACTTGTTTAGTTCAGTCTACAATAGTCTTCCTGTTAGAAAATATTGCAGAATCTATGACTTAATTGTAATATAGCTAATGGGCTACTTCTAATTCTGTTAGGTGCTACTAGTACACAGGCTACTTAGCTACTTTCTTTTGTAAGACTGTGGGCATTTAGTTTCATTCCAGCTTGTGAAGTTACAGTAAAATGAAATCTCTATCAAGTGTAATTGAATGTGCAGAGACAGAACTGTCCAAAACGAAAGAGGATAAAATAGTGATTATTTTTTCTTCTAAAGCGAAAGGTGCTTTACAATGTGGTAGGTTATGCGATCGTACAGCAAATACAGTTCTTAGTTGAGTTTTCATATGCATCTACAGGTAAGATCGCTCATAACTGTGGTATCCAGCATCACTGCAAAGCAGTATCCCACAATAAATAAGGTGCTTTATATAGTATTCTACCTCGGTGAACTCTTGAAATGGTTACACTGAAATATATCGCCCTTGGGATGCATGAGTATTCCATAATTGGAGGTATTTGGGAGTCCTGCATTATCAAATACTGATATAATTTCTGTAAGTCTTAACACTTAGAAGTGTTAGATAGGATTTTCTTATGGAAGTGACAGTCATTGTCCATAGTTCATTCCTAGCATGTACACAGGTAGGAAAATAGCGATCTTCCATTTATAAACATTTGGAATGTCGTTTCTGAGAAATATATTGGACTGTGTAATATAGTAAGTCTGCTCCAAATCTCCTATAGGAATTTTATTTGTGGAGTAATATCTGACACATCAATTTGGATCTTTACAAGACATCTACAAAGAAACCTTTCTCTTTATTGTATTTATAATCTTGTGTTTTTTCCTGTATTGTAAGGTATGATTAAATTGCACAGGAAATAAAATAAATATTAAAATTGAAACCATTTATTTTATGCCTAATCCTGAGTAAGTCTTGGCTGTTCAGCTGAAGCATCTTTAATGAGCATGTTGCATTAATTCTGGATGGTTTTAGATCCAGTCACTCCTTTACTGTAACTATTTTGTTGGACATAATGTCCGAAATCACCTGAAGCCCAGACCTACACTACTTGTAGGTAGAGTATATTAGGGTACTGTGACTTGGAGAGGAAAGGAAGCAATAAATGTCCAGTTGTGAATATAAATAAGAAAATTACTCTTAACATTTATCTTGTCTATCTATAACATTAGGTGAAATTAAATCATGATGGATTTCAGTGAATTTCCTCAAGATAAATGAATGTTAGGAAAGGTGAAACTAAGGATGTATTTAAGATCTTATGTAAAAGCTTAAAGGAACTCAAGTATTTATTTTTTTTAGGAGAGCAAGGAGTGAAATAGGAATTATGACTGGTTTTGAGCAAAGAAGTGATAATTGTATTGGGTTTGTGTGTCCAGGTTTTGGTAGTGGAGAAGGGGTCGCTGTGGAGGAGGCTCTGTGAGGAGAGACTGGACCTGCCCCATGCCAGAAACAGCCAGTTCCAGTCTTTGTCTCAACCCATGAGCTTTTCATCTTATTTTTTTCTGCCTGTCCTGTTGAGGAGGGAGAGCGAAAGAGTGGCTTGGTAGGTGTCTGGCAGCCAGCCCAGGTCAACCCAACACAGCAGGAAATCAAGACTAACCTCATTTGGAAAAGGAGGATATATTCTAGATTAAATGTAGGAAGGATTGTGGAAGGTTTTTTATCCAGGAGTGTTCTACGTTTATAGCTTTTATCATAGCACTTTGTGTAACCTGTCATCACAGAGACTTTAGATTTGCTGTTTTAATCCATAAATTCAACTATTTTCCATTAATTCTGACGTGTTTTGTGTATTTAAGCAATGCAGACTGCTTTGGATCGTTCAGTATATTTTAAAATATTTGAGGAATTGTAGCTTAAATGTTGGTAAATGAATTTTAGTTACTCATAGTTGAACTGCATAATGACAGAAACTTGCTTTCACTTACTCCTCTTAAAAGTAAGCTACTGGTTTAAGCTAGACTTAGTCTTAAAAGCAAATCCAAACAAACATACATGTTGCTGCTGAATAATTTGGAATTTTTTAATCACCATAAATGCAAAGTGATTTCAATTTTCATTCTTCTGATTATCTAATAATGTATAAATAGTATGGTAAATTATCTTCTCTTTAAAATTTCTGACTGCTTAAAATGTATCAGTTCCTTTTTATTTTTTCACGTATGTGAGACATAAATGCATATTTGTGCAAACAAGGTTAATTTTTGTTATTGTTTCTAGTCCTTAGTATTTAGACCCCCGTGTTCATTTTATCTAATGCAGGAGGCTGTAAAAGAAAACAACAAAAGAAGAGAAATGGAAGAAAAAATGAAAAGAGCCAAACTGGCAAAAGAAAAGGCTGAACGAGAAAAACTGGAGAGACAGAAGAAGAAACAGCAGTTGATTGATATGAACAAAGGTAAGGCATCATTTTTAGTGGAGAAATTTGTTAAGGGGAGAGGGGGGAATAACGAGCTGAAGACTGTTCCAAGTCAATATGAAAAATACTTGCTGTCTGTTTTGCAAGTGGAAAAAAAAGGTTAAATCTTTTGTTTTCGCCTGATTTTATAATTCTGTATTTGTCATTTACTATGTACAGTGTTCCTTTCAAGCCATTTTGCTGTGAATTATTGCCTTGTTTCCCTTTGTTGCAGTTAATTGACTTTTTCATAAGGATTTACTTACAAGAAGTAGTATCTTACTTGCTTTGTTGTTAATTTCATTCTGTGAACATCTTTATAATCAAGATACTGTGGCAATTAATGTCTTCCTTTTTGGGCTTGGAGGCTCCATGTTATAATGTATTTTCTCCCAACAATCCTATTATGATCTGGAAAATCTAGTTGAGCTCAGGGCCTAAGTATAGAATGGTATTTCAGCATTATAAAAAGCAGTGTTAAGCTTGTCCGCTGTGAGAAGATTGTATGGAAAATACTGGAGAAACACTAGGCCAGGCAAAAAAAAGCCCGCTGCAACATCTTCGAGGATGGCTGTGGAGGTGAAAGCAATCTAAGTCATGGAAGGACATGATTCTGGTCAGCATTTTAATCATTGATAACACAGTAGTGCAGAAACACTGGCATGTAATGCTTATGCTAGTTTATGGTGTCAAACGTATTTAGAATGCCGGTATTTCTTGCAAAACAGTAAATTTCCTGTGACCAGTGAAAATCTGTGACTTGTGTGTTGACAGCTAGCCCTTATGGAGTGTCAGGTCACCAACCTCCCCTTCGTGTTTGGCTACCATGATCCTCTACAGTCTCTGTTTTTGGTAGGCTTCAGTCTGTGGTTTAAATGAACTTGCGTTTAAGGTGATCTGTACCTCCGGTACAGCCATAGTAAAAACATGGATCTTGTAGATGCATACTGAGAATGCTTTGTTCCTCAAGTTCCTTACTCCATCCCTGTGTTCTTTAGAGAGCAATTACAACCCTAAGATTTACCGTCACCGGCATATTTTCACTTAGAATCACAGTGGCATTCCTAGCACCCCAGTTCCCTCAGCCGCTCCTTATAGGACTTGTGTTCAGGAAACCTCCTTTGGGACCTATATGTATTTTTTAATACCAATTAGATATTTGCATTGAACCATTAATTAATTTATATTTCTTTTTAACTGAAATTCTTACATCAGGTATACAGTTACAGTAATAACAGTATATCTTAAATAGATACCGTCTACTTACATGTTTTGTCAGACTGAGTCATTTGCAATGATTTTAGGAGGTTATACTATTTTACCTTTATTAACATACGTATACCAAGTGTCACAGTTTTGTGCTTTTTTGTGGTTAGAAATTTCATATTTTTATTTTGGTTAAAGTGAGGAACCACGTCAATCTTCAAAACTAAAAATGGATGCAGAGGATAAGTTTACTAGTGAAATTTTTTTACTGTGTTTACTTTGTGCTACTAACAAATGAGAAATTAGATTCTCTATTGTATTTCCTGACTGTGTTAAGAAGAAATGAGGGGAAATAAAAGCTTTATTTGCATTCTGAATTTTTGAATAGATTTGATATCAGTGCACTTTGAATGCACTGCATATTAGAGCTCTATTGCCATGGTAGGAAGGGTGGAGTGGGGTGATAGCTCTATCCCCACTAGATTCCAGGACACTGATATTCAGGTTTTTTAACTAATTATATATATATTTTTTTCTTGATATGCCTACTTGTGTATGCTCATTACTGCTTATATAAATAGTTCACAAATTTGTCTAAGCAAATGTGAAGCAGAAGACTTAGAGGAAGGACACAGATGTCCTCTCAAGCTGTCATTTTGACAAGGTAATTTGAGCTGAAGTGTGTTTTAACCTAACTATGCATTAGTTTTTTCTTCAGCTGTATCTTCAATTGAAAAGAAAACAAAAACAAACAAAAACATCGCTATGGCCTCTCAGGTCAGAGCAATAGTAATAAGGTTCCTATATTTTCAAGCCTTTTAAGGGTGTAGTTCTATAACCAAGTAAGAGCAAGAAAACTCTTATGCAGATGCATAAGTCACTGGAACATCCAGGTCAGATTTAGTTGCTTTTCTGTTTCTTGGTGCAAGAGAGCAGAAGACTGCAGTGTGGCCAGAATCAAGAACTGTCCAAGAACTTTAATCCCTAGCTATAAAAATAACTTCAGAATTGCCAATATTATGAAGACCAGGTTACTCAATTTGCTAGTATTTTCTGCTTTGTGGAGTGTCTAGTCTAATTGAGATGCCATATCAGCCAGTTGACACAGTACTTATGTAAATCCTACTAAGCATTCAAAAATGTATAAAGAGAAAAATAATACAGAAAATCTCTCAGTTCAATATAAGCTTCGAAGTGATTTACAATGGACAACATAAAAAGTGAAGTGATTCTAAGTCTCAAAGGACATACAGATTTCCAAATATAGGTGTTTCATACAAAACCAAGATGGACTGATATTGACCAAATAAACATATACCTTCCAAAATAAATTAAAAAAAAAAAAACAAAAACAAAAACAAAGAACTTACTCAACATATACGCTTCTTTTTGCTTCAAATAAACCTTTGTTATATTTATGCCTATTATTTTTTATAAATAGGCACTGTAATAGGTATAGAAAGGTTAGTGGGTTCTCAGTTAATCAAAAATTAAACATTAAATGGCAGCAAGATCTTTTCAGCCTATAATTTATTTTGAAGTAATTTCCATTGAGTTTCTTCTTTAGTTGAAGTCAGTGGATTTTGTGTTATTTGGCATTCAAATGCCCATACAATTGGGCTGTTTTTAACAGAAACGATGGTGAAGTGGCTTGAGTCAGAGGTAGCTTTTGTGAGTTTTTTCTCTAAGGGCAGCATGGTGGACAAGATATTAGGTAGTGCTCAGCTTATGCCACACATCAAAATTTCAGATAAATATTTTCAGAATATTTCATTCTTCCCTATATGTGACATGGTCAAACATTTTTTAGGAAGACATTGACATGCAACTAAAAGTGGATGCTTAAGAACTGATGAAAAAATTGTGATTTGAAGAATCTATTATCAAAATTTTTAGTTGGCTAGTTGGAAATAAGTCTTTTATCTAGGACTTGCCAGCTCTATGAAAAGATAACATTTTTTATTTTTCAGCAGTGTTCTATATTTTTGTGAGGGCTGTAGTAGACTGGGCTATATGTTTATACAATGTTTTCATGACTTCCACCTGACTTAACATCTGCAAAATTCCTGCAACGTTGCTTCCAAGTGAGGAAAAAAGAACTGAAGTCAGCTTTCTAGGAGCTGAAAAACATATAACAGCAATTCTGATGCAAATGTTATTTAATCAGAAAGTTTTGCTCTTCACTATGTCTGATTACCATGGTGATTAAAATCACCTTTTAATTGACGGTATTGAGATAAAGATAGAATGAACTTGCTCAGTCCCAATTCGTATTGAATAATTTGTTTTGAAGACACATTAACATTGTCGCCTAATGCAGATGAAGATAATGGAAATTAAGTTCTATACTAGTGGTTGATGGATATTCCTACTTTCCCTTTTAAAGTACTCTTTTATAAGAATTCATATACCATTTATTCAAATTGCTATGTACTAGTATCAGCAATAATTCAGTTGTTTCCTTGAAAAGTTTACACTTGCATTGGCAATTGCAGGGTACAGTTCAAGAAGGTCATTCTTGTTTTTTTACTGACTGTATGCTTTCTTAATTGCTGTGGTCTTTCTATGTCCTTTAGCATAAACAGAAATACATACTAAGTTTATTATGAGATGCATATTATGTTGTGAGTATCTTAGCGTTAATCCTTTGAGTTTGAGTCAGCTAGTGATTGCATGAGGTACCTGGAATGTTAAAACATGAGGCATATTTACATTCTATTAATTACTAGTTTATGGTGCTGGATGCCAATGAGATCAGTGCTAGAATTCATTTGGCAAGTCTTTAAGTTTCATATTGATGTCAATGGTCCATTTGAATATGCTGCATTCTTCCTGAAATGTAATCTTCACAGAAGAAAGGAAAAAAACAAATCAAGATTTACATTATGTTCAAAAATATCAGTAAAAGTACAACAAAGCTTGATATTTTCTTCTCCAATTACATCATTTGCTCATAAATTTTAAGCCATGTTTATGCAGTATTTTGAAGCCACATGGAAAATAGGGAGAGAATCAAAACTACTGTAAATGTTGCTGTTAATATAGATCAAAACCAGCTCAAGAGTTGCAAATAGATGTAAGCATGGACTGATAGACAAAAAGAAATTAGAAATGAAAATATAATCTCAAAAAAAAAAAAGTAATGGAAAATTTGTTTGTTTATGAATATAGTAGGTAAAATGAAAAGATTTCATGGGGTAAATTGTTATGGGAAAAAAAACAAAATCATTACACTGAAATTTAATTGGGATAATTACAGGTGAAGAAAGGCAGTGGTATTGGATTCTTTCACTTAAAATAAGGCTTCTTTGGAAGTTTTACTGAACAGTAACAAGTGTTAACTTTTAATGTAGTTGTCTATGCAAATTCAACTTTCTTTTTCCTTCATAGGAAAAGTATTCGTATTTCGAAAAGCATGTGTTGTAGTTACTTTTGAAAATACTTTATACTCTTTATCCACTTTAATTGCTATTTAAATTTATATTCATCTATTTTGTAGAACTGCCAATGTTAAAAAGCATTTCTGCAATAATAAGTTGATCAAATAGCTTTTTCTATAGTGCAGGGTTTGTCCAGGAATCAGGATAGCAGAATTGCTCATTGAACTGTTGTGAAATGGAACTGTGTCCCCATTTAAACTGGGGACAAGGTTGGTGTCTAAATTTTGTCTCAGTGGAACGATTGTTTTCTCTGTGGTTGTAGTATCTCATTTGTAATAGATGCTGTTAATAGATGCTGATGTTAAGATGATGTCTTAACAACAGTAATTTCCCTAGTTATGTGGGAAAGAATACCATGTTAATGAGCCTCTTTTTACTGTATGATTAGTGTTAAAACATTCTTCCCAAAATTGTTTAACAGTTGTATAGATAAAGTTAACTTTATGAATTAAGTAATGTTCATTTGCCAAAATATATAAATGTATACTTAAAAGGTTAAGTTCTGTAAGACTCTAAATGATGCTTATAAAAAGTGGATAAAAGTGGATTTCTTTTTCTCAAGGATAGATGCCAAATTAAAGTAATTTGAACTTTATGGCATTGATTTCATGGCTGTTTGTTAGTTGTACAGTCAAACTTTGAACTTGAAATTCCTGATCAGTGGTGAGTTCTGTAATCCACTGGGAGAAGATTAAAAAAACAAGTAACAATATTACATTTAATTTTTTAAATGTGCGGCAGAAACACAGACTGCTTCTGGATTAGTATGCAGAGTATACATTTTTGTTGGAAGCAGAAAGTTGCATAACATTTGCGAGTTTTTTAGTTTGTTTTTATATGTATTTTTGTGTTTTTTCTTTTTTTTAGATACAATATTTGAGTTGTTAACTATCAGCAATTTTTAAGTGATTTTCTAATGGTAAAAGTGCTGTATTAGCTAATTACATCAATTACAAGTTGCTTAATACTGTAACAGAAATGTAACCTTTGAAACAACAGTGGAACTTCGTTATGGATATCTTCAATTGTTATGGTATTTTTCTCTCTCTTTTTTTGGAGACACACAATCATTTCCTTCCCACACAGAGGCAATGTCTGCGTGCACATGTGTGTGCATGTGTGTAAATCATCCTTGCAAGGGGCAAATGATCCCCAGAGGTAACGTTTACACATTTCACTTAAATACATTCCTGTTGAAGTAGACCTTGACCATTGTGACATTTTCTGAAAATAAGTGTGCGCTTTTCAAAAGTGTTTTTTAGTATCCCGCCAGTGTAACAAAGCACATTTTTCTCATTCTATTAACTTCATATAAGCCTGAGATCAGGTTATCATAAACAATATGCTTAATTGGTATGTAAGCGAGGTATGTAAGCCTTCTTTTGTAAACTGACATGAGGTATAGGTTCATTTATCAGTCATACTGTCCAAACTTGCTCTCCATTTAATTAAAAAATAAATAACAGTCACAAAATTGTATTCTAGTGCAAAATGCTAAGGAAGACTGCTTCCTGAAGATATTTATTACGCTTGCAAAATGAATTTAGCAGATGAATAAAACACAAATGTATGAAAATATAAATACATACTTGCCAATAGACACTGAAAATTGACTTTTTAAAGTGAATATATTGCAACTTAGAATCCTAATACTAATTATGAATGCACAGTCTTTTTTTTTTTTCAAACTTTATACAGGACATGGGTTTGACTTGTGAAAGAGCAGTGAACCATTTTGGTGGTTCCACTGTTGAAATGTAACTCATCAGAAGTGCTAAAATTCAAAGCAGGACAATATAGTGCAAGATGTGATTAGAAGTATGAATTTGAAACCATCTGGAGAAGCAGGCAGGTAGACAAAATGTGTTACTTAAAGTGGTATTTGATAAGACTCTTTCATTAAGGGCCTAGATTTGTGAAATATTTCCGGCAAAGTTCCAGAAAGCTTCTGTCCAAATGGCCATGCAATTACTTACATTTGTGTTAATTTAAATTAGTTTACAATTAGTACGTTTGAAAACAAAAGAGTACAACTTGTTTTGCAAATACATTGTCTTTACTGAAAATTGAGGTGCATCAGTAAAATATGTGGGCATACTCTTCGTAACCTTCTCCTAGTCAGCGTGAACAAATCAAAGGGAAGACAGCAGAACACTCTAGAAATGAGAACATGTTCCCAGGGGCTCTTGGGAGCCAATTCAGATTCACAGCTACTGCTCAGAAGAAGCCAAACAGCGAGGAGGTGGACCATGTTTTGCATGGATGGTCTGACATCTGTTCTGATTTCAAGCAGTTTCTATAATCTGTTCTCCAGAGCGACTAAAGTAACTTAAAAGACCTAAGCTATTTTGTTGTTTTGTTTTACCATCACCAGTCAAAAGTGCTATCCCAGTTATTATATTTCGTTTTAAAATTGTAGTAGCTAACCCACTTTGGGTTGGAAGGGGACTTAAAGACCATCCAGTTCCAACCCCCTTCTGTGGGTAGGGACACCTTCCACTAGATCAGGTTGCCCAAAGCTCCATCCACCTTGGTCTCAAACACTTCCAAGGATGGGCATCCATGTCATATTTTCATGGACAATGTTGGTTAGAAATAAGTTAACTAAATTTAGAAACTTCTGTGGTTTTTTTTTGTTTGTTTTTTTGCCTTAGCTGATTTGTGTCCGCACGCTGTTGCAGATGGTATTAAAATAGTGAATCAAGGAGGTAGCTTGTAATATGTGAAGTACCTCAGTAAAAACTGAGGGTGAAGTCTGAGACTTCTACTGAATATTATTATTTATGAATTTTAATGAAGGCTGACGAAAAATACAATTGTTTGTCCAGTTTCCACTTAATCAACTGACAACTTTGATTAAGATGCAGTGATGAGAGCATAACCAGCATAAATTTTACTTTGAGAAGTTAAAAATCTCATCACTGTGTTCTACAGCTTCTGTAATTCATATCTCTTTGTATTGTATATTTTGATACCCCAAAATAGGGTGTTTAGCAGTTGCAGTAATTAGCAGGTAGAATAGCACACTCCACAGAAAATGTGGAAAGCTGTGTAAACATCTATGGAGTATTTAAGGTTTTTTGCATACATTCTGCCATTTTTTTTTTATGAAGGTCAAATTATTGTAATTTTTCTACACATAAAATATTCTAACATGCTAACTCTGTGTATTGCAATCATATTTATTATTCATTAGATGTTTCAGATCAACATGGAGTATAATAGTTTTGTTAAAATGTATTTACAGGTATTTGATTTAGAAAATAAATTTAATGCAGAACCAACAATAAACCATTGAATAACCATGTGTATGGTACGGTACACAAAGAAAATTAAAAACATTTCTGTACTGGAAGACTTGTATTTCAGTCTTCTGGTTGCTACGCTTGTCCTGCTCCTGTACATCTGGTGTTGAAGATAACTTTATACATGTGGCGTATTATACATAATAGTTGAAATTACATTGATATATACTTCAAATTTACCAAGTAATTATACTGATAATCATTATGTAGAAATTAGAACCAGGTATTGATTTAGGATTTGCATTCTCTTATATCAGGTCTGGATTTAGTCTAATAAATCTAAATGTAATAGAGAACCAGGGCAGAATGCCTTTTGCCTTAATAAGATGCATTTAAACTTTAGCATTTGAGAGCCTTGAATGTACATTTAAACGCCTACATTTTGTGCTAGTCACAAGTGTTTTCCAGTAATGTGAATCTTTTGCATAAAGTAATTATCTTCCCAGTCTTTGGTGGAGTAATTTTTATTAGCCTGAAGTCTGAGAGAGATGAATAAAACGTTCACCTCCTACCTGCTGAGTCCAGTCTATATTTTAGCTTTGGATTGTAACACAGATGTGAGGAGGAAAAGAGGTATTCATCAACAGTTTTGTAACATTGTAGTTTTGACCTCTTTCTTGTGGTGTGCTATGATCAACATTTATTAACAGTCTGAAATGCAAAGGAAGTTAACAACTTAAATATGTAAAAATAAATAAATAAATAAACCTTCTACCTGTTTTTTCATACTGCACCGTAAAATCCAGCAATTTAAAAGCAGCAAGTTTGATTCAGTCAGGAGTGGGAAGGGGGGAACCAAATAGAAAACCAAGGGGAAGATTTAGAAGAAATAGAATTCAGCTTTTAAGAAGTGTTACATCTCTTACTTTCACTGCATTTTTTTTCCTGTTTCTTTTCTTTACCTTGCCTTAAGGTCATCCATGGTATTCTTTTACATGTGTAGCAGTGTAATATGTGGCTAGTAAGGATTCAATGCATCATAAAAATAAGAGTCAACACAAATATATATGCAGTACTACAATATTTGGAGTATTCAGTTTCAGCAGATTTTCTGTGTGCTTTGATTAAATCCAAAAAAGTGCCCTGTTTCTACTTCAGGATGTTCTTAAAGGAATTTTGGCAGTGAAAATGTAGTCATTCAACAGTATCCGTCTGCATGCCGAAAATGTCATCAATAACACACTGAAAGAACAGTAGGATTGGCATAAATTTTACTTAATAGAGCATCATATAAAAACGAGGCAGGAATACCTGAAGCGCTGACAGCACCATTGCATATTTCAATTGCACTGGGATTAATAATATCTTTCTCCTATTTTCAGAGGGTGATGAGACAGGAGTGATGGATAGTCTGCTTGAGGCCTTGCAGTCAGGAGCAGCATTCAGAGATCGCAGGAAACGAACACCAAGGGGACACGGTAAGATGATTTCTTAAAACTTTTAATTATGAACTGAGTGGAGAAAAGGTATTTTGCCAAGACTTAAACACAATTTTATCTGAAAACCACTGAGCTACTGTGAAAATTGAGTAGGAAGTCATTCTTTTTGGTCATGGATTTTTAAATATAGCTCTATCTTCAGGTAACTGGAGGCTCTGAAATATAACAAGGGTTCTTCTTATGTTTCAAGTATAATCTACAAACATGACTGCATAAAGCAAGTCTGTCTTAATCTTTAAAACCATAAGTATAATGAGTTTATTGTAGGCGGTTTGATTAAAAATATTAACTTGTAACGCCAGTAAGAGTTCGGTATAAAAATACAGCTGGCCATCATTTTTAAGCACAAGCCTTAAATATGTTCCTGTTTGGTTGGAAGATGTATTGTGTGTAGCTGTGAAAGTCAATTTACAATAAAAATCATCTACTGTTTTGAAGAAGACAATAGTATTCTACAGGTGCAATCTGAACAACTAGTTCTTCCTGCAAGTTAGGTCTTGAGGAAATTTGAGAAAGATCTAAGCAGTTGCAGTGTTATCTCTTTTCCATTCTCTTCCCAATACAATTATGCCTCTTTCATACAGTTTGTAAATAGCATTTACCTTTCATTAAAGCTCATCATACCCTCTATTTGCCAATTTTTTTATTTAAAATATATTTTACATTTTAAAAAAGAAACAAATAAAAGGTACTAAAGCAGGCTTTAACCTAAAACCTACTTACACTAGATTCTCCAGGTTTTTACATGGGCGACACCCTTACGCATGAAGGGAATGAAAAGGGTCTGAAAACACCACACAATTAATAAGTGTATGAACATAAAGACAAAAAAATCACTTGAATAATTTTCATATTGTTTTCTCCTGTGTTATTGTGGTTATTGCCTTTCACTGAAGAAAGTATTGAAAACTGATAAGTTTCTTTCAAATTGATTCTCAGATCTTGGTACTTAAGAGATTCTTGACACATTGACGCAGTGAGGTTATGTAATATTTGAAAAAAAAAAGGTGTGAGGTTTCAAATATATGTATATATATATTTTGGTAAAGTACTTATGAATCTTTGGTAAGTTAGAGAAGTGTGCTGTGAACTTTAGACTTTGTGTGTTTATATTGCTTTGTATCATTCTGAATTGTTAGTTGCCATTTTAATTCTTTTTTCTAAAACAAGATTTTTATCTGAATAAAAAAAGTGATGTCCTTCAAAAAGGTGCTATTTAATTGTTAACTCATTACATCTGAGTTTATGTAATTCACCTGAATTACATCTGAGGTTATGAATTCTAGAATTTTGTGATTCTTTCAATTTCAGTTGATCAAGAAGTAATGGTAACACTGGAATACTTTGACTCTCTAAAGGGCCTGGTTTTTGTGCAACAATCTGTGCATAATTCCACAGCCTTTTGCAGGCATAAACAGCCTGAACGTCAAGCTAGTCTGAAGCCAAACAACTACTAGCCAGTTTTCTAAATGGTCTTTAGGTTTGTCTAAGGCAGTGCTAATCCCAGCCCAGCAAAGAGCTTGGGAGGCTCTGAACCACAGCACTAGTGCAACTATGCTGGCTTCTAAGTGACCTGCAGTGTAGTAAAGCCAAGTTCATTTGTCTACAGAAGACCCAATAGGTATTTTCAGTAGTGGAAGTACTAAAAAGATTTATTTGTGTGTCAATAAAGTAAGTTTAAAAAGTGTTAGGTAGTATCCTTTTTTTATTGATGTTTTAGGAATAGTGAAATGATATTTGTATGTAAGATTCACTGGGGCTTGAATTAGAAAAATTTTGCTGCATTATTCCTAGTTTTATACATTTTTGCATGCAGAAATACCTGGTAAGAAAATTAGAAATATTCAAACATGATAGAACTTTGTGTTTCCCTAGATAGCTGAGAAATACAAACACATGGCATGTGTTTGGGGAAAGTACAGCATTGCTTTGAATTTGGAAAAGGGTCATATGTAACGTTACATTTCTTAAGCACGACACAAGTTTTTGTCAACACAGTGTTTAAAGGGGAAAAAGCGTATAAGAAATCTAATATGAAGTCTAGTTACGATGTCTTAAAGGTATACAATTTTTCTAACAGATTTTATAAAATCTGTGCTGTTTCTTTCTATGCTAAAACTGCTATTATTAGATGAGTGCTACCAAAAATCATACCCTGATATTTGAACCTTATTATGTATGAAGAATTCTACCTTTTTTTTTTTTTTGGTATAGATTTTGTAATATTGACTAGGTCTGAATTTCATAATGTTCATGGTTTTAAGAATTGTGGAGAAGATAATTTTAGGAGCATATTTTGCCTAATTTTGCCTAATAGCATATTATTTCTGGTTCTGTGCCATGAATTTTTTCTTATCTTTCTCCAAAGTGTCTTTGGCCATTCATTCATAATATGCTGGGCTTAAACGAATACAGGTCTGACTGCATGGCAGTGGACTTTCTCAGACTACATTTTGTAGTTTGTGCTCCAGGAAAGTTTGAATTTCAGGGAGCATGCTGTGTCCTGGTCGATCAAAATCTTTAATGCAGCTTTATGTCACTATCTCCATTACGGGTCTGAAACTGTGGCACAGGTGCTTCCTTTAACGATTGCACATTATGGCCTCAATGTAATGTAGCTGAACTGTTAAGTTTGTAATATACATAGCTCAGGAATTGCTCTCATCCTAAAAACCATCAGTGCTAATTAATCAGTAAATGTATTACTAGATCGTTTCAGATTAAATACTCTAATATTTTAAAGGCTGCTACAAGTAGGGTGAAGTTATTTTTAATTATGAATAAAAGCAGGTCTGAACTTGATAATATAGGTTAATAATAATTGTAGTGGTGATATATTCTGAAGAACTCTTTAATTCCAAAACCTAGAATGATTGATCTATGTCCTGTGTAAACAAGACACCAACATCCAAAGAGTTGGTTTCATTTAGTCCATTTCAAAACATACTGCAGGGAGGTATGATTTGATATGATTAGTTTTGTTAGTTTCAGTAGAAGATCACTGCATATTATATTCCTGATTTCTTTTTTGGAGGCAAGTGTTTTAGGCTGTAAGATTTCATGAGCATGTTATAACTAGTATGTGAATTAGTTTATTCTCTTTTACCCTTTCATGGAAGTATATTGTTATCATAATATTGTTATTTAAAAGCCATGTGCATACAGTACAGTGCATTCCACATGGATGTCTAAAAATAAACAAGATAGTGGTGCTTTTCAAATTAGAGCTGTGTTCTTTTTGTTTTTCATTTTTTGTGTTATTTCTGTATTTTTGTACATTTTCTGTTAATGCGTTAGGTGTTCTGTTGTTGAAGATTATTTTGTTTAATATGTCAGGTATATAAAACTGTACAACAATGTCTATGTGCCTGTAACTTCACAAACATATTATTGAATTTTAATGTCAGTCTTTCTGCATTTTTCCCCATGAAATCAAATTACAAAGAACAACAGACACATCGCACTGAAATAGGGAAATGTCCATTTATTGTGCATTATTTTTTTTGCGTTTCAAAGTGAACAGATTTTCAAAATAGCATAAAATCAATTAATATTAAAATCAAATCGACAGTGTTTCCTCGGGAATTGATCTTCCTCAAGTTTTTGAGACCTTTGAACTACAGTGATACCATTGGTAATTTATGAGAGAATGCCCAAAGTAAAACTGGAGTTCACTGCTTATCAGGGGATGTGTGAAGACTTTTGGGCTGAAAGATTCTTTAGGTCAGTCTATAGAAGCTGTCCGTCAGACTAAGTATACCAGAGAATGCTTTTTTTTATTTTATTTTTTTTATTTCCTAAGCAAAGAGGGTGGGAGAAAATCCAACTTTAAGGGTTGCAGCATTTACTTTCTATTATCTAGTTGCATTGCCAAATTATGTAGCTTTAGTCTATGCAAGCATTATGGATAAAACAGGACACAGTGGAGGACACGATTTCTTTATGACTTTTCTTAGGGCTTACTTTGAGTTTGAATTAAGTTGATTTTATAACAAAACTAAACTCCACCATTATTGGGGTCTGATTAAAATTTAGTACAGTATTGAATCAGCTATTTGGAAGTCAATTAGCTTAATCATTTTATTAATATGAAATTAATCTGTGATGATTCACATTATTTGTGTATAGACATAGCTCACTGCAAGATGGATGACACGTAAGCATGTTTTATTTTTAGATTTTCTTTACTAGAATGAAAAAGGGAGATTTACCAAAAGTTTTATTTCTTCTAGTAGACAACCCATCTGAAGGAAGCTAGAACTGTTGTGGAGTCTGAATATTTATTTGCAGTTGTAATAAGACTGATTCTATATACTAAGGGATATACCTTTCAGAAAAAGACACTGTCTCTTCGTTGAAAGCAATTATGGTTTTCTTTTAAAGCAGTAGCAACATATCACAGTGAACAGAGTTTGGCTGTATTTCTGTATTGTGCTTAAACTTTGAAAAATATTTGTATTGGTAAATAATTTGAAAGCTTTTTAGCACTGAAGCGAGAATTTAGGGCTATATGTAAGCTTGTAAAGGTCTGTTTGAGCAGTTTGCTGGAACTGCACTTGTGTTAGAGTACTTACCGTTAGAGGAGTAGTTGAAAGGATGGAGGATTCAAAGACAAAGCAATCTAATGGACTATAAAAAGCTGTAGAGAAGTTCTTCTTTCGTTGTATAGAGGTACTCAAATAGTCCCAGGTCTGTAGACACTTCTGTGATTTTGACCATGTAAAGTAGAATGGACAATAAAATTGTGTCATGAAAGAGTGGAAAGAACATTTTGTACTAGATTGAGTATCAATTGTCAGGTATTAAAACACCTTTAGGAAGACCTTTGGTGGTATATTTACCCTGTATAGATTCAATACACTATAGTTTTTTGTTTGTCTCCCAGGACAGCATACGTGATGGCTTTTTATTATTATTTGCTGGCATATCATAAGAACATTTCATGTTCAGAGAACTTTCTGAAATAGTCTATATAAGCTTGTTTTTCACTGAAACTTCACATAATCTCAAGTGTTTTCTAGATACAGGTTATTAGATGCTACTGTTTCTAGGTTTGGTTCTCCTTCAGAATTTTGACACATAATGCTCTGTAATTTCCTGTGATTGTTTCATACTTGTTTTGTCTAATAACACCTGCAGTATTATTTCCTTTCTGTTTGAATATAACAAGATTTCATAAATAAAAGTAACTTACTGAACAAATCAGTTTCGGGCAGGGAAGATGACTAACTGCATTAAGCACCTTATGATCCTTACTAAGTGATCGCTCATATTCTGTTTGAAACCTCTTAGGGCATCGCATTTGTTATGCTGTCTTAGAGGCAATTCTCGCCTTCCTTGTAGTCTGATGCTTGATTTTGGAATGCATTCTGCCCTTCAGATGCCAGAAATAACATCTTCAATACTATCTTCTATTCTCTTGTGTGGTTAACATACCTGACCTGGAAAAAACTGTTGATATTTTCAAGAAAGCAAAGCATTAAACTGTCAAAACTCTCTGCAACTGCAGATAATTTTTTTTTACTTTCTTTGTTGCCTTCAGCTCATTGAGGTGTCATCTGGCCCATGTAGTCAGGAGTTAGCCAACCCAAGAAGATAACATGAAAAGTGTAGTCTGGAAGTTTTATGTGTCTTGGAATTTTCCATGTTCCCAAACATCTCCTATGCCCTGCGGTTTCTTTAGAGTCTGTGTTGAAGAACAGAAAGACTAATGTAAGCTCTAATATTCATGTCTTCTGTTTCAAAGATGCTCGTGTAGCCTGGAAACACTTTAATATCACTGCATAAAGTACGAAACTTTAACCCGAGTTTGTCAGTTTTGTCCTCTTTGATGTAAACTGGAAAAATTATCCTCATGCTGCCAGAATATTAATACATTTCAGAAAAGAAAATGCAGCAAGAAGATTTTTACACTAACACTAAAGCATTAGTTGAAGAGACAAAGTTCTGCAAAATATTGATACTAAAGTAATTTTACTCTGAGAATTACATATATAGAAGTGCATAAAACCTGTAAATGTATCTGTGGATTTTAACTGTACACTTTTTAATTGACATACTAAAATAGGGTGGCCATGACTTCTGACTACTAAGGACTTTTAAGAATTTATTTGCAAATCACCTATTAAGGAAAATTGGTGGATACCTTTGGAAAATATTGTTGGAACAGTTTGTATTCTCTAGGAAAAAAAAAAAGTCAACAAACTTGAACAAACTTGTACAGCTTTGCACTGCCAGAATTTGAATATGACACAGCTTATTTTAACTGAATTTAGGAGTTTTTCTTGAAATGTGATTTTTCAAGGATTAAGGAGGAATATTGTAGAATAAATAGCAAAATTGGAATTGGAAACAACACTTGCATTTCTTAAGAAGGCACCTATAGAACATATTTAGACAAGTCTTTTAAATTTAGACCGCAATACATTGCCACATTCTTACATGTAACTTTACTGGTGTTTTAAGGAGTGCCATAAATCCACATGCATTTTGGGTACAAGCTTGTGTTCACCTTTAAAATTTTGTTTTATGCTTCAGGTTTTTTTATTTACATTTATAAAATACATCGATGTATTTCTGCCTAAAACATTAGACTTCTGCTTGTATCTTAATAGTTAAATCTTAATAAAAACAATCTGAAAACAATGAAGGAATTAAAAAAAAAATACCAAAAATACAGCTATACAGCTTCAGCTACTAACAGGTGGCATTTAATACATGAACAAGTAACACTGTTCAAATTTAGTCACTATTGCCTCTGGTTTTGTAATCAAATAAATGAGTTCAGGATTTCAGCCTCATCTAAACATTCATACAAATTTAAAACAATTAACAGTTTATGATCTGCAAGCAATCTGAAATGATGTTCTGTTGAGTTTTTTTTAGCTTTTTTTTTTTTCCGAATCAAATTAACAGCTGGTGTTCTGTAAAGATTGCATCAGAAATTGAAATACTGAAAGCACTCTGATATATTTTTCTAAAAATGAGCTCACAGATTTGGTAATTGTATTGATGTAGGTTTTGAAGAGATGTGATCTTGAGTGATAATAAACAGTAGAACTAGGTACTTGAATGGCAAGTAATTGTCAAGCAAAACATCATTATCTGTTGAAGATAAGCGTGCACATGTAAATTATGATACTTCGCATTGGAGTGACCCTTACGCTCTTAACTACGCTTCACTTAAGTGTTTTTCATGGTATTAGAAGAGAGAAAGTTGTACTTATCTTGAAAAGATCATGTTTTTCTCTGAAATGCAGAGGAGAGAACTGGAGGCTGCATATTCTTTCTCTTTTCTGTACTCTTAAAAAGAAACAAATACTGTTCTATTAATCTATGAAGAACAGATGTGAAACTCTTTAAATTGGACAAATATTCTTCTATCACTTTTTTTTTTTTTTTTGGCTTCAAGTGCAGTCTTGGAGCTTTGTCTGCATAGCCAGAAAACAGCTGCACCTCTACTGTATTGTATTTTCTGTTATTTGAGTGCCTGTTTCACAAGTCAGTAAGAAGGAAAGAAGACTTAGAGAAGTCCAAGGCAGAGTTTTAACAGCTACTCTTCTGTAGTTACAAAGCACAGAATATTTCTGTTTCTTCAGTAACATTTCTTGCATTTGTTGTGTATGCCCTATTCCAACAAGAATATTTTCATGACATTGTGAACTGAAAGGTTAATTTGGTTCTGTTTTTAAAAATTGTTTTATTTCTTTTTCTGCAAGTTTTCTGCATTTCTGATTTTTAATTTTACCAGGTTTCTCTTGTAGACTTGAATATCCTTATGATGACCTTTTCTTTGAGTGGAATTCCTGTTCCTAAGTATTTTTTTCACTGATATAGTGCTTGATGTAAAATGCAAAAAAGAAAAAAAAAAAAAAAGGCAGGAAAATAAGATGCATATACCTTTCCAGTATAGTGGAAACTGTGTGTGTGTGTCTGTACCTTTTTATTGTTAGCTATCTTTTTTTGAATATAGTGGTTTATACTTTTAGTTCAGTCTTTTAACAAGAAATCTCTGATGCAATAGCTTGTTTACCATCAGTATTTTAAGTTAAGATTATGTAGTATAGGCTCTTGGTTTAGCCTTTTGAAAATTATTTGATACAAATTCACTGTACTGATGGGCTAATCAGTTAAAGTTCACTGAGTTTAGCTAAACAGTGTGTGTTTGATTTAGAGAAGTCTGTAGTATGTCAACCTTTTCAGACATAATCCTACTTTCAACATTATCTGACAGGTAGTCAGCCCGTCAGGCCTGAGGATGTGCTCCAAAGCAGATCATTTCTTCACTCTTGACTAGTTATTTATCTTTGTGAGGCATAATTCACAACTGCATATGGAAACTAAGAAGGACCAAAGAAGGGTGTTCCAAGCCTTCCTTTTCTAATCTCATACACTATGAAATGATTTGTAGATGTGGATGCAACTCACATTTGTGTTTTGCAATTTTGTTTTCATGGCAAAATATATCCATTATGTAAAATAAATTTTATATTATAAAATAAAAGAATCAAAAAATGTCTTCAGAAGTGGTGTTCACACTTTTTTTTAGCTAAATTCATATTTTGATTCAGTTTGTAATCTAAAGTTATCTGTAGCTTTTTTAAGGGAAAATGAATGATGAGCTGTTTCTAAATCTCTCATGTTGCTACTGGCAATCAGAATAACTTTGTATCAATCATTTACTAAAGACATTGTCTGTCAGTTGGTAGATGCAAGTCATTAAAATCATGATATGCATTCTTCCATTCATATGCTCACTTCGGTGAAAGCAGCTTTCTTGAGAGACCATTTCAGTACCCAGCAGCAACCCTTTTTTCACAAAGTTACTGAAGTACTTTGATCCAGAATAAACTTGCCTCTTAGCCACAGAAAGAGAAATAGATGTTTAAAAAAAATGGTAAAATAAGACCCACAGATATCAGATAGTTGTCTCTTTAACTACACAGTCCTTTCTTAAGATTAATTGTAAAAGTTTTAATATTTTAACAAAAAAGAAATTGGAAGGGGCATAAGGAGAGGACCACTGTTTGAAGGGAAAAAATGGGCTTGTCTAAATTCAGGTTTACAATGAAAATTAATTTTAAGCAAGTGAATAACCAGTCTGAATTAACATGTATAGATTTAAAGCTTATCCTTTATATAACGGTTTTATAGGCACATAAAAACTGTAGTACAGAGCTCCAAAATTGAACATACCTCTTTCTTGCCTACAAACATTTTAATCCATGCTTGCCTTTACTGTGCACTTGAAGTCAGTCTTTTCATAGTGCGTGTCTTGTTAATTTGCCTGTCATCTGTTCCTGTCATCATGGCCAGTCCTTTACCCCATACAGAAAAGCTTGCAATCACATTCTCCATGTTTTTACATTTTCTGGACTAAACAAAAGCAATGGAAGCCTATCTATGTACAGAAACTTATCTCACAATAACATACTATTTTATACCAGAAACTTGAAAGGTATTAAAATGAATAATTTTATTCACACTTCGGAAAACTCTCCAAAATGGTAGTTTCCTAGTATCTGTAGAGTATACAAGTGGTAAAGTGGATTGTATTTTTGTATTCTTTTATAACCCCAGTTTCTGTAAGGAAAATGTTAAACTATATTATAAACCACTATGTATATATGTACTGGAGAGACTGGTATGGCAGATAGTCATCTTCATATGAAGTTTTCTCTTAGTTATCTATTATGTTAAGCATGCTCTTAGGTGTTCTCTTTGAAGTGATGTGTTTTGATGTAAGAATAATGGATTCTACAAGGATTTGATATAAGAATAATGGATAGTCTAATTCCAAGTTCAGAATGAATCTTCTCAATCAGTTTGGTTTGAATATGATGAGGGGTTGTACAGTTTCATGTTGGCATGGAGGTATGCAGCCTTTATCACTCATTCTATGCAAAAAAGTTCAATGTGTAATAAGTAATACGACTGTTACAACTGCTAAGTTTTTTTATATGTTTTATTTTTTATATGTTTTTTATTTTTTTTATATGTTTTTTAATAGTAATCACTTCATAGTACTTTTAGTCCACCTGGGGAGTCTGCTTGTCAGAATTGCAGTATTTTGGTCTTTCATGTAGTTGTATTTCCAGATGAATGAAATAATGTAAGACCAGTTTGCTTACAGTCTCATGTCTTTTTTACGTATAGCCTTTTAAAGGTCAAGGTAATGACATGTATGAAAAAAATCATTATAAATGGAATTGTCTGTTTTGAAATTGGAAATCGTCTGGTTTACAGAAGATTTGAATACCACACAGAAGGGAAAAAAAAAAAAAAAAAAATGCTTTCCTAAGTCCTACCAATAGCAAAGGCATCTAAAAGCAAAGGCATCTAAAATCAGGGGTCAGTTGTGACATCATTAAGAGTTCTGGTGCTCATCAGAAGGTTCTAGGAAGCTTTCCTAGTGTTTGTCCATATGATGCCCACTTGGTCCATATGTCTATGGATAGATACCACTAGGTGGTACTGTTAAACCTCCCTTTTTGAGAAGATTTAAGCAAATTTACAATCCAAGAGTGTTTCAAAAGGACCTAAGTTAAGATTATTTTTTTTTCTGTGACTGCAGAAATAAATTACTACCTGCTTGGTTGAAATTGTTTTCACTAGAATAGGCAATATAGTCTTTCCCATATTGCCATCCAGTTTATATATGCTGTCAATAAAGCAAACTTGCAGGTGAATTCACTCCAAAGTTTTCTGAATGTGTCCCAGCTGCTATCTAAAATCCACTTTCATAGTATGTAATCAGTTCTCAAAAAAAATAATGTAAGCTTTTAATATAAAGTGCAGTTTTTGCATGTTTTTGAACCAGTAGTGTCAATGAAGAAAAGCACAAAAATTTTTTAATCACTTTTTATATTTCATAGTTTAATTCCTTTGTTAACAAAATAATATGAGTCTTCATTGGAGAAACTATCTATTTCAAACTATGACTGAAGGGTAGGACCACTTTTTTTTTCTAACTTACTGTCTACTTAAATTGTCTTGTACTTTAGGTCTTATATGTGGATGCTTCTATACAGTAATTAATCTTTTAGTACTGTCAAAGGCCATACTAATTTCTAGCTGAAAAAAATGAAGCATATTACTGTGAATGAAGATCTGATGTGAAATGGTGGAACAGCAGACATCTAGGTTTCTTTTTAATGGAAACAGGTAAAGTTTATGGTGCTTTTTTTTTTTTTTTTTTGACAGAAACAATCGTAGTAAGAGGGTAGCAGAAAAAGAGAACTTTTATATTGATAATGGCCTATCCCATATTTTTTCTTCTTTTTGTTTTTGACTTGGCAAAGGTGAAGCTTTTCATCTCAAGGTCTGCACAGTGTAGTTGCAGACAGCAGGGGGAAGAGTTTGGTCAAATTGCCACTATAGCAAACATCTGTACAACAAAACAAAAAAATTTACATTACCAATGACAAATCAAAGCTGAAAGTTTGCCTTGCCTGTTGTCATTCATAGCCATTCATATTTAGAAAGCAGACTGCTGTGATAATTGATTTGATGGTCTAGCTTGAGTGGAAGCACTTCTGGGCATAGCAGGCCTCAGAGATGCCAAAAAAGAAGAAAAGGTGGGAATGAAATAATGCACTACTTTCTCCTCAGAGGCATGTGGCCCAGTTTTTGAGAACAGAAAAACATCCTTTAGAAAAAGGGGGAGAAAAACAACTTAGTAACTCAGTATTAAATACAAAAATGACCAGCAGTGAAAGCAGAGACAATGAGTGTACATATTTTACTGGCAGGTGAATAATAGGAGAATGGTGTGGAAGTAATTTGATTTTTAATGGACTCTGTCCATGGGAGTGCATTTTTTTTTGTTGCTTTTTTATGTAAGGACAAAGGAGGTTGGCGCCCCCCCCCCCCAAATAATAATTAAAAAAAAATCTGAAGGTTTTTAAAGAGGGATTGATGGTTTGGAGGAAGGAAAAGCAAGCAATTACTAAATTCAAAGGGCAATATGTATGTGTTTGGATTATCTGAACTCCTATTGAGTTTGTTTACTTCAAGCAATAGCTGATAATGAAGCTTGTCTCTGTATTTTTGACTGGGGGGTGGTGTTCACCCATAGCCTCCTGGTGATATGTATAACTTCAGACTCTAAAGTAATAGTTGTGGAAAGAAATAGAGTTAAAGAAAAAAACAAACAAAAAAACCTACTGAATTCGGTGTTTGACCTCTTAATCACTACTGCTAGCTCAGCTGTGTACCCTGTCATCAATTTAAAGAACTAAACAAAACCAGATTGAAGATGCGAGTTGTTGAAATAAAAAATTGTAAGCAGAACTGGTTTGTCTTTTGAGGAATGCTTGAAAAAGTGTGATGTGTCAACTTTGCTGAACTCTTTGTATTCACAGTCTTAATTTTTTAATATACAGAAAAGAATAAATAAATTTTAACAGTAAAGACTTAAAAAAAAAAAAAAAAAAGGGGGGGGAATCTTCATGAAGCAGATAGCAGGAGGTTGTAAATACGCTGTTCCAGTGCATACATAAATATTGCTACCTCTAATTCTCAGTTTTTGGAAGTACCTTGACTGTCTTAATAAGATAATAGTTGATGTAAGCATGCAAAATATTATAGACATATAAAGGAAAATTCTGTAAATGGCACAATAATTTATTAGGAGATAATTTTAATTTTTTCAGCTATTATGACTTCAAGTTTTTTTTATTATTATTTTATTTTGTTGTTGTTGTTGCTTTTTGTGTGTGTGTGTATTAGAAGCAAAAGCTCAGAGTTTGATAAGCATCCAAAGTGGGTAACACATATGTCAGTATCCCTCTGAATTTTTGTCTTTCTACTAATCTGTATAATTTCTTTAAGTATAAAAACACTCCATTAAATTTGTGGATAGGAAACTTAGGCATCACTTGTAGTAAAAACCTGCCGCTTTTAGATCCTTTCTTGCTGTTCAAGCAGAGGTAAGAAAATGAACCAAATGCATCAGAAACTGCCATTGAAGTCAGTCATTAAACTAGTTTCCCTGCAGTTGCTTCAGGTTACAAGAAGCAATTACATATGTGTTTGAATTTTTATGACAGGCATATAGTGTTATCATTTTTATCATATTGCTAGAAATTATATGGCCATTCTTAAGTATGATCTGGTTTCAGTGGAGCGTACATACTTCCCAGAATTTTCTTTTGACAAAAAAATTAACAAACTTATTACAAGGTATAAATGAGTTTTGAAGCGTATTTGTGCAAATGTATTTTGCACACAAATTCTGTTGTAACCCCTGCAATACAGTTGTTAGGGGTTGACAAGGATCACAATTCCCAGACAGCCTAGACAAAAATTAATGGTCTGAAATAACTATATATTTCAGCAATAAAACCATTGTAGTCCAGTATTTCAAGATTTCTAGGGAAGCAGGGTAAGCAATCAACTGCTTAGTGACTAGAATGCTATGCCATTTTTTTTTCACAAAAGATACGGTTGTCCTTTCTGAAGACTTGGAAAACACTTCAGAATTGTGATATTAGTCCAAATCTCCCTTTTTACCTGTCATGCTAAAGAAATTTAAAGAGACTATTCCTATTTTTTTGTGGGAAGAAAGATAATATTTTTGACATGATGTCTAGGTTTTAGCAGTTTTTAAAATTTGCTTTGAGACTTGATGATGTAAATTCATAGTATAGATTAGCTACTGCATCCATAACCATATGATTACCTAGGGATAAAATTTATTTTTTGTTAAATATCCATATAACTCAATATTTTGAATCTCTCTTCACTGGGAGTGTGTGTTTAATTCCTAGAAATAACTTAATTTTCTTAAAATCTGAAAGTCTTTAGGTATATATTTTTCAGTATATACCATGTGATCAAAAGGTAGTACAAAACTATTTACCTGAGTGTTATTTAATTTTGGTGGATTTTATCATTAATTTTTTGTAATTCCAGAAGTACACACCCTGTTTTCAGACCATTCATTCCAAGGAGTAAAGAAAAATGTAACTTAATTATTTGAAGCGATCATAGAGTATTTTTTGGAGAAAGAATTGTCTGTTAACAGTAAGCAAAAGAATATTTAATATAGAAAAATGCTCTATATAGTAGGTTTTTTGATGGTATTCAGCTTCACTTTTAAAGACCGTCTATAACAGAATGGTAACAAATAACTACTTCCAATTTCTGTGTTCTCATGAAGATAAATATCCAGTTTAGATTAATACCAACATAGACTGTAACCAAAAGTTGTATCATTTCTGTTTATTTGAAGGTATTGCTCTTCCATTTATCTGTACAGAAGACTTCCATAACAAGTCTTAGTGGAGGTTAATGCTGATGCTGCATGGCAGGTGGGATGTGCAGGTAGCTGGAAATTATGTGGTAAGAGAGGTGGGACTGGTGAGAATTGGAGAGCTCTGTTTTAGTTAAGAGAAAGGCATACAGTCAGCTAGGAGGTGATGACATGAACCATACTCAGCTGGTGAGGGGAGTTGCCTGAATTAACCTAACTGGATCATTTGTACATCCGTGAATTGATGTGGATCTGAACCCATTTTTTGTTACTCCAAAATGTGAGAGCTCTTTTTTGTACTTGTGTGGAAGTGTTTACTTATGTTACTTTTTTTTTTTTTGAGAGAGACATTTGTGGCAAATAATTTTATTTCCTGAGCATACAGAATATTGCCAGTTCAGTACAGCTGCAATTAGGAAAGTACTTCCTGCTGAGCATGCTGTAGAAGATATAAGCAGATGTTGATTAAAATATAGTTTGTCATCTACTTTTAGATACAAGATTTTTACTGTAAATTCCATGTGTGCTGTTGTATTAATAATGCTTTCTGGGACAATGGTTTGTAGGCAATTATAATAATTTTCATTCTGAGTATTTTGAATTGGTCAGCATTGCCATCCTTCTCTAATTGCATGTAAGTACCTATCAGTCATATCTAGTAAGCCCATCAGCTGCACATGGGTTAGGATCAAAGAAAATCCAGGAAACAGGGCCCATGCTCAGCATCCTGGCTAGAGAGCAGTAGCTGTAAATGGAAGACGGTAGAAACTGTTGCATTACTTACAGTTTCTGTGCATATATATGTTCATGCAAACTCTGTCATCTGAAGGAAGGCTTGCACACTGGAAAAAGTAATCAAGAGACCTTTTCACAACTAAGTATATTTCCGCAGAGCTACTCTCACTAACCCTGTTGCTTACTTTATTCATACAGCAGTGGTGGTTGGAACTGCACAGATAAAATTCTACTCATCCATTGAAATACTATTATATCTTCCACTAAATGTTAATACAGAAAGGGAGGAGAGAACTGCATTGGTAGTATTTTGTCATCTCATGCATGTGTTCATAGAATCAAACAAAAGTCTGCTTTGGAAGGTCATCTGACCCACCCATCTGCTGAAAGAAGGGCCTTAGATTAGAGACTATTTCCCTGTCAATCTATGTCTTGAGTATTTCTAATGATAAAAAAAAAGTTTCCACTGTTTGTTTGGGGAGCCTATTATATTTAGTTGTTCTCTCAGTGGAGTTGGGTTGGTTTTTTTTTTCTTATGTAAAGGGATCACAGTGAAAGAAGTTGTGCCTATTGTCCTGCCATCATACACCCATGTGAGTGTAGTGCCATGATCTTCTCTATAAGTATCATTTAGGTTTTCAAGTAATAACTGTGTTAAGTAAAACCTACTCTGATGGCCAGCTGTCATAACATTACATAAAAGAGTTAAGTCTTCTATAGTGGTTAAATGTGATTTCCATGCTGTCACATCATTTTTAATAGTCACATGGAATTGCTTAATCATAAAAACAACCTGTCCAAAGCTCTTCTCAAAGCAAAGGGGAGATCAGCACAAAAGCACCTTATTTAGAAAGGAAGAAAGCGATGGGAAGGTGACATCTGGAATCCTAGTGCTTAATCTGTATAATTAAAACTTTTCTAAGGAGCAGGAGAAGCAGGTTCTACTTCAGGTAGTTTTAGGAGTTAATTAGCAAGGTCTTTTTGAATATTAAGAATGTCTTTGATGGATAAAGTTTTGGAAACTAGTTTAGGACTTTGAAACAGCATAAATTAAGGCAGAAACTTTTTTATGCATCCTCAAGATGCAGATGGAATCATTCTTCCTGACCATGCCATTTCCTTCCTTCATAGATAAAATCATACGCCCTTCTCAATGTCTTATGAGGATTCATTAACTTAAAGTAAGTTAACTGGAAATAATATTTTACAGGTTATTGTTACACATCCACAATTATTGCAAATATTACAGTCAGTAACTCAAGTCAAACTGAATCTCTTCACACTCTGGATATTATATATTACCAATATTAAAGACAGCAACCTACATGTTTTGGGATACAAGGTAGTCACTTGTAAGATGTTATCTAAAATGCAATAACAATAATGTTCTTCATGTCTTCTTTTAAAAGAAGTTACGCATTTTTAAAAGGCAATGTAAGTGAAAATAATGTCCTTGATTTCCTTCACATCAATCTGATAGGCTTTTTAAAGTGTTTACCAAGAAAGATGATGTCAACTACACTGAAAATTTGGCCATGTCTCTTAGAAGGTAGGGAGAGTATGGGTTTGTTTTCTCCATGCTTATGTGCATGTGTGCATTGTTTTGTAAATGCTTTTACTTTCACAAAAATAGTATAGGTCTGTGTTTGTGCTTATGTACTTGGGCAAAATTTAGAAAGCATTTAGAAGGTGTATTTGACTTTCACTCATTTTGTTATTAGTTTTGACGTATATCAATGCTTAGAGTTTCTCATTTACGAGCTGTTTCAAAACAGCTATTATAACAGCAGAGTTCATCTTCATGTAAAATTGAATTCATAATTTATATAATTACCTGTGAATTTGGGAAGAAAACCAACCTAATAATAACCTGTCAAAAATAAATATCACAAAGAAAGACATATTCAAGACTTCGTATTGTATTAAGGTTCTTGTGGGATCCCTAGGCATTCTCTGTTTAGAGACTTGTACATTGCAAACTACAGAAAAACTGCATTGCTTTGACCTATGGAGAGTATCATTTAGTTACATTCCACATATATCCTTTACAATCAGTCTTAGAGAAGAATGGACAAAGTATGAAGAAGTAGTAAAGTTTTCTAGGTAGTGAGTAAAGCTAATAGCATGTTATATCTAAAAATGGTATGGCCTGTTTATTTTCAGAAGACATGATGTGTTCCTATAAAGAACCAGGCAGATTATCCATAGTTTGAAATTAGCAAGCATTTTTATTGTTTTTTTTTTTAGTTTTTATTTTTTTTTACAAACTTTGTGATCAGGAGTCCTGATGGACATTGGTTATTTCATGTAGATTTGGTTATTGCCCTAAATGCCACAAATGAATATTGAAAAATTCGCTCTGTGTATATGTATTGAAGGTGTTTCCAAGTTGTAACATTTTATAAGACTCAGTTGTTTGTGTCACTAAGCTTCTTTACAAGTCACTATGTAAGTAAATTTTAATAGAAAATATTTGGCAATTATTGAGCATTTCACTTTCCAAACTTAGTTTCAAGATAAGTCAACAAGCTTCTAAACCTATTAGAGGAAGAGGCAGAAAATCCATCATGGCTGCACTGGTGAAGGTATAAGTCAGTATAGTATGTTTTAGCTCTGATTGTTGGTGAATTATTTAGAAATAATAGCAATGATTCCCTCATAAATTAGTAATTACTTTCTTATCCTTTAAAAACGCTTTGTTCTAGAAACTGTACAAATTTATGAACTGAACAGTCTAGAAGTAAAATGTTCTGCTTCTAAGAGTTTGAGCATCTATGAATCCTGGTTAGAGGACAAAAACAAATAACAGGAAAACCTCACTCAGCAGTTTATTATAACTGTGTTCTAATGGTAGTATTAAATATTCCCCTTATCCTGGCCTGATTTTTACAGATAAATATGAAATGTTGCTATTAAAAGCATAAATTACACTTCTGATCTCAGGTGTACTCAAACATCAAGGTCCAAGGATGAGAATTTAACCATGAGAACTGCATTTCCAACCCTATCTAACGCTATATCTATGCAAAATATATTTATCAATTAAAATGGTGTTCAGCCTGTAATGAAGGCTGTTGTGGGTTCTAATTGACATATATTTATTTAAACAAATAGTGGTAAACATTTATTCTTTTGTTCAGATTATTCTGAAAAAAACAATATTCTGGAGCAAATGGCATATTTTCTCTATTATACTTCAGTTTTAGGATTCTTCGATGCCTTTTCTTATATTTACCTTGAAATCAAGGATATTAGAGGGTGAGGATGATGATCCTTGTCATGTTTGTCAGTATGCCCTTGCCCTGATTCTAGCAGTTTTCAGAAGGAATTGTGAAGAAATTCTTCATGTAATGTTATACATAGGAGTACTTCAGACAGTATTTGGATGTAGCAGACAAATCTGTGAGTAAAATGCTTCATAAGCAAGAATAATATATTTAAGAACATATTTTAGACAACCTGTGGTGCAAATTGTGTGAAAGAGAAAAACACTCTCACAGTGAATGTCAAAACGTTTGATCATTTGAGAAATATGGTGTCTTTTTATCATTGACTTCATCTTGATGTTATATATTGGAATATGTAGGTTTTTAAAGTAACTTTTGCTGTACAGAAATTGAGACTGAAAATATATGTGTGCATATGTAAATGTGTGTGTGTCTACATAGACACATATATATACACATATATAAGAATTCTGTGCTGGCACAAGTCTTCAACTAAACCCCTTAGAAGGTGAATATAAAAGTAATGAGATGTCAGTTTTTACATCATGAGGAAAAACACATGCTTTTAAATAAAATGCTTTTACCATCATGAAGATTAATTTTTGTTCGGTTTCATAATTTTCAGTTAATTACTGACCTTTCTTGAATAATGTGTTACTCATATTTTTTTTAAGGGTGGCAGAGCATTTTAAAATTCAATTCACCGTCAGTTCCTTTATTGACAACATAATGAATGCAAGAGTTCACAATCAGTATTTGCCCATGGAATGGACTTTTCTCAGCAGGAAGCTTTCTTTTTTACTAAATATTTTCCATCAACAGATGTGGTCTACAATGTTTTAATGTTTGATATTCTCCAATATTTTGTGTCAAATTTTTACTAACATGCATGTTAAATACTAATAGGTAGTAAAATATTGAAAACAAACAAGAACAACAGCAAGAAAAATAAAAAACAGATAAAGTTTTCTGTGAAGTTTCTACCAGACTGTAATATGATGTCAGCTTCCATGGTGCTATATCTTGGAATTAGACAACTCAAAATTGATGACAATATATTAGTACAGATGGTTAGAAAATTACTTCTTTTGGTATATATTAGTTTCTTTCTAGAACTAATATTTTTCAAAGAAATTTTTCTTATTGTGATCCAGTTTATTCCAAGAAAACTGATGTCCTTCATTATTTCTGAGGTGTAAATAAGCCATGTAACCTTGCACTTCAGCCAGCCTGGCCAACTATAGCTCTGCTACTTTAAATTGAGAACTAGTATCGAGTTTGGGAGAAGCTACCCAATACCTGCTTTGAGATGTTAGTCTTCACAGATAGTTTTAATTACTGTTAATAGTCTGTCTGGTGTTTACACTTGCATATTCTATGTATCTGAAACAAATAGTTTTAAAGACAGTGTTGATTTTAAAAGTATAACCTGAAAATCAGTAAGCTGAAATACACTAGTGAACTTTTTCACGCAACTTCTACTGTAGTCAGAGACAGTCTGATTCTTTAAAGAATTATTTTAAAGTAAAAATGGATTATGAACATAAAATGTATATTAGTTATGAAATACAGTGAGTGTTTAAGGCTTTTGGGAGTAGAGGCAAACAAGCAATATGAGTATGATGAGAGACACCCCTGGTGTTTTCACTGTTAAAGTGACTGCATCCTGCTTTAAGCAGAAATATGGTGGTATAGTCAAGGTGACTTACTATTGCAAAACCCACAGGCATTTTGACTTTCCCATCTCTTCAGTAGATGATGTACAAATGAAAATAGACAGTGATGTGCTATTTATGGTTTATAAAACTAAGTATTTAAAGACATCCAATAAACTTATCTTGAAAACACTGCTGTGCACAAGGCATGGTATCATGACAGCATCTCTGCAAATGTTTCAGATTGTGTGCTTTCATGTTGTGATATCTCAAATATTATACTGACATTTGCAGTCTTTGCACTGTGCATTATTCACCAATATTTGTGATATTCTTACTAAAGGCTGTCAGGTATAATCTATCATGAAACTTATCCTTTAAAGTATATACAGAGACTCCAGCCTTTCTGCAGGGACACATGTCCTTGAGAAGATGATATTCTGAGTTTAATATTATCTGTGTCCTAGAAAATTAAAATTATCAGGATACTCCTTATTTTAGGTCAGAGTAAAGCACATTACCAAAATTGAATATTTAACTTCAGGTGCAATGTTAACAATTCAGAAATAGCTGTATACTTTAGCATAGCAAATTTCTTAGGTGGTCTATACATGACAGTTCTTTACCAATCAACTATAGTAAAACCACTTAAATTATTCTTAAGATCGTCAGACAAAAATGTTCCCAAGGCTTTAATTGCATTAATCAGTGTATCTACTGATAACCTTCCAATCTTCTGAAGATATGGGGGAGGGGAAGATGCAGAATTGTGTGTCTGACAGAGAACTTTGTAGTTTATTTCACACTTAGGTTTTTTAGGAACATAGGTAAAGGCTTCATTTGACTTCTGTGCCCTCTGTGAAAGAGGAATAAGGTCATGGATTCTTTTGCTGCAAAATAGCTGGAGGTAGATTGGACCCAATCACTGCAAAAGAATTTACATTATCTTTCTAAAACAGATATTTTGGTTAAACAGGCACCTTCTATTCTCCTTGTGAATCAAAAGAGGTGGAAAATTCACACAGAATGGAGATAAAACTTTGGCTCAGTTGCATTCTTTAGTTGATGTGGTTAGGAAATACATTAATTTGTTTAAGAATTGTGGACTAATTGCACAGTTATAAATGGATAACAGTTTTCTATTCAAAACACAATATAAGAGTGGCTTCTTACAAGTTCCATATGTTTGAGTAGTTGTTTTTATAAATTCCTAGAATATGTTTGTTCAGTGCTGAACCATTAGGACTAGATTACATGTTGGTATACATTTAAAATTTTCAGTGTAATAAAAATACTCATATTAATTTGTTTTATTTTATTTACTCTTGCCATGTTTCAGATATAAAATTATTACTTTTTATTATGTCATCATATTTTTGCAACTCTTCTGCTGTAATTAACCACCCAAAGTAAGGAATTCTAAATTACATTTTCAATTACTTGTGTCTAAAATTATCTTAAACTAAAAAAAAAAAAAAAAGGCTTTGTCCAATGGAAAGTGTTGTTGTAGTAGAACTCTAGATTAGAGTAACTTGGTTTTTAAATTAAGTGTCAGCTATAATTTACTATTAGAAACAAAGCGTATTTCTGCAGTCTGAAAGAGAAAAAAGCACCCTTACCACCATTTAATAGGGATTTATATGTAACACCAGGATGTTTGTTTGTTTTTTTAACCAATAATGTTTGGCAGAACAAAAAAGTCGGGAGGAAGGTGTGTGTATATATGTACACCACCACCACCCTATTTCGATGTATATGTATTTACTTAAATATTCACACATACAGTGCTTTAAGTATAGGAATCTACAGTTTAGTTACAGACCTTCTAGAAAAAAAATGATTCCTTTATGTAATGCTTTTCATAAAATATTCATTATTTTGAAATGTGAAATTCATGCTTTGTTGGTCCTTGACATCTAAGGATGTTGTTGTGTGTTTGTTAGTGGATATGTGATTATCTGAGTTCAGTAGAGAGTCATGTTGGTGATTCCATGAGAAGGGTAACCATACCGAACAGCTACCCAACACAGACATGGGGACAATAAGTAGCAGAGGAGCAACTGGGATATCAGTTTACATTTAGAGATGAAAAAGTAGTGAATGTATGTTTGGGGCCATATTGTAGGTAATACTTGGTATGAGCTATAATTATTCCGGGTTTTCATTGACATTTCATTGACAATCTTCAGAAGGAAAAATCGTATCGTATCTTCCATATTGCAATTGAATAGAAGCTTTTGGTGAAAAGGGAGTTCAATTTTTTGTTCTCATGTACAGGAATATAATTTGTAAATGTAAATCTCAGCCTTTGCCTTGAAGTAAGGTTGGAATTCTTCTTGTTTTGTTTTAGGAAGTTAAAATGCTTACCTTGCACCACTTCCCTGTTTTAATTATAATATTGAAGATGTTATAACCTCTTGGATCAGTCGAGGCTAAAGTTTCCCTAAAATCATTATATTACATTCTGTGTGTGTAGTTAGTTCAAAACTCTAACAGCATAATTGTTGGCATCATTTATCATTATCACTTCTATTTACCATGTGGAAGACAGCTAGTATCAGTTAACTGATAACTGACAGTATCAGTTCCACAAATGCCAGCATCTGTAAGTTTTTAGTGCAACTTTGGTGTTTAAAATTGCTGGGGGCAGGAAAGCTGTGAAGGGTGTAAGTGTTCAGCCTGCAAAGTTTAAAGCTCTTTAGGAGCAGGACTGTGGTTCTCGTGGTTTGAGAGAGCTGTACATATTCGCTTAATCCTGTATGCAGAAAAAAGGGTGCTTATCCTGTCTGTATCCCCATGAGATGAACAGGAGCAGATTAAACATTGGTCTTCTGAGCAGCTGCCAAAATGTACAGTAAATATAAAAACTTATTTCCTACTCATTTTCTAATAGTCTTGATGTGAACTGCTAGCCGTTTTAAGTTAAAGCACATAAAGATTTATATGCTGCACCTACTTAAACTTCTG
This sequence comes from Stictonetta naevosa, assembly GCA_011074415.1. Classification (NCBI taxonomy): domain Eukaryota; kingdom Metazoa; phylum Chordata; class Aves; order Anseriformes; family Anatidae; genus Stictonetta; species Stictonetta naevosa. The sequence goes on from CM021700.1 coordinate 5,836,665, forward strand.
TATGTAATCAGTTTCCCTGTACAGAAACTTCAGGGAGATGGATACACCTTATATCAGTGCTTTACATCAAACTGATGTGTACTAGACAGCAGCTCAAAGAATGATGAATTCCAGTCTTTCAGGTATCCTAGTGGAAAGCTCTTCAAATATAGTAATTTCCTTACCTTTTGTTATGTAAGCATTTTTAGATATTTCTTCCCCAAATTCTACTTGTATTTCAAGCCAATGCTCCAATGCCTACTAAAATAACATAAACCAGTTCAGAATGTTTCATTATAGGGACTGGAAGGGATGGTTTCAGAGGAAATTCTTAGGTTTAGATTAAGTGTCTCTAATGCTGAAAACTCATACTTAAACAAAACCCTACATAAAAGAGATTAAAAATAGTAAATGGAATTCAAAAACAGCTTTCATGCTGCTTTTTTTGCTTTCACTTTTAAATCCTAAATGAAGAACAAAGGTCTTGAACAATAAATTATTTTTCCTGGTTGTTTTGTTGTTTTTCTTTTGTTTGGGGGGGGGGAGGGGGAGAGCTGTTGTGTTTTTTGGGCTTCTTTATCTTCACTATGGCTGCTTTTAAAGCTTCCTTTCTCCACTCTCTTTAATAGCCAGATGGTATCTCAAAATACTTCTTCAAATTGAAAAGCAGGGTGGGAAGATAAAGGAGGATGTGTTAAGACAAAAGATTTATAAGAGAGTTAATTACTTCCTGCAAGTTCCAAGTGCCTCCTGTACTACTTAGGATATTCAGGACTTCTCATTTTGGCTTTTAAGTTTTGTATGTTTAAAATAGTGAACAAATAGATTTCATAGATAAGAATGGTACCATTAGGGGATTCAGAAGTCATAGAAAGTTAGAATGAAGAAAAACTGGAAGAAATTTTCACCTTTACTCTGTCCATGTTCTGCAAACCACATAATGCTAGTGATGCATACAAATCAATATCAAAAATTAAATGAATTGCATGCACAATTTAAATGTGTGGTAAATGTCATAGAATTATGTGGAAGCCCTTTGCCAATGGCAGAAGTATATTGTTAACTTAAAAGTGAAACTACACTTAGGTGAAAAACATGATGAATGGGCAAAAATGCTAAAGGAAGAAGAACTGCAATAAGAAAAAAGGAAATGCTGTTGTCTGTTGTTCTGTTCCTTCATTTCTGCAGTAATAGGCATCTCCAAAATGTTTTGTCAGTTGCTATGCACAAATGTTTAGGAAAAGAAAAAGTTGGAGTTTTATAAGTGTTTGTATTTTACATTGATAGGTCTTAAGACTTTATGGTAGGCAAAAACTTAGCTGTCATTCAAGCAATTCATATTTCTTAACTATTTCTCATATTACTGTCTGAAACTTCTGCAATCAGGGTGGAATTCTCAACTGTTTAGGTCTCCGTTCCATAGGCACAGCAGAGTAGCACATGCTCCCACCCCTCTTTTCCATTTGACATGTATTGGTGAAATGGTAAGGGTAAGACAAACAAACTTCAAATTAGCATTTTTTTCCCCAGATCAGATTAGTGGAAATTTCTACAACCTCTTTCAAGTTTCTACAACTAAAGAATTTTAGAGAAGCATCTATCTGGATTTTTTATTACAGACAGAATGTACTGGAACTGCCTTTAGAGCTTACTTTGGCTGTTAAGTTTTCTAGTGTAATTTCTACTCAGTGCTAGACAGGATGTTGCACCAGTTGAATTTTTTTCTCTGTATAGTAACTTTGCTAAAAGGAAAGGCAATGCACGTAAAGAGATGCTCAATTTTAATTGCTTTGAGTTATAATAGTCATTAAATTCAAACAAAATCCAAAATAAAAAATGAACACAGACGTATAAAAATAAATTGTCATTGGCTTGTAATTTGTTTTAAAGTGCTTCTGCTAGCAAAGAAAACTCTGGGGTGCAAGTAATCAATGTCCAGGCTATAAATTTGTGTCTCCATTTTTCACAGTTTTCAGTTTTATTGTTACTTCCCTGTAGCCATGATCTGAAAGCTAAAAATTTACCTAAAAATCACATACAGCATATCATTTTTAACGAAGCTGAAGTCATTTTCTTTATGAAATTGTACAAAGCAAATTATTCTAACGGTTTTGGCTGAATGTGCCTTGCTGAATTTATAGCTTGATCTTGAAAGTGTTACTATCCTTAAACTAAGTGGTATTATTGCTACAAAGTCATTGGGTTCAAATTATTGCATTCACTTTCCTACTATGGATACTTTTCAAGGTATGCCTCTTTTTTATCTAAGCAGAGAATGATATGGAAAAATGTTCATAGGTAATAAAGGTTCCCTTTTCACTTGTAAACATTTATTGCACACATTGAAATATACTTTTTTGCTCTGTATGTTCCTAAAAGCTAGTTATTGCCCCAAAAGAAAAGCCCAAATGGGCATTCTGCATAGTGTTTTCCTTATAGTTGTAAAATCATTTTAATTTGCCTGAGTTATCATCTAAATTTACTTGGTAATTCCTAAGAGCTATTAGATGATCATTAAATGTTGATTTTCTGTCAGTAGGAATTAATAATCTTGACTTTGGAGTGAATTTAGAAGGAATAAGGGATTGGAGTCAAATATTTGAATACCATTTCAGTGTTAAATTGTTTTTTCATGTTGCAACTCAGGGTGACTAGTAGATAAAATTGAAATTCAATTCCTAACTCCTTCTTTGCATTTTCGTACTTCATGTGCTGTTTTTTTCTCTCCCTTTCAGGTGGGTTAAGATGTACATAGTTTGGGGTGGGGATCACTGCTTAAATGTTCTTTGTTTAGAATACTTTTTCAAAAAAGCTCTAATAAAGAGCATATGTAGCCATATGCACAGATTGTGTATAATGCTATCTTCACAAATTAAAGTAAACTTGGTAAGAGTTGGTTTCTGAGTGAATTGGTCAACTTTATTTTAAAGGAAAGCTAGAGGTAAAGCAAAGGCTGTCATAGTTTAATACTACCTTACAAAAAACTGACACTTAACTTTAGCACCTGTGTTTCTACCTAGTATCTGCTACTGCTTTATTATTTTTTGTAATGGCTGTTTTTATTAATTTGATATGTTCTCACTTGCCAATGACAATTAAAATAACCTGTTAGAGAAAAGCAGTTAGGCTGCAAAGGTTTAAGGGATTTTTGTAGTCTGTTTTTTGTATTTTTATGTATGTGAATATATGCCCATATTGTCATGGCACCTTATATTCTTGTGCATTGACATGCCATACTACCTTAGTTGACACAGTATGCTTATCCACCACGTACCACGTCTTTACATTCTCATACAGTTGTGAAACAAGATAGGGGAGGTAGTTTTATTTTTCACTTTCTCCACGAGAAATTTAGGCGTAATCGAATTAAGGAAGGATAAATAACATCTCTATTTTCCACTTCTTTTTCCCTCTTCTGTACTTGCACAACATACTCTCTGGGCTTTTAGTGGAAGATGATGGGAAACTGTCTTAGGAGCCTTTTAATTTATTTATTGTTACATAATACAGAGAGGCTGTTTTCCTCATCACAGTACTGACTTGAAGTCCCTTTGGCTGTATCTGTGGCATGGACAGATGCTTAATGGCATATTTGAGAATCTTGGTCCACATATGTGCGCTGCGTCTGCATCCTGATACGTGGTGTTCCTCAAGGCACTTTTGGAAGGAAATGCACATGCACAAACCAGAAGTGACCTGGCTTAATTACCGCTGGGTACCCCAAATAAAATGAGCAAGGAACTTGCTGAGGAATGCACCTGCTCTGCGACTAGGATGTGGCCAGCACATGCACAATGGGTACAGGATTTTAAAATACTGTGAAATGTATATAGCCAAAACATACAGCTTCTGTACCATATTGATAGCAGCATTTCCTAAATGCCTGTGTTACATGTTCAGTCATACCTAACTGTGGATGTGATAATTATGAATGTTATTACTAACATTTTACATCTATTAAATTGTGAACCATTACTGGTAGTTTTTTTGTAGTCCAGAATTTATCAGGTAGCTAGCCTGAGTCCAACCGTATCTCATTTCTGAGTCCTCAGAGTGTCATGAAGATCCCCCATCTATAAGTTTGTTTACTTTTTCAGTATATGCTTTAGCCTGTGGGCACATAACAACTATTTTAGGAAATTTATTTTCATTATATAATTACTTACGAAGAAGTCTCACTGAAGAATTCTGGCTTAGGCTTTGAATGGATTAGAAATGATTGATTGACAAAGGAAAAAAAAAAAAAAAGCCACCAAGTATCAGAACTTTCCCATTGGAAAAATATCACTGAAACTAGAGTCCTGACATTTAGAAAAGCTAAGAGTATGTTGTAAATGCCAATGACAAGCCAAAAAAAAACCTACTGTTAACAGTTACCATTTCTGAATCCCTGATATGTACTTGCCAAGAAATACAGAATTGATTAATTTGTGAGACATGTTTGGAAGGGACTCTTGGAAATCATATAATACAGCCTCCTGCTTGAAGCAGGGTTATCACCATACTAGACGGAGCCAGCTGTGACTTGTCAAATCAAGTCCTGAAAAGCTGCACCACCTCTCGATTTCCCTGTTCTAGTGTTACGCTGCATTCCTAATGCAGATTTTTTTCTTGACATTAAAGCTGCAATTCTCAACTACAGTCTATTATTTTGCCATCAATGTGACCAAGAAGAATTTGACTGGGGTTTTGTGACTCAACTTCGAAGCAAAGGTTGTTGTTAGATCCCTTCTTAGCCTTCCTGCTCAAAAGAGTAAATGAGCTCGACTCCCTCAACCTTTCTGTAGTTCATTGGAATTGTCATCTCATAGGTCATTTAGAAGAAAAATCAAGACAAGTCATATTAAGCAAATTAATGCAGAATTTCATAAAGGAGAAATACAGAGACTTTATGATATGAATTGATTTGCGGTTTTATCCAAAATGTAAATTTTTCAAAGGCAAGAGGAATGGAGACAAGAATCAGGGATTATATAGTGTATTATATCATGTATTGTGGTCAATATTAGTATTACAAATTAAATTCTGTATGATGCAAATTAATATTTAGTTATCTCAGTTGTCAGTGAGGCTTTTTTAATTGTATAAGGCCAGACTCAGACTAGATGATTAAGCCATTTTCAGAAAGCAAGAAGTCAGCTTAGCTGTTGTTTAAACTACTAGTTCTAGACCCAGAATATCTGAGGTTAAGTGATGGTTTGCTTAAATACTGACTGTGTTTGACCTTGAAATTTTAAAAGATATTAAGATTTTCAACACCACTTAGTAGATGTATAGGTAATAATTCTACTAGCCGCTTATGGGGCGGGAATACTTTTATGCTTTTATACTCTTGCCCTTAATCGTTTGCTACAGTGGAAATACCTTAATTGTTTTATACCAATATTTTTGTCCTTGTAAATTTTTGGTATTGTCTTGTTATGCATAATACCCAGTATTGGAGTCATGATGTCATGCTTCTTTCCATTTTATTAATTCAGACAAGATTTGAGCTTTTGGAAAGATGCCAGCTTGTTCGTAACAACGTTCTGTATCCTGCTGTATATCAAACATTTTTTTCCTTTTTTTTTTTTTTTTCTTTTCCTGTGTGTTGTAAACCTACTTGGTATGTCTTTGGTTTGTACTTCTAAACAAGGTAAATTTAAGCAGTCTTTGCATCATAGCCTTCCTTTCTTGGAGTTGAACGAGACTAGTGTATTTTTGGTGTGGTTTTGCTCACGTAAGGATCTTAAGTCATAGTACCACATAATTACATTTACACTGAACTGCATCATCTAAATACTATTCTATTCCATATCAACCTAAAGCTTGCCTTTCTTTGTTGGCTGCTCTGTGAGTTGTTGATTGTGTTTAAAAGTTTGGTCTCTGTGTAAACAGCCCTATGTTATTTACCAGGTCATTATGGGGATAGGTGAAGGCCGATACTTCTGCTGTCCTCTGTGCATTCTCTCATCTCTCCTCATGTTGCAGCAGGCAACATCTCTGGTCAGACTGTTAGCAATGTAGTCCCATATTTTTTTCACCTTCTAATGTTTTATGCTCTTATTGTTCTTCAATATTGTACAGAACTCAATTTGTTTCTATCATTCATCTCTTTTCCATATATTCTTTCTTTTCTGAACTGGATAGATTGTGTTCTTTCACAGCATTAGTAAAATTAGATTGTAGTTTTAAAAATTACAGATTTCACTCCTCTACAAGTTAAATACTGTATATGTTTTATTTACAAAAGTGTAAGAGTGCTATGCATTTATTTTAGGCTTAAAATATAATATCGGTAGGAAATTGAGTTGGTGGAATGTGATTGCCTTCATTTTTCTCAGTGATAAATTGCTGTGCAGGCACTCACATTCTGAAGCAATTGAAATATCCACAAATGTATAACTGTAAAGACACACTGAATAGTCACCTACCAAACATTTCTGATAATTTTTTGAAGACACACGAGGTGGCACAATTTAATATGCAAAATAGTATTTCAAGCTTATCTTTGTCATGAATCTTCTCTCTTAGCCCTTGGCAAACTACAGTCTAAATTCCTGTCAAGTATCCTCATTCACATAAAAGATAATTATGAATCCCTGATGGGTATTGTTGTTATATTTTGGCTTTTACAAAAATTTTGAAACTTTCTATTGCATCTCATTCTTCATCCCTAAGGAGATGGGCATTTAGCAGCAGGCTTAACTTCTTGGATTTCATCTTACGAAGCTATAATAAATAAACTCATTTGAAAAATATTTTGATTACAACCAAACTCAGAAGAAACTAATGGTTTACAAAGTTAATATAGTCTGTAAAAAAAATAATAAGAATAAAAGTTTAATACTTATTTCAGAATAAAATATTGCAGTATAAAGCTGAGAACAAATATAGTGAAAGCAAATTAGTAAAACTAATACTTGCAGCAGCTGTTGAACAAAATGCTGCCATCATATCAACAGTCTTATCTGCAAAGCTGACAGGGGTGACTAGATGGATAGCATCCAAGGAAAAAAATACTAATTTTGACAGTGCTTAAAAATCTTCTGAAGGAGAACAAAGTAATACTTTGTGTAATAAAGTATTTACAGGAATGGTACAATATGCTGGAGCCATGTTGTTTACAGAAACTTACAGATGTGTTGGTTAACTTTTCTGTTTCAAAAGTGTCTTGCAATAAGTGGTGAAGATTCATAGAGTCATAGACTCTAAGGTTGTTCAATATTTTATTTCAGCATTTTTTAAAAGGATAAGTTGTAGATTTCAATGTTTTTAGTATTTTTTTTAGAACATTTTTAGACTGGCATACTTTATTCTGATTTCAGATGGCAAAGATTTTTGAAATGTCCTTCTGTGAGAAGATTATTTTCCATAAGCATTTTAAAATAAGAATTAAAAGTCACAGCTAATTTGAAAGTAATTTCTTAGTAGTTTTCAACTGTGAAATTGTAATGGTTTGCAGATGCTCATCGGTTTTCAAAGGATCACATGAACAGTAAGGTAAATGATAACTATTTTTACCAGAGTATTATAAAGCTGTGTATTTCCAGACTTCTCACAGGTAGTCATTACATATGTTGTTGCTGTGGTTTGGCTGGGATGGAGTTAATTTTCTTCATAGATGCTTGTATGATGCTGTATACATATATATACATATATATTTGATGAACATAGCGGTGAACACACACCAATGTTTTTAGTGGCTGCAGAGCAGCGCTTGCACACCGTCCAGAGCTTTTCAGCTTCTCTCACCACCCTGCCAGAGAGGAGGCTGGGGTGCACTGGAAGCCGGGAAGGGACACAGCCAGACTGGATAAGGGGATGTCCCATGCCATATGGCATCATGCTCAGTTATGAAACCTTGGGTAGAAAAGGAGGGAAGGGATCAAAATGATGGCACTTGTCTTCCCAAGAAACCATTTATGCATTATGAGCCGTGCTCTCCTGGAAGTGGCTGAATATCTATCTGCCAGTGCAGTAGAGAATTAATTCCTTGTTTTGCTTTACCTAATAAACTGTCTTTATCTCAGACCATGAGCTTTTGCAATTTTACCTTTCCAATTCTCTACCCCATCCCACCTGGCCCGAGTAAACACGTGACTGTGTAACTTGGCTGCCTGCTGTGCGTAAAACACAACAAATGTAAATAAAAATTGGGACTCTTGGTCATAAGCCATTTAGACTAACTACTATATAATTTTTTCCAGTGATACTTTGCATGTTAGAGTGAATAATCTATAATTTCTGTAAATTATAAAATAGATTTATGTGTACATACGTAAACATACAAACTTAAAGTATATAAGGCATTTTTATTAATGTTCATAAGGTCCATTCTGTGAAAAGTCTTGTCATATATATGAATAATACAGAAGAAATGTGGATAAGCTTTTTTAACTGTATGACTTGAACTGTTTTAGTATTTGCTTACCTGGACAGTTAAATGATTGCATGAGTCACTTCGAACAGCTGTAACTGAGTACACACTGATCACAATGGTGACCTTTTAGTTTGCTCATCATGAAACTTAAGTTAGTAGACCTTTCAGCCTGATGCAAATCTTTTTTTTCAAGGCACCCCACTGTACGTTTCTTATTTAAACTCATGTATCATTACTTATTTTAAGAATCCTCTGTGCCCTAAAGGTATTGTAACATTTACTAATCCTTCCTACTGGACTTACCAGACATTAGTTCTGCCTCTTGCTGTGCTGGACTTGAAGTACATGAGGTTTGGTTTTGAACTATAATTCAAATCACAATAAATTAAATTGCAGTTAGTACCTTGACTCTTGTTTTACTGTTCATGCATCTGTGTAGTTAGAGGAAAATACGTAAATACATTCTTGTCAAAAATGAAAAAAAAAAAAGGGGGGGGGATAGAGAGGATGTATAAAAATAGTTTTTCCTTCTTCGTTCATCACTTCTGGATCTAAGAAAATAGTCATGGGAAATATGTAATGAATCGGGTGGGGGAACATATTTAACGAGTTCTTCATTGTATGTTGTGTTTCAAGTTTTTGATGATCGAAGCATAAATAAGTGACTAAAGGATCTCATGTCTATTCATTAGCTAAAGAAAAGGTGAAATACAGGATTCCTCATGGTTGTCTGTTACCTAGAATTTGTTTTTTCGTGCTTGTGTAAGAGTGGAGAAAGTGAAGGTGATGTGCTGCTCTGCCTGCTCAGTAGTTCTCAGTTCCTGTGTTCATAGTTAGGTATCCAACTCATTTTCAATTATCACTGCAGAAGTTGGAGTAAGGTATCAAAATGTTATCTTAAAGAGAATTTTAATGTAGTGTAAGTTCAGTATGTCAGGGAAGAATAGCTGGTAGATAATGTATCAAGGAAAAGAATAACTAACAAAGAGGTCAGAAAACACAGGAGGATAGAGAGCAATTGATATGAAGTAGTTTAACTTTCAGAAACAATGCGGTAACCAAGTGAGACTTAAAAGCATAGAGCAGCAGTTCTCCCTTCCCAGTAAAGTTGATGAAGTGTATATTTAAAAAGCAAAGTATATACAGTCCTTTAGTGAGCAAGAGGGGCAGGGAAGTAAAGCTGCAGAGAAGCCAGTCTGCATAGCATGAGGCACCAAACAAGTAGGTGTCTTTGAATAGCTGTCCATGCAAATTGTCCTGGATTTAGAATATGTTGAATGAATTTTTTTTGGTAAAAGTATGATTAGGAAGCTTTTCATGGCCCACTGAATTTGGGGGAACTTCCTGTAGAGCATTTTGAAAAAACACTTGCCTCACAGTGAGCAACAGTTTGGCATTCCTTTTCTCTGCTGTTTCTGCTGGTCATAAAACTATTATCTACTGTTTTGTTGAAGGTTTCTTGTGTTGTGTGCATACAGTGCAGAAAAGTCCTTATAATCTCTACTTCAATTTTAACTAGATTAAAATAAAATTTTAAAAACTAGGGTGGATGTGCTATTTTATGTAGAGGAAAATGCTCTTAAATTTGTAGTTTCACTAAAGAGACTTGCCTACAAATGCAGAATGTTTATAAGGAAAGGCAGAAAAAGTATTTATTAAAAGCATCAGTTGAGAGAAAAGGAATTCCTAAGAGTGTGTGGAGAGACACTCTGTGCACAGGCAAAAGGCTTTAGCATTTATTCAGTATCATAAAGCACCCTTTCAAATACTTTATTCTGATGACCTTCCATACAGCAGAAAAGAATGAGGGGATTGAAAAAGGGCAGAAGATGGTAACTTAAATGTTCTAGGATTTTTGATACTATCTTAATTAAGGTTAGGTAACCAGATAAACTTAACACCGAAAGGGTCAGAAGAGAGATGCAGTGAAATGCTTATATATATGTAAGGTTTTCGGGGGAAAAGATTATATGCTGTTGACAGAAGCTCTGGATGAGTATATTATTTAAAAGATCAAGGCTGGAGTTAGGAAGGAAAGACTAATTTTCTGGTGTAGTCAGCACATTACAGCCATTTTGTTTTATTATCGTTCATATATGTAAAAATATTTTTATTCATATCATGAATGTCAGCATTAGCATGTAGATATAGGTATTTCTCAGTCAATGATTGAAAATACATGGAAATAGTCTCCTCATTAAGTCATTCATCTCTTAACTAGCACTGAATTTTAGTGCAAGCTAATTTAAACCAAAAGTACTTAAAAGACAACATAAAATCATTTAACAGAATATTAAAAACAAACAAAAAACATAAGCAACATTAAGATTATATCACTTCATGATAAAGGCAAAGATAATCATTGTTAACCTTGGCATTGCCTGCTCTGGAGCTCCTTCCCTAAGCAGTAATTAATTTTATAATAATTTTATAATAATAAGTTTGTACTGTCAAAAGTCTACAGCTCTGATATTGAAAGGTTGAAAGATGCCAATTAATTTTCCATTTTTGTCACTTGTCCAGAACTCTCAACACTTGTGGGTTTTAATAAGGCTTTGTCTATTAATTGGTGACCTCAAGAGCATTCTCTATAGAAATAGTGGGATGAGAGAAGAACAGCAGTTTCTAATCTTGGTTAGTTAGGAGAGCTTAACTTCTTTTTAGCTCTGTACAATATATTTCTCTTTAAAATAAATTGAAATCTTAATTTAAAAATTCTGTAGCCTGCACTGAGAATTTCCTACGTCGTGTTACTAATAGGGATGTATTTGATGTCTATGAAGCCAGATGTGGTCTGCTTTTAATACAGATAATTTTTAAAATAAATTCATTATATGGGCTATCAGCATATCACAGCTCATTGTTTAGTAAGGAAGGGTATATAGTTTTGCATCTGGGAAACGCAGAAAAGCTTGACCTCAGAAAAAGAGTTATAGTGTGTATTGATATTTTGCTTCTGGAGCAGTTGTGTCCATATATACATATATATATATATATATATTTCAAAGACAGATTAATTCAGTCAGACTCACTTGGAAGTAGTATTTTAGTATAGGGTCTCCAAAAAGCCCTGGTGTGTTTAAATCTGCTTTCTAAATGCAGACAATAATAGTACACCTAAGCACTGTTGTCCCCTAACTCTTTGTCAATTGGCTACTAAGGCTGTCTTAAAATAGTCTCAGGTTGTTAGGAACCCTCTGAAAAACGTGTACATGTGCTGTGATGGCACACTACCCTCCGCCCTTCTTCCTTTGAGGTCCTTGCTAATATGTCAGAAGGAGCTATATTGATGGGGGAAGGGATAAACTGGCAGACCCTTCAAGTGTGTGTTTTGAATGAGCACTTGGGCTTTAGTTTAGAAATTACACCCGAATTATGCTATAATGAGGTGTTAATTATTGCTTTCCAATACTCCAAGAGAGTTGTTACTGAGATAGTCCAGGAAGTCTCAAAATTTACTCAGGTACTGGTATTGAGTAGAAGCTGTTTTGAGCTTCATAATAAAAGCTTCTTGACCTGACACATCATTAAGTACTTCTATGCTTTTATTCTTCACATGAACATTAAGGGTCAAATTCTACCTCATGTAAGCATTGAGGTCTTACATTGAATCATAAAGGAGTTGTCTGGGCTTAGCCAATAAAATTTGATCTCTTAAATTCCCCAAAGTTACTGTATTTTACTTCAGAATTTGTCATTTATTTTTCTTATAGTCAATTAATTGTTTTTAATATGAATTATTTTAATAAGTAACAGTTTAATTCACATGACCTGCACATGCCTTTGTTGCAAATAATTTATAGTAAAAGTCCCATGCAGTATTTAGTTTTTCTCCATAGGGGTGTGTAGCGAAGTAACAAGTAGTAGTGAGATCATCTTGCCAGGCTGAAACAGGGGCCTTTACTTTAATGTTACACGATGAAGTTGCAGATGTGCACAGACAACTACAGCCCGTACCAGCCAGTCATACAGGAGTGATGTAGTTTTAAGTTTTCTCAAAGCATATTCATTTCCATTTAAATATTGCAGAATGCTGAATTGTAAATGTTAACCTAGCCATGAATAAAAAATGTTGATATTTTATTTAATCAAAAAAATAATTATGAATAGTTGGCCTTTATTGTATTATTTAAAGTATTTCATTTTACATGTAGACTACACGTTACTGCAGAATCATGTTTTTATGAAGAGAATTTGTTTCTGATGCATAAAAAAAATAAACAGACCTTTGCACGCAACAAGAAAAATCGCTTGATTTTGACAAGGGCTGTCAATTGTGTGGGTTTGGGGGGGGAAATGGTAGCCATTTTGTGCGAAACAGCAGGAAAGACTTGCTTTTCAGGAGTGTTATCCAACTCCTGTTCTGCAAGAAATTCCTTTACAGAACAGAGAGCTTTGAGTTCATTGCTTTCATGTTCTAGGCAAAGATTAAAGCATCTGCGCATGGGAGATGTAAATTCCATATTTAAACTGCTAAGTGTTAAAAATGAGAAGCGTAGGTGGGAGCAATCCTACAGAGGCAAATGTCGTCTTATGCTGCCCTTTAATAAAATATTTTAAGGAATAGCTGGAAAGCTTCCCCTTTGACTTTCATCTGGTGGTTTTTGATTGTAACTTTGGAAACGAATTGGTATTGACTTCTAGCAGGCAGTTTTGGAGAAGAGGTGAAGAGCCTTCTCTTATGACTTCCTCTATGTTTTGTCAAATCAAATACTTATATTTGAAGTGCAAAGTGAAGGCTAATGTCAAGAAATGTCTTCAGCACAAGCTGGTGTTGGTCTCTCATGACTTTCCTCTTTCTTAAAAGTATCAGATTAGATTGTAAAATGATGGCAATCTAGCTGGACATAAACACGTTTATGCAGGCTCAGCAGCCATTACATATCATTAGTGAAAGTAGGCAAGGGACAAGGGGACCACTTTGATGTCAGTTTGATTCTTTTTAAGGACAAATGCATTCAGATGAGAAGATGCTAACTTTTTGGCCGTTTATATACTTGAAGTTCAGAACCTATTACTGTCTTTATTTCTTTGTCATGTTTGTAACCTTACAGACAACTTGCTTTCAAGGCAAATACAAATTGTATAAACAGCAGTGTTAATAGGGGAGCTGGGAATAGCAAATTTTGAAATCTATTTTAAATTATATTGTTTATTAAGATTATGGTTTTATTAGCATTGTACCAAATCTGTACAAAATGTAGGTATACATTTTTGCCCTCTAACTCTCTTTTCCTTAACAGTAAAATAGCAGGTACAGTTAAAATTGGGAAACACATCTTTTATATCATCAAATTTGTCATCTCCAACATAAAATGTGTTTTTTTATTAAACAATCTATTTTATTTTTGAACAACTACTGAAAGTCTGTGTATACTCATGAAAGAGGAGATATTCTGTGTTTTGGGGTTTGGGATTTTTTGCGTAGCAAAGCAGACCTGAGTTATTTACTCTTTGAAATACTCTTACCTTTTTGATTAGTAAGATATACCTTTTTTATGGTACATTAGATGCAATAAAGGATGCAAATTAAAAGTGTAAGGAAAAATGTCTGAATAAATGTAGTTTTATTGCAGTGTCTCTCTCTTTTTTTGTTGTTGTTGTTGTTTTTTGTTACTGCTACTTGGATCTGACCTTTTTCCAGGATTTAACACATCACAACATTTATCCCCTGGGGTTTTTTGTATGTTATTTTATGTAGTACTTTCAATTGTCTCTTTTTGGTTTAAAACAAATCATACATTCATGTCCTAAATGTTTCACTAGTCAGAATAATTAAGTTGATCAGGTCTGGGAGCATTGGAAGGAAAATAATAGGGTTATTGAAGCATTCAAGCTCTAATGGGAGCCTGAGTTCATTCAGACATCAAATCTAATAATTGCTTTACACCTGTATACACAGTCCCAGTGAGCAAGTTCATATTAAAGGTTTAGTGGTACAGGTTCAGTGCTATATTTCAATGGAATTTTAGTAGTTTTTAAAAGACTTCAGTAATTTTGACTTCTTTCAACAGTTTGTCGTTGTTTTTATGTATGAATTGTAGTTTAGTTGATTAATCATCTTAAGTTTTGGAAAACATTTTCACGTATCATACCTTCAGTAAGAAATTCTCATGAGTAATGTATTACAAAGCAAATTTAATAGCAATCAGAAAAATCTGAAGGCTATCATGTGAGTTTCACTGCTTTGAAGCAATATGTTATTAGCCAAGTTAGTGGAATGAAGAGCAGTAGATTTAACTGAATTCCAAGTCTAAAACTCTGAGTTTATATATCATTGTGTAGCACAGCGTAAGGGCTATAAGGATACTCATAGCCATGACTGCTGCTTGTAAAAGGCATTTCCATAAAGATGAGGTACAAGTCTGCATTACTTAATGAGATTATAATAACAATAATGCATTAATTTTCACTTCACAGTTTATAGTGAATTTTGTAGCAAAATCTCCATTAATGCCAGTGGTGCAGGCTGTCACAGAAGTTGAAGTAAATTTTATCACAAATTAGAAGGAAAAAACTGAAAAATCTATTCATAGTAGGTTTCAGTAAATTCCAGATGCAGGTCACAGTGTTATTGGAGAGGATTTCAACTCAATGCAGTCATTCCTTTTTTTTTTTTTTTTTTTTTTTTTTTTTTTAAATCCATCTTTAGTTCTCAGCTAAGAACTCAAACAGAAAAAGAAATGGAAAATGGCTGTATATGGGCCTGCCTTGTACTGACATGAAGACCTATTTTTCTCTGTAATTTTAAAAGCCAATTACCCTTGGAGAAAAGGAAAAAAATAGATTGATTTGTCTTGTAACCCCTGAGGCAGGCATGTATTGTCTCAAAGTAAGGCTTTTCCATCACAACTGTTGTGGAAGAACTTTCAATGCATATCCCAAGTGGGACTATTAACAAAGAAAGCCAAGTCAAATTCAAGTACTAAGTAGATCGTTTGAAGTTTAAGGAATGTTAACTTATTGGGTTTAGGATTTTTTATGAAATCTTTAAGGCCTGGTTTAAGTAATAAAAAAAATATTTTAAACAGATAAAGTTTACAAAAATTAGCTTTACAAATCTATTTTTATTCGATAAATTCTTAAGTTTATTAGATTTTCTTCAGCTCTAAATAGGATAAGTATTTATTTGCTTGGCAGAATTTGCTGAGCTTTTGTATCACAATTTTTTTATTTACAGATTTTATATATCAGATTTTGTTTGCAAAGGTGTTATTTTTATTGTGTTGACTGTATTGACTATGGTCAGAGCATTAAAAAAAAGGGAAAAGAAAAGACAAATGCAGCTGTTTCTCTAGCCTGAGGGTAAGTTTCTTTTTCTCTTTCATGACACCATATTCTATTTATATGCTCAGGTATCACAGCATGCACATCAGAGTCTGGGGTTGGACCTAAAACAAAATACACCAGGATTTTGCTTGAAATCTCAGTTTTCTTTGCTGCTAAAATAACCATTTTAGGTGTCATTTAAGTTTGATAATCAGAATTTGAGATTCTGCT
Source organism: Stictonetta naevosa (assembly GCA_011074415.1). Lineage (NCBI taxonomy): Eukaryota > Metazoa > Chordata > Aves > Anseriformes > Anatidae > Stictonetta > Stictonetta naevosa. Next base: position 5,852,506 of record CM021700.1, read on the forward strand.
CAGGAATAAAAGCTGAGAGCAGGGAAATTGTATAACTTTGTGTTTTGTTTTGTTCATTTTTGGTTACAAAAATGGAAAATCCAAATACATGTTAAATGACCTGTCTGAAATGGTTATAAAGTGTCTAGTTCAGATTTTGACAGGCACGTATAGGGTGCCAGTTGAGGATGAAGTCTTCAAAATACTAAAGAATCAAAAGAAAACATACTAACTGTTTCCCCTAACACAGTTAGAAATCTTGTGTTTTCTTGTTTCATCTGTCTGCAATATAGATCTAGAGTGTTATTTCAGAGTGCTTTCTGAGGTATTATTTTTCTTCCATAGCTCATCTTACCTCTTTGTTGTGTTTTTTTTTAATATAGGCTGCACATTTTGGAAGATCAATTCAAAATCAAATTTCACAGAAATGGACTGAATCGTAACAGAATTGAAGTTAGAGATATTTTCTTTCAGGGTGGTGTTTCTCAAAAGATTTTGTGCTAGACACAACCGTTTTGAAGTCCTTATTTTCCTTGTCTAACTTATATCTCAGTTCATATGTCATATAAACTACATATAATAATGTCATAGATATAGGTCAGACAATATAGAGAGCACTATTCAGCTGTAGCTGTTAAGAAAGTGCTTGAGATGGGCTTCCCTGTTACATTACATGATACCCATTCTGTTTCTGTCTTATGTTCTGTCAATTACAATTTCCAAAAACCTTTACCTTTCACTTTTGGTAAACTAAAATGACGAAGATGCACACAGTCAATATAGAAAAATAATTAAGTTAATTCTTGTCATTAGGTTTCTTCAAAGCAGTTGATAATATGCTGTTACATCAAATCACATGGTAACTTGGCTTTAATTTTCCCTGTGCGTAGATGGCTGTAGAAGAAAACTAGCAGCTACCCAGACTAACGTGATTTAAATTGATTGTAACTTGTCCCATTGTTAATCAATGACAGTGTATAGGAAATACTTAGTTATCTCAGTGTCATTTGGACTTCCACCTTTTTTAAAGCAGAAATACTGTTGTCATCAATATCACAGATGTCTTTTTTTTTCCCACTAGAATAGACACCTGCTGTGACAGCTTATCTGTTTAAAATAATAAGTGGCTTACCTCCTCATTTTTAATGTAATTATTCTATACTTACATAAATCTTTTTTGGTCTTCTCATTGTTTTCCGTCTTATATGGTTCATGGTGTGTGCTGAAGTACCAGGACCTGTTCTCCTTTGGGTTGCTCAGGAAAACAAGATGAGTTTCAGTAGGATTTCCCAGTGAATGAAATTTTACATGAATGAATAAATACATAGTTGATTCAAACATCTTCATTGATTCCCAAAGGCATAAGCCTTATAAATTCCCTTACAGGATGTATTTCTGCATCTTTTGCAAAAAGATGAAATCTGTAATGCTGTATTCATTGCTGAGTAACTCCTTTATATGGTCTCTTTCAAGTGAATATATGCAGGCTCCTACTTTCTCTGAGCAATAAACATCTTTTTTATTGTCAGCTATGGGAAGGTTGATTCTTTCACCTTGGGGTAGTTAACAAAACAAAACAAAAAAAGAAAGATAAAGTAGTGACTGTGAATATGCAAATAATTTGTGTGAGCTTTTTAAATACGTTAACATTTCAGAGTTATCCCTACTGTGCCCTCCAGCATGTGCTCCAGCACAACAGCTCCCTTCTGAACATCCAGTGACATAGACTACCTCTCTTCTGGATTCAAAATTTTGCCACTATTTTATGTTGTTGTTAATGTGATTAACTAAGACATTCTTTAAAATACATGTTGTCCAGGTTTGAGGGTCCTGTGACCATTATCTTAGAGGAAGGCAAATAGTTCTGGCAGTACTCTTGCCTCAAAGCCCTGGTATTCTTAGCCCATTTCTCTATGACATACAGGTGCATTGCATTCCGCATTTAGGTTAATGTTTCAATCTTTTTTTAAAACAAATAAGCAAAACACAAAAACATCAACAAAAACAGTAGTTATTCCCATCAGTCTTATTTGGTTGTTGGTTTAGTTTTGTTTTTTATGTTAATCAAGGAGTGCTAATCTTGGTCACATCTAGGAGTAACTTGGATAGTCTTCTGATGAGTACTGTAGGAAGGTCTGCAGAGAAAGAAGGTTTTAAATTTAGTTTTCTGTTTGAATTGCTTGCTGTTAATACAGCACAAAAGCGCTTTTAATGCTGTGACTGGAAAAAAAAAAAAATAATTCTGGTGAATTAGCCAACTAAGGTACCAAGTCCAAGGTAGCAGTTCACAGTAGATTTATAATTTTAATGCATTTTTTTTGTGGTTGTTACAGGTTTATACAAATTCTAGTTGAGTACCTTTAAGGTATAGTTTTGTAGAATGTGCCTTTTTCTATTACCAGGTACCTCAGTCTCATAACTAGTCAGTTCTATTGCACATCATCTATATTATTACTAGCATTGATTGTTCATTAAAAAAAAAAAAGAAGAAATGTTTGTAATTAGGAGAACGCAAAGGTACTAACTGGCAACATAGTAGAAAGTGAAATGGAAAAGACATTTAATCTTAATATTGCAGTTCTGCAAAATATAATTTATTTTTCTCCCAGTATAACTGAGTTTCATGCTGATAACAAGCTATGGAGTTAATAAATCTGTTGCAGCTATTGAGACTTCTCTTTTAATAACAGAACTAATGAAGGAGCATTAAGGAAAGGAAAACACTTTTTGCAGAGTGCATTTTTGCAAAAATATTTTCCTCTCCCCTGTATTTCTAATTGAGTGTAATTATAATACGTTACTCATGCAGAGTATAAGGCAGAAGGGTGATGTCACTGAAAAACAATATTATAATATATTGTCTAAATATAATTTATTTTTTGTTTACTGTGTGGCATATATTTATACACTTAGCTTATTGTGTTTGTTTTCTTACATTACAAGATGCACATTACATGGTGAATGATGTGTTCATGTAAATAGCGCCTCCACAAATATTTATGTTGTAGATATTTATTCCCAGAACAGTTAAATTAGTCACTGAGAGCAAGTATCACTGGACTCTACTCCTAGCTGTTGTAGATGAACAGCAGCACATTTGTGTTGATAACTCCTTGGGTTTTAGACAGCATTTCTATGCTTTAATTTCCAGTGCCTAGTGACACTGCAGCCAGTGTAGAGACTTACTCCCATGCAAAACAGATTGATTTAGGGTAATTTGAATACTTTATGCATGGATAGATTCATTAGGAAAAGAAGGCAAGGCAGAGCTATAAAAAGAACCAATAATCTTGGTAAAGGAGCCATAATTCCCTATAGTATTGGAAACACTTTGTGTTGAACAGGAAAAGGAAAGGTTGATTTTGCAGAGCCCATGCAGTCTTCACAGGCATACTCTGTTCTTGTTCAGAAACAGATCACAGATCTTTGTCTACTCTGGGATTTTATTTAATGTGCTTAGACCATTTCTGGCTTTGTTAGCTTAGAACATGGTGATGCAGTCAATATCCTTTTCAAAGAATACATTTCTGTCCATCAGATGGGGTAGAGTCTCATGGCTTATGAAATTTCACTCCTCTGCTTTGGCCCAAATGTAGTGCTTTCCCAAAGCAGTAATGCCTTTATAGCACATGCCTTTATAGCCTGTTGCATTGTGGAAGCAAATACAACTAAATCAGTTAATTTGGAAAAAAGCTGAGAAAACCTGCCTGACTGCAGTTTGTCAGACTTTCTGCTTCAGCAGTTACTGTTGTTTTTAAATATTCCGGTAGTACTTATGAGTTCCAGTTGTATAGTGGGATGCCCTGATGCTGTAGCAATGAAAGTCTTCTGCTGATACAAAGAACAGCAAGTTGGACATAAGCGAATGGAAGAGGCTAGGTCAAAAGTAAACAGTGACAGAAAAAAGAAACTGGTGCGGCAGGACTACATCTTTAAAAAATAGAGCTTAAAATATCCAGAAAATTAAGTGGGGGTTGATTTTCTGCCTTCGTATGTGTATATTCATTACTTTAAAACTTTATTTAAAAGGCATTTAGATGTGGTTGGTAGTTCATGATTGTTTTCTTTTCATGTGGAAGACATTTATTATTCATTGCAATAATTACTGTGTAATATTCCCTACTAAAAGTTGTTCACATTGTACAATCAAGAAATGCTTAGGAAGTGGTTGATTTAACTGTTCTATTTTTAACTCTACCAAATTATAGTGAATAGTCATAGCACTTTTGTACTTGTAGCATCTTAGAGTGGGCTTTCTATCACCTCTTTGGTAAGTACAATCTGATGAGTACTGAAACATATTTTTCCAGAGCTTCTATACGTAATTGTTTATAAAATAAGATTTTTACCCAGACTTTTAGTTATTGTGTGCTGTTTCCAGGGGGACAGTGTTTCAGGATTTTCTCAATGCTTTTATCACCCAGCTTCTCTAATCAAGAAAGTAATTTATTGCTGATTGCAGAACTCTTGAACTCAGTCTGGCAGCTGCGGTGTGAAACTTCTCTGATCCAGTCTCCTAGTTACTTATTTACATATCATTTGAAATAGTTTTTGGGGCTGCTTGGAAACCTTTTGACATTGCATTATCCATGTTTCAAATCTTATGGTGATTTGTTTTTTTTCTCTCTTTATATTACAGATAACAGACAAGTAACTTTGGAAAGGTCTCGTTCTCGCCACAATGGAACAATTGCAGCTATATGATTCTTCTGATGCCAAAGAATTTAGTGAATTATTTTATTAACAATTAAATGGATATACTTTGAAATGAGTTTATCATACAAATTGGCAGTGATCATAAAATAACATTGGTATTGATTAAATGAAATAGTTGTACAAATATTATGTATTTTAAAAGCTATTGCTAAATAATCCACATACTGTGTCTTATTACCCCAACTACCAAGAACTGTAAACAGTGTTAAACAGTAAGGTCTCACTTTCTTATGTTCTTTCTTTTTTTCTGTTTGGTTGTTTTTTGTTTTTTTCAAGCTGGCAACTTACATGAAGAGAGTTGGGGATTTCTAGGATATGTTTTTTATGGGTAAGAAAATACAATTTTGTTGAAAGAATACAGCTGTGGATTCCATTTGAAGTTCATTTGGACATGAAAGGAAAAAACAATAAAATTGTATGTTAATAAATTCAGAGATGAGCTGATGTACAATATGAGAATCATTTTTGTAACCATAAAAAAAGCAATGCATAAAAACCTGGTCAGGTTGCTGGAAATCTTATCTCAATGTAAAGTCTGCTGGATCCAGCAATTTTGGCTGCAAGTAGGATAATACCACATATCTACACTTTTGGTGATTTAATGATGTGTAATTACTTATCACTGCTAAGAAATAAAAATTAAAAAAAAAAAAGCATAGGATTTTACCAAAATTAATGATATCAAGGGCAGAATATGTTTTTAACTGTATCTACAGAGGAATTTTCTAATTATGCACTTATATATTCTTTATACAGATATTTGGGGGAAAATATGATTGTCCTATTTTAATTATGCTAAAAATACCTTTGTGTAGGTTTTCAGAGATAGGCTACATTACGAAGCTATTCAGGACTGCCTCTGAGTTTTTCCTCTGTTTCTCAGGTAAAACATGTAGCAGGATCTCTACTGGTGGATTTTAGTGCTGATGGTTTAGCAGCTAAGAACAAGTTTTCCACCTGGAGCACTCTATAGCAGTGAACAATAATTGCAGCAGACTGATTTTTCGGGAAACTACTCCCATTCTACTTTGTATACAGGCCCCTGCACTGCAGTACCTCAGGTGAGCAGTCAGTTTAGTAGCTGACACTGTGTATTGTTCTGCCACTCAAGGGGAAACTACAGTTTCCTTCTCTCCCCAGATTCTAGTTGAATGTACAGTCTGTTTTGGTGTTCAGATCAGTCTTCAACATCCTTACTGAAGGCTCATTGCTAATTTGGATGGGATGTAGGATTTTGAGTGGGAGTTCAGTCAAACTGCTTGTATGTTGTTCAGCTATGATATTTTTTGAAATGGGATATAGTGTAGTAGATGGCACTTATTCTCAGATTATTACTGCTTTTCACTGATGAATTATTACAAATACACATATTGTCTGGGTTTATGGAGAAGGTCTTTTTTAATGTTACATAAAGAATATTTGGAAGGCAAGGTGTCACATTATTTCTGTGCACAAACTGCTAGCTCTAGAGGAGCATTCAATACTGGGGTGGTATAACTTTGCACTACTGCTTGAGCCAAGCATTTTGTACAATACATTCTTTTTGCTTCTCTGGTAAGCTACTTTAAAGACTATCCAGCTAGATTGGGATAAACTCTTATAATTTCAAACTATATTCATAAATATCCAATAAGTGAAAGAAAATACAGCTCCTTATCAGACTAGTATTGAATTTCTTTTTTTTAGTCTTCAAGGGAAACAGTTTTTGCCCATTGCTATATCGCTAAACATACAAATGCAACTGAAGCCTGGTGAAATGTGCACTGTCAACTAATACTCTACCTAAACTGTTTGGGGCTTTTTGTGATTTTTAGTAATAAAGTAAAAGACTTGTATGGTACTTCAGGAGGAAAAAAGAAAAGAAAAAAAAAAGAAAAAAATAATAAAAAAAAAAGCATGCAACAGGATTTTTGCTAAAAGATACAAAGAATTTCATTCTGTTTTAAGGTCAACATCAACCCTTGTACTCAACCAAAACTTTCTAAATGTGAACTATTAATTTTGCAGTTCTGTGCTTAATATGCAAAGCCAATTTAAAAGGGTTAGGTGCATCATGTCTGTATAAATTTGTACTGAAATCAACAGTGTATTAAAATTCAAATTTTAAAATCAGCATTTTGGGATTTACAAGTATTGATATAATCTTTATATGTGAAAACTCAAAAGCTCAAAGTAGAATCTTTATATTGTACCAGTAATTAGTGCAGAAGTTTTTCATTTCCATGGTTGTAATTTTTTAAAAGGTCTGTAAAAGCTGACTACAGATTCTCAAGAACCAAATCTTAGAAAAAGCAAATCCAAAATAACATCATCATCTGATACTTCTATTTTACTACTCTTTTTTCCGTATTTGAAACATTTATATTATTTAATGGTCATATCTGTTAGAACAAAAACATCTTTAAAAGGAAAACTAGAAGATGATTTATGTAAATATAGGGTGCTCGTATTTATGAAGTCTAAAATATTTTCTGAAATTGATGCTGGTCACTTTGTCTTTTGATAGTTTTTCAGTCTATATTAAATTGCAGCTATTTTTAATGTTTTTATTATTGATCTAATTTTCAGAGTTGTCACGTTTATCTAAAAGTGTAGAAGAGTAGCACCTTTTTTCAGAAATGCACTTGCCTTACTTTCTAATTTTAAAAAATGAAATATATCAGTTAAATTATATTTGTATTCAGAGTAATCCCAGAAAGAAAGCTACTGGAGGCTTCATACATAAATTTCTTGCTAATTGTGTTTCAATATATGTCCTCTGAGACATTATATTAATAATATACTAACACATCTGTTTGCATTCACATTTTACCAGTTACAAGTACTGAAGAGTTTTTTTTTGTTGTTACACTGTTTACATTTCTTAGTTTATTTAAGAGGAAAATAATCTTACCTTTGCAATGAATTGAATTAAGTTTGCAATTGACATGGTAATGATATGTTTAAATCATATACAAATATACATCTGTTGCTTAAAACTGCTGGCTGTACAGATCAGAAATGACACTAGACATCTTTTGCTCCAATTTTATGCAGTTTGCTAAGAAAAAAGTGCAACACAATTTGTTATGTATGTTTGTGATTGAGCAAATATCCTTTCCCAGCACATAGGGGTGTTTGTTTTGTGTTAATCATATACTGAACTGATGCTAAAGCCAAAACAAAATTAATACCTCAGAGGGCATTGACAAACAACTTCAGGAAGTATTCCCAGAGTTCTTATTACATAATTCGTTTTGGTTTTAAACAACCATGGTCAATGTGGAAAAATGTTACCTGAAATTATTGATTCTTTTTTGAAAATTGAGACAAATGCGAACATTCCCATAGTTCCCTTCTGTAATATACAAATAGTAATTAATATATGTATATTTTTGCATCTTTTGTGTGTGGTATATGTACTACCTCAGAGAAATGCTGTAAAAACCATAATGATTTCATGGTTTCTATCCAGAACACAATTCATTAGTGACCTATTTCAAAGTCATCCCACAGTTGTTTGCAAAACTCTTGAGAATTTGGCTGAGTTTTAGGTTTGGCTCTGGAAATCCTTGTATAGCTTTCATTAATAAAACTTTGCAATGTTCAGCTTCTGCATCCCTCAAGCATATCATGCTTTGATGGGTGAATTTAGTTCTTCCTATGTTGAAAATTGTATAGCTAGTAAGTATTCAAAACTGGTGATAGGTGGGAGTGGGAGCAAACATACCTACATCAAGTATATTGCTTCTTATCCATTAAACTGGATTGGCTGGATTACTCTTCAGTGTTTTGCCTTCAAATTGGTGAGAATTCAGGTGTCATAAATGCTAAGAGATGAAGCAATGTAAAGGTAGCCCACCTCTTATGTGCCATAATGTATTTGCAAATTACTCATTTTGATATAAGTATTGTAAGAAATCTTCACATCACTTCTACATTATCCATGCACGCACATGCACACAAAATGTAAATATATATTAAAAAAAAAAAAAAAAGAAAAAGCAGATGAAGCCAAATCCCTCAGCTTCAGGTGTCTGTATTTCAGATCACGTATTGCTTTTGTGCGCAAGAAAGGGAGTTGTGTAAGCCTGAGAATTCTGCAGTCCTGCAAACTGTCACTCAGCACCTACTGATGTCATAAAAAAAAGTTGAAGGAGAAAGATTTGTTCTTGTAGTGCTTCTTTTAGCGCTGTTTGAGGTGGTACATATGCCACAGAAAGTGAACAATAATTGATTACAGGTTAGTCAGTATCATGCATCATTTGATTTCCCTTTTAGAGGTCATGTGACTCCTAATGCCAAACAAAATAAAAAAAAAAAGGAAAGGAAAGAAAAAAAGTGACAAAACTCACTCATTTCTATTTTTAATCAGCTCTGTGTTTGTATGTAATGTTTAAAATAGGAATTTGATGAAATTACAGCCTGGCCATTGTTTATCCATGTATTCTGAAAACTGTAATAAAGATATACATAATATAATTTTGCTAGGTGCGCCAATGTTTTACTTTTTTATAATGATTATTGCTAATAGAGTATCATCACCTTAAAATCTGTTTTCATTAAGTATTACAATGCAGAAATTACCGGAAATTACTCACTGCCACTTTTGGCTCTCTAAGGTTTTTGGATATTTGGATTTCTTCTCTACAGTGTCAAGTATATTTGACTTGATTTTGAGGAAAATTATACTTCTACTAATTGAGGAAAACTTCAAAAACAAAATGACCAAAAACCTATGTACAGATTAAAAAAAAAATATGGTGATACCGTTTTATTTTTACAACAATAACAATAAAAGGGAATCACTAAAGAAATTGCATGAGTCCATATTTATTTGAAGTGACTGGGTTCCTGTATCAGCTTTTCAAGGCAGAGACATAGTCATTCAGTTAGACAGCTATTGTTGTTGTTTTCTGTATTTACTTCACTCCGTCACAAAATGGTCTTTACAGAATAGAAATTCGACAGACTTTCAAAACAGTCGGTTGCACCTTAAACAATTAAATGATGTCACAATAACAGATTGAACTGCCCAAAAGTATAGACAGCACATTGGATTTCTGGAATAAAAGATTAAGATTCTAAGCAAATGAAATTGTAATGAATATGATCAACCAAATTGGTATAACGCTCCTCAAGTAACTTTGTATATGTGGTAAAGATACACCAAAGGAGCATTTTATGCACCATTTTATTATAATGAACTGAATTATAGTTAGAATTTTATAGATAGAAAGACTTATTTTCTTACAGGAATAACATGAAATAAATGAAAACTTCTACTTGTCAGCTATAAATGTAAATGCTATGATTGTCGTGATTAGGCAAATGCAGTAATGATGTCTTACATATTTATGCACCATATTCCCGTTCCTTATTTTTAGGTTAATGTTTCTTACTTACTTGTATGGGAGTTTAGAATTGCCATTATCCTCTTAGATATTTTGTGTTTGGGAGGTTAGCAGGCAGAATTCTTCTCAAATAACTAGCTGGTACCTTAATACCTTTCTCAATGGTAATTATTTCTGTTGCTTCCTCGCATGCTTAAGAAATTCTTTGTGTGCACCTGCGATCGATAGTAAATTCTGGCTCTCTGACACTTAGATTGCTTCCTTACATTTGGATCCTTTCTGTAACTTGGAGCTATATTCCTTTCCTCCTTTATTTCCTCCAGACATCATCTCAAAATTAGCTTTTTTCTTTTCTTTTTCTCCATAAGAATCAGTATTACTGGGCTGTGGTAAAATTATAAAAACATTCAATTGAATTGCATGGAAGTATTTGATGAGTACTTAATGGCTATAATTAATGGCTCTTTCAATAGATGTGAAACTGAGATTAAGAAGAAAAAATCCCATACAGGATTTTTTTTTCATTTTTGCCTGCATAATGTGAGCAATGCTGTGAGCAAAAATCTAAATTTAGTCCAGTTATATTCACAAGGTATTGCAAGCTGTTTGTGTTAGTATAATAATGCAGCCAATCTAAGGAACCCATCTGAGAGGCATAGGATATCTTGTGCACCATGCTAACAAAATTACACAGCTTTTTGATTTTAGCTGGCTCTCATCCTGTCTGCTCAGGCCACATGCAGAGCAAGCTCACAACAGGCTGCAGAATACTTTTGTAGATGCATTCACAGGGAGGCAGAAGAGCCAGGTCTTCAGTCAAGGTTTTCATAAGAGCAATATGACCAACTTTCTTCCATTGAAATAATTGATCTGTGTCTTAAAGGGAAAATTATCTGTGAAACAGATGATTGAAAAGCACTGTGAGTGCTTTAATGCTTTCCAAGTCCATGAGTCTTTAAAAAAAAAAAAAATTAAGACCTGTCCTGACAAGGCAGTGGTCAGGTCTGATGTGACCTAATTCTAATTCTGCTGACACTACACAAAACCCACATACCTAGACCTCTGACCTCTAGATGCTTCTCTTGTGATATTTGGAAATGTCTGTTTTTTAAACAGTTTTTGAGAGTACAAAGATGACTTCATGAGTAACTATCAGACTGGAGGTACAAGTCAGGCAGTTACTATGTTAGCAGATCACACATCCTAAATTTTTTTTTATCTGCTGGAGAAGTAAAAACAGATGGTTTTTCTTGAAAAGAGTAAAATTAATGCTAACAAAAAGTGTAAGTTTTTATAAATTGTAAATAAAGTTGTAAATTGAAAGAAATAACATTTTCAATGAACCATGACTTGATTCTATGCTTATTACCTACTTCAGTAAAGTAATTAAGTGTTATAGGATTGGTCAGCTTAGTGAACATCAGTATTTGTGAATCAAAAATGAACAAAACAAAAAAAAAAAAACGCCACCAGAATAAATCTAAAAAATGACTTTGAGTTCATTGGCATGAAGAGAAATGAAATTGCAAAGGCAAAAAGTAGTGATAAACCTGTAGAAAGGCTTTTACACTACTTGTATTGAGTAGTACTAAAACCAAATAGACAAATTTGCCTACGTGTGTGCGCTATATGTAATCAATAGATTTTGAAATTGATTTGTTACAGTTTAATGCAGGTATTGAAATTTTGAAATCTGTTAACATTAAATGGCCAAACACATATGGTGCTTTCAAAAATATTTCAAACCTCTGGTAATCCAATAAAAAAGTGATTCAATTTCAGGCAATGACTATGTAAATGTAAAACATGGAACGTATTTCGTTTACATGGAACTTGTTAAAATCTCAATAAACTGTAGTTTTAATTCCAGTAAACAATAATTTGAGCAAAATTTAGTGAATTCTGAATAGAAACTAAAATAGATTAACACTATTTTATTAAGTTTATTTTGTATTTATGTGATGGATCTTGAAAGAGTCATAGCTTTTTTTTTTAATTATTATTTTTAGTAGGAGATGCACTTGCAAACATTAATTCATTTAATTAAATCATTTTTATTTCAGAGATCGTAAGAAACTAAAAACTAAGGAACAGCATTCTTTTATTTCACCTGAATACATTTATTTTTTCTTTGTGACTTTTCAATGTCCAGAGTTGTGCTCAAATTCTTAGTGTTCAGAAATTAAGATTCACCTTGCAGACTGCCTAACTGCAAAAGTCCCCATATGTGTTATTTGGGGGTGGGGGGGAAGAGGAACTTATACTGTTCCAAGCAGTCTGTTGAATGAATAGCTTTCATTGCAAAGATTTTTGAAGCGCAGGAATAAACTGAAAATGATTGAGATTGTGACTTTTGCTCTGATTGGCAGTTTTAGCTTATCACAGGATATTGTTCCCAGTTGGGAATAAAGCTTAGTAGTAGTTGTTGTGTTGTAATAGGAGTCGGTGATCGTGGCATCATTAAGTCTACATAAATATTATTTTCTCTATGAAAACTGTAAAATCAATAATGGTAAACTGGAGGGAGGGGAAGAGGGTTAGACAAATTATACAGTGGTAATAATGCCTTTTTTTTTTTTTTTTTTCCAAAATGTAATCAGAGATTATTTGAAATGCATTGAGCTTTGTCCTTTAATTTTCTTTTTTTGAGAAAAATTATTGATGTAAAACATCTCGTCATCAAATTCAGGAGAAAAAGTAGACAATTACTACAGCTGAGAAACACTCCGAAAAAAATGCAACTACTAAATTAGAAGGATGTGGAAAGAAAATCCACATCAATACAACAGTGTCTTTTCTCTTCTTGGGTTTTCATCTTCTAAACCAGCCTTCCCAAGTGAAGACCCAAATTGCAGACACACACAGTAGATTGGCTCAAGCACCGGGCTTCTGCAGGAACAGTTTGAGCAGGCAGATCTGTCTGCTCATGAGGCTGTGCTTCCAGGCAGTCCTGTTAACTTCCTTTGGAATAGTGCAGAATGCTGCATTTTGATTGGCAGGAAAGGAATTTTAGCAGGATGCAGCTGTAGGCCAGTTCCTAGCAGGGCAGGAAGACAGGGCAGGGGACAGGCAAAGTCTCTAGTACCGTGGACCCTGCCTGAAAAGCAAGGAGCTGTTGCTTCCTCAAAGTTCCAGTTTTACACTGCAGGCTCGGTCAGGCATTATTGCAACGGTTTGTTCGCATCTTTCAGCTTTCTTTGCACCGTAAAGGTTAAGAACAATCTAAAAGAAATGAAAGCTGGTATATTTGGTTACATTTGTACAATGTGGAGGAATTTTGTGCAATAAGAATGACCTGCTTACAGGTACAGCGTAAAACAGGTGTGGTGATGGTCCTTTGATTTTATTCTTAGCCCAACTACTAACCTGGAGCAAGTAATTTATACTCAGACTTTCATTTTCACACCTCTAAACTAAAGATAAGCTAACAAAACTTGCATAAAATTATGCTGTTATCAGCTTGATTTTTGAAAGGTTGGCAAATAAATTTTTCCTTGCAGTGACTGGATAAAGTCATCTAAATTCAGTTTGATTTCTCTCTCTTGGGTAATACAGTAGCAGATTTCTGTAGTTAGACTGCACACCCATTTATATTCCCTCAGCACCAACACCTGTAGAAGTCTCAACACTGAACTGCAGTTGAAAGTAAATCAAAGGAAACAAAAACCAAAACAAAACAAAAAAAAACAAAAACACCTGAAACTGAGATGAGATATATGCAGGTGAAATGCAAAACATATTTTGTCATTATGACCTGCATGTGTTATTTGAAACAACTATTTGTATTTATTCACTTTAGATATGTAAGTTTATCACAGAACTATTGCAGCTATAATGATATGCAAGCGTGTCTATCTCATATACAGTATGTTGCATGACGTTAATGCTTCCTGTATTGATTGACTCAGGTCCCTGTTCCTCATAAACCATAGGAAGTCTTAAAGCCGGATGCAGATGCTGGAACGTGATTATGTTATGATGGAAAAGAGTTTACTCAACAACCTGATAAAGATTAAGGTAATGAGGGTAATTTATAGCCTCTTGTGACCTACTGGTACCAGAAGCTAAAACACAGAGGTGGTGTTAAGGGAAACAAAACCCTACCTCAAGAGCTAATAGACACAAAAACTGCATCACTTTTTGCTAGATAGTGGTAAGGTACAAATTGTAACTTCTGTATAATTTGTAATGATTTCTTATATGGTTCATATTTGGATCTTTAGGTCTGGTTAATAAGCTAAGCCAGACATACTAAATGTTCTTCAATTGATTATTAGGAGAGCAGTTACCTAACATATTATCATAATGTTTGTGTACTATAGTCAATCATCTGGATGCTGCTGTGTAGGTTATGCATATTGAGCATGGCTGTACTTACTTTAAGCCGATACTCTGAAATTGATTGAAATAAATGGCAGCTTTTCTGCGGACTTCAGAAATATGTACCCTATCTATAAGACATGTTATGATTATCCATATCTGTAATTTTAATGAAAGCTAAGTTCGTGAAAGGAAAAACTGGTTCTTCATATAAAAGATTTCCCCAAGACCATCTGCAGGTGCCCACCTAAATATTTAGCTTTAAATAACTTTGGCTTCTTGGTGCACAATTAAATTGTTTTAAAAAATGGGTAAGATCAATTTGTATGAGTTTATTGAACCACGATGCTTTCTTTAGCAGTATCTCTTGTAAGGTAGTAGAATGCTTTGTTTTATCACACAAAATTTTTTCATCTCACTCATTGCCAAAAGTAAGTTCCTTAGGTTTGAATACTTACATTCTGAAGTATAAAGGTAAGCTTAATTGCTGTATCAGTTTAAAAACTATTCTAGAAGTTCTTTATTACAAAAATGAGTATGGATTCTGTTGGGAAGAAAATCTTTCCAAGTATCCAGTTATTGTGAATTTAACTAAACATAATGGAAATGTGTTTTGAGTCATCTCTGTATGTTTGTACAGTATAGTCACCTAACAAAAATGAATAATTTGCAGTCATTCACAAGAACATAATTGAATAATCACTTTGTAGCATTCCTACCCAACTGGATATAGTAAACATTTGTAGAATAGAACTATCCTCAATTGAAGTGAGTAGGAGACAGACATCTAACTTATTAATAGTGAACAACTGCCAAAAAAAGAAAAAAAAAAAAAAAGGAGAAGAAGAGGAATAATCAGCTGTCAGTCTCAGCTCTCAACCTGGCAAAAAATATCTCAAGGAACTTTGATTTACACTGGAAAGCAACATTTGACATAATGAATAGTGTCAGAAAGCATAGGAAAGAAATGAAGAGGAAGAACAAAATAAATATAAAATAGTGTTATCAAGTGCCTTCTGAAAGCTGGTGTTTTATAAAGAAATGAAAATATATAAATGCCTCAAAAGATGAAACATGGAAATTGTTAGCAGAGAAATTTGCTATATCAGGGAAGAAAATGAGCAAAATCACAGCATATGGTTAGTTTTATCAACCAACACAAGGTGTTGCTCAGCTCTCATTCTTCAGCTTGTGATTGAAAGCACCAGCGTGTTTGTCCATAAGGTTAATACTGTTGTACAGCATGTGAAAAGTGTCAGTGTGAGGGAAGAGTTAAGGGTAGGAGTTGATTCCCTGTCAGCCGTAACTGAGTTCCAACTATTTAAACTGCATTTTAAAAATAACAATTTTCTTGCCTGCTGAAATTTGGTGCACATTTTTAGGCACTTCTACCACAGCACTTCACTAACAAAATTCAGTCCTATATCTGTGTGAAGTGGACCATATACCAATTTTGAGTGGTCTCTTAAGAAATCATTTAAGAAATGCCATAAACAAGCAGACATAGAATCATAGAATAGTTTGGGTTGGAATGGACCTTAAATGTCATCTAATTCCTACCCACTGCCATGGGGAGGGACACTTCCCACTAGACCAGGTTGCTCAAAGCCCCATCCAACTCTAATGTCACTTTTTAATTTGTAAAGCTAAAATTAAGAAGATTCTTTTTTAAAATATATATATATATATAAGGTGTCATTTTTTAAAAATGCAGAAACAGAAGGAGCTGCTTTGCCACTGAAAGACTTCTGTATTTTCAGACTTCTCTACAGCTGAAGTGAGGTGACATGGCACTTTTTTAAGCTGGAATTTTTCTAGAATGTAATAATCATAAAGAGGAGGAGACACAAGTTGCAAAAGTGGCCAAGAGCATAGCTATGCTAAATGATTCTGCAAACACTATTTTAGGTGCTTTTGGGGTCTTTTTGCATCTGTCCTTGTATTTTCTTCCTAAATAATTTCATTTCTGTAATCTTACTTTTACAGCGGCAACCATTTAAAGAAGCAATAAATCACAGAAAATATAATCCCTTTTACACAAAGGAACAATTTAAAAAGGATAAACTTCATTTTTATGGGTTTTAGTGAACTGTATCAGAGAAACATCGTCCTTTCCCATTCATTTAGTTACTGTATGTCTTGAGCTCAGAATTTGTTTTGCCCTGTAAAATCTTGAGTGGTTTTGATTAGGATAAGGACATTTTGATCACAAGAGAGACTGAGAGAAGTGTCATTAGTTTATTAATGCATCATGTTAGGAAACAGAACATTTGGTCCTAAATGTAGAGATTTTTTACTCAGTGGGAAGGAAGACAGCAAGGTACATGTTCATGGAGGGATGAGAAGTTGTGTTCAATATGTCAGTGAGCAAAGATGACAAGAATTGTGTTAGTGATAGGAGGGTTAAAGAAGCAGAGGTATATAGTTTTCAGAAGGCATTGCTTATTCTGGCAAAATGTAAATTTGTCAATCTGCAACTGCCCAGCAGTGTATGGTGTGAATAATTATTTTGGCGCAATTCATTTTAGCATAGTGGAATTAAAACCCAATCCTTTAACTGTACGCATTCACTCCTCCTAGAAACAAGTCCACTGTCTGTCTGAATGTCCTTCTAGGAAAATTTTCTTAGTGAAAACGAATGCCATTGTGAATGTGTTGGTGTTCAATGTATCTAAAAACATCATCTTACTTTAAAATTGGTATTTTTACATCTAATGCTGTGCTGGGCCTTTTTGTAACATTTGTCGTACAAAACAACAACATAAGTATCCAGCACAGAGACTGATTAAAAGTTTTCCATATAGCTTCTAGCTGATTATGGTTTAGAATATGAGTTGCTCTACTGAGAGTCTGAGAACTGTAAACAGTATTTGCATTTTGTTATGAATATTTTGCATATCTTTAAGGATGTTTTCTTTATCCCCAAGTGGGTCTGTTTTGAGTCCATAATCTACTGTGAAGTTTCAGTAACAGAAAAATTTTTTGAGCACAAACAGGCCAGTATCACAGCAGACGTAATAGCATTCAAGCAAAGAGTGTTTTGCATCAAAAATGTGTATACATTTGCATTTTTGATGCAGAAATCTACTCAATCAGCACTGCAAGCCCATAACCAACACAGTGCAGAATTCTATGAAATGGAAAAGTTCTATGTAATTTCTGAAAAAGTCTATTTTGCACTGTTCTAACTATAGCTCATATTTAAACCAGTTTAATCATCAGTGAACTAACATAGGAGAAGTACTCTGAACTTCTTTATCATTGTCTATTCCAGAAAAAGTTTTTTGTGTCCTCAGACCTATGGGTTATGGTTTTTTGTTGGTTGGTTAGTTGGTCGGTTGTTTTGTTTGTTTGTAGCATTTTTTTTTCTTAAATATTCTATTTAAGAAAGATTGAGATCTGAATTTGAAGTATCACCATTTTAGTCATGTCAACTTTTCTCAGTTTTAGACGCATGAGGAATTATTTTGGAGAAAATTCAGCACACAGGATTCCTGTTGAAAGCAAAAGGCATTGCAGCTGTTCATTTAAGTCAGTAGTTTGTGGTTTGTGTCATGATTAAGGTATCTGTTCTAGGGATTTCTTCAGAAATGTGGTCTGTGATTGCTGTCCAGAGTTGAATGAGAATTCCAGTTTTATTCTCAGAATTCAGTTTTAGATTTTTAATATTTTTTTAAAATCCAGTATGGGTTCTGTTTCCTAACATTTGTGTGTAACCATAAATTGCTGAGATGTATACTACCTGCAAAAGGGAGTGTCCTTCATCTCAAAGCAGACTTTAATCCAGTCAATAATTATCATCAATAATTATTTATCTCTGAATTATAATTTCTTACTTATGCAGTTCTCCTTGCTAGTGTTGATTGATTTTTAGTGAACAAATTTCTACGATAAAAAATTCTTCTAGATCTGACAATTTGTCTTACCAAAAGATTAGCAGGTGTTGAAAACTAAACAACAGTTTTACGCCTGGTCTCAATCCCCTCTCCCTGAGCCAGAGGAGTTTATAGACGTGTCTTAATTGGCAAAGAATCTTGAGGGGAGTAGTGCTGTGGGGGAGGGAGGGGGGCATGAATAGAAAGGAGAAAAAAAAAAAAAAAAAAAGAAACAAAAGAAATTGTAAGTGGATTTCAGGGTAGTAAGGTTAATATCAAATGAAACATTTATTTTTAAGTCAGTAGGGTTTTTTTCTTTTTTTTTTTTCACTAACATTGTTAAAATAGGAGAGACTTTGTGAAGGTCATTCTGTGGGCAGAATTTGTAGAGTAGAAAGTTTAAGACATTTTACAATTACTATAACTGCTACTATATTTTGAATCCTATGCTTTCAATTTTAGGAGTTGCATTTCTAAACAAGATAATCAGTCTAAATAGAGAATCACAGTCAAATGTCAGGTTTTTTGTCTATAAGGTATTTCCATTCAAGTGTAGTGCAGAATGTCACTGTCATTCCAATTAGTGCAGCTGATTGGTGTTAAATTTGTTTTATTTGACATAGTACAATATTTTTGCTTCAAGCCAGCCATTTTGTACAAGATACAGAAAACCCTCATCATCACAACAGACTTTAAAGCCAAGGCAGAAAGAATGTGTAAAATGGAAGAAAACCAGCTTTCCAATTTTTTTTAAATTTCAACTGGATTTGTTATAAAAATATTTAAAGATATCTTAAGAGAATACAGAGATTCAAAATCTGCCATCTACATTCATAATTTCCTGGTTTATTTGACAGTAATATTATTCTTTCAACTTTGCTGCGTAAGACCATCCATTTTTATCACGTAATTCATTTGCCATTGTACCATTCACCTAGAAAATTGAATTGATTGACAACAATTAAAAATAACATTCTTAATGTTATTCATTTTGTTCTTCACTGGCTCCTGAAATGGTCTTGTAAGGCTGCACTGCACTAACTCTCCTTCACTCTATGGATACACTGCCACTCCAGGCCATGCAAATTAAGCATGATGTGGTATGTTGGCAAGGCAGTGGGGAGGGAAGAAGAGAAGAGGAGGAAGCTTCCATCAACACTGCCTGGTTTTTTGTTTGTTTGTTTGTTTGTTGTTTTTTTTTTGTTTTGGTTTGTTTTGGTTTGTGTTTTTTTTAATATAAATAGACTTTTCTCTTCCTGCCTGTCAGTCAGACATCCTCCACTAGATTCACATAAGAAACATTTCTGTATGCCTAACTTCATATTTTACCTTGCTAGCATGGAATTCTATTGAAAAATAAGGCTCAGATATTGCATTTGATGTTAGCAGTATGCACTAATATCAGGAGAGGGCAGTTGCTGAACCAACAAGTCTCCTCAAACAAACAAGCAGTTTTTCTTCCCACATAGATACATCACTGTAACTACACTGATATTCAGAGACTTTCTTGGAACCCCTTTCAGGCACAAACCTGTGTTCAATTTCCACTATGGTGGAAATCTTCAGGAATTCCATGATAGCACAAAATATTCTGCAGCAGAATGATGGCAAACATTTTAGCTCCAAGGAATGTGATAAAAGAAAGTACTAAATCTTGAGAATATTTCTTTAGGAATGTTTGTATAAGTATTTCCAGAAAAGGCCCCTTCAATTTGATGAAAATATCATGAAAGGGAAATGTTCAGGGGATAGATTAAAATCTCTTGGCACATCTCTCAGAACGTGGCACTATTATCCACATTTTCAACTAATATCTTGATATTTTCAGACATGATTTTTCTGAGATAAAATGATGACCGTAATTTCAACCATCATCTTAAAGTATTGACAAACTACAGTTATACAGCCAAGCATTACTTCCCTTTTCTCAACAATACAATGTAAACTATAGAGCTATAATAAGAAGCACAGACTGGTTCCTTAGGAGACTTGGCTCAAATTAGAGTCTAGAAAGGGTTCTGATAGTTCAAAATTAGTTTTAAGAGATTCCTGGGTAGAAGAAAAGTATCTTACAAGGTGCAATGCTTATCTTCCCATGAAAAGTATCACTATTGCTAATCTAGTTATCTTGGGTTAACAATCCCTTACATGTAACACTAAGAAAAGAAAATTGGCAGTTCAAATGGGAAATTGCAAATCTGAGAAGGTAGCATGTGTCCCAAAATATTAGTTTCCTATGGCTGTTTATGTTCTTTTCTACGGCCTCCCACACTTTCATTTAAAAACAATAACTGCATCAGGCTTTCATTCTTCCTGTATGAAGATTGCCTTTCAAATGTTTTGCTGCTCTTTTTGTCTGTCCTCAAACACTGGATAGTAGCAAGAACTGTAGGTGCATGATGTTTCCAGAGACCTGCCAGTGAAGTTTAATCTTCAAAGCCAAGTGAGAACTGGTAATCAGTAAGCCAATTCACGCTTAATTGTATAGAGAAGGCTACCAATTTGCAGATAGTAAGTCGTCATGACTTAAGTCTTGCTTTCAGGCAAGGCTAATTACTGCATAGCAGTGGCAACATGAATGTCTTCTATAAAAGAAGTAAGGGACATATAGTCAATCGCTAGACCTGTGTTTATGTTGCTTGCATTGTTTTTTGTTTGCATGCCATTTCATAGAGGTGAAGTTGGTCAGAGGCCAGGGACGTGCATGAGTTGAGAAGCATAGCTGAGTGCTATTTGCACAGTATAAGATTATTGTTACTTCTACACAGGAAACGTAAATTAGTTCAACAGTGCTAGGAGACTGCAGTGAAAGAGAGTGATCCAAGGTAGAAAAGTAATCATCCTTCTAGGAGAAGGAAGTGATCCCTGTCTGGTAGAACCCACTAATACATGGGTTTTGGCTTCATTTAGTTCTTTTAACTGTAAGAGGTATGAATTGAAAGAGTCAGCAGGAGCACTGGGAGATTTAAAATACAACCACAACAATAATAACACTTACTTATAGATATATTCCATAGCTTTTAATACATATGATGTGTGGATGGTGCAAAGCTGCACCAGGAACTGCTGTAATAACGATAATAATAGTAATATATTCTGTAGATAAACATAACTAAATATCTTATGGAAGGCATGCATGCTCCTTTGTGATTTTATGCTATACCTTTATGGTCTATTACATAAGGATATGTATTAAATATGATATATTAAATATGTCTAATTATTTGCATTTTTAATGTTTGTTGACAGAATTTATTCCAGCAACTCTTTATCATATATGAGAGAAAATACTATATTATCTACTGCATGCAAAGTCTACATCACTTTTGTTGTTGTTTTTGTTCCATTTTGCTGTCATGTAGCTTTAGTACAGTGAGTAGGAGTTACTTCGTTCTGTCAGAACACATAATCATCCCAGGTTAATTCAGAACTTTCCTTCTTATTCCCAGCATTGCCCTTTTCCATCCATTGCTTCCTTTGTTTTGGGTCACTGGGCCAGGATTACTGTCTCGTTATCAGAGTTCTACAGTTCAGTCCTAAACCCCTCCAGTTCTTTACACAGGTGTTGCAGATGAGTTATTTAACCCCACTAACCCCACTGGTAAAAAGAGTCATCATGGCAGAAGGTGAAGAATTGCATACAGAAATAGAAATGACACGGGAAGGTATTTTGCTAAGGCTCATCTTACAATAATTTGATGTTTAGAAAAACTACAGTGTACATTGCACTCAGCTATCTCTGGGATTTCAGTCTCACTGCTTTCGGAGTCTCTAACCAGATGCAGCAACTGACTAATAATATTGTATTCTACCGTTGAATTCTTCTTTCACGGAACTCTGTATGAGTCCCCAGTCATCAGCCTGAACAAAATGGTAAAGGTTACAAAGCCACTGGACTTTTTGTCTGATATAGGCTATCAAAGAAAATTTCTTCTGTTGAAGATGATTCAGAATCTTGGCATCAGACTGAAGTGCACTAAATCAGTTGGAAAGTTGTTGAGTCCAAAATCCAGGGAAAATTTATGGCTGAAACTGTTTCTAATGTTAGAACAAGAGAGACATTGTTCCCATGTAAATAAATGCTTCAACACATCTTTGTGTAAATTCACCAAAACCAGTTGTAGGAACTCCTTCCAAAGAGATGTAAGAGGTCTGAAGCACAAAGCATCTATCTCACGTTATCGTCTGATACCCAAAGTTCTCTTCTATCATTCTACTCTCTATTTTTAGAGTACTTATAGGGGTTGTTGTGTTTGTTTGTTTGTTTGTTTTTCATCTTTTGCATTATTGTATCTCAAATGCCAGCAGAAGTAAAGATTTTTGTTTGCTTGTTTGTTTGTTTGTTTTTTTTGTGTGTGGACACATATTTAGAAGCAAGGATAGGTTAAGAGAATGGGACTAATACGTCAGTTTTCATAATCATTCTAATATAAGGTTTTCCTGCCAGTTATCTGTTTCTCTTCTTAGAGTGTTCAGCAGGGGATGTTCACCATATGTCTCTCCAACATTTAGCCAAGTGAGATCCTGACTAGAGTCTGTGGACCATTAATAAAATGTAAGCAAATAGTGGTAATAAGTAATAAGGATCACTCAGAGATGACCTTCCCTGGTGGCAGAACTTAGCTATTCATAACCTTCTGGTAAACTCAAATGTTGAAACAGACGAAAATGATATATGAGAAACAGGTGTAGCATCTGGGGAGCACTATACTCTTGAGCTGTTTGACATGCTCCTTACATCTAAACTTAATGGAAGTGTGGAAATTATTACTTATCTGCTAAATTGGATATGAGAGGTAATTAGAACTGTATCCCCTTGAAATTTCATGAGCTTGTAGAAAGTGACAGAACTTTACATTTCCAGTTCATATGATCAAATAGAGTTGAGAATTCCCATCACCATTTTAGTGGACTAAGATGTACAAACTGGAAAATATGATAATCTTTAGGATCCAGTTAGATTTGGACTCATTGCTCTTTACCACTCTGTGTTGCTTTCTTATGGATAAATAGGCCAGTGAGTGGGACACAGCTTGAGATCCAAGAGAGCTGGACTCAGTTTGCTGCTGTGGTATAGCCTTGTCTGTAACCTTAGAGCTGGATCCACAGACATTCTTAATATGTTGTAACCTGATGGTGCAAGAGGCACAATTCTGAGGTAAGCACCTATGATCCTGTGCACTGAGGGGAAGGAGGCTTATTGCAATGGGATTTACAGCACGCAGAAGGGACATCATCTACAGTAATCAATAAAGTTGTCAAAGAGGAGGATGCATATTAAAACTTAAATTCCTTGGTAGTTTAGGAGTCCAATCCTGGGCTGAGGCTGCATGGCTTAGACCAGAATCTTAGTTGAATAACTGTATCACATACTTCAATATCAGAGCAAAGATCGCTGCTTTTTCTTAATACATAGTTAAAGATATATATGTCATTTTATAGAATAGTTTTGTGTCCCTATCATTTTCTTCAGTGGTGGAAGTAATCTCTCCAGGAATAGGTGGTAGCATTATACTAACTTTTTGTTAGCATTTCTCTGTACTACTCTGCCCTCAGTTTCATGTTCCCTATTCCATGGAATATGTTTACTCGGAGATTTTTATTTATTTATTTATTTTTTTTTAGACCTAACCTGTTTTTACTCCAACAAGTTGATAGTCTTGCCGTATTTCCTGCAGAGCATGATAATGCATGTAAAGTATGGCCAGAGAAAGCCTACTGGAATGCATTACATAGAAGGGACAGACAGCCGGAATGGGCTTAGACATGACACCTGTACTGAGCCTCTCAGCCAAGAAAGAAGCAATCTGAAGTGTGGGACCATTTCACATATGAGGAAATGTAGAACTTTATGCATTGTAGACACTACAGTGATCACCATGTGCCATATAGATTAGGAAGGATTTGGGGAGTTCTGTTCTTTGTTAGATGACTAGGCCATCTGAGTCCTCCCAGTGTTTGCCTATGCTTCCTTAGTTTGCCCTCTATATAAGGGAGCATACTACTGTCTCATAGGGATGTTGTAAAGATAAATATAATTAGAAGCTGTGAATTTTAAACATATGAACTATGACAGGTGTGGGTTTTTATTTATTTATTTTTGTATTTGTTACAGTCAGGGAAAAGAAAGCTTTTGCCATTGTGTCAACACTGTCTGTTCGATGAATAACTTTGGACTCTAGTGCATCTACTCTGGCACCTTTCACCATTGACTCACATAGGAAGAAAAGTGAAATTTCACTACATATCCTAAAGTTGATTATGGCTTCCTTAATTTCACAATTGTCATTATATTAGGGGAGAAAAAAAAAAAAAAGTTAAAAGAAGTTGGAGAAAAAAGATAAAAGCACATACTGTTTGTCCTGTCTGTTCAAAGTAAAGGGATACGTTTTGTCCACTATCCCTTTTCCAGTTCTGTTTCTATTGTTCCATTCAATGTTTAATGCAAAATCTTCATATGCTTCTCTGCTTAATTAAGTATACATTATCTTCTTTCATCTACATCATTAAACTGACAGTAATTACACAAATTTTAATGCACGACCTCTAAGTCTTTGCCCCAATAAGTATATTAGAGGACTAGTTATATTCTGTAATCCACTGTCATCAAAGTTACAAAGATCTAGTTCCACCAATTCAGAGACAGTGATACACATCAGAAAAAAAAAAAAAAAAAAAAAAAAAAAGTGCAGATAATTACCCTTTACTACCTGTAATTCAAAGCAGATCTGAATTCTCTGTCTTTGTTGGCATGAAAAATAACCACTGTTCAGTGGGGTGAAAGGTGATGACCCACTGGCTAATGAAGTGTCAAAATGAAGCCAGGAAAAAGGATTGGCTTTCAAAATCCATGACATGTACAAGGAAAAATAAAAAGGTAAATATATTGTTAGTTTTCCAGGATTAACACTACTTTAGTTTCTTAATTTTACTTGCTGTTTTTAATTAGATATTGCCAAATAGGTTCAATCTAAAAACAACCTTTTTTGTTGAAAATCATAACATGTTAAAAATATGTAAACTCAAAATTATTAAAATAGAGAACGATTCTACTTTTCTTGCCTCTGTGAGGTTAGAATTTTCAGATAAATCTGACTTTTTTATGGATGAAGTTAGACAGCACTGCTATTGTGAAATCATCCCACAGACGTTGTCAGTTTATATAGTATTACTGCTGCTGCTTTCCCACAAGAATCTAGTTCTTGTTTGCTTTGCCTAGAATGGAATGGAGTCAGTGGGTTTTTTTTTGTTTTCTTCCCCCACAAGAATCAACAATAAATGCTACTTAAAGAACTTTTCAGGCCAGTGGTTATATCAATATTTAACATTTTGACTGAGATTTTCCCTGGGTCTAATCAATCACGAATAATTTTATAGTTAAAAATAGAAAAAAAAAAAAAAAAAAAAGTTTTCTAACATTCTCTGTTATAACAGCCTTGATTTATTTTAGTTCGAGACAAACTATAGGGTGACTAGTCAACTAAGCTACTTTTCAAGTTTTGGCTTGAAAGTAATTCCACTAGTTTTCGTAGAAGTTTGTGTGATAATTTATATCTGTGGTAGTTAACTTGCATCAGCTGGCACATAATGAGATCAAGAACAGCTCAGCCTAAGTTGTCTGTCAGCATATTAGCTATCCTGTCATGGAATAGAAACTAGCAGAGCAGCTTGGATAAATCAGCTTTTGCAGCTATCATTTCCTGCTATATGAGGAGTTTGTTAGAAATACATTGTCAAGATTATGCATGGATTGATAGCTGTGTTCTCCCGGAATGATGATGAAGAGATGATCATTATCCACATAGTCAACTTCTTCCAGTCATTCGCTGCTTCTTCCATGGAAGTAACACTTACCCATCTCCTTCCACACAATTGAGCTCGTGAAAAATTGCATGTGCAAGTGCTTTTGTAACAGAACTGAGCAGTTACCAGAGCAGAATTCCTGAAGGTAATGCATTGGTTGGACTGCATTATGAGGTTGAGGAAATAACAATCAGAGAGCAACATCACATTTCATTCAATAGGAAGTTTGTGAAATTAGAATGTATAATAAAAAATATGCAAAAGAATAAAATTCAGTCTCTGCAAAATAATGAGAAATTCTGAATTATGTCACAGGACTAGAACAAAGGTTAATATTGGAATCTACAATATTGGGCAAATCTTAGCCCTAATTTTGACCTTGGCACAGAGCAAATCAAAGATTCTGTAATTTAAATGATGGCAGTCACACACAAGGGAGTATGAAGACCTCTTCTTTTTGTGATTAGTGCTGTTTAGCAGGGATAATACAGCTTATATTAGGGCTACATAGCTCACAAAACCAACTATCCGCCAGGCATTGCAGGCTTAGCAACAGCGTAACAGAATCTGTTCCAGTGATTATGTGAGCTAAGACTTGTGGATTCTTTTTAAGATTTTCATAATTTTTCTACTGCATTTGTTTATTATTTGAAAAGAAGACTTCAGAAGAAAGTTTCCGTTAAAAGAAATTTCCTTAGTTATTAGAAGACACGTGAGGGAGGAAAGAACAATGCTGAAGAAAAGTTGTCTCTCTCCAATCCCAGCAATTGGAATGCAGTCCTTTAGAATGTGATTGCAAATAGTGAGTTTTAGAGTCCCTAAAAAACTGTATTTAAGACACCATTTCTGGGCATAAGATGTTTCAATTCTGATTGAAATTATCTTCTACATTTGCAAACGCATAAACTACTAATGAATAAAGACGAGAGCAAGATAGTAGAGTGCTTCAACAGCAGAGAGTTATTAGAAGAAGAAGGGTTTTACTATGATGTGTATGCATCTGAAGCACATAAGATGGTGTTTAGAGAACAACACATTATGTCTATTGTTACCCCAGCCTTAGCAAATGACTGGTCTAGTAAGAGTTGTCTGAGGATCAGTTGAAGATGTGATAACTAGTTGGCCATACTTAGGTCTTAAAGCTACAGAAGATTGTGGTGGATACTTTGGGATTTAGGATGTACTGCAATACAATCCATTTTGTCTGTGAAAGCAAAAAATGGGATTTGGTCTAAAGCTGCTTGTGATGAGGAAACAGAATAGCACTGAGTTGTGTAAGGCAGCTGCAACACCATTAGGAAAGTAAACAGCACTGAATGTAAGGACCTGTATCTCTTGCTTACTGTTCTTTGCAATTGGCACTGTTAAGTGTAAACACATATACAAAAATGAATACAGACAATATAGGCACAGATTAACTTTATTCAATACTAATATGCATTTCCTAAATACAAAACTACTGGTCCTTCTATTGCCCTTACATTTGTATGAACTATATTACATGTTTTAGGGGCTTTTTTTTTTTTTCTTCCTTTAAGTTGTGGAGATAATTTTTACATTCAATTTTGGAACAGCAAATAAACATACTTCCATGCGGTATTTGAGTAGCTGTGTGCTATACTGCTTTACAGAAATTTAGTATAGACAGGAATGTATATAACAGAAAATAAATGGTTCTATGAAAAAATACATATATAAATATTCAAGTATGCACCCTATGTCTTCTGATCATTATTCCCTATCAGTATGGAACCTGAAGCTAATAGATGGAAGCTATATCTATTGCTTAGAACACTTAGGTAGAAACAATCCTTACATGAAGATCACTGACTGTAAGAAAAACAAACAAACAAAAAAAACCATAAAAATTTATAGTTGTCCATAAGAATCCTTTGATGTTTTTTCATGTAAGATATTTGAAGTATGAATACTTCCACCAGTGATAAGAAATGAATAAGCGTTCCTCCTGAGCATCTCCCAAACCAACTCCAATATGTCAATCTAGAGCTTTGCTAAGCAGAGCCTGCCGTTCCTGCCAAAGTGCGATCTGCTTTTGAGATGTGACATAGGGGTACTGAGATTAAGCCTCCCAATTTACCACTTACAAATTAAGCTAGGATTGAACATCAGACACATCAAAGTTTTTTCCCACAGCACAAATTGAACAGATTTTTATGGTATTCTTACAAGGCACAAATATAAGAATCAAATCAAGCAGAAATTGTAATATATATATATATAATAAAAATAATGAAAGAAATGAAATCCCAAACTATAGGAGCCAAAACTTGAACTTGGAGGTATTGGTAGGTACCTATTTTGTACTGGGTAATTTGTGTACAAATGAAATTAATACTATATTGCAATTTGTGTGGCAAAGTAATGGAGAAAAACAGAGTAGGTAGTCTTTAATTTAGAATGATAAGATATCTGACCACCATTCTTGGAGCTATTGTTTTTGTCCTGTCTTGTTTTGTTTTAATGTAGATGTGAGTGGGATAAAAATCATATTTTAATCCGCTGCTTTTACTGCTCATCCGAAAAAAGGTTGAAAACCTTCACTCCCAGATAAAGGCCCCAACATTGCTTAATATTTACTCCTGTTCTGAACTTTAGCCACAGATAAGCACAATTGAATTGAACACTAAAGGTCAGCAATAAATTAAGAGATTTTGACCCTAGTTACTACCTTTAGACCATTATGGGGCTTTAATTTATGGTCTTCTGAGAGGACTTTTGGGTAGCTGTATAGAAACAGAGGATAGCCTTATGTGGTCATTTGAAGTGGGATTTTTTGTTTGTTTACTTAATTTCTACTAAGTCGTTGAAAGAAAAGGAACATATGGATGCTATATATGGAAATAATTTCCATCAAAATAAAGTGGAGATACCTGTGGGAGTCAACAAAGCAGCTGTTTAGAGATCACACTGTTCTTTGCAAGAGAAATGAAAAACATGATTTCAGGATCACTGTGCAGATCAGTGACATCTGTTTACTGCAGCAAACTAGCATCATTTTGTTTATGCATAAGTACAGGATTCAGTTTAAATCTTTAAACCTTGTCAAACTAAAGATCAAGCCAGGGACTGTTATCTTAAAGAAGGGCACTAATGTCATTTTCTTAACAGAATGTCCTTATAATTAAGAGTGAGCAATGAGACACGCTCCATGGTCATGTTTTTTTGTTGTTTGTTCATTTTTTGCTTTTTACAAAAGCTGTTTAAGTGGCATTGAAACCATGTTCACACATTGCTGAACAGAGCACTTTAGCAGTGTCAAGCTATTGTGCTTAATGTTTTGGCCATCAGTAAAGTCAGAGCTGAAAAAAGTTGTGATTAGTATAATGCTCCTCTCATATTCCAAATTAAAAAAAAAAAATGCCAGTGAGAGTGTATAGTTTGGTGGGCTGACTCCTTCTTGTGGTTTTATTGTATAATCCATATTTTTTTTCCCCCTCCTTGTAAAGATCAGTGAAGACAAAGCTCTTCATTTATAGCTTCAAGATTTTTTCCATGAGAAGCTTTGGCCATCTGACCTTTTCCAAAAGACCTGAGAAATATTAATGTGCTAGCCATTGGATGGATTGAGTCATTTGAAATTCTAATTAATATTTCAGGTACTTCCAGCAAAGGGTGTTTTTGGTTGCTTGGTTGGTTTTGTTTTGTTTTGTTTTCTGTGTACTGATATATTTTTAGCTAAAATTTAAGAATGGAGGTCAAAGTTGGGTAGAACTGATTTATTTAAACATTGTATTTAAATATTTTAAAATAATTTTATGAATCCTCCCTGAATAAATACATCAAGAGTTACAGAGTTTAATTGCTATTTCTGCATACTGCTTTGTCTAAAGACGTGTCTGTGAATGAATGTTTTCTGTAATGAATCTGAAGTGATTGCTGATCTCAATCCGTGTGAGATCTAATTGTAGCAACAGCTGAGAAGGCAAACTTAAACATCAAGGTATAATTTAAAGAATGTTCATAAATTTTTGTCATTGCTCTAGCCATAAATAAGTAAACAAAACAAGTAGTTAGAATTTGGTATGGCAATTAATTCTGTCATTGCTGTTTGCTACCTGTGCCACCATCTGGAATAAAGTAATGTCCTGGTTTCATTTAGGACAGAGTTATTTTTCCTCCTAGTAGCTGGTAGGGTGCTATGTTTTGGATTAGGATGAGAAGATTGCTGATAACATGCTGATGTTTTAATTGCTGTAGAGCAGTGCTTACACTAAGCCAAGGGCTTTTCAGCTTCTCGCTCTGTCCTGCCAGCGGGCAGGCTGGGGGTGCAGCAAGAACTGGGAGGGGACAGACCCAGGACAGCTGACCCCAACTGGCCAAAGGGGTATTCCATACCTTATGGCGTCATGCTAAACAATATATAGGGGTGGCTAGCTGGGGTGGGGGGTCGGCTGCTCGGGGTTGGGCTGGGCATCGGTCAGCGGGTGGTGAGCAATTGCATTGTGCATCACTTGTTTGTACACATTATTATGATTATTTTCTGTCTTAATAAACTGTCTTTATCTCAACCTTCACTTTCCCGTTTCTCTCCCCCATCCCAGAGAGGGAGGGGGTAGGGTGAGCGAACGGCTGTGTGGTGTTTAGCTGCCAGCCGGGTTAAACCGCAACAGTAACCACAGTTCCTGTTGTAGGATCTTGTATCTTATAAACAGGTATACAGCATTAGCAAGTACAAAATAGTTTTCCTACCTGATTTTCCACTTGGTTTAGATCTCAAGTAACGCAATATAACCTATAGAAAAGACTTTGTATAGAAAACATATTGTTTCCAATCTGTTTTAAATGAATGATGCTCCCTAATATATCCAACATGTGGTACAACTTACTCCTGTAAGCTTTATCTGGCTTAGCCAGCTGATTCAGAAGAAATATATATTATTTATATATGAACAAGACAGAAACTGTAAGAGAGCATAAAAAATCCTTTTTGATTAGTTAACTGGTGCACAGCAAAGTTTTGGTAGCTGAAGATGTTTTATAAAGAAAAATCTATTTAGCTGTCTGAGTATTAAGACATTTTCACAGATGTATTTTAAATATTTAACTATGCCATTAGGTCTTATTAGCATTATGTTTTCATTTTGAATTTTAAAAATTCACAGGTCTTTCATTTTGATGAGGCTATGTATTTGTCTTAATAAACATTCTGTGAATATTTAATGTTCAAAAATAAAATATACATATGTTTTCCCTTTTGGTAAGAGCTTTCTGTGGATAACATTGAAGTTGCAATTTTGTGTGTTAACTAATGTATGTTTTTCTACAAGCCAAATAGTTCATTACTATTTGTACAGAAACCTAGTTATGATTTTGGCATCTGCTTGCAGATATCTGAGGATGCTTGGATGTCTTGCATCCATGAATAAACAATATTTGTGTGTTAGGAAAATGTGATTCTCACTGAAGATTCAGTAAGAATGTCTTCCATTAAGATCAAGCTTACAAAAAGTGGTATTTGAAGCATATAAAAGGAATTTCCATCTGGGGATGGAAATTTCCTTCTAGCAATAGTTCAATAATAATATAATAATGTACATGGAGATTCTTTACTCCTTCTCAAAAGGGAATCACTATCTGGCATTGCTGAAACTGAGTAATTCTGTCTGGGACAGCTACTTCATCTTGCTTCACTCACCCATCATTACTGGAGGTGGATTCTGGGCATCTCTTGAAATAAACCTCGCAAAGGATAAAGTAAGTAGATTTTTGGGCTGGACTAGGTTTACTGTTGCTTCTAATGCAGCACATTTGTGTGGCTAACTGTCCAACAGCAAATTTTCACAAGAGCTGGGGATAGTTCAAATGCATGCAGTTCCACAAGATTTAGAAGAAAAGTTTGCAAAGCCATCAGATAGCAGCTGCACTTCTTGACTTGTAAAAACTTGCCTTCACTAGAAGGAGGCTTCTAAACAGCGAGCTTGTTGCAGCTTCTGTTTCTGACTGTATTTAAGAATAACGGACAGGTTGCTGGGTTTCATGTTTTTGTTTGTTTGTTTGTTTGTTTGTTTTCCACCTGTGTGTTGGTGGACCATATGTTCAACCTAGACTAATGCCTAGATTATTTATTTATTTATTTTTGTACACTGAAGAGAATGCCCAGTATGTTGTGGCTTAAATCAAATAAATTGTTTTCTGATCCCAATCTCTTTTTCTGACAGAACTGTGTTATAAAGCCAGATAGTGTTCTCATCTAATTCTTGACAATGCCTTTCTTCTGTACTCAGCATCAGTGAGCTTGTATGCTCCACCTGATATACTTTAGTAATGGTCACTTTTGCATTTGGATGTACAGCACTAAATAAAAGAGAACATTGTTTTTATATAGTATAAAGGTGTGTGGTACATTCAGTAATTGCTACACAGGAGGCAGAGATAACATCTGCATGCTAATTATTTTCACTCCTGGCTATTTCCTTATGTCACAGTTTCCCACTCCCACCCTACAGAAGGTGGTCATATGCCATCTAGACATAGTTGGCATAAAGGACAAATAAAAAGAACAGATAAAATTTTGTTCCATTTCTGAATCATATTTATCAATTGCTTTCATATTAAACATTCCTTTAATTTAGGTGTTTAATACCTAAGTATTGTAAAATATTATGAGATGTTAGAAAGTTATTGCCAATAGATCCAGGAAATCATTTCAGTTTTATGTAGCTGAGCATTTTTTCAAGTAAGAGAAATATTTACATATGCTTCTTGCCACCATAGAAGGGTTTGTAATATCTAAAGATGACATTCAAAATAAATAAAAATTTATAAATTAATTCAGGCAGTGACTTTTCTCCTTACAGCATCCCATCTACTCTGTCTGTATAACAATATGTGGCCCAAAATATTCTTGCTCTTCCACCACCATTTTCTGAACTGATGTATTTGTTTTCCAGCCATTAGTGCTGGGTATCATTTCAAGCCCATGGGGCCAGACCTGAAGAGTTCAGAACTATTGAAACTCTGAAGAAAATCTCCTATTTTGGTTACTTTAAGACTTCTGCCTCTCCCCAGTCCCATCTGCTTTTAAATGCCTGGATGCTCAAATATTCATGTAGGAAGGTGTTAAAAGAGGCACTCATCATCATGTTTTCCTGATGTAAAGGGACAAGTGTTTTATGAATGCTCACTCTGATATCTTTAGACTTCCAGAGCAATGGTATTTCTAAAAGGTTTGTATTCCTCTTTCATTGCTATTTTTGTGAAGCGCAGTTGCAGTTCTGAATGTAATAAATTTTAACATAAACTTTATATTTACCTTACTTTGTGATTCAATTTTTCTGCTGCTTGTGAAATCTGTGGGAATAAGATGCTATTTTGAATGGTCATGAAGAAGTGATCCGTGTTTTCTTGTAAGATTTCCTAAGTCTAGAGTGGATATGTATTTCTGGATGTGCAATTTTTTGTGTTTGTTTGTTTGTTTGTTGTTGCTGTTGTTTTGTTTGTTTGTTTTCCTTTTGTCTGAAAGACTTACAAGGAACAAGCTTTCTTTTCACCATTTATTTATGTGTTATAGGTTTCTATTCATTTATGAAGCTATAGCAGCAAAGAAGAATATTTTGGGGCCATTCTAATAAGCCATGTAAGTCTAAGTTATGACAGACCAAGACTGAAATTATGTTAAATATCATATATTTATATGAATGTTGTGCAAGCAAGGGCACCTTGAGATGGAATTGGATTTTTATGGCTTTAGTTCTTTAAGTAAAACTCACTCTTGATACTGTAGGACTTTTCTCATTGGCTCAAGTATGATACAACTCACAATTTTATATAGATATATCTTAGTTGTAATCACAAATATACATATATATAGTATACAACTATACATCTGATACATAAAACAGTTCAGATTTTTTTCTAAAAAAAAATAATTTGAAAAAAAGCATTTCCTTGAAAATGAGTGTGTTCAGTTTGATAACTAAACCAAACTAAAATAAACATTTTAAATATACATTTTTTTATTTGAAATTATTGACAGATTCCAATATTAATATATGAATCTTCTAATAGTTCAAAATTATTTAAATGTTCAGATTTGTCTGATTTCCAGCATTCTCTTTTTTAATGGAAAACTGGTATTGACTTATGTTTCAAGTCAGTATAAATATTAACAGTAATTTCTCCATTTTTTCTATTAAACTTAACGAACATCAGATAAAACCTCATTAAAAAATCTGAATTTAATTTCATGTTCACAATAAACTCGCTGTCTTGATCAACAGTATTGATATGTTTTTGATATTTTTTTTTATGCAAGTAGGCTAAGACTTTAATTTGCTGGAGGTTGCTTATATATAAATTCAATTTAGAAAGTTCTAATAATCACCAGATTAAATTGTGTAAATTATTTATAATCTCATCTAATCACCATAAACTTAATTTAGTAAATACTAAATATAAAACCAGATTTTCTTCAGGTTCTGGCCTCAAATACTCAACAGAGCCTGTGATGCTAAGCCTTAGTTTGTCCAAAGAAAGCATTTTTCTGTTATGATAATAATCTGTCATTCTGTGGAATGTATCTAGGAACCTTACTAAGAAGCATTAATTTGAACATAAGGCAATTTTTGAGCTGCTAAATGTGAAATCGTAATTGTTTTGCTACTTAAACCAAGCTTATTTCACAGTCTGATTTATTGTGCTACAGGGAAAAAAAAAAAAAAAAAAGATTGGAGAAAAAGTGAGATAGTGAATCACTGAAGTGAATAAACCTTTAAGTAAATTTTAGCACTACTGATAATTTAAAAAATCTGCTTACATATTTTCTGTGTTGAAGACATTTTTATATGTATTATATAAAAACAGTGTCTGATTTTCTCAAAGCTAGACTGGTTTTCTTTTAATTGCCGGTATATAATGGTATTTTAATAGTTAACAAGGTATGGAAGAAAGGCAAGTAAAAGAAAAATAGTTTAGCTCAGACTGTTCTGGAGATAAGTAATATGGCTAACGAAGTTTCTCATATAAAACAAAATAAAAAGAGACCTCCAATTGGATGATGATTCAGTAGTTGAAAAGATGGCTTGGTGGTCAATGATAGAAACTAAATACCTTTTCATCCTACCAATTAACCTACGTAAATAAGTTTTGACACTAAGTAATTTATTTATTTATTTATTTATTGACTGGCTAAGTGTTCTCTCTTCAGTGAACAAAGGTAAA
This sequence comes from Stictonetta naevosa, assembly GCA_011074415.1. Classification (NCBI taxonomy): domain Eukaryota; kingdom Metazoa; phylum Chordata; class Aves; order Anseriformes; family Anatidae; genus Stictonetta; species Stictonetta naevosa. The sequence goes on from CM021700.1 coordinate 5,887,712, forward strand.
AGCATGATGGCAACGGGGTTGTAATTAGATGATCTTTAAGATTCCGTCCAATCAAAACCATTCTATGATTGAAAGCTTCAATAAGGAAACATCAAATCTCTTCAGAACATTTTGTTTTGACAATAATCATCAAGGAACTTATAAAATCAGTTTTGTTGGCAAAAATACAAAAACAACATTCTAAAAAGTTCTTCCTGTTGAGAGCATCAAGTTTGAGTACCTGGGGTTTTCAGCTAAGTTAAAACACATCTTACACAAAATGCTCAAGAGGAGCTGGTTTAAAGTTGATTTTCTGCTGTGGCTCTCTATCAGATAAAATATTTAACTATTATAGGGCAATATAGAGCATGACCATCCCATCCCACATATTTTAAGATCAACATTATCAGCAATGAACAGAGCTTCTGACCCAGGCTTATGCCAGCATGTAGCTCCTTTACACAAAGAGAAGGTTTTACTAATGTTCACTGTGAATTCTTTTTAGGATAAATGTGATGAGACAAGCAGTGAGATTCTTATTTATTTATTTTTTCCCAGGGAAATAGCAGTGAGATTCCCATACATTTGCAGAGAAAGAGTGAGCTGTAGGAATAATGTGCTTTTCTGTACCCCATTTCTTCTCTAGCTCTAAAACTATGACTCTTATTAACAGATTCAGGTCAGTGGAGTGTAGAAAGTGGCTGTCTTTGGCAGAATTTAGCCCAGAACATGACATTTCCATTCTCATCTTTCCCCTAGTGGAAGGGAAGGTAGGCAGCTGATAAAATGTAAAACTTCTGCATATATGTTTTTTTTTATTATTATTATTATTATTTTTCCTAAGGCATTGTTAGCAATTTTTACAAACGTCTTGAATTAAATGAGATTACTGTAAAGTGTCCATTCTAACTTAATCAAATTAAATGTAATTGGGTTTTGTATTATTTTTTTTCTGTCAAATTTATTACCTTTAGGATGATTTGTAATATAGTATAAATTGTAGCTCATAACAAGAAGTCAGGGTAATAGTGAAATTAGTTTTTACTTTATTAGACATTACAATTTTAAGAGTGATTGATTTCTTCTTTGAAAAAGATTTGTTTATTTACTTGACAAGTCAGAGTATAGGAACAAAACTTTTCAGCTCAGTTACCATCATGTCATTTGCGAAATGAATAAATATAAGTTTTCATTAAGAACAACATTTGTGCTAATGTTGGTCCTATGGCACAGAAAAAGAAAGGAAAATTGAGATTAGTTTTCTTTGTTCTGCTTCACTGGATGAAACATAAATGCAGTTTGTTACCCACTGTACCAACCAGCACACAAATTCAAGTTTTTTAGGAAACTCTTCCTTTTCTGGCCAATTTTTTAGAAAGTTGGTACAAAACCAGATATAGGTCCAGTGAATCATAGAATGGCCTGGGTTGGAAACGACCTCAAAGATCATCTAGTTCCAACACCCCTGCCATAGGCAGGGATGCCACCCACTAGATCAGGTTGCTCAGAGCCTCATCTAACCTGGTCTTGAACACCTTCAGGGATCGAGTATCCACAACCTCTCTGGGCAACCTGTTCCAGTGCCTCATCACCCTCTGAGTGAAAAATTTCATTCTAACCTCTAATCTAAATCTCCCCTCTTTAAACCATTCCCCCTCATCCTGCCATTATCCAATTGAGCAAAGAGTTGCTGTATTTGTCTTGGAACAAGTTGCACAAGTCGTAATGTACAAGTTGTTTTTTGTTCTAGCTAGTCAGCATATATAGCATAAAGAAGACTCACCTGCAACCTTTCTACCTGTGATCCTGTGATTTTAGTTTTAGTTAAAACAGATATAAGCCTTTGCAAAATGCTTATAATAATCCAGCTTCTCACTTTCTCAGTCATTGGCATAACAAATGTGATTTCTGCTATGCAAGCAGGACTATCTGGTGATCATTTCAGACCTTAACTGTACCATTCCCAACCATTTTGTGAGTGAGGAAGATCTTTCACCATACTCCAGATCACCCGCAGTGAACCAGAGCCTCTTCCTTTCATTTCTCTTGCTGCTTCTCCTGTACAGTCTGGGTGAACCATAGGAAAATTCAACATTCCCATCTCCAGCTCTTAGTACAATGCTGACCATTGATTTGTTTAACTTCAGTCAGGTTATCAAAGACATATTTCCCATGGTGTTTTTAACCTATTTCTATAACAGAGAAGAATATTTTTACTGATTTTCCTTTGTAAACTTCTTAATTCACTGAGAAATACCTTAAAAACTGTATTCATCAGTTTTTGCCAGGCAATGAATTACTGAGGATGAATAATAGATGTTCCCTGCTACCAGATTTGTTTCTTTTGACATTATTTATTTCCTTCTAGATTAAGCAGCCTCCTCATTGACCTAGGCTTCAGACTGGCTCTGCTTCCAAGTGGCTGGTCTATGGAGTCTTTTCAGTTTATGATGAAAAGCAAACAATTGACAATGTGCAGCAAAAGGTACAAAATTATCATCCATTTTTCCATTTCATGAACATCCTGCATTTCTGAAACTATTTTAATTTCTTTTGGAACCTGGAAACAGCTAAAGTAATAACAACTTATCCTAGGAGCAGATTTCTTAGTAAATTCTATATCTTTGTGAAGAAATAGCCGTTACTATGTTCAAAAGAAACACAAGTATACAGTTTTATTTATTTTTTTCTATAATTTGGTTCAAAAATATTTGTTTCTTTATAAAAAACAATTGAAAATTGGAGACTTTTATCCATCCATTCTTGCTTAAGTCATTGTGATTTACTGGTTCTTAGTAAACCTCTATGTAATTGGCAGTATCTAGAGATGTATATGTTGTTAACTAGTTGCTTCATGATGTGCCTGCATCTTTACATATGTAGGACTAGAATTACTATCTATTGGTGAGCAGAACTCTCACCTGTGTTTTAAAAGTCTTACATTTTTTGGAAGGAAGGAGTTTATTTTGGAACTTACATTCATATCCTTCCCTGTAGTTTAAAGTATTCAAGATCTAAGAAAAGCATTTACATTTTGATACCTGCACAGTAGAACATAGCTCAGGGAATTTTATGTAGGGTTACTTATGCTACATATAAAAATATGTAAAAGTGAATCAATATTTATGAAAAATGGTATTTTGTGTATAAAAGTGGAAGAGTTTAAATCTTTGGTTTCAAGCTATTCCATGCAGTATCATAAAGTAGTGTGGAAATCTCTGATAGCACATACACAAATTAACATCCATGGATTAATGTATTTTAGACATCCATACTCACATCTACCTCTTTTCATGTAATTGGATATTGATGTAATATACCCTGAGTTCTTCCCAAAGCTAAAATATTAGTCTATAAAGGGAGGGCTGCTAGTCCTGCAGTTCCTACAGTGACTATACATTAAATGGATACAATAAATAACTGCGTTTTAGACAATTGATATCACCATGAAATAGCAACTTATTACTGCACATTTCATGGTATGCTGCATTTTCAATCCTTCAGAATACAAAGGTGCTGGACATTTTGCTAAGTCAAGGAATAGTTTATCAATAGATATAATTTTAAAAGCTTCATAGAGATCACAGTTTTAAAACAGCAAGAATTTGTCAGTGATCAGACATCAACCATCCTTTGGATTTACTGATACAGTAAATTTATTTGGTAATAACAGAGGTATAATCTCTGGATCAGTTTTCTTTCCTAGATTTGATGATAGGGCAATTGTAAGACAAAATGCTTGGAAAATATTTTTCTTAATAAGGCATGCAAGTTATTTCTGACTTTTTTTCTTCCTTGTATTCACAACACTGCTAAGTAGTCTATGTAATCTTCTGGTGTATGAGCAAGCATCTGATAAATAGAAACAATCTGGTGTTATACAGGTCTTAACTATAGTATGCCTTGCATATCTCTGATCAACTGTGAGAATTCTTATTTTAACTCTAATTGCTACTATTCCAAACCAAAAATCATAATCTCATTAATACAATCAAATGTCCTGTTATATGAGCAAACTGTAAGTGATCTATTCCACAGCTCTATTAATGTTTACTATAAAGAAGCAGAGAAGGTGTTATAAAACTATAGATACAAATGGCTAAAAGGTAGAGAGACAGTCACTGCCTTTACTTGCACCGTTTGATCATTATGAAAATCCAGGACATTATTTCAGGTGACCTTCATACTAAAACATTCAGAGCCTCAGATTTTCTTAAAGAATCTTGGAGTCCTTTGTATTTTGAAGCCAAGGTGCAAGCTTATTCACTTTCTACTTACCATTCACTTCCTACTTTTGGAGAGACCCATTACAGCCTGAGTTGTTGTGAGTTATTGCAAGTTTACAGTGTACATATATTTGGATATTTAATTGAGAACCAAAGAAATTAGTTAAATTACAGGGCTTCTTATGAGTTCTTGACTATCAACCAAGAAAATCATTTAAATCTGTCAAAGAGATTTACATCAAAGTGGAGTCCCACCCAAAAAGGTACTAAATTGTTTCTTACGATATTAGTAAATAAGCTCATTTTTCATTACTATGGAAGATATTTGGTTTTAGTGCAAATTAAATATTTTGCAATTTCTGAAAACAAAAACAAACAAAAACAAACAAACAAACAAACAAACTGGCCTTTGTTAAGTACAAGAGGAACAACATGTATTGGCATCTTTTAATACTAGTCCAAGCTCATACATTTTTCCTGGGAATCACTCATTTTGGCTACCCACATACTCCTCAGTAGCAGCTGCCTGGAGTTTGTTGCTGATCCCACTGCCTCTGCAACATAGTTTGCACAATTACAGGCAGCAGAATGAGCTGGCCACAGCTGTCAAGATCTGAAAATACTTATTGACAATTTGTGCACTGTGAACCAAAGTCATGTATTTCAAACTATATTATCTAATAAGAGTTACCCATCTCATCCCTAACATTATTGTCCAGAGGATTTGATCATGTCCTGCTACGCATTTACAATGTTTTCCTGTTACCTGTATGAAGCTTCAGATAATAAATGTGATAATAAAAATCAGATAAATGAAATAATAAATCTTTTTTTTTTTTTTTTTTTAATTTAATCTGAAAAGCAAACATGATTAAGGTGTTTTCAAAAAGTATTTTAAAATCTTATTCAGAACTTGAGCATGAGACAGCCAAACCTAACTGTGGGAGTGTGGCCATGGGGATTGACAAGCCTTATGGTTGGTGGTAACATCAGACTCTTAATGATGAAGCCATCAGGAATTTAGAGAGTTTAGAGGGAACAAAGAAGGGTGATTCAGGAGACGCCTTGCTGTCTCGGACTGCTTGTTCTCCAGCCGTTAAGACGTGGAAGTTTCTGGATTATTGCTGTTGCCGGGCAAAGTTGTTGACCACTGAATAGTTAGCGGAAAAGTACTGCTGTAGAGCGAATGGTATAAGAAGGGAGCCTGTCCTCAGTAAAGTTAGTTGAAGTTATGCCCTCAATAAAGTAGGTGAAGTTACTGATCCTAAAAGAACCCTGGTGTCCATGTGGCCGTTATGCCACACCTAAAAACAAACTTGTTGCATTTTCTCTCAAAAGTAAGCTGTGTAATTCTGGCTTCCCATACTTATCTTACATGCTAGTTGCCAGATGAAGTCATTTTTCTTCATGAAAAACTGAAGGATGAACAGGTGAGTGAGCTGTTTCTTGAGAACCACTAGACTTGGACTTTGGTTATTGGGGAGGGCAAAACACAGCTGTGTTCCATCTCTCAGATTATACTCCCACTGGGAACAGTGGGATTCTCAGTGATCATTCTCACAGTGATTTTCTACAGATCATTTAACCTGATAACCAGAAGATACATCTGTAAGCTTCAGTGAACTAAACTAAGATTTTCAATGCATATTTTACTTGTCTTTAAGGATTTTAAAGAAATCTTCTAAGCAATATAAGTTGCAAATTGTGGATGTTTTTGTATTGCCTTTTTTAAAACCTAGTATGCCAAAGAATTTGTATTATAAATCGTAATGTTACTAATTGATGATAGGAAGTACAACAGAACTACATAGTCATTTTTCTTATTCCATAATTTATTTGTTGTTTCCACAGATGATGTTACCATGTTTAGTTTTCAATAACTGTTTGAGATGCTAAGAATTTATGTCCACGAATGCACTGCAGTTTACTTCTGCTTCTTTCTGCATATTATTTTTCAGTTTCCTGTTCTGTAACATAGTAACTGTTAATTTATCATTGTTTATATAATGCGCATTTTGTCTTTGTTCTTCATTTCTTCATTTATGTCCTGCAAATATGTCATTTTTGTTTGACTGCATATTTCTCTACCTTTATATTTCATTCAACAATGTTGTAAGCATCATAATACCATTCTTTTTCCTGCATCTGAACTACTGACCATTACTTCTATGATTCTATACTGACATTTTATACTAAATGTATGTTATGCTCTCTCCACATTTTGCTTACTGTTGTGTCCCTTCAATCACAGTACTAAAATTCACTTTATTCTTTAGATTCTGTATTGTATTTTCCAACTCTAATGGTTTTTGCTTCCACTTTTTTTTTTTTTTTTTTTTTGTCACTGTAGTTATACAGACATGATGCTATCTTATTATCTTCCTTTACTGTATTATCTTTACTGGCTTTAGCCTTCATTTTTAGTTTTGGCTCCTACTAATGAAGTTTTCCCACTCTTGTAAAAGCTCTAGATCATATTACAATTCTAACACATCTTTTCCCATACTGTTTTCTGTGTTTCTACTTCCCTTCCCCACCTTCATATCCTAGTAGATAGCATCTTGATGAAAAAATTATCAAGACTGTTCTACAAGAAGTCTGTCATGTGGTATGTGACCTCTTTTAAATTTGAGATATAGCTACGAATTCCGTATTTGTACTAGATGAGTTGCTCTTATGTAAATGTATAAAAGCTAGTGTCAGACAATTTCTACTGATGACTTCCTTTCTTTGTTCTGTTTTTCTAACCCTCTATAATTTATCACTTTTAGGACAAAGTAAGTGACTTTGAAAAGGATGTTTTGCCCCAGTTATAGCTTGATTGAAGTTAAGTTCAAACAGATGTACTCAATACATAGTCTTGTATGGAAGTTAGCTATTACATATTAAGAAATAAACACACATGGACACAATTTTTTGTTCCTCCACTTTTATTATTTCATAATTAATACAGGGTAAAATGTCATATTATGATTATGATAATTACTTTTAGGTTTTTAGCTCAGTTGGGAGAGGTTAGTACTGGAAACCTCACTGAAAAAGTTATGTTCTATATGTTTCTTCAAATGTTCTAGATCAAGTGAACATTTGTACTGTTTAGTTCCCATTGAAACCTAGGTGAAAAAGTATCTTAAACTACATCCTTAAGTAGCTAAGTAGAAAACGCAGTAGTAGCACAATGAATTTGCAAGGAGAATCACTCATGTTAGTGCTTTCCATTTATGTTATGTAATTGGTGCAATCTCATACTTTCCATAACTATAAGAAACATTAATAAGTGACGAGGAAAAACAGGCTGGAGGAAGAAGTATATCTGTCTTCTTTTTGCTGTGGAAAAAGCGTGGTCAAAACAGCTTTTAATAGAAGGAAAAAGATAAATGAAGATCATTGAAAAAATTGTTGTATATTGTTTCTTGCTGCTTGTAGGGTACGAATATCTCCTGTTCTTATTTCATTAAGCATGTATGAAATCTACCACTGATAAGATAAATGCCTAACAATATCTGACAGGATCTTTTTCAAATTCTGGCTGCTAATGTAACTAACATCAGCAATGCCATCTTCCCTAAATTTAAAGCTCCACATAGAGTAAGAAATTGTGAAATCTTTAAATACCAGTACAGTAGGACATTTTAGAATAATAATAATAATAAATAGAATGGTTATACTCTAGCTGCCAAAACAACAAAATTTCTTGGTATTTGAATATATAGCAAAAAGACAAAAAAAAAAAAAGAAAAAAAAAGAAAAAAAAAAAACATTGGTCTATTGGTCTGATGCAAACCATTTTGGGTCAGGGCAATACTCTTCAGTCATCATAGCCATAAATAGCTGAGAAGTCCAAATGCAAATATAGGGTTTGATTTCCAATTTTAACGCTATATTGGTTTCTTAAAACACAATGCTCCATCTGACATTTAATCCTATTTGGTATTCTGTCACCTCTAATGTTTTAGGATGCTTTTCTGTCTCTCTCTATCCATCTTCAAACAGCTGATGCCAAAAAGGGGTAACAATTAGGTCTGCCTTCTAAGAATGTGTGTAGTTATTGGTGCAGCTCAAATTCCTATAATAAGCTTACTCTAGATGAGTCCATTGAGTGAAATTCTTGCAAAATTGATCAAATCCAAGCCAGACTTTGTTCGATAACTGAAAAGAGGATAACTTTAGATCCCTATATATATAGGCTGTTCCTATCACTATATCATAATCAGGTATAAGACTATTTCTAATTAAATAGTTTAAGATTCATTATATCCAGGCAGGTTATACATCTCAATATGCCTAAACAATTGCAACTCTATTTCTCCCTGAAATGTTCTCCTCATATATTCATTGAGGTTTTAAATGTATGCCTTATGTTATGATCTCTGTTTTACATTACTTCTACACAATAGTATATATTATTGAGCCAAACTGAACTTGTATTTTCAACAAAGAGAAACTATCACAAGTTTTTCGTATGTTTTGGGCAGACAAAATCCACAGAATAAGGCCTATTCTACCTCCTTCTCAATAAAATAAACATGCAAAGAAAATAAATACTTTGCACTTCACAAAAAGTAAAATACATTATACCAACTACACAAGTGTCATTATTCACACAATTAAAAACTAAAGTCTCCAGGTCCGATACCCATAAATTGTCACACTTGAAGAATAAAAACAATAGTCAGTGTAATGATTGAGGATTAGACTTTGCATCAGAAAAAATCAAAGGATTTAAATCAATGTTCTCTTGTTTAGGTTTATGAATGTCTATGTTATGCAAGTGTGACAAAAGCACATTATGGCCTTCCTTAATAAAAGATATCTGTTGTCAGTTTAGGAATTGTTAAATTCAGAAGTTAACTATGAAGGGCAGATTTTAGACTTTATTCCGCAAAGGAAAATTATTTTAAAGCATTTGCAACTCTATGTAAGAAATAAGTGAGAAAATTGTAACTAAATCTTAGTCTGAGAAAGCAGTGAAAAACAATTATTTTAATCAGTTGTTTTAAAGAATATCCTTTAACCTTCCAACTTAACTGTAGTTTAATAATTTATTTTACATGGGAATTTAGTAGGCTTTAAAAATATTCCAGAGGATGCTGGAAGGCACTCGGGTGCTGTAATGACAGACAAAGTAAGCCAGGTGCATGTAAGGACTAAGGCAGAACCATTCATAGAATTACAGAACAACACAGGCTGGAAGGAGATATTCTCCCTTGTTGATGAAAGATTATCTGCTCCAATCTTTCATGGAAAAGAGCCTAGATAACATAATCTAGCACCATGTCTAGTGATGTGTTGAAAACCTCCAGTGATGGGAAGTTCCATCATGTCCTTGGGGAGGTTATTCCAGTGACTGATTTTTCTCGCTGTGAAAAAATATTTTTTTTTTTTTTATAAAGATGATACTTGCAACTTGTAGTCATTGCCTCTTGTCCTCTCCATATGGCAAGTTGTGAAGACAGAGCCTCTGTCCTCTTTGTAGCTGCCCTTTAAGTACTGGAAAACTTTGATGAGTTCTGCTCTGAGCCTTTTCTTCTCCAGGGTGAAATGACCTAACTCCTTCAGTCTTTCCTCATAGAACAGATTGTCCAGTTCTTTGATCATCTTCATGGTCCTTTTTTGGACCCTTTTCACTCTGTCCTTTTCTTTACTGAATTGTGGGGCCAAAACTGGACACAGTAATCCTGGTACAGCCTTACAAGTGCTGCATAGAGTAAGATGACTACATCTCTTTAATTGCTAGTAATGCCCTTGTGGATGTAGCCCCAAATATATCTTTTTTTTTTTTTTTTTCTTTTCCCTCCCATTTTTAGATGACTGCCTTATCTTTCATGAGGTCCATCTCTGCCCTTAGCAAGGATTTCACAGATGTTTTTAATATAGGAGCATTTAGAATGTAATTTCTTGTAATTGTTAATATATATTAACTAGATATACCTTATGTGCATTAATGTGTCTCATTATCTCAGAATCTTTCCCCAGGAGAAGTACTATTTTTAGATGACACCAAGCTTGATCTGCTTAACGGTAGGAAGGGTCTGCAGAGAGATCTGGATAGGCTGGACTGATGGGCTGTGTCCGGTTCTATGGCATTCACCAAGGCTAAGTGCGTGTGCTGTGTTTGGGTCACAACAAGCCCATGTGGTGGGATAGGTTCATGGAAGAGCAGCTAGGTGAGCAGAGGAGAGCAACAAAGTTGGTGAAAGGCCTGGAAAACAAGCGTTATGAGGAGAGGCTGAGGAACAGGGGCTGTTCGCTCTGGAGAACAGGAGGCTGAGGGGAGACCTCATGGCTCTCTGTAACTGCCAGAAAAGAGGCTACAGCAAGGAGGGTGTCAGTCTCTTTTCTCAGGTGGCATGTGACAGGATGCAAGGCAATCACTCAAGTTGCACCAGGGAAGGGGTAGATTGGATATCAGGAAGAATTTCTTCATAGAAAGGGTGGTTAGGGATAGGCACAGGCTGTCCAGGGAGGTGGTGGAGTTGCTGTCCCTGGAGGTATTTGAGAAGAATGGATGTAGCACTTGGGGACAGTTTAGCACTAGACTTGTAGTATTAGGTGGATGGTTGGACTTGATGATCTTAAAGGTCTTTTCCAACCCAAATGATTTTATAATTCTATGATTTTATTCACCATGGTCAAATAGGCAAAACAAAATGATTATTTCTATGCCAGGTCATTTTGGAAAAATGAAAATTTGCCAAACGTAAAATCCAGTCTTGAACAGGCAAAACTTCTGTATCTCTCCAGTAGTTTCTTTCAGATTTCTTGGAAGTATTGTTTTCCTGATATGTCTTGCGTCAGAATAGCAGAAAAATTGGTTTCATTTAAAAAAAAATGTAGAGTTGCTGTGTGGGTCTGTGTGCATATGTCTGAGATCCAGGGAGAGAAAAGAATGATAATGGACATCTAATTCTCAGTGTGAACAAACGCTTTTCCATATGTTGAAAGAGCATGTATATTTGCAAAGTGAATGATTTACAGAAATCTTTAGGGAATTTTGGGGAAAAGGCTTTATTTGGGAGAGTTAGAAAAAGAAACTGCTTGATTTTATCAGAATATATTCAACCCTGAAGAAGAATGTTATTTCACACAGCATAGAGTTCTGAAGCTCAGAATTTAACTATGGGACAGGTTGGCAGGTACATGCAATATGTGGCATTTCACATAAAGAACCAAAAGTGTGCCAATAGGACAGAGAAATGAGTAAGTATTTTGTTACAGATATAAATTTCAGTCTGATCAGTTACTAAGGTAAATGGGGATTATAGTAAAAGTGTGTTGTGATATAATGCAAAAATGCCGACAGTTCTCCTTAATGTAGAAATATAAAACTAAACAGAAGGATATTCTCAGTTCACAACAGTTTGCATGCAAATTCAAGAAAATATTAGTTAATCTTTAAAAGCAAATATCTGCAATGTATGCAATATAGCAGAGACATAGTGGATGAATTTTCAGAAGCCTCAAAGAGAACACAAAAGAAAATAAGAATTACAATAGAAAGATAATTACTTTTGCCATACTTTAAACCAGATTGTGCAGCCTTCCAACATCCACAATGAAAGAGAAGAACAGCTGGGAGGTGGAGAAGTGACAGATTCTGCTGAGTGAAAACTCTTACAACATTTAATTCCTCACAGCATAGAACCTGCTGTGTTATTGCACACGAGTGACATCAATGTACTAGTGCAGAGTACACAGTGTTCACCAGCATGGTGGGTGTTTTCTATCTGCAGTATTTGGCAGTAGGTAGGAGTCTTCTTGGGCTGGAGAATGTTCTTTCCAAGCTTTGTGTCCTAGTTTCATACACAACTATGTTTCAATTTGCATCTTGTAAATTCATTTTTTTTTTCACTTTCAGTGCCTTACATTTTTCATTAATTCTTCACTCAGATTTTGCACTTACACCTAGGTATCTTTACTGCAAATCTTCACCAAATCTATTTTCATTTACAGAATACAGTCCAAGCCTGAAATACTAGAGTGCACATATTCTCCGTTATGCCTGCCCAAGTTCTTTGTGATCACATGGACATATCTTTTACCTCTGATAAGCTCTGTTGATGAAATCTGATGGCTATTTATTAACCTAAAGTAGCCTAGGTTAAAACTCTTAGTCCAGGGCCCAGCTCTGCCTGTCTGAATGTCTGATAAGTCACCACATGGCTGCACAAAGATTTGTGCAAATAAGTTTTTTCCATTCATATTGGTTTGCATATGACCTTTATTTTCCCTTGCTCATTAACTGAATGAGGTAATTTATTTTTCTTACAGTTTTTTATTTACCTTAAATTTGAAGGGTATTTTGCTGCACTGGAGTTTGAATGTTCAAGAAATGAAACTGTGAGAGAGATGTACCTAGCAGCAGCACTTTTTTTTTTTTTTTTTTTTTTTTTTCCCTAATTCAGACTGTTTTCACAGTAATAATGGCAGACCTATTCATTATTGGAATATTTACCAGTACAAGTGTACATGCTCATATTTCCATCAGACTAACTTCTACATGAGCAAACAAAAAAAAACCTGCCAGTGCAAAGCCATTAGTTAAATGTTTAAAATAAAAATAAAAAAAATCAGACAGCTGAGTGAGATCGTATCAGTCTACCATAGTATTTCTAATCTGGTGCCTGGCTCTGCAAAGACAGATTAACTTTATTCATAAATCAGACAGTAAAGTTATTTGATGGTGAAATAAAATGCACTGGCAAACTGTTCAGTCTATACTGTAAGTATCTGTGTATCATTAGAATGTAATGAAAGGAGCAAAGGAAGTTATGATTTGCTTAACGTTATCAATTGATCAAATCGTAATAGATCAGTAATATCAATCTAACCAAAGATATCTGTTTTACTACTTATCTTGTGAAAAGGGTGTAATAAGTGGTACAATTGATGCTGTCTAAAAGGTACTGAGGAATTGTGTAAATAAATAAATAAGTTTTATAGCCCCAGACTGATCAACTCTGCCTTTTTTGATGACAAGAATCAGTATCATCAATAATCCTTCTTTAAACAGCAACCGATACTTTAGAAGAGAGCAGAAATTGGTTGCACATTTCAGTTACATACTAACTGTGAAGAAGCCCGTCTGAAAAGCCTGAAAATCTGTATCAAACATAGTTCCTTGAATATCATGTGTGAAAAATATTTGAATGTATTTTACGAGATTAAAATATTCAAAGACATTTGGGCCTTTAAATGGTTATGAAAGTTGGATCCTGTTGGTTTATCTAATCTCATCAGTACTCATCAATATCTTTACTTAAGATCAGTAATTAGAAAAACACTTTTAGACCAGTAATTTATTTTAACATAATATAAAGGGAAACACAAAGGATCTAGCAGTTGCTACACTTATTACAACAGTACACAAGATGTTTTAATTCTATAATTTCATATAGCCCCTTACCTTCCTGACTTTTTGGTAGCTCCTGTTGGAGCTCTAATTATATCTTGTTTAATACAGGGGAAAAAAATATAAAAATTATGTTTGTTTTTTGTTTGTTTGTTTTGTAATCAACACTGCTGAACTCTGTTCTGTGAACTTATTCCAGAGGCTGTGAATCTTTGCAGTGAAGTAGTAGCTTTTATTTTTTTTTCCTGAAACTACTAACAATATTTCTGTTTTTTTTTTTTTTTTTTTTTTTTTGATTGTATATTTATCATTCAAATATACAGCAGCAACCATGATATTTTCCAACTGTCTAAGTGTTTTGGGGATGGAGAGAAAGTGAATCCAATAGTTATTTCCAAGGCAAAATCAATTTTAACTAGAACCAATGCATTTTATATTCATGTGTAACTCAAGACCAACTTAGTATTCATGATGCTTTTTTCATACAGTACTCATGGTGTGTTTCATTTGCAAAGTGGCATGCACAGGAATAAAGACCCAGAGGAATATAACCCTTCTACTTCACACGAAGAGTAAATTATGTTTTCTTAGCATTCTGTCTCTTCATCATGTGGAAAACCTGCTGCCAGTGAAATTTTCTTCTGGTGTCCAATGCATTTTCTGATAATCTTGTAGCCTGTTTAAAAGGCAGCTGCAGTATGGTTACAATCGGCAAACATCTGCAGTAATTCAGAAAGGAAAAGGTAAAACATTAGTACTAGACAATATGATCAGAGAAGATAATGTACAACAGATGCAAATATTATAAATAAGTGAACAACAAATGAGCTCAAATACTTTAGGAGGTTCAGTGGTGTCTGGGAAACATAGGAGTTATTGATTGTCCTGCTTGACAGAACAACTCTTAGAAGAACTGCAGAAAAAGTCTACAGAAGGTCTGCTTACAAGTCTCAATTTAATCTGGAAATTATTAAATATATATATATTTTATATACATATAATATAAACTTTTAACAACATATATTTACTAACTACTGAGTGTAGATGCAAATTCTTATGGTATACTTTTAATAAACATTGATGAATATTGTAATTGTCCTTGTGTCTTTGGTCTCTTATTGGTAACATGTTCCTACAGTCAGAATTTCGCACTATGTGCTTTTGCAGTAGAAAGATAACTATGTCTGCACACACAAAAAAATGACTGTATTATGCATTTTATTCACTCTTTAAACTACAGAATGCTGAAGATAGCCAGCTTTTGTTAGATTTTACATATTCAGAGTAGTAGACAAAATCTTGTCTTCATCTCATAACCTTGCAGAGACTCGATCTGTTTTGGAAAGCCTTTTCTTACTGGAGGTATATTAGGTTCTCAGTGAAGTTAAGTGATTTTCCCCAAGGCATAAGAGTTGGTAGAGGAGAAATAGAATTAAGATTGGCTTTTCAGGTTCCCAGTTTCATGTTAGCCATCAGGTAAGTCAGCCATACACTCAGCACATCTCAAACTGCTTGCTAGGGAGGCTACCACTGGTACAAAGGGGGAAATGTGTCATTTGGGTGCATGCTATGTGTATCCATCAGGTCTATCACACTGTTTCTAAAAGAGCAGGAGGGTCACACAAATTCACAGTAACTATTAAGTCACTTAGTAAAATTCATATTGGAGGTCACCATGTCCACAATGATTTATTTTTTTTTTCTCTTCTTTCATTCCTCCTCCTCATCAGGCAAACAATTATGTTCTGTGTGAAAGTATATCACAACAAGTCTGTGTTTGGTAATCACTGAGCAACAAAAGCAATTTACTGACAAAATGCCTCTGTCTACTTATTAGCAAATCTAAACACCTCAAACTTATCTGTGATGAATATAACAGACACAAAAAAATTCTGAATATCTGATTCTGCCATAAGATAAAGGAAAAGAATTAACTGAAATCCTGAGCAAGAAAGATGTTGAATTATTACTATTCTAGCATCCTCATTTTTAACTTTCTTTTGTCTTTCTTAATCAAACACTTTTTTTCTCTTTTGATTCATATTCTGTCATTTATTCTTTCTCCAATATAAGTTTTTTTGTACCTGTAGTTATAGCTCCTCTTCTGATATGTATCAAGATACTACCTTTATTCCTCTTACCACTTATTCTTTTTTTCTGGCTTTAATTTTTGAACACCACATGATCTTGGAACTTCTGAAACTCTGAACACTTAGAAGTTCATGCTTAATGATAATTGCCTTTATCTTGCAAATATTAGTTTGCAGGTCTAAATCCGACGATCCCAAAATAAAAACTACTCTTCTTTTAGGTTTCATGGGTACCTAGTGATCAGGAAATCGAGCATTGTAACTGTTTAGTAGTATTTTTCAAGTATAAATGAAAATTTAGATGCCTGGATGAAAAAGAAAATAATTGATAAGGTAGGGAAAGCCTACAGCTTCTACAGTGTGTGTCACATCTCTAAATCAAGAGTGAGATTTAAAGTAGGACCTGAAAAGTAGAGTCTACCAGGGACTTACATTCTCTTTCCTGGAAAACGAAGTTTGGAAAATTCTTAATTCCTCACTGAAATAAAAATGGTGCCATTTAACAGTTTTCAAAAAAGACAGGTATGCTATTACAATGTTTATATTGGGCACTGGCTCATGAGTTCTGGATCAAGAGATTTTTCACTCCACACCACTTTGAATCAGCTTAAATGCTGCCACAAACAGGCAGAAAGTTAGTTGGTCAGCAGCAGTTCTAGATTCAGCACTGTGGCCTAGGTCTGTTGGAATATTTTCACTAGCTTTACTGAACAATTGGTACATTGTATATAATGTTTTTAGAGCAGTGAAACCAAGTACTGCCTGACTTTCCCTTTAGTATCTGTGGGAGTTTATAAGCAAATTAACAGAGCTCAGAAAATGGCACACCATCCCACTCGAACTAAAGGGAGAATTTTAGGTAGGTGGAATGTAATTATGAGACTGAAATTCAGCCAGGATTTGGGCAGGACAAATTGTGGATTTGTCAAGCAGCTATGAAAAGTATTTCAAAGTTATTCCCAAAGCAGAGGCATAAGAAATATTTTGTCACCTACACAATATTAGGCCAAGAATTCTGTTCTTTTTCTCTGTTTTTGAGGTAGTGGAGGTAAAGGGAAACAGTAAGAACCAGAGAGCTTCTTTGCAGAACATTCAAAGAGAGGCAGAGGAAAGTGTCAAAGATGGGGGAAAATATTAATAAGTTTAATGGCATGTATTTTATTTTCTGTGCCATCCTGTTTTTAACAGGTGGTAAATAGAGACAGGTTGTCTACTGTTCTCAAAACTAATAAAACATCTTGAAGTATGCAGTGTGGGTTAGCTTTCAGTCTGTATTCTATTTAATAGTCTTTAGTGGGATGCATACAGAGAGGAAATTAAAGTGCAGAAACCTCATCAAAATTCAATTTTTGGAAGCATTAGAATTCGCTAAACAGAACTCTGTGACCGATTATCATTAAATTATGATAAGTCCTTTATTACCTCCTCACTTGTGAGCAGTCTAGAAATCCTAGAAATCCTGTTTAGTGAAACTGGCGTTTTCAGGAACAAAACAGAGCTGCGGATCAAGAAGTCGAGATTTTTTTTGGTTTTACTCTAGTGTAAGAAATAAAGATAGATTTTTGATGTTTCCAGTCAGTCTCCAAATAGACATCACAGTAATTAGAAGTGATTTTCTTGGTCTCTTACTCCCCCTTTCCAGTTAAGTCTTCCTAGACAATAACATTCTCTAGAGATTGAAGTGACAGTCTGTAGTTACATTAGGAAACAACACATCAGAAATATCTGCTGACTCATGGATTGGCAGAGTTGGACTCCAAGAAGACCCACAAAAATAAATATTAAAGCTCTACTCCCTGGCCTTTGTTTACTTCTCTAAAGTAGTTTTTTGAAAGTCCTGTCTATTTTCATGTCTGTTGAAATAACAAATTATTTTTTTTCTTTTTTTCTTTTTTTTTTTTCCATTCTTTATTAACTTTAAAATATTCTCCTTAAGTTAAATTTAGTTCAGAGGTTGTTAAGAACATCAGTGCTTGTTTGTTTATTTTTCTGCCCAATAGCCCATCTTTTTTTTTAAAAAAAGAAACTCAAATCAGATACCTGTACAGTAAATGACATTTCCTTAATCAGGACAAAACCAAAACATAAACCTAAAATTTAGAAATGTGCATAAGAGAGGTATTCTTTGGGAGGAAAAAAAAAAAAAAAACACACAAAAAAACACCACCAACAGCAACAACTAAAACTCACCAAACTGCTTAATTCTTTAAGAAACTAAAACTAATTTTTATAATATATGTACCTTCTAAATAGCTACACAGAGAAGCATCTTCTTGAAATGGAATATGAAAGACTCTTTAGGCAATTACAAAGATGTTTTTGATTTGCAAAATTTAGTTTAATTATGTAATTTTCTTTTGTGTGCAAGCAGGCTTGAACTCCCACAACATGATGAGTCATATGGAGCTGGTTATTTCCTGGTGAATAGCAAGAAGCAAGCAAAAATTATCATTTGAATAAAACAACCTGTGAGTATAATGTATTAATTCAACTTTACAGTAGAATCAATAGCAAAAGTTCATCCCTAGTCTTAAAGAATCTGTACCAAAGGTGTTATCTGAAATTCATGAAGGCCTAACGGGATGTCTGTGACAAGCAATGTTAAAATGCTCCTTTCCTGAGACGCGAAAATGCTTTCAATCACCACCTCCAGATGAGTTCACTCCTTTAAAGATTCCATTTCTTTGACAGTATGTTTGTAATAAAGTAGCTGTGTGAATGTGTTTGACTTTATTATATGTTGTGAAAGGTGAACATATTGTAGGCATTTAACAGGTTCCTTATAACAGGCTTGTTAAAAATGGAGAGCTTAGTAAATGCAAATGTTGCCCAATTCAACACATGACATTATGTGTATTAGATATATAAATTTGATAGTGTATATAGACAACGTGAAAATATACATAGTGATACTCATAATCTATATTATAATGATGAAGTGTGTACCTCTGTGACAGGAATTTGCTGCTCTCAGTGGCATTAGGTCACAAAATAATTTGGTTTACTGTCTAGAGCCAAGCAAATACTACTAATTATTTGCAAATAGAGTGCTATTTCTTCTATTTTCAAAGTCCTATTATGAATTTATTACTGAAAGGTACTTTATCATGTTTTGAGATACAGTGTTCACCAAAGACTGTAATTCAGCTGTGTAGAAGACACAGCTTGGACTAAGTTGCACCCTTAGCATTATTATTATTATTATTTTTTTTTTTCAGAACTACAGCTACTTTTTAATAATATATTTACATTTTTTTCCCTGTATAAACTGTTACTAGATTTAAGTGCCTTTGAAAATTAGTCAGATGTCAGTGATGCCCAGTGACATGTTGAGAAGTAAATAGCACAAGTTGTGATAGAAGAAATCCAAGATAAACATAAGAAAAACAGCTTAGTCAAGGCCCTTTTTAAAGGATGAAAGGATGAAGCAGTTTTTTTTAATTTGTTTTTTTGTTTGTTTGTTTGTTTCAATAAGAATGGTCAAGTAGGTTCTAGATGACCCTGCCAGGGGGGCTGTACTAGATGAGCTCCAGAGGTCCCGTCCAACCTGAACAATCCTCTGGTAAATATTCTACAATAAAATGAATTATCCAGCATATTCAGAGAAAGGATGTTATAGTTAGTGCGCCCTTTTCAAAATTAAGTATGCCTGTACTAATGTAATTTTTAGAGTAGAACTCTATTTAGGGACACATATTTTTTACAGTGGATTCTGACTGGCAAGAATGTGTTGTGCCATCTCTCATCATTAGCATATAAATGACATGTTCAGAGGACCAAACCAAGTGCTTTTTACAGGACATATGCTATGTAACATGAGACACATAAAAATATAATTAAGTATATTAAACAATAATTTGATTTATTTCATATTTGTTTAAAATGGGGATATAAAACTGATTCATGCCTAATTCATTTCCCAGGCAATATCTTTTCATGGCACAGATGTTTAGCAAGCAAAAACAATGCTGTCTCTACAGTACTTTGCATGCAGTGTCGGAGAAAATCTTGATGAGACAATATGTAATTGAAGGAGCAATCACATAAAAAAGGGGAAAAAAAAGATTGTTTTCAAACAAAAATTAAAAAATGAAGTCACTGACTACTAAAAATAGGATATTGTTCAAAAGATGACCAGGACAAATAACATGAGGAATGAAAAACTGTCAAAACCAGTTTAGTAGAGGAAAAAATAAACCCAAAATCCATTGCTAGAAGCTCTTATTCCCAATGATGAATAAAAGTCACTTTTTTTTTTCCCATGCAAATACCTAAATATGGTTGTGCTAATTACCGTTATTTTTCTATACATGAGTATGACTGCTTGAATCCAGCTGAATGCTGGACAATAAGCTTGTAATCAACAAAATTGAGCAGTCACTTCTTTGTTAACCTGCTCTAAATTCTCCTTTTCCAAGCACACTGGGGTGTGCAGTGCAGTTCTGTGATGAAAGACATGCTGATCATGAGAACTAGAAGACAAGCATCATTCTGTTATTTGATTTTTATTTATTTATTTAATACAATTGGATGAACTTCAGGGCTCATCTTTTTGACAATGATTATTCAACCTCCAGTTATATGGCTTGGAAAATCTTTTCTTCCAGTCAGTCAAGCTGGAAAACTGAGCAGATAGGACAAATTCCCTAACTGGAAGATATAATTTAATCTCTGGCTTTGCCTGGGTAGAAGTGTTCATTAAAAGGCATGGTCAACCAGTGAAAGACAATATCTCATGCTAGTTTTCCTAGATGATTCCATTTTGATTTTGTTTTGGTCTGAAACATATCCTGATTTATTCTCAGTTTACAGATATCACTGAAGGAGACTAATAACTCAAAAATTGAAATAAAATATTAAATACCCCAATATAAGTACAAAGTTTTTATTTATAACTATTCATAAAAGGTAATCTTGCACTTTTATGTTTAAGCATATTCTGATTTAGATAACTAGGATATTACCAGCACTTCATGCTATATAACACCATTTGTGAAAGGCCACTTTTGTAAAGCCTCTATAATTAGTGGATAGTTGATGTGGAAAGGGAAGAACACTCAAAGGTAGGTGAGAATAAGGATGAATTTTTGTCTTTTTAAGTATTGTTGTTAAGGAGGTAAAACAAACCATGAAAAGTTTTAGAAATAATTACTTTGAAATACCATTAGTTTAGAAATAGTTAAGGGGATGAATTACAAGTCAGATTTAGAAACAACCAGAATTAAGAACATAGATATGAAAACTAAAAGGTCCTATGTAAGAGCTAGCCCAATACTTTCTTGCCATATTATCAGTCACTTTCAAACATTCTTGCACAGAAATCAAGGATGTCCATCAAACATCATGCTACAAAGAAAATTATCCACTGTGGTGGGTTTTTTTTACTACTTAAAAAATAATTAAAAAAAAAAAATAGCTACTCTAGCACAATGAAATCCTTTTGGCACTCCCAAATATATATGGTGTAGCTGTAACCAATGTGATTCAAGATGAGCTAGCCCTGGTATGATCTTCACTATATGAACTGGTTCAGAGATCAGAGGTCTGATTTCTGAAGGTGAAAGGAGCGCAGTTCTGAACTACTTCTGTGTTCCCAGACTTGGATCTGCCTAGAATCCAGACAGCGCCAGATCTTAGCATACCTTGAATTGAAGCAATGTCTGGATGTCATCATTCAAGTGAGAATATCCAGACTGGAATTATTAGTATCTGACACTTCTTTACCAGCCCCTCAATATTTTTTTTAAAAAGGGTGCATTCTGGAATGAATGTACATTTTGATAATGGCCAACTCCGAATAAAGTGGAGACAAGAAAATTGTTTATTTGCGGTCAAATTTGCAGGTTCTCTTTGTTCTAGTCAGTTTTCAATCTTCTGCAGTGGTCAAGACACTAAAGTACTGCACAATTCACAGGCCTCCTTTTCACAAACAGTACTCCCTGGCACCCTCACTCCTTTTTTCCTTTTCTCTGTCTTTGAAGGCATAACCAGGAAGTTTTTCTGGTAATTACTGCAACAGATGGTGTTGAAATAATTTTTAAAGATCTGTTTATAAACAGGATTTTCCCCTGCCTTTTTTTTTTTTTTCCCCATTAATTAAACCAGTGTTTAATATCCATTAATCATCTATTTCCGTTGGGTATAAGTGCAATACACATTTTGTGTTAATTTATTTGTATGCTATCACTTAAATCCACCATTTGTATATCATGGATGGGTTATGCAAGGCTCTGTGCAGACCTATAATAAAGAAAAAAATTTTACTCTAGAGGACTTACACTATACATTAAAGAGAAGATGAAATAACAGGACTGGGAAAGAAAAGGAAGTAGAAATAAAAAGTGAACAGAACTGAGCAGAGAAGTAAAAATCACAAATGACTCTTGGTAAAACAAAGGATATTAGTACTAAAGTAGGATACCTGATAAAAATGTTCCTAAGTGTACAGATGTTAGAAAAAAATCTTAATATTGATTTTGAATAACTCTAATTAACTATTTTATACCTTTCTTAATATTTTAGGGAAGGAGAATCACTACCCTTATCTATTTTTAGTCCTTTTTAAAATTTCTTTGAGAATTTTCATGGTCTTTGTCCTGAGGGTCTCTGGCTCATCTGGTCTACTTAGTTTTATTATCAGTATCC
Organism: Stictonetta naevosa; assembly: GCA_011074415.1. NCBI lineage: Eukaryota > Metazoa > Chordata > Aves > Anseriformes > Anatidae > Stictonetta > Stictonetta naevosa. The sequence goes on from CM021700.1 coordinate 5,910,004, forward strand.
TCTGTGGACATTTATTTCATGCAATAAATAATTTATTTTGAAAACTGATCTTTCATGCTGTAATTTCAGAAATACCTAGAAGTCAGATGTATTCGTGTTGTGTTATATGTACATTAGGTCAGTATTCTATATAGTTGCATTCTAGTTTTTTTGTTTTTTTTTGTTTTTTTTTTTTTTTTTCCACTCTTGTTTCCTTCTCCCAGTAATCAAATTTTAAATGTTTCATCCTTTAAAAAAGGCAAATCTTGACCAAAACTTTCTAGTTTCAAAATAGCTTCAGGAAAGGTTCTGTTTTCCTGTTGTCTCACATTCTGCACTGGCAAATTTTGAAGTTTGCCTTTCACATATGGATGAAAGCCATGAAAGCCTTACTTGTTTTCAGTTCTTTTGGTGATTTAGACTGATAGAAACAATAGAACTTTGCATTGTAAAGTTCTCAAATTCCCTCAACACCTGTTTTAAGGGCATACAGTTCTGCTGATGAATGTTCCATGCTTTAAGTAGTGATTTGTCATTAATCACATTAAGAAATAGACCCAACAAATCATAAATTAAAAGTAAGGCTGTGTTACTGGCTCTCTTTTTAGCAAGGATGAAGCAGTCTATTAATAACTCTGCATTTGAGATAAAGGAACATCTGGATAGGTTATTGCTATGATAGGCCCTTTTTCAAAGCAATGTTTCAAACCAGTTAGTGACAATTCAGTCTTTGCTCTGTACTTGGGAACAGTGTCAGAATTATTTGCCAAGTCAATGCAGTTACTTGTATGAACTCTAAGGACTGTGGCCTAAAGTGTACACAGTGCTAATCACTATCACAGTATGGTCAAATCACAGAAATCTAATCCTGATTAATGTAATAGCATCCAGTGAATAGAATTAGAATACTGGTGGCATTGTAACCTGTAGCACTCTGAAAATGATACCTGTAACTTGAGCTATTTCATTCAACAATTATGTTGAAAGAAACTAAGGGTTACTAAGATGGTGAAGGACCTAGAGTGGAAGATGTACAAGGAGCAGCTGAGGTCATTTGGCCTGTTCAGCCTGGAAAAGAGGAGTCTGAGGGGAGACCTCATCGCAGCCTACAGCGTCCTCATGAGGGGGAGTGGAAGGACAGGTGCTGATCTATTCTCTTGACCCGAGGGGTCAAGCTGTGACAAGGAAGGTTCAGGCTGGATATCAGAAAGTGGTTGTTCAGCGAGAGGGTTGTCACACACTGGAACAGGCTCCCCAGGGACGTAGTCACAGCACCAGGCCTGTTGGAGTTTAAGAAGTGTTTAGACTGTGCTTGTAGTCATATGGTCTGAATTTTTGGGTAGACCTGTGTGGAGCCAGGAGTTGGACTTGATGATCTTTGTTGGTCCCTTCCAACTCGGGATATTTCTCCTACATTATCATTTATGCACATGTAGTGAAAATAAAATAAAAAGGCTTTTTGAAGTCTTGGACACTGCAGAAACTAGTAGATGTAGAAATTTGAACTGTGAAATTCAGTTTTTTATTTCAGGACTCAGTAGTAGTGATATTTTGTTGTTAACAGGTTAGGGACTCCACAGATAACATCACATCTGCAACCATGTATTGGATTATATATTAAGAAAGCATCATGGCCTGACAGAGTAGCATGGGATCTGGATGCTGGTGACATTGCTTCTTGTGCATGTACTTTCCAAGACATATGACACGTACTGCTCTGCTTTATCGGGGAAGTACAAGAGTTGCCAGGCAATTGCTAATGGGGCTGAGTGAGTGCAAGACTTGACTGGTCTTTCTGTTTAAAGGCATAGTCCAACTTGTGGGGAGCTGGGGGTCAGCCTCTTCTTGCAGATAACTAGTGATAGGACTAGAAGGAATGGCCTCCAGTTGCAGCAGGGAGGTTTAGGTTGGAAAAGAGGAGGCATTTCTTCTCATAAAGAGTAGTCAGGCATTGGAATGGGTTGCCCAGGGAGGCGGTGGTGTCACCGTCCCTGGGGGTATTCAAGGAAAGGTTAGACCTGGTGCTTAAGGACATGGTTTAGTGGGTGACAATGGTAGTAAGGGTGATGGTTGAATCAGATGATCTTGGAAGTCTTTTCCAACTTTTATTGTTCTATGATTCTACAACTCTACTTGCTTTCCCTTTGATAAGCCTAGGTCTTACAGACAGGATTATGTAGTGGGGGAGAGCTACGAGAAACTCCAATGCTTTTCCTTCTGTTTCAGGGAGGATTCAAACCTTTCACAGTGAACTACAGAATCGGGCAAATAATGCAGAGATAAAATCTGAGTTTAGAAATCCTTTTTTATCTGTTTATATTAGGTATGCTATAAAAAGCACATCACCATGGTATCCCAGCTCTTTCCAATTAAAGAAAACTATTTCTACCATTTACTTAGCAACTCTGACAATAGCCTGCAGCAGCAGTAGAACAACTCGACTGCCTGGCATTTTACAAGATAAATTCTTCACTACTGTCTGCATTTTTTTCTTTCTTTATTTTTTTTTTCTTTTCTTTTCACTGTTGCTTGCAGAGACTTAAAAAGTTACTGCTTCTTCAACCACTGAGGCTGGTCTTGTTGCACTCACTTGAGTTATGGATCACTGAGTACAATTTGTACCTTTACATGCCAGTTTGAGAAAAATCAATTTTAGTCTTGAAGAGATGAAACTAGTGTTGCAGAAGATCAGTGCACATTTCCAGGTGCTTCAGGGCACTACCATCTTGATGGGAATTCAACAAAACATGTCATAGGTATGGTGCAAAATTGCTTACTTTTATGCTAAGAAATCTAGAAAAAATAACAGAGTAAATGACAATGCTATGAAAAAGTCACACTAGCTACAGTAAATACTTCTACAATAGTCTCAATTCTAGCATTAAAATCTGATTTGTTACTATCTGTAAGTTAGTAACATATACAGTTAGTAACATATACAGTAGATGTATATGTTTCACCCACAACATTTATTGGCATATGGAGGTAGCGGTAACTGCATGCCGATAAATATTGTGGGTAAAAATGAGATATACATTTTTTAAAAAAAAGCATATATTAAATGTTGAAGAATTAAACAATTTGTGCATAATAATGGATGAAAGTATTTAGGTTTATTTCTGTCCAATTAATTTTCACTAAACTGGAAGATAATGTCAAAACAGTAGTATCACTGTCTACCCTTTTAGTCATGTATATTATAAATCTGTGCATAGATTGGTCCATGTGCCAACTGTATACATCTACAAAAACTTCAGAAATTGACTTTTCTCTTTGTTTTCCCTGCTATATTTCTACTCATTTAGAAAAAATCAGGTTTTAATTTTCTGTTCATAGTTTAGAACTAGGTGTACTCTTTCCTGCCTTGGAGGACATGAATTGCACTTCCATGGGATATTAACTGTGCTTTTCACAGACCAGAAATGCTGATTCCAGATGAGACATTCTACTGAACTCATATAAATGTTCTCTGTCAGATCATATTTATTAATATTTTTGAAAGAGTAACTTTTTCTTGGAAGAGTTTATGCTATATCAAATATCATATATTTGCGAAAATCTAACTTAAAGTTAGGTCAGGAATTTGCTGTTCTGCAGCTGATGTAAGTCATATTTGTTCTAGTATAAAAAATATGCCAGTATATATATTTTATTGTGCATTCAGGCTGTCTTGATGGAAATACACAGGTGTATTCTCTCTGGAGTCATACCAGCTTGAAGGGGTTGCTGCTCCCCTAACCTATCTTCTTCTTTATGTCAATACTCCCTGTAGAAAGTAGTCATTTTTCTGATTTGATGGATTTTCTTATCTGCCTGCTTCTTAACTAAATGATCCAAGTTAATGTATAGAGCATACATAATAGAATTTTGCTAATCAGACTGATTGGAACTGAAACTGGATAAGAATTACTTATATAAGCAGCTCCACTGGGAGATTAGAGGAGGCAATAACCTCTAACTTCAGGAACAGACCGAAGGTGATAATTATTTCAATAGTGTTTCTTTAGCTTGAGAAGGATGCATGAAAACAGCTTAAATGATAAAAAGGGTTTAGATCCTCAATACATAGAGATTGGAACACTCACTCCATTCTCAGTGGAAGCAATATATAAAGCAGCCAATTGCAGGATCAAAAGCAAAACCCGAAGAACAAAAAGGGAGACTGTGAAAAAAAATTGTCCAAGGTCTTATTCCATTTTCTTAGCAGTGGAATTTTCCAGGAAATGCTATTAAACATGCAGGGATGATTTTGAAATACATTCTGCAATTTTTGCTATAACAAGTATAGATTAGTGCAGAGATAGGCTAAACTTGCCTAGTCATACCAGCTTCATATGTGCTCTATCTTGAAAGAAAAAGGCAGGTAAGAATTCACTTCCAAATCTCAATTTTGTAAAACTAGCTGGATAAGAAAGTTATAAAACAAGGTTGATTTATGTTATTCCAAGTATATAAGTAGCTTAAGTTGATCACAAACCTGATCATCACTGAAATACGAAAAACAAGGAGGTTCTGAAGTACCATAAAGAAAAGTTAAGTTTGTTTGTTTGTTTGTTTATTTTTACCTTTTGTTCCCTTTAAAAAAAACACAGCTGGTAATTATGATCATAATTTCTTGACAAATGATTTTGACATTTACATGATTTACTTAATGCTACTGGACATCTCTAATTTATTGTAATGATTTATGAGTTAAAAAAGCTAACAACATTTAATCTCTGATACCATTTGTATAATGTTGACAAAAAATCTGAAAATTAATATTCTTTTTTTGTACTTTATAAGTTCTATAGCATATCTTAGATTGTGTTTTTTGTTTGTTTGTTTTATTTTGTTTTCCTACAGGATAAATCTCAGTAGCAACACCGCTAATTTGTCCTCCTTTTCTTTTTGGAGAATATATTTGAATGCAAATAATTGATTTTTGCCATTTTCCTAATTCTGTGGTAATCCAATTACAGATCACCTGTACCATAAGTGATTGTTTTGCAGTCCATCAAGAACCATCTAATTTCCTATCTAATTATTAATTCACCCTATCATTATAGTCCCTTGTCCTCATCTGGCCTTATTCATGGTGGCAGATCTTTGCACTGAGTCTCAATGAGCTTGGTAGAATACTGAGTAGAGGCAGTACTAACCCACAAGTGGTAAACGTTAAGACAAAGAATTCCAGTGCTGAATTTGGGGTTGCGACTGCCTTGCGTTTCCTGTATACACAATAAAGAAAGTGATTCAGCCTGGCAAAACTATTACTAATTTTCTGCAGATGTCTTTAAGGAGGCCTAAGGAGATCAAGCACCTAATAGACATGTTAGTATGGTGTATGACTTAGAAACACAGTGTTCATGCAAAAAAATAACCAAGCCAGAGACTGCTGTGCTTCCTTTCCTCCCTCTGCCTTTAGCAGCTTCATACTGATTTCAGGAATCAAAAATCTTGCCAGGATATCCAGTCCTTTATTAGGAATGAATCACACTATTCAAAAATTGAGTTGAACAATTTAAACATTTTTTAGAAATTCTCACTATGTTCTATGTGATGAACTGTCAAAGTATAAAATTTATTTGTTGATATTATGGCAGTGGAAATCCAGTTTTGTGAGTCCTAGCATGTAATTCCAGACTATTACTGTTCCATTCAAGAATTATTCTTCTGATATTTAGGCTTTTCTGACCATATAACCATATCATTAAAAGTGTGGGTTTTGGAGCTGAATCAGTTGATAAGACTGAGTTATATTCATATTATCTCCACCACTTCACTTAAAGAGAGCTAAATTCAGCATTAATTTTAGGGATTCTCCTAATTAGCTATCATCTTGAATGGCATGTGCTGGAGGAAGAATGGATTCATCTATAGTCTCCCTTTCATTGTTTTCTACTTATTTCAGATGTTAAGAGTAATGCTTAGAGAAGCATTACTGCTCATTAACTTGCTTAGGATTTATCTGTTTCAAATAACTGGCAGAAACTGTTTTTGGAGAGAAATATCCCTTTCCTCTTGTTTGTTTGCCATTTGTAAACTCAACAGATGCACCACATACCATTTTATTTTTTGCTGTTTCTACATTATGCTTACAATACAAAGCTAAAAATATCTGTACTTTGATTTGTAGGTGAATTCAAAATTAGTTAATCTATAGAAAATATTATTGAATTAGTATTTCTAAAACAAGTCTACCTCCTTTCCCTTTCATGCACAGGAAAAGTAGAAATACAGTGTGTTTGTTTCCTGGAGTCCAATTCTTACTCCTTTACATGAAAAGCAGATTTTTTTTAAATTATTTTTTCTCCTCTGATTGTCCTCTGTATTACTTGTTTTTAGGGCATCTTTGAAGAAGCTTCTCTAGGCAGCTAACAAATATAAGGAATTGAAAACTCTAATTAGACAATCTGCTTCTTTGACTTGGCTTGCTCCAGTGATGTTTGACTGTGGCTCATGTAGTGCTCTTTAAAAAAATAAAATAATAATAATAATAAAAAAAAAAAATCTCATCACCTTGTTTTGACTGGTAGTGGCTATTCAGAAGGACCTGTAACTTTTGCTGTTAATGACCAGCTTGTGCACTCTGTGGTTGTAATGATTGCCATTTCTTTTCTTAAATCCTGGGATAAAGGTACATATGCACATTTGAACACATGAATGATATGTATTCATTTTAAATATCATCTGAAAAGGCAGTAGATCATAAGAGGTTAGAAATAATAAAAAAAAAAATGCATGTTCAATTTATTTTATTCCAGCTCAGCACCATTCATTACACCTGATATTTTTTCCTGTTCTGTAAACAGTAAATGGATTGGGCACTGAATCAAAACCAAACCTAACCTGTAGTTACAGCTTTACAAGGAGTATATTAACTTGTCAGAAATTCTGTAAAATGATCATCTGTGAGTGTTTTAATGAAATCATTTTGACAGATAGATATAAGAAGCAGTAGAAGGATACAAGAAAACCCTAAGTTAATTACTTGAACTTAGAAACCTCAGCTGAAATATCAAAAGAAACAAATACTGTGTATGTTTGCTTCAACACTGGTGACATTTTGCACAGATGTCACAGAATCACAGAATAGTCTAGGTTGGAAGAGACCTCCAAGATCACCAAGTCCAACTTCTGACCTAATGCTAACAAGTCCTCTGCTAAATGATATCCCTAAGCTCTACATCTAAACGTCTTTTAAAGACCTCCAGGGATGGTGACTCAACCACTTCCCAGGGCAGCCTATTCCAGTGACTAACAACCCTTTCAGTAAAGAATTTTTTCCTAATATCCAACCTAAACCTCCCCTGGCGCAATTTTAGTCCATTCCCCCTCGTCCTGTCACCAGGCGCGTGGGAGAACAGACCAACCCCCACCTCACTACAGCCTCCTTTAAGGTTCCTGTAGAGTGCGATAAGGTCGCCTCTGAGCCTCCTCTTCTCCAGGCTAAAAAGATATATCTTCTTTTCCTATGGTACTAGAAAAGATATTTTTGGGACATGAATTACAGTGAGAAAAAACAATGCTCTTACTATAAGCATCTCCATTAATATAGATATTCTGTGATTTAGCTAAGGCTAGCTTCAAAACATGGTGTTTTGGAAGAAAAAATACTAACAGAATTTAGAGTGAATATGAGAAATAATTATTGAGGGATGGATATTTCACTGACAATTCAAGATAAATCCTTATTCAGGTTGAATTTCCTTTTGGAAAGCTTAAGGCCATCAGTCTATTATAAGACAACAAAACTGACATGCTCATTTGAACTGGTATTATTTTTATTAAAACTGAAAGAGGTATGATGAATTAATGTATTTGTAAACTAAGTCTGCAAAAATATGGCAGATTGATAGTTGTTCTTAATTTGGAAGGAAAATAAGCTTTATTGCAGTTTGATTTTTTCCCTCCTTTTTTTTTTTTTTTTTTTTTTCCTGACATACCTCAGTTCTCATTCCTATCACCTTTCTTTTTCCACTTTCTGTTTTCTATTGCTCTGTTATAGTGTAGGCTATATTCTTTGTTCAATTCTAGATTGAATTAAGGTAGTGTGAAAACAATGGTGTGGTGGTGATGATGTGGGATTCAAAATTGGTTTAGGTGGTTGTGTTAAACAGCTGCTCTCAATAGCTCCACTAATATTAAACTTGCCACAAAATTGTTTTCATGGCAAAATCTTTGAAATCTGAAGGGAAGTCATAGTGTGCGTGAACATGGATCCCATGTCTGCCAGGGGCAGTGTGCCTTCAGCAGGATGTGGAGACAAGCAGAGCAGAGGGATACAACCAGACAGGAATGGGATTTACCCTGGAACACAGGACACAAGAACACCAAAACTCTGCAGGGCCATTTTAAGTTAAGTGCAGTAAATGAAGACGAAGCTCATATAGACAGTATGGATCTACAACAGAGGATAACAAGCAGAGCAGAACCACAGATTCTTCGTACCTCAACATGGATGTCAAGTCTTACACAATTATACAGCATATCACAAGTTATAGCACTACAGTTTTGTTAGATTTTAGGGAGGAGTGAAGGCATTTCTTCATTCCCTTCGGGTTTCACTCTGCTGAGTGATGGTTGGTGTATGCAGCTGTGTTAATCTCCATTCTGTATCAGTGACAATTTCCTTATCTTGGAACCTCTATTTTATAAATACGGTGTTGCTTTACTCTCCATCACTACTTTAAAATGTTACTTGCTACTTCCTTATTTTGCCAAGAAAGGTTGCTGGGGAAACAGTCAGAATCAACAAAAGTAGTAGATATGAATCAAGGTAATCACATATTAATAGTTTATTGTTATTGTTTGTTTGTTTGTTTATGAGATGTTTAAAATTTCTATACATTGTAAAGTTAAAATGAATCCTTTTTGCAGTGACGTAAATAAGGACAGGGTATTATTTGAAAAACAGTAGTAAAACCTGTACTCTCTGTCTCATTAAGTTATTTTGGTATAGAACCACAGTAATCAGTGTTGCTTGGGGTTGAAACATATGTCCAGTATTATCATGGAGGATATGTTTATGCATATGTTTTGAGAGAAGGCTCCAGAGAAAATGACACAACAAAATTCTTATTTCCAGGCAGTTCTAAGTAGGCTGTCAGGTTACAAGAATGACATTGATGACCTCCTCATTTTACATAAACAATTATTTAATAAATGGAAATACACACAGAACAGCAGAAACCCAGCTGATAAGTATTAGTCTGAATGCACTGCTCAGTCATAGTGGAAGCACCACTTAGATTCAGTGTAGCATTTTTCCTCCTGATAGCTGTATCATTAGGATTTTGCTTGAATTAAAACATTAAGTATACTATTGATACAATAACATGAAATGATTAGCGGCCTATTTTAGGGAATGTGTCATGTCTATAAAACTGTTTTTTAATAGCACTGTTGCAATTCCCCAGCTGAAAGAGTCTCAAGAATCAGTTAAGACAAAGCCTCAGATCTACCCTGAGGGTATGCTGTAGGATAACATGGGCTTTATTTAGGAGCTAGTTTTGCTGAAATACCCTTGAGAAATCTAGATAATCTAGATCTGGATATCTAAATTAGTCAAAGGCAGTCTTATTTTTATTTGTTTCCTCATCTGAAAGTGCCAAAGGACTTCTATAAATACACAAATATACAAATACTGGCACTGCTGTAACCTGGAGTTATCTGGTACGGTTTCTAGAACATATGTCTTAGGTTCAGGTTACTGCACTAAGTTGTGTTGTGCCACATGAATAGCTTTGCTATGAATTGTGTGAGGACTTGGCTGTTCTAGGCTCATACATGCAAATACTCCCAGCCCACCAGTTCAGTACACTGAATTAATGCTGTTTTGGTGTATTCTCCTCTTCTGTAAGTGGTATCTCTTTTTACCTGGAAATGTAGCATCAATTGCAGATGATGAGCTTTTCCTGTTATTGCATTATTATAATGCTTTTATCTTTAGCCAGAGCTTGTCCTTCTCAGAAGTCTTATGCAGCTTTCTGGGATCACAGAAACATAGACCAAAGTGTGAATAATAGATAAAGATGAAAAATAAAACAAAAATCTCTAAATCTCCAGAAATGTTGTTGCTGAAAAGCTTCAAAATTATAATACTCAAAGTGATTAAATGAAATTCCCAGCTATTAGAAGTTGAACTTGATTCCACTTTTAATCACTCTGAACTCATAATATGTGACCAAAATTTTAGATGATACACTCACTCAGGGACCTACAAACATTCTTCAACATTAAAAGGTTTACAGTTAAAATATGCTAGAATGGGAAAGTGGCGACTATCATGACGTTGTCCCTGGTCCCTGGCAGTAGGAATTCCCGGAAAAGGGGAAGACCTCAAGGCCATTACACTTTGATGTATTGATGTGTGGGAGAAATCTGTCTATTTCTCTACTTAAAATGATTTCTTTAGCAGCAGAGCAGAGAAGCTCTTTTTCTTTACATTTCTGTCACAAAACAATTGGTGTGTCATGTTGCATTATGTCATATCATATGGTGAAACACAATCTGACATACTGTATCCAAAAGGTATTTGAACATATCATGTTAGAAACTGGAAGAAAGAGTATATGCTCTCTTTCTTTGTCTTGGCAGTTCTTTTATTTTCTGCTTTTCTTTTAATTCCCCAGGATTGGCAATTAAAAAATAAATAAATAAAATAGACATCACTGCAAGAACAAATGCTTAGTTTTCCTGCTTGTACTCAATATACCTCTAACCTTACTTTCTTTTCTTTTAGGAAAAAACAAAACCAAGAGATCTATGAAAGTCAAGGACAATCTACCAGGTAAGAAAGATTCTTTAAAAAAAAAGAAAAAAAAAAAAAGCCAAATATAAAAAAATAAAATACTTGCAAGACATGAACACCTGAGGAAAGATTAACTGAAGTAAATGAAAAATTTTGTGTAAGAAACTACAGTGCAAAAAGGGATCGAAATACACTAGTGTGTGACAAACGGGGGAGACTTGATATCAGTCATCACTTTACTGGATGGTACATGTCAAATATTATAATTAAAGCATTGGCAGTAAATACAAGCCAGGCTTTGTATTCTTTATGCAGGAGATTATGTATCCTTTATCCAGGAGAAAATACGCTGGGCAATATACGCTGCACCAGCATGATTATATTAAGAGCCAGCCTTAGGCGTTCTGTTGCTCTAGGTAAATTTGAGTATGTCTGCCCCTGATCTCTACTGATAGAATCATAGAATCATGGAATATCCCGAGTTGGAAGGGACCCATAAGGATCATTGAGTCCTACTCCTGGCACCACACAGGTCTACCCAAAAATTTAGACCATATGACTAAGTGCACAGTCCAAACGCTTCTTAATCTCCGACAGGCTTGGTACAGTGACTACTTCCCTAGGGAGCCTGGTCCAGCGTGTGTCCACTCTCTCAGTGAAGAACCTCTTCCTGATGTCTAGCCTAAACGTCCCCTGCCTCAGCTTGACACCATTCCTGCGGGTCCTATCGCTGGTGATTAAGGAGAATAGGTTGGCTCCTGCCCCTCCACTCCCCCAATAGATATATCTATTTTATACGCTTGTTCAACTACATGTTTTGACACTGATATTTTCCCAGAAAGTGACCAGATGATCTCAGAGGTCTTTTCCAACCTTAATGATTCTATAATATATATATATATATATATATATATATGTCTTATTGGTATTCATTCTCTTTCCCTGGGTTTTCTTTTTATTTATTTGCTTTTCTGTATGCTTTCTTCTCTCTCATTTCTGTCGTTCTCCCTTCCTTCTCTTCTTTGTTTTCATATCTTTTTGGCACATTGCACTTTTTCCTCTCTTTTGTTCTTTTTTTTTTTTTTTTTTTTTCTTCCTTCAACCAGCTTTTCTAGCATTTCTTGTCCAGATTATTTCAGATTTTTTCTTATACTTGTTTCCTTATTTTTTTCCTTATTTAGAGTAGAAAGTTTAATTTTGCTGGAGAGGAATTAAAAAAAAAAAAAAAGTTTCTTCTCCTTCATTCTACTACTGTGCTAGGTATCTGAGTCTGAGGTGATACTGTTCCTGGCAGGCATTAATATTTACAGACTTATTTTATGAATCTGAAGATTGATTTAGCTTGAGAATAATGCAGAGAAACAGATGAACCATGGAAATGTTGAGATCTGCTTTCTAAGATTCATAAATCTTAAAGCCATTCTGGGGTGAATACCTTTTAGAAAAGCAATTCCTAATGACTAGAAATCATGAAATATCCAAAATCCAAAGTGAGTTAAAACTTTACGTCCATAGGTAAGGAAAATAATCCTTGAAGGAAGAAATATTTTCTAAATTCTTACAGAATTACATTTGTTCTCTATAAAATTAAATATATATATATATAAATCTAAATATTTGAAGTAACCTATTTTTCTCAGGAAGTCTGATGATAAATGTACCATTTATGACATATGACTTCCCTCAGAAGTTGTAACACTAGTATTTTATAAAGTTCTGCATACTAAACACTTTAATAGCCTTCCCATTTGGCAATTGTCAGTGTTATATACTAGGCATCCCTCTTTTATGTCTGTAACAGCTATGCCTCTGCATGTACTCAAGCTTTTAGTAAACTGATGTTTTTTTCCTCTGTATTCATGTCTAGATTATCAAGCAGTTTGAAGTATCTATTGATCCTTTTGGAATTACCAAGACATAGACACATAATAGCCTAAATAAAATTGTGTAGGTTTTCTTAAGGAAAACTGTGCAAAAACATACTGTTCTTATCTACAGTTCACCTGTGCTATGTGTATCCAAAAGGTGCCAGTACTGTAACTTTGCCAGCATGTTTCTTTCAAAAGGGATTTGATTTCAGTCTTCCTTTATATATGCTTTAGCCAGTATAAAGTTGTTTTCCAGAGCTATTTTTTGTCCTTTGTCTAACAGTAGTTAGTTGACTAAGTAATAAAATGTATAACACAATAAGAGTAATTTCTCTGGCAGTGATTGCTTTTATGATTTCTATTGCTATTTGTTTTGACATTTTTAATTGCATTTTCTACGCCTTTTCTTACAACATCATAGCATGTCTTAAGCTACAGCTATTCTTGCTATTCCCATCATTTTCCCTTGTTAAATAAGGTATGTTTTGTTTGGTACCAAATGTTTTTGACTTCTAAATACTAGTCGAAAATATTTTTCAAGGTCAAACCCTGATATATGGGTTAGGTTCAATATGCACACTTGAAATTTTATTCAACTCAGGTATTATTAACTTTAAATAAATTTATATTACAAGTGCAACATAGAAAAATACTTTTTATGTCCTTTTGTAGTTGAGAATTTCTACCAGTCCCACCTGCAGAAATGCTGTGCTTTTAGATCTTCTAAGAGGAAGTAAAATTGTTGAATAAAAAATATGATATTCAGTGATTTGATTGTTGCATATCTAATTTACAGTAAGTTATGCAATGGATGCATTACATCTGCATCTTAAGTAGATTACACTTTTTACGTAACATGTTTACTGCCCTTCTGACAAGAAAATGATAGGAAAGAACTAATTATGTCTGCAACACAAACTTGTTATTTAAGAAAAAGATACGTTTGGGTTTTTTGTTTGTTTTTTTCTAGCAACTGTGAAGAGGTAAGAGAGAAGACACCTGAGAAATCTACCTTGTAATACTCAAGGACTTTGCTTTCTTTTTGTGTTTATTAGTTTTGTGCTAGAAAAAATGAGCTGACCTCCAAGGTAAAACTGTATATGCACTTGAGTAAACTGTACATAGATGCTCCCTTTTACCTGTAAAATTCATTTGACTATATGACTACTTTTCTTGAACCGCTAAATTCACTAAAATATATCAGTGAGGCATTTCTAACCCAATCACATTATTTTAATATTTTCTATACATTGTATTTGTTTTATGCATTGTGTATTTGGATGCTTCTCATCAGTTTATGTCTAAAAGCATAACATGTATAAGAAGGACTCAAAAAAAAGAAAAATCAAAAGCGGTGCGTACTGCACAATGAACGATGGTAAAGCTGCAAGATGGCTCAGTTTGCAAGAGGTCACTTACTATATCAACCTTTCATATAAAATGATGCTTATACAGCTTCTGAAAGTCTCTAGTGTGTGTAATACACACACCATAAACTGCCACCTACAACTTAAAAAAATAAAACCAAACCAACACATTGTGGAAAACAAACTGGCACTTATTCAATATGGAAATGTGAAGAAGTCACTGAAGAGAAAAGCCAAAAGGGCCTTGTGTGTACCTTCCCTTGATTTTGAATGAAATGGTGAAACCACAAAGAGGGCAAGAATAAAACTAACATGTATGCACTGAGTGTTATGATTCCATGAGCACTCTTTATTCTAGGAAAATTATTACAGAGAGCAGTAGAAAAATCAGATGGCAGACTTGGCTGTGGACTAGGAATTAGAGGATTGGTTCTACTCTGGCATTGATGGAAAATCAATGTTAAAGAACCATTTTATAGTATCACAGATTGTACTCTTACCAAATTTAGTACTTTTTGGCAAATAAAAACACTCGCATGTCAATTCTGTACAGCTGTGTACTCCTTGTACTCTGGAAATCCAGGTTTTTAAACCAAGTTCAGTGAAATTATTCTTACACTAATGTATCAGAGCAGAAATAGCATACTGCATGTCTTGCTTAGATTGGGATATAAAACTTCACTTTGCATCAATCTTTGTAATTTAGTTGTTTCACTTCCATACAGAGTTTTAATTCCAATAAATACTTGGAAATAAGATGACTGTTTATGTATTTATGCATGCATAAAGAATTCATTAAAAACCTTCTAAAATTGTAGGATTTTAATTAAGGGTTATAAGCTGCTGAAAGGATAAAAGAAAAACAGGAACCTAAACTGTTCTAAAGTAGTGAATGAAACCCTAAGCAACTAAAACTATTATGGGGAGCTATTATTTATGGAACAGAACCTATTAATGACAAGTACATGATAACAGAATAAGCATGTTAGGTTCAGTTGCCTTCATCTTCAAAAATTTTGGATAAAGAAGCCTACGCTGCTTTTGTGGAAATACATTTAACCAGAACTCTTAAAGCTAACTTGGCATAATGTGTTTGCCTTGAAGTAGTACCTGAAGTTCAGTCTTGAAAACTGCTTAAATGGCTTGTGACAAGCTAAGATGTATGCATGCAGGTTTGTATTTTTGTGTCTGTGTGTGTTAGATAAGTTTTTATTAAATAAAGTAATATGCTTTTCTCTAGACATATTATTTTCTCAGAATGATTGTATAAAAATCCTGTTAAATGGACGAAATTATTCTGAATGAACTGTGGGAATCACAATACATTTAATTATATATTTCCTTCTGATAACTTTTATAGAAGGAGGATTGATGTTTCTCACAATAATCTCTCTTCACTGCACTTTTCTTACAAGCATGTAGTATCAGAATTCCTCTTGGGCACAGTCTTTCCAAGTCCAAAGCACCACGTACCTTTGATTCCTCTAGTTTTCTATGTGTGTTGAGGCCAGTCTGAGCTTTGAAAACTTGTTCTTTAATTTTGCAAAGCCTTGAATTTAATATAATTTTGACCTTTTTAATATTCTGGGTTTAGAGCGTCCACCATGCTACAGTATTTTATAAAGTGAATAAGAGAATAAATTTTGGGATTTGAATTGGATATTTAAATAAAACAGGACCAGAATAAGTTTTCATAATCTGTAGATGAGATAGTTTAGATAATCATGGTTTCCAGACTATAATTTTCTGTTTTCCTTCAACAATTCCTGCATATATAGTTTCTTCCTCGAAATCAGAGTTCTTATTTCATTAGGGTTATTAAGACTGTATATGAAAAAAATTGTGTTCCTGGCATGTATGTCATAATCTGAGTAGTGGGATATACTTTTTCAGTGCTTGCAGATCTCCATTTAATAATTCCACTTGCATTTGGAAGCTGTCATCTCAGCTTGCTAGAATATGTGACTTACATATGGTTTAAGAGAACAATTTCCAGGTATAGCTTGCAAATTTCACATGAACACATATACCCTAAATAAGTCCAAACTGTATGTGTCTGATTTATGCATGCTTGATTTATATATGTGTCCTATTTCTTGATCTTTGTCTTAACAGTCTTTTATATTTAAATTGTTCCTCTTCAGATTTCCTTAAATTTATATGCATTTGATATTGTATATTCTTGAATGTCTCGGGGCAAGACATGCTCACAACTTTATTATAAATCACATCATATGTTAATATGCAAGAGGACAAAGCGTAAAAACTTAAAACTTAAAAATTATAAGATAAATATTTAAATTGTTCTTGTTCATTGGAGAGGTCAGGAAAATATTTACCTCTTAATAAGTATATATGGACAAAATATAGACTAAACTATTTCAAATGGTGATGACTCATGCACTTCCTCTGAAATATTATCACCACACAAGTAGATTCTGGGGTCAGTAACTGTGGAGGAGTTGCTAGAAACTGATTGCTGACTAATCTATGCATTATTAGGGAGAAAATTAGAAGAGGTCATAGAAATGGGCAATCCTTATATCAGAGGCTTTAGGGGATTAACTCATCTGTCTCACTGCTAAATCAATCTTATCCCTTTTCCAACCAACAAAATTCAATTAACTTCTATGAATTATTTAGCCACACTGAAGTCTTAGATAGCATTAATATTTGTGGTTTGGGGTGTTTTTTGTTTTTGTTTTTCAAGGAATATAAAATATTACTTCTTAATAATCAAACTCTAATGCGGACTGTAATGTTTTAAGAAATATATTTTAATTACACTTGATGTTAACTGAAGTATTTTATACACTAGGTACTGCTTACATTTAGATTATGAATTGCCTCTAGAAATATTAGGGAATCAGAGATTTTATTTATTTATTTATTTATTACTCAAACATCATTTTAACAAAAACTTAGAGAACTTTAATGCCACCAGATAAATTATAATCTTCTTGTTCAACCCAAGAAGAAAGGAGTTTGAACAATGTTGCCAGAAAAGTTATTAGAGGACTTATGTCTTTGACAAAAATAGTTTAATTCTCATCTGAGAAACTATGTTAAAGTGATTGGCTAAGAATAAAAGAGGATTAACTTGTAGACAGAAAAACCTTAATTCCTGAATGCCTTAAAAATTTTACATTTGTCAGTCTGTCAGTCATTTCCTGCACTGTTCTTCATATGATAACAAAGATCTACCCATCAAATTTGAGATATTTGGGAACTTGAAGTCTAGACAAGGCAATTGAGATCATGAAAATATCTTTTGTAACTGATCAATAAATACACTTAGAAAGGCTTGGAGGATGAAGAATGAGACCACATGGGCTAGGTACTTAGCTACTGTTGTCAGTATTGTTGTGGAAGCATAAAAAGTTCATTGTAACATAGCCACCCAGTCACACACTCAAATGGATGAGTGAGCACTGGAATCTGCAATATACTTTATGTTGCTATGCCTACACTGGTATTTATTCCTGAGCTAGGTACTTTACATAGTTCAAAGCTAATGCAAATATGTATGCAGAAACTAGAATCAGAGCAGGGAATACTGTGAACTGTATCTCTAGACCATAAATCATTTATGTCAGGATTGGTCTTCTAAAGTATTTTGGCCATTCCTGTTATACCGTCAGCACTTCTGCACATAAATGAATTATCTAGCACCTATGTATTCTGCATTCATTTGAACTGGACAGTATTGCATGACATTTTCCCTCCTTGAAATACTGTATCCTTCCCGATCAATCAGGTGTTATATCAATCCCCTCTGGTTTCTCTTGAATTGCTTTATGCTGATTTACTATTAAATTTTACTCTGATTTTTTACTGCTTTTTTTTTTTTTTTTTTTTTTCCCACTGACTTTAATTAAATGTCTGAACCTTGTGGATCCAGATAACTTTTATTAAACATAATAAATGGATGCTTCTAACAGATCTCCTTGTAGTCCCTCCTAGGTTCATCAAGGCCAAAGACTTTGAAGATAACATATGGTTATATGATAGATGGTAAATCTGAAGACTGAAGAATTTGACATGAATTTCAAATGTAAGTTGCTAATTTTTTTTCTTAAGAAACAAAGTGTTAATGTTACCATGCAAGCTGGAGAGAAACTTTTTTGAAACACCTTAGTCAATTGTACATCAAACTTAACAAACATGATTTGGTAAGATAGGAATTTCCTTAGAAACCACAAAACTTTCAACTGAAACTTAGTGTGTTGGTTGAAGATTCTGAATAATTTAGAAGTCTCAGCAGTGTTGCCCGTGCTAGTAAGATATTCCAATTACTAATAGACAAATATGTCATTCAGTACCTTTGCTTTTAAGTTCTCCTCTTCACAGTTTATCTTACTGAAGGAACAATCTTACGTTTTAACTAACAGTGACTGAAACTCAGAACATACTGTACAAAGTGTCAAAACTATATGTGATAAAATGGCAATATTTTAAGTGTACTGTTGGGAGTTTTTTATGTTCTACAGTGACAAAAGATAAACTCTGAATTTCATAATAATTCCTATTTTTGAGTTGCATGGGGATTTTTCATTTTAATAGTTAATACAATTAGTTGTGCTGATATTAGCTACTATACATTGATTTTGTTGTTATAAAGCATACTAAACTGGTTACTTCTTATTTCTCTGCATTCCTACATTTTTTCTCGACAGTTTACAATAACTTTAATGACTTTAACAATATAGATTTTATAAATATGTACTTTACACTCTCTTTTTAATTACTTAATTAGTTAAGTAGCATTTTTAGTGGTCATTATTAGTGTAGTACTCAATTAAGATTTCTGCTGTCATTTCTAGTTTTTTGTTTGTTTTTTTGTTTGTTTCCTGAAATGTACACATACTTATATAATACAAGAATTTTGGTTCTTTCACATTTAAACGACTTCACTGGTGAAATATGCAGATAACAACAACAACAACAACAACAAAACTATATATAACATTAATGTCATTAATGTTCCATTATTCTATTAACCTGTTGCTCAGTTTTGTGGCTGTTGTTTGTTTGTTTTGTATTGCATACCTGTGCTAATTCCATGTGAGACAAATTTGAAAGGAGTTATAGAATGGAAAGCTGTACTAAAGGGACAAAATAGAGGAAATATAATTTCCCACTGCTTATGAAATGTTCAATTCAGAAATACATTAATTTTGCAATAAAATCTAGGCAACATAGGTTTCCTTTTAAGCTGTTAAAAATCTGTCTAGATTTTGTGTCATAGACAAATTTTCTTTTGTAAATGTTCACAGACTTGTTAGAGTTGTACACCTGGCCTTGTTATATGATGATTAACTATTTTTTTGGTTACTTTCAACTACTGGTGATTTCAATAATTCAGCAATTTCAACAACTGGGGATTTTTGGTTAATTTTGACAATGAGATCCACACCTTCTCCAACTGCCAGCCTTTTATTTTCAATGGAATTTTTCACCTATGTAAAATAAATGGATTTTTTATGGCCTGATTTCTACATTTTGATGGATAATGTGGCTGAGAACAAACCTTGTTCTGTACCAATATTCTATTTAAAAAATGTTGGATGCTTACAAATCATGACCATGAAGAAATGTTAATCATTTTAGATCCTGTATTGAGAATTTAGATTTTAAATACTGTGAATTAGAGTGTCAAGGCTATGCATTCAATCTGATGCATAGCAGAAGTAGTGAATAATTGTCCTTTAAGTGAACAAAACAGAGTTCTGTGGGAAAAGGATCATTTACATAACTTAAGATAGTATCAAAAGCAAAATTTTACACTTTGAATGCATGGTATTCAATATTCATAGAATCACAGAATGACTGTGTTTGTCAGGCCTTTATGTTATGTGACATTCACAGTGATTAGGCTAGAACAGGTTAAGCAATAGCTACTTGGCCAGTAGACCAACAACTGCTATAAACAAGCGAACAACGGCTCAGGCCAAGGAAAGGTTAGATAACTTAATATGCTACCAGGCCATTGTGAAGCCCTTCATCTTCTACTAATAACAGCAAAAAGCATAGCTATAAGGAGATGTAGTTATACTTGAGCCTAATGCTAGTCAGAGTTAGCTGTGTAACATTGAAGTTTTTTAGTGCAGAGTGGGGCGATACTTTAAACTTGATTTCCAGATCTGTCTCACAGTACGGTTTCTTAGTGAAGAAAGTATTTTCTGAAGTGAAGAAAGTATTTTCTGATGATGATGGTTAGGCATCCCAGCTTCCTGACTGACGTAAAAGGTAAACATTTGGAATTTTGAAAAACTAACAAGTACTACCTAATTAAAACAAGTGTTTGAATACTACTACTACTAAAAAAAAAAAAAAAAAAACACATACATATAGCAGAAGACATGGCAAATTTTCATAAGATCCTATCTGTAGAGCATTAGGGTTTATAAGATTGTCATGATGCAGCAAATAAAAGTTAAAATTCTAACATTTCTTAAGTTGTAAATTTCAAAACAGCTAAATCAATTGTATCATTTAGAAACACTAATTTGAGTAGCATGTCACCAATCCAGATATAGTATTCTATTTCAATTTTAGCTAAGAAGATAACAACATGAATCTCCTGAGAGCATGTCATTTCCCATTCAATTCTTTGAATGTGTTTTTCTGTGCCAATAGATGACATTAAATTTAATAGAAACACTGACTACAATAGTAAAGTCTTTTTCTAACATATGCAACGGTATGGAATCTAAAAAAAAAAACAAAAAATTCTCAAGGAAAATAAATTTTCCCAAGGAAAAAAAAAAAGATTTTGAAGAGTAATATGAACTTTAAAAGTTTAATTTTTACAGTAGAATGTTTTATTCTATTAAATCACTTTAAGAAGTTTAGAATGTTTTTTTCAAAACACTTAGTTTTCAGAGTACCTATAGGAGGTAAGTAATATTCTTTTTTTCCAGATCAGCAAACAGAAACAGAACTTCAACAACTAGATTTGTGTATCCCAGTAGTGAAGAAGACTGCATCCCTCCCCACTATTTTGATTGTTGTTGTTTAGTTTGCATTTTAACACTTTCAAGTTGCCCTTTTTTGAATTGCATTGATGCATGAATAAGCAGTCATGGTGTATAGGCTATATGATTTATATATATATACACACACACATATATAAAAATCATATATTTTATCTATATAAAATATAGATATTTATATATAGATATTTATATATATTTATATCTATATATAGATATTTATATATTAATATATATATCTATATATTTAGCTGATAAAGTGAGAAAGTAAACTAAAATATTTATGCCCAGTACTGTTGCTACAAGACAAATTATTCTTAATCTCCAACAACAGCTCTTTCCTTAGGGCTTCCAGTATCTCTTCAGCTTTGCTTTGTGTCATTTTAACAATGCTGTTACAGTCAAAGCAGTGCAAACCTTCTAAAATCAACATAGTAACCTGTGAAGTAGGAGGGAAATTATATTAATAAAGGTCATCATTCTACATAGATACAAGCATAGAGATAGGTGACTGACTTGAATATTTACTTTAGTTTTATTTTAATCCTCTGGGAGTTCATTAACATCCCTCTCAAATGTTAGTGTTCAAATCCTGCCTATGACAGAGCAAACGAGAGAGAACAAAAAAGGTTTAATAGAAGATATTCTCTGGGGTCATGCAAATGCAGCTGAGGCAATACTATGTTTTTTCTGGGTTTCCCATGTTTTCTTGTATTAGAAGAAAGAAGAAGAAAATAATATGGATTTCCCTCTTGAAAAAACACTTATGAGGGTGAATGTGTTGCCTTGACAGGGATAATGAATGCAATTCACTAAAATTGCACAGTCTCCTCATCACAGATTATAGTGAGCAGGAAGGAAGAACACTGTTGTGGAGCTGTTTCAGAAATGGATTGCACAAACTACATCCTTTTGCTTGTTTGTAAATCTCATTTCAGTAAGACAGTTAATACAGATGTTGTTGCTAATAAAGAAAACAGTGGCAAACAATTACAGTCTTAAATTGTCCCTGAGTAAGGTGGTCATCCTTACCTAAATTTTCATTTTTTTCTGTAAATGATCAAGAATGGTGGCTACTATATATGTCCTGAATGATAGAAAAATCTATAGATAATGCTTTTTAAACTAAAAAAATATTGTTTTCACTCATCACTCCCGAATCACTCTCCAAGAATTTTGCTTTTGAAGCTGAATTTCCTATCACTGAATTGATTTTGTATATATTGCTCATGTAAATATGCACATTTTATTTGCTTTCAGAGGAAAGACTTAAGATAGAACATGTCTTTGTGTACTAACTGACTAAAACTGGAAATTTGACTCTCTCCAGACTCTAATATGAATCCAACTAAATGCTATGTCCTGGACATCCTAGAAGGTTAGCTTTCCCTTTCTGTCTGTGTGCGTCTGCAATACTGGTCTGCAAATGTTAATACTGTCGAACTGTGTCAGTACGTGCTTATCTAAACTAAGAGAACTCATGAAAAGTTTGTCTTGATGGTGAATTTATACTATATATAGAAGTATATCTATAATCAAATATAGAGCTTCCATAACATTATTGGGCCTGTTTTGAAAACTATAATATATGCATTGCTTCAGAGTAAAAGAAAATTCTCTAAGTTACAGATGGTCACTAAATTGACAATATATTTACTGAAGCATAAATTTCCAACCCACTGAAACTCTAATCTCCATGTGCTCAAGAGACTCCTGGAATAAAACAAAGCAACAATATGCATGGGTATGCAGGCAAACATATGATGCATACAGCATATGTTATACCTTAGCTTCATATTCAGCTGAAGTGAATTGATAGAAAAAAATAATGCTCATAGCAAAAGATCTTTTTGGTACAATAAAACCCAATCTAAGAAGGCTGAAAGATGCAGCTATTCACATCTTTATGTGAGTCATACTGTGCTGCTAGTCACACACATGCAGAAGGTTCCTATTGCTTTCACATAGTTACGTGTGACAAAAGTCAATACTAAGATCAGCACCTTTCTTCCTGATCATAACCGCTACCATTCTGTTCTAAATAATGACACTCTAGGCTTCTGAAATGTTTCTTAAACTATGCAAGTTTGTACTTGCTCTCTAAACATAAATTCATATTTACACAGTGCATATGGAACTTACAGATATGCATTGGACTATAAATGAAAACATATGGTTCCTAAAGCCAGTGCAGATAAATAATGTCAAAATAGCATGCAAGTCCATTCACATAATCAACATACAAAAGTAGGACAAGAGAAACTGTCACATAACCCACATCCGCTGTCACATATCTATATACACATACAACAACTGTGCTACTTTGACATCAATGTGAACAAGTATTTCCATAGTTCTACACATAGATTTCTCCTCATTCCACTGGAACATGGTTTAGAAATTTGGACTCTGCTGAAAATTGGGTGCTTAAGCATTTGTTTATAATTGTCTTGCTTTTTAATAGATGTTGCTGGGTTATTTTTCCAGTGGTTATTTTCTCATGTACATTCTTTGGTGCCAAGGCTGAGGTGTAAGGAAAGAAAGGGAACATATTACGTGCCTGAATACAGCTGCCTAATACCCTTTACCTCCTGCTCCAAAAGGGCAGGGGTTTCTTATATGTCTCATTTTATACCTGTCAGATCTGTTCCTGTGACTGAGATACCACAGGCTGTCTAGTACAGCACTGGATGCCTATATTTATGGACTGGTATTGCTTATACAGTAGCAGATGGACTTACTGAATCCTAACTTTCATTTGTTTTATGAAGTGCTGCAGCTATTGTTACTTCTGCTTTTGGCTCCCTGAAGATCAAGGCAAGGAAGAGTCAGAAACAAATAGAATACAGGGAAACTGGGGAAAAACTGTCCAGTATAGTATCTTATTATAAAATGCAATGCTT
Organism: Stictonetta naevosa; assembly: GCA_011074415.1. Classification (NCBI taxonomy): domain Eukaryota; kingdom Metazoa; phylum Chordata; class Aves; order Anseriformes; family Anatidae; genus Stictonetta; species Stictonetta naevosa. The sequence continues at coordinate 5,933,851 of CM021700.1, forward strand.
TAAAACAACAAACTAAATAAAAGATTTTTTTATTCTTATTTTTTTCTACAGCATTACTTTTTCCTTCCTCTGGAATGGAGGAGAATCTTCAAATCTGAGTAAATCTCTCTCTCTTGTCTCAAAATTATTTAGGCCATAATCACTGAAAAATTTCAACTGAAAGCTACTTCTTGGTTTAGAGACAGAGCTTTATAAGAAAACGAGACATTCTTCTCTTTCTCTGGAAGGTCAAGAGTAACAGCTCTCACCCAAGATGTGAGAGGCCTAAGTTCAGTTCTCAGGAGACTAAGAAGGTCACTGTCTGTCAAAATCCTTTGCCCAAATCACCACTATGAACTGGGAACAGAGTGGATTTTTAATGTATGTAACAAACTACCCAGTTAAAGAAGCTGTGAGTAATTTGGATTGGATTTTTCTGAATTTTTGTAGCTGGAGCCAGCAAATTTGTGTATTTATATAATCTTCAAGCCAAGCAGGGAATAAGTCACTAACTTTGTGGGTGGAACACTCATCTAGGAAAATGGGACATTGAGCTATCAGTCTCTTTTCCAAGCCTTAAAGATATATGCAGGTTGGAATAGCTCTGCATCAGCAAATGAAGAATGTCTCAATAGACCATGTAGGGCACTTTTTTTTTTTTTTTTTTTTTTCCCAGAAATAATAAATGTAAGCTCATATCTGTGAATACAGAAGTCTGAATGGAGGTTAAGTATCCTACTGTCTCGGAAACAGCTTTAAGGAGTAACCTGATGGAAAGAAAGGAAATGCTGTCAGTGCCAGTTTAATGAATCTAGTTCTTTGTTTTCTTTTCTTACAGGTGCTCAAAAGGAATTTTTCATGCAGGCTCAGGTGGAAAGATTGAGTTGACTTAGTTTCTTTTCATTAAAAATCCTTATTTGATGAGGATTTTTTTTTCATTATATGCTTCCATCCAAATATTTTTTTGCCCCTCTGATTGTTTTGGCTGCACAATTGTAGTTTCAAATAGGTTTAGCTTTTTGTTTTGGACACTAAGTTAAAATTTAAAATTCAGATGAATATTGTCATGCTTAATAAAGAACCCATGTTCTTTGTGTCTAGTTTTAATTTAACTTAGTTTTGATTTTTGTTTCTAATGGGAACGTAAAGGAAAGATGAAGACTGTGTTTCTTTTACTCAGCAATTGTGTCACAGTTTAACTCAGCTGAACTATGTATGACCTGTCTCATGTAGATTTCTAGTTACCGTTTGGACAAAAGAAAAACAAAACAATTAGTGGAAAGTATTTTCTAACACTAATGTCTGCTTTTACAATGATGGTACAACTGCTATAATGAAAAAGTGGCAATAACAAGATACACCTTGTGTTGGAATAAACATGGTATAGCTTTAACACTTCATAGTCAAGGAAAAGATAGGCATTCAGTCTCTCTGGAATTGCCACATTTTTGGATCATCTGGCAGAAAGTGCTATAGGAGAAGCACAGCTGGGTCTTTTTCTCTCAGGAGAATCAAATGCAATACCCTGGTGTCAGACTCAGCTGGCTGAAAACAATGCATAGCCAGAGTTGTCTCTCAGTTGCCTGCAATGCTTTTTTAACCTATCTTGCATTAACTGGAATGAGTTTAGCATTTCAGATTAATTATTAAGTATTGTAATAGTATTCAAATCATATGTTAGTCACAGTACTAAGTGTCACACTTAATAAAGAGCAGTTTCTTTGAGAAAAATTTGGTATATGTAAAAATACATACTTGGATGACTGTAAAACAGTATTGCAGATTCTTCTGAAATTTCTATGCTCAGAGCACATGTTTACTAAATTTCAGCATCAGGGAAAAAATAAAATAAAATACTAGAAGCTGTAATGTGGTAGATTGCAAGCCATAGGATTCTTTCACAAATCATTTTTTTTACACTACAAATTAGTAACCATTATTTATCAGCACACTGTGCAACATAACCTATTGCTCTTTTAAGGACAAAAGCAATTCAGTTGCATCAGATGATGGTAGACAAGAAAACTGTGATATTCTACATAGTAGTATATTAATTCTGCATGTTAAATGAATATAGATTCCTTTAAAGATCTGAAATTCCCACCTTTACCTAAAACTGGAAAGCTTTAGCACTCATCTACCGATGAGAGATGGGAGCTCTTTCTCCTATTGATAACTGTAAGAGCCATAGTGGAAAGGAACTAATAGTCTGGCTTTTTCAAACAAACGGATTATTCCTTTGCATCTTATTCCAAAATACTCTAAGAGTTCTGAAGAATTTGGTTGTGTGAAATTATATTTGTAGAGATTCAAAATGTATAAAACTATGCTTATTTTACTTAATATTAATCTAAACCCAAACATTTCTAGAACTGGCATGAAATATGCAATGTTAACCATAAAAATCTATTGCTTTTTCATGTATTAAACATTGAACTAACCAACTCTATCTTAGTTAGAGAATATGTGCAAAAATGCCTCTTTTAATGGTTGGCCATGATCAACATTTAGATGTGTTCTTTCCTGAGGTACCAATTAGTATCAGTTGATAGGTACATCTCAGAACACGGCATGATGATACTGAAATAACTGCTTTGGTTTGTATTTTTGCCATTTATTGACATTTTTTGTTATCTCCACCAAAAAAATCAGTCTTTTGGTTTTGTGTAGAAACTATATAAATCAGTTTTCATTTTTCATTAAATTCTTCTATTGTTTGCCTCAGTAAAACCATTCATTTTTATTATTATTATTATTTTTAATAGGAAGGTTTGAAGTTTACCTTCTTTTCATGTATTTACCCCAGTCACATGATGACGTTGTGAAGAATTTTATCTTGTAGACCACTTTTTCGGTATTATCTAACAATGCAGAAATCATAACAGACTCTCTCATTTAATGTAACTGGTATTTTACATTATGGAAACAAGAATACTTTAAATCAAACTCATAGAATCAGAGAACAGCTTTGGTTGGAATGGACCTTAAAGATCTTTTTGTTCCAACGCCTCTGTCATGGGCAGAGATGCCACCCACTAAATCAGGTTGCCCAGGGCCTTGTCCAACCTGATGTATTTTCCATGTGTGATTCAACTGTGATTACTACTTTAGATTAGCTTCAGGATTACTGTATCAGTTTGTATGACATTTTATTTCATGATGGTGCAATTGTATTAAAACTTCAGACTTCCTCTTTCTCCCGAGTTCCTTCCCTTTCAAATCTTTTTTGTAATATTAATACAATATTAATAACATGGAATCTGGAGAGGTCCCAGTTGACTGGAAGCTGGCAAACGTTGTACCAATTTTTGAGAAGGGCAAGAAAGAAGACCATGGCAACTGCAGGCCCGTCAGTCTCCAATCAGTGCCTGGTAAAATTGATACAGGGCCTGTAACACCTCCCCTTGTGAGGATAGGCTGAGAGACCTGGGTCTGTTCAGCCTTGAGAAAAGAAGACTGAGAAGGGATCTTAAAAATGTCTGTAAATACCTTAAGTGTGGGAGACAAAGGGATTTGGCCATCCTCTTTTCAGTGGTTTGTGGTGACAGAACAAGGGGCAATGACCACAAAATGTATCACAGGAAGTTCTGCAAGTTCTCATAAAGAATGAGATTAACAAGCTTTTAAATGATCAGGAGACAATCAAAGGATAGAACATGAGTCTTATTGTATTTGTGGCCTTGGCACATAAGACATAAAGTGTGGAGTGAGTTATTGTTTTCAGAGAGATGACATTTTTTTTTTTTTTTAATCTCGTATTGTGATGTTAATGCTGATCTCCTGTGATTGTTTCCTGTTCTAGTTGAGTATAATTGAAATCTTCATGTTTTCAAGGTTGACCTGCAAAATGTTTTTATCTGCTTTGTAATATTCCTTATGATGAAGTGTTTTCTTTATACTTGTTTTCTCTTAAAAAAAAAAAAAAAAAAGTACTAAAATTTTGCTTTTGCTTGAAATTTTATGGATATTTGTTTTTCCATATTTTATCTTTGGTTGTATATAAACCTTTGTGAATTTGGCACTGTTTTCTAAGCTGTACATTCACATTAGAGCCCTGAGGTCATGTATGCTACTGTAAATTCTGGTTCTGCAGAGTCATCTGTGTGTTTTTCCTCAGTTCACAGATCTCTGTTATGAAACCTGGTTGCTACAAATGAGTTAAACTGAGATAACATAATGATAATTAATGTTCTATGTGACATTGTCTAGATATAGAATGACAATGCTTTAAGGCTGTTTGTTGTTGTTTGCTTGTTTGTTTGTTTGTTTTTTGAGTAACCGAATCCTAGATTTCACTGAATGTCACCAAAAAACAATATTCCTTCTACTGGAGGAATTAAACACATGCATTGCATATTTTTATAGATTGTGCATAGTGTTTGCTGATTCCTCTGTATTTATTTTATGTTTCTTACATCTTTTTATCCTATTTTTCTGGCTTCTGTTTTTGTCTCGTGTCTTTGCAATAATGTAATTGAAATTTCAAATATTTTACTTTACTTAAAAATTACAACGGTAAGTTATTGCTCTGTTTCCCAAGGTTGGGTTACATATTTTTAGTTAAATATCTGAAATGCAAATGATTGTCTGTATTTCTAGACTACATTTGGAATTTCCTTCTTACAGTGGGGCAGCAAAGCAGATACAGATTCATTAACTGGTCAACCCCCCAGCATTATAATTTCTCAAATGATCTTGCTTCTGATGTGAACTTTAACCATTATTATTCACTGATTTTCTGGCTTACTGGACATCTTAAGTTGCTTTCTAAGAAGCTTTGATTTCCTTTTTTTTTTTAAAAAAAAAAAAAAAAGTAAAATTGACCAAGTATTACAAAAATAACAAGGATAAAATCTATATAAAAGTTTACCATACAGTACATTTAAACGCAAATGCAAAGAGTTCTTTGGGCTTTCCGTTTTTCTAATAAGTAGGCTTTATGTAACCATTGCACTAATAAAACCGACTCTGTAACGGAGAGAAACTGTTTTTCAGATTTTATATGACATATATAATTCAAGAAATGAAATACTGTACTTTTGTTGTTTAACAAGATTGTGGATACACAAATAATAACTAGAAGCTGTCATTAGTCTATATCTTGCCACACTCTGTTTTTGTCAATAGTCACGGAACAGCACAGAATATGGTGACATAACCTTGAAAAGCCTTTGTATACAGTATTTCTTATTTTTAAGTATGAAATTACTTTCAGTAAAACACATTTAAAACTAAGCTATATCCTCAAAAGTGATTTAGAGTCTACATGACTCTTGCCATTAATTTTTCATGAGACAGACTAAGTGGATAAATTATTTTGAGTTTGGGATTTAGTCTTCTAAGTAACTTGTTACTTAGTCAAACTTTTAATTAACTCAACTGTTCCCTTTATAATTTATATAGAGCAATTTCCTGCAGCAGTATTTTGCAGGTGAAAATCCATGGACTACTGATTCACTGAATAAGAAATAAAATATAAAAGAATGAGTTGTAAAAAGGCTGTCATTTATTTCTTTTTAATTTCACTCGAGGGCGCTCTTATTTTTGTTCTGTGGGTTTCCAATTTTTCTTAAAAGAATTATTTTATGAGCCAATGGCATATACATCATCACTCTCTAAAACTGTAAAATTATTTTACAGAAATGTAGGATAATTTACATGGAGCACAAAACTACTCAAGGATAATCTTTAAGGTTTTTATCATCATCAATATATATATATTTTAGATCAGGGAGAAATTCCTGAAAAGTAGGGAAGTTGGACAAATCTTGTAAATTCCTCTAAAAACAACTTTCATTCTTTAAAAGTTAGCTGTATATGCAACTTTCAGACATTGCATATTGAGTTTGTACAGGATAAATTGGATTAGAAATATTTTAGAAAAGGTCTTAAGAGTAGAGGAAAGTTATATTTCACAGAGATTCAGAACACCAGTCTAGTCTTAACAATGGTAGAAGGCTGTAAAGATGTCTGTGAGAGCCTTATTTGTCCTGAGTCCTGTAACTCTTGCACTGATTCTTCCCAGCGTGCTGAATGGTGTTGGGTATTTTCTTGCATTACATTAGTAAGGTAGAAAGAAATATTGCCAGTCTTCCCACCTACTTCATAGGAACTCATGAGTACTAAATATCCCTCTGATTCACAGCTAAGTGAGGAATGTTCTAGTCCCTGTGTGATAATGAAAATAAAGATAATTTTGATTCTACAGGGTATATTATCTTAACTAAAATACAAATACACCAAATGTTCAGAATGCAGGTAATTAAATGGGCAGTTATTTTACAAGATGGTCAATTCATCCCATTTGATATTTTCCAAATGGTTCAGTTCCTAAACTCTGTAAGATTGAATTTTGCAAAACATTTATGTGTATGTGTATTGATGTAATGGATTATTTGCAGAAGTATAAAGTATTCCCATGTTCAGAGGGCTGTAAAAGCATCTCTTCATTTGATAACCTGTATTATTCCCTGTATTGTTTTATCCTAAAATCACATTTCTAATAGATTACATTACATTTCTAATATAGATTGCATTTCCAATAAGCATTGAAAAACTTATCTTAAATGGCTGCTGTTACATATGAATTTGGTCAGTCTTGTGACAGTCACAAGAGAAAGGAACATAAGCTGCCACCAATAGGAAAGGTTCTGTCATGTTGTTGGAAATTTTATACCCAATTTGTTTCATAGAGCTTCTGAGTGATATTCAAAGTGGCTAACATTATATCATTCCAGTTATAGAAAGAAGCTGATTGGTTAATTTCTTTTTTTTGCAACATAATCGTTGTATTGCTAACATAAGCTTTACTCAGTTTCTCAATAAAAAAAAAAATATATATATCTATTGTAAATTAATTCTTTGTTTAGAGATCTGTAATTTCTTACATAGTCCCCTACTAGAAATAAATTGTTTAGGCTGTCTCTATTTTTTATCACTTCATAAATATCAGATTTATAAAATGTATACAGAGGTTCATACATAGATGTGTCAGATTTAAGTTGGTGTTATTTTATAATTCTTGGATACTTCTGTTTGTTGTGTTTTTTTTGTTTGTTTTTCTGTACTTAAAAATTCTCTGTAATGCAATCATTCTGGTTTTCCCTTTTATCCTTTCATCTTTCATCTAACTTATTTCTTGAATGCAATAATTTAATATATGTATTGTTTTCCATGCTACTTGTCTTAATCAAATTTAATATGGAATCACAGTATAATTTGGGCAGCAAGGGATCTCAGGAGGTCTCTAGTCAAGGAGGCCTACCTCCTGCTCACAGCAGCATCAGCTATGAGATCAAGCCCAGGTTGCTTAGGGCTTTACCGAGCCACATTCTGAAAACCCGTTAGGAAGGCAACTGCATTGCCATTTGATCCAATGCCTGACTGTCCTCATGGTGAATCATTTTTCCTTTCTGTCAGGTCAGGAGCACTCTTGTTTCACTGCTTCAGAGCTTGAACTGCAAGTACTCTGCAAGTGTAAATAACTCATTGTCTATCACTTGCTGATAACACATAGAAAATAGCTATCTATTTGCATTTCATCTGATATCACATATTCAGTTCTGTAACTGAATCTGAGTACCTGGCTTGTACAGTGGTCTTGTCACTCCAAAAAAAAGCTGCATGTGTTTAATTGCACATTCAGATGTATGTTTGGAATCAGTACATCCTAAGTGTGTGCTGCATGACACCAAATGACAAGATCTTTTCTTTCTTGTGGAAATTGTCACTTTAATAGTGGAATTTGATTTAATTCCATTAACTTTCTAATTGCAAAGCTGCCTCATGACTTAAAGAAAGGTGTTAGTTGAAACAAATTTAGATGTACTACTAAAATTTAGAGTTGGCAAATCAGTCAAATAGTACAGCAAGAAGAATCCTTGAATTGAACTACATCAATTAAAAGACTCTGTTATATTCTTGATTTTTTATATTAAACTACAATGCAAATGGAGTAGACTTCTATTTGAAAATAATTCTCCATTTTTTCTTTTTGTACAAACTGTAGTAAAAATAGTTGTAACATCAAATATATTTCCCTTATTTTTCTCTTGGTATGTTTATTATTGTAATGTCTGATCATTCATATGTTTACAGGAAATATATAATTTCATAGAAAGATGGAGCTTCCAATCTGGAGTGGAATTTGAAAGCAAATAAATATAATAAATATAAAAATAACTGATTTGGTTTTGCTTTTGCTTTTTTTTTTTTTTTTTTTTTTCTACATGTATCTTTGTCTATTATATACCTTATATACAATTTGCTGTTAATTTACTGATAACTGTATGGATATTTTTTATAGTAATACAGAACATAGGTCCATTGCATAACATAAATCCACTGCAAATGGTTGGTGCAGTGTAAAGCTAGTAGATTCTAATTAATAACTGAACTAGCCAGAGAAAAAGACAAAGACAATCAGAAGAAGAAATGGTAGTGAGCAATGTCATAAAACTCTCTTTTATATTTTTGTAGTGAAGATGTAGAAGAATGAGCACAAATCTCAAGATGTTAATATTTATGCTTGATTCGCTTTGAAGAATTTGTTCTTTCTTTGTAAATTTTCCAGTTGTCTCCTTATTTGTTCAGATTTAAGATGTTTCAGATAGCACAAAGGTAATTTTTTTTTCATTGTTGTTCGAAGCAAGCAAATTATTACTATGTTTTTATATGCAAACAGAAAATCCAACATTTTCCTAGGCACTGGATATCTTAATTTAATTCCAGCATGTAATCTGAAATACAAGTGCCTTAAGAAATACATATTTAAATATAAAATACCCTGAGATGTAGTAATGCTGCTCCTTCATACCTTTTTTTTCATGCCACGCTCAAGTAACTAAATTAACAAGTGGCATGTGTAAGCATGGTGCAGAGTTAAATAGGCTTGGATCTAGAAGATGAAGAAAGAGAAATTAATTTATAAAACTAAGACTAATTTGCAAGGCCATTATCCTTTTTGTCATGGCATTTTGAAGATCATTTCATCCCCAAACCACCCACTGTTTTGAGCAAAATAAGTGTTAGTCCTATTTTAAAAAGGGGTTATTTGTAAGATTTTCCTTTTTTGGTTGGGGGGCAGATTATTTTTGAATAAATATAGCCATTTTAAATGCCTGGGATTGGTTAAGTTTTAGACTTAAAAAATATTTTTTAATATTTCAGTTTAAATGCCAGTAGACGAAGAATTATTTTTGGTATAAACTATTTGTAGGATGGTCAGTTGGACTGAAAACTCATCAAAAAAGCTGATGTCATTGCCATCAGTGTCATGTAGAAAACATCATGTCTTTTTTATGCAGCAGCAGACATATTTTCTTTTTTCATTTGTTGTCTATCTCTGTCCTCCAATAATTATGAATACTAAGGCAGAAAATGTGTTTTCCCTTTTGTATTCTGGTCTTTCACATTGGTCTTGCCTTGGGAAAAACTTTCTGCTGTTCAGTTTTTGCCTAAACTACTGTGCTATCAAAATACCACAGAATAAAGTGCAGTTGGAGGTCAAGAAATTAAAACATATCCACCTACATGGCAGTTGTTTCTCATGAATACTTATGTCCTATTTACATATGTTTTCCTGTCAACATTGCATATCTAATGAAGCTTGTTTCAAGGGCTGAAATTCTATTCTCAATCCTATATCAAATTTTCAGCAGTTTTAACTGCCGGACCTTTCACTAATGGCGCAATTTCACATAAATCAGTAAAAGGGCTACAGCATGATTGAATTTCTTTTAAGATTTTATTTCAATTCTATAATTCTGGAAATTAAGTAATAATACAATGAGTAATTAAGCATCTGAATTAAAAGGTGAATCTCATACTGTGTCACAAGTATTTTGAGGTTCGGGCTCTGTACATCATTTGAGAGAGAAAAGTAATTTATTAGTAGTCTTTTCTTTCCCATGCTAGGCTTCAGAAATCAAATACCAACCTAAGATATGGGTAACTTCATAGCACACTTCTAATAACATAACTAACACTTTCAATTGTATCTGAAATTACTTCAGTAATAAGTGCAATCACACCTCATTCAATACCATAGGCATTTTGTACATGTTGGGGCCTCTAGAAAAGCATTAGTGTCAGATAAAGGGAAATGAGTGCCATAAATCACTCTTATAATTGTAATATTTCATACAGATATAATGTAATAACTGTATAAATATAGGACCAAAAATAAATAAAAAAAGAGAAAATGCATCTTCAGTATAAGAATCTTGAGGGTACCATTGGCCAAAAAGCATCTTAAAAATGCTATATTCTCTGGACTGCTGCACCGCATTCATCTTCCTTTACGATATTGGGGGTGCTGAAACTTGACATGTTCCCCTTTTCCGAGTACCTTAATGTTAATTTATTGCAGGAAAGAAAATAGCTGGAAGGAGAAAATCAATGTAATGTTTTTCCAGTTCCTAGTTGGTTGGTTTGGCTTTCACAGTTTGTTGTTGTGAGGGCCTTACAGTTAGATCCCACATGTAGATGCTATAGACCTTTACCATATTTTTTTTTTCAAGGGTAAATTCCTTCAGTCTCACATGGGAGAGCTGTGTGGGTAAATCTCATGAATAACAATGGAATGATAAAATCTTTTTCAATGAAAAAAATGTCAGAAGTGTCCATTAATTGTGTAATTAAAAGAGACATGGCAGAATTTTATGTATTTTACTGATCAAGTGGAATCTTTATTACATTGAAATTCTGTCCTCATATATACCTGTGTTTACTACCACTATTGGATTGAGATAAGAATGTATAAGAGGTGGTATTTTGTACATTTGTAATAATATAAATTAAGAATAACTTAAAACCCTCCAATACTAAATTTTGCTGAGAAGAATCCAGCAACAAGGGCTTTCCTTTTCTGAATTGCTTCCAAGCACTTGAAAAGACTCAGTCTGGGAGAGGAGAGGAGAGGAGAGGAGAGGAGAGGAGAGGAGAGGAGAGGAGGAGAAAGATGAAGAGAAAAAGAGAAAGAAGAGAAAATAAAAGAAAAAAGAAAAATCCATATGAATAAGTTTCAAATCTGTTATGACAGCTGAAGTCCAAGTGAATATGATATGATTTTTTTTATTATTATTTTTTATATATATTTCCTACCATAGTCTTGCTGGATCTTTTTTTTTCCTGTAAATTAAAGAAGTATCACCTAGCATATCAATGATTACGGTTATGTGTTGATTGCACTGCAAGTAAGTATGGATTAATTACTTATATTAATAAAATAATGCAGGAAATTACCATATTATGTGCTTAAGTTATAGCTTTAAATTAAATTAACAACCTTTTAGTCGTAATTCACTCTGCTGATGCACAAAGTCAATTTTGCAACAAAGACAGAAAAAGTTATTACTGGATGTCATAGGAATTTGGTTATACAACAGTGAGTTTTCTACATCTCAGTTTTATAGTCCAAGCCAGTAGCTGTAGTTGAAGGACTTGAAAATCTTGTCCCTATTTGTTGATTCCATCTGCAATATTCCATTCAATTCCAGATAATTTTATGCCTACACCACAAAAAGCAGCTCAAGCAGTTATTAAATAGGACTGAAACTAATCTTTAATAAGTTCTGATACTGTTGGAGAATTTGAAATGGGCAGAGTTATTATGACTCAGAACATCTGGCAGTTAATTGGATCTGTGATTCCCATCTATTTTGACACCTGTTTATGTGATTTCTAATATAACGTCCGGATTTGGGTTGCAATTTCAGTAACATAAAATACTCATTAGTAGGACCTCCATGATGTAAATTTTAAGAGCTAGAATATTGGTGAGCATATAAAATTAAAGGTATGATAAATTCTTTTATATTGATTTAAACTTCCACTTTTTATTGACAGGACAGTATTTTGTTGATTGGAGGTTAGCATCAGATTTCTACATGATCTATCCCTTCAGAACACAGAGGATAGACTGGTATGTGATATTCTTTAAAAAGTAATATTTTTTTTTCTCTCTTTTTTTTTTTTTTGAGAAGAGATACAATCTCTTCTAATTCAAGATTACAGCTTTTCAGAAGAGGAAGTATGGCAGTCTCTAACACTATGCAGTCATTGATCTAAACAAAATAACATTTTTTTAAAGCATGATAATAGTAAATAAGTAGGCATCCAGCAGCATTTCCAGTTCATAACACAATCTAATGATCACTTTCTATACTATTTCTTTCAATTATATTACTACTTTTACTGGTGGTGGTGAATAAATCACTTATTAATGCAATCTATTACAAAGTTTACTCCATCTTAGAAAAATATAATTAATTTTCTCTTTGGCTTCTCATGGCCATTCACACAAAATGCATATTTTGTTTTCATGGAAGATAGTCATGTAAAGAGTCATGTAAGCTTTCTCCAATCTAGAAAATGGAAAGAAGCACTGCTAGAAACAAAACCAATCTATCAAATGGCACAGCTGTTCACTGTATGTTCATAATGAGCTTTTTTATTTGGGTGCTGTTTGGTATTTATAGCTAATTAACTCCCTTTTACACCACCCAGCAATCTGCATTTAGAAAACAGAGAAAATGAAAATAGACCGAATTAAAGCTGCTAAATACAGAGTAAATTCAGTTAATGTTAAAACCACTGTAGATGAGTTATTACTAGAAGATTTTTTCAGGTTCCTTTTTTTATTCTGTTAACATCTCTTTATTTATTGTTTTATTTTACTTAAAAATCTGAGTAAAAATATTTTAATAGGTTGCAGAGACTCCAAAACTAGATGTCTTTATTTTCTCTTTGAAGAAGTGGGCTGTTTTCAAGGTAAGATTAAGAAATTGTTTCTATTGCTAATGTTGTACTATCAATATACAGGCAATGTTTTGTAGTACATGGATAAAAATTCAATTTGTTTATTACTATAGAATGCTATGAGAGTAGTTCTTTCTGTAAGCCCCAAGTAAAGAGCTGTACATAGTCTTCTGAGGGGATGAAGCCCACAGCCTGTGTTTCTATTTAAAAAACAAAACAAAACAAAAACAACCTACTAACCAACCAAAAAACAAAAAAAAAACAAACAAAAAAACACTTTGAAATGAGTAGTTTGAAACAGTTTCAGAAATGGAAAACTGTAGCATTATCACTATGTGTAATAAAATGGATAATGGTAGCTAATGAAGTAGTCCTTCAGTGTGGATGGACATAATTTAGAAACCATTCAGTAAAGATCTGTTCATAGAGCACAGATTCCCAGTGAAATTGCTAATATGCTGCATATGCCTTTCCACCAGAAAGTTTATAATTTAGTTTATACCACTTTAGAATATGTATTAATGATACTATAGTGCTGATATCCTTTTGCTTCTGTGTTGACATCAGTTACTAGTTGTTTTCATGGGCAGTACCAATTACAGGAAATAAAGAGATTTCCTTAGCTTTTTCTCATATAAAAACGAGCAAAAGAGTGGGGAGAGGAAGGGTGTTTGAGCATTTCTAAAACAGAGGGTGTTTTTTTTTTTTTCCTTTTCCTGTAAACTTCTGAGTGTTTTGTTTGTGATTAAGTCAATTATTTTGGTTTGATGCTTTCCAAGTATTTTTTCACAACTTACATTTTATATATATATTACAAAGAATTGTATATATTATATATATATATAATGTATATATTTTAATGTAGTTAGACTAAAGGATTAATGCAGTAGACTAAAGGATTTTCTGCTGCTTTTTAGCCTTAGTTTTAACTGTATGGCCTTAAAAAGTCACCTTTGGGTAAATGCTCAACACTGTTTGAATATATTTTAAACAGTCTCATCTTAGACAATGTCTTAGAGTTTTCCCATTTATAAAATGTGTGATAAAACAGTCTTCATATAAGTATTTTAGAAAACTTCAATTCAGCTGTGAGATTAAAGAAGTAATTTCATAAGAAGATCATTTTACTTAACCTATCTCCTCAGAATAACATTTACCAGACTTTGTTTCTTGTCTTCTGTTCTTGTATTATTTTTAAAAAAGAACCAAATGAAATGTCTTAAAATTGCTACTTCAGAAGGAGTCCTAAGGCATCTATTTCAAAGAAGATGCTTAGAGTAAGGGTTACTCAGACATACTCCAAGTTACTCCTTTCTTTGTGAATGAAAATTGGGTAGATAAGGAAACAAATTTGATAGATACAGAAACACCAAAACACTTAGAAAACCTGCCAGGGTTTTCCTTCCAGACTGACCCTTGTTTCATAGCAAATTTCTGGGTAGGTTTTTGAGTGTGCCTGTGTGTTTGAGAACATTTTTAAAGCTTTGCATCAGATTTGCTGAGTATATATTGTATATAATCTGACATTTTCAGGACACATATTTTAACCTAACTAATTTATACTATCACAGAACTGTAGGGGTTGGAAGGGACCTCGTAAGATCATCAGGTCCAACTCCCCTGCAAAGCAGGTTCCTCAGAGCAGGCTGCCCAGGTAGGCGTCCAGATGGGCCTTGAATATCTCTAGAGAAGGAGACTCCACAACCTCTCTAGGCAGCCTGTTTCAGTGCTCTGTCACCCTCACCGTGAAGAAGTTCTTTCACATGTTGGTGCGGAACTTCCTGTGTTCTATCTTGCGGCCATTGCCCCTTGTCCTATCCCCACAAACCACTGAGAAGAGGTTAGCTACATCCTTCTGTCTCCCACCCCCAGATATTTATAGACATTGATAAGATCCCCCCTCAGTCTCCTCCAGAGACAGACCCAGGTCTCTCAGCCTGTCCTCATAGGAAAGATGCTCCAGGCCCCATATCATCTTTGTGGCTCTCCGCTGCACTCTTTCCAGGAGATCCCTGTCTTTTTTGTACCAGGGAGCCCAGAACTGGACACAGTACTCCAGGTGAGGCCTGACCAGGGCAGAGTAGATGGGGAGGATCACCTCCCTTGACCTGCTGGCCACGCTCCTTTTAATGCACGCCAGGATCCCATTAGCCCTCTTGGCCACCAGGGCACACTGCTGGCTCATGGTCAACCTGTCGTCCACCAGGACCCCCAGGTCCTTCTCCACAGAGCTCCTCTCCAGCAGGTCATCCCCCAGCCTGTGCTGATATGTGCAGTTGTTCCTTCCCAGGTGCAGGACTCTACACTTGCTCTTATTAAACGGCATCTGGTTTCTTCCTGCCCATCTCTCCAACCGGTCCAGGTCTCGCTGAATGGCAGCACAGCCTTCTGGCGTGTCAGCCACTCCTCCCAGCTTTGTGTCATCAGCGTACATGCTGAGGGCAGACAGTATTCCCTCATCAAGGTCGTCGATGAAGATGTTGAACAAGACCGGACCCAGCACTGACCCCTGGGGAACACCACCAGTCACAGGCCTCCAGCCAGACTCTGCTCCACCGATCACCACCCTCTGAGCTCGGTTAGTCAGCCAGTTCTCAACCCACCTCGCTGTCCACTCATCTATCCCACACTTTCTCAGCTTTGCTAGCAGGATGTCATGGGAGACAGTGTCGAAAGCCTTGCTAAAGTCAAGGAAGATGACATCCACCGCTCTCCCCAGCTGGTGATGCCATCATAGAAGGCAACGAGGTTGGTCGAGCATGACTTCCCCTTGGTGAATCCAGGCTGACTACTCCTCATAAGATTCTTCTCTTCCAATTGCTTGGAGATGGCATCCAGAACAAGCTGCTCCAACACCTTTCCAGGGACAGAGGTGAGACTGACTGGCCTGTAGTTTCCCAGATCCTCCTTCCTGCCCTTCTTGAAGGAGAGAGTGACATTGGCTATCCTCCAGTCTTCAGGCACCTCACACGTTCTCCAGGACCTTTCAAAGATGATAGAGAGCGGCTCGGCGACCACGTCTGCCAGCTCCCTTAGCACACGCAGATGCATCCCATCGGGACCCATGGATTTGTGTGCATTGAGCCCACTCAGATGCTCCCGAACCACTCTCATGTCTACCAGGGAGGAGCCCTCCATTTCCCAGACCCTTTGTCCTCTTGCTAGGGGTAAGGAGTCCTGGGGGGTGGCCTTGAAGCAAAGACTGAAGCAAAGAAAGCATTCAGTATCTCCGCCTTCTCGGCGTCTTCCATGACCAGGACCCCCCCCTCGTTCAGCAAGGGACCCGCATTATCCCTAGTCTTCCTTTTGCTGTTTCCATACTTGAAAAAAAACTTCTTTTTATCCTTTATCTCTTTAGCAAGCCTCTTCTCTAGGTGGGCTTTTGCCTTCCTCGTCGCATCCCTGCAGGCCCTGACAACACGTCTATACTCCTCCCAAGAGGACAGGCCCTTTTTCCACATTTCATAGACCTTCCTCTTCCTTTTGATCTTATTGATGAGCTACTTGCTCATCCATGAAGGTTTCCTGCCCCCCTTCCCCGATTTCCTATTCTTCGGGGTGCACCAATCCTGAGCATGGAAGAAGTGCTGCTTAAATGTAGCCCAGCTTTCACAAGCACCCTTGCCCTCAAGCAACCTAGCCCATGAGATACTCCCAAGCAGGTCCCTATCAAGCCCCATTATTAAAGTACGTGACATCAAACTATCTTAAACTTGTGTATATTTAGTTCTTCATATTATGGATCTAAAATTGATCAATTTTGTTCTGCAAAATTTATCTTCTTTTCTCCTTCCATAGTTATGAGTCACTATTGTAATTTCTGTTCTTCACCTTTAGTCCATTTCATGTCTGGATGAGTGCTCACCTTCTGCTGTCAAGCCCCAGCTCTTTCCTTTTGTATAAAGTCCAAAAATAATCCATAGATGGATTAAGCTGTAAATTACATTATTCTCTATATCTAATTTGGCCCCTGTTGTCTATTCAGAAGGCATAAGAAACCTGACTCACTTCATCACATCTCCAGGAGGGGGAGGAGGAAAAATCAATAAAAGTATGGCATTGCTATTGAGAAGAGAACTTTACGCCAGATATATTCACAGTAAATAATTGCTGTTCCAGAGGAAGAGGCCAGTGTCCTTTGACTCAGTGTCTTTTGTGGGAGTATATGATGAAACCAATGTGTTATGAACCTCCTTGTGAGATTACATAACCGTCTCTCTAATATTTCTGGCATTTGGAAGCTATGTACTGATCTTTGTGATTATTATACTCTGGTATGTCTGTTAACTGAAGTACAAAATGCATCAGAACATTTAAAAAAAAAAAAACTAAATTGGTGGAGCAGGAAAAGTTGGGTAAAAAGCAATTCAAATTAGGAACATCTAGTTCTTGGTCAGCAGTAGGTTAGCAAATGGTTGAACTGATATGAGGATTAGTATGAGTGAAAATTTGCACGTAAGTTTAAAAAAAAAAGTTGGCTACTGGAAAAACAGGAAGTAATCAAAGATGTGAGATGGCAATAATCTGGGAGCTTCTGTGATGATACATTCCATAACAATAAAATAAAAGCTTTTTAAAAACAAACACGTTTATAGATATCTGTTCACTGTAACTTAAATAACATCCCACTGAAGTATAATATGTTTGGATTTCCTTTAATTTGAAATTTCCTTCTAGCTTTACAATCTATTTTATTTATACTGCCCTTGCTTATATTGGTGAATATTTAAATTGGCTTACTGGTATGCAGGATCAAAATCAAACTTTGTCCATTACTGTACTGAAATTTCTACAAACAAATTATACAAACGGGTATATGCATCAGCCCATTTTTGAGCATTTTCTGGTCTATGTGCAGTAACTACCTCTGCCTTGCTCTGCCGCTGAATTGCCTGACAAAGTTCTGTGAATATTGATCAAGCTGGTTTTGTTCTGTACTTTCGGTGCTTTTTTTCTGGTTGGTAACAGACAATAAAAATGCTCACTGGAACGGTTTACATGCTTTAACATATACTAAGTACAGCAGAAACCCTAAAATGTCATCCTTTTTATAATCAATGGTTATCTACACCATTATGCTTGGATGAGTTTTAGAGCTAATGTCAGCACTTTCCACTTTAAATACATACATATTAGATAACAAACTAACAACCAAAATCTAATGTGTAATAGAGTTCTTCTGAAGGGATTATGTCCTCCTGTGTAAAGTATATGCCAGTAGCTATGGTTCTCTATATAAATTCACCTCCGTGTTTTATTGGAATTATATTTTTTTATTTTTTTTAATCATTTGATTGCAATATATTGTTGATTTAATTTTTGCATAAAAGTTAGTAGTAAATGTTAATAATGCCTATATTTATTATGGGTTAGATTTTTCTTAAAGAGTTGATTCTTCGACTAGTGACTACATAAGAAGTTTACCTCTAATGAATATGAGATGTTAGCCCTTATCTTTGCAGAGATGTTCAAGACAAGGTTGGATGAGGCCCTGGGCGATCTGATCTAGTGTGTGGCTTCCCTGCCCACGGCATGGGGGTTAGAATCTTTAAGGTCTCTTCCAGCCCAAGCCATTCAATGATTTGCAGATGTAGAGTTGTCCCTGTTCTGCTCAGTTAAATGGATTGTCTGGAGCACAAAGAAGTATCTTTGCTACTAAAGGAATGGACATGTGAGAACACTTTCTTTCCTTGGCTTCTTTAATTTTGTGGAAAATAATTTGCACTTGGTGTGAGATGACAGATCTGAGTTTTCCCAGATATGTTCTGGACAACTAGAGCACAGTGAAGATTTAAATCATGACATGCATCATGAACCTGATGTGTCTATTTAGAAACATTTATAGCTTTATGTGAAAACATTATATACATGCTCATAACATAACTTTGTTGTTGTTGTTTTTAAATACAGAACATTCTGGCTTTATCAGCAGTATCCTGGACTACATATTTTCCAAAAATAAAAAATAAAAAATGCCCAGCTTTATTTCATACTGCCTATTCTTGGGCAGCTTGAAATTGGATTTGTTGGATGGAAGACACTACCTTGTTACAGTATGTCATCCTGATTATATCTTGTTAGAAACTATCACCACATTAATCAATTGTTAGTAGAAACAATAGAGTTTTGTGCATATGTGCAATGCCATCATTAGAAAATCCTGAGGAGAGAGGAAACTATTTGCAGTGCAAATACCTTTCTGGTAATTAAGTTTGAAATTGCATACTGCTGATTTTGTTCTGAGAGAGAATACAAGTAAAACAAATTTGAGAACATCCTAGTTGTGGAATAGCAACCACATATTGCTAAAACTCCAGAAAGAATGGTGGGTGATTACTGAAGTTGATTGTAGTCAGCTGAATATGAGCCAGCAGTGTGCTCAGGTGGCCAAGAAGGCCAACAGCATCCTGGCTTGTGTAAGAAACAGTGTGGCCAGCAGAACTGAGGAAGTGATTGTTCCCTTGTACTTGGCTCTGGTGAGGCCGCACTTCAAGTACTGGGAACACAGCATACATCTACTGATTTCCTATGAAGAAGTTTGCTTTAAATAAGTCTCATAGAATCCAGTTTTCCAGTACCATTCTCAAGTGTCTGAACTATATCTTTTTGTTTTTCCACCCCTGCATTACCCTATATCATATGCTGTATATCTTCTACCTTGTTCTATAAATGAAATTAAAGATAAAAACTACAACTAATTCTAGCTTTGAGCAGGTTTACCTTATGCATTCAGTCACTAAAGGGGACAGTACTTATATGGAAAAAATGGGAGGGGAGAAGGAGGGGGGAGGATATGGTCATATAATTTAATACTTCCTCCTTCCAAGGACATATTTCATATTTTATAAACTTAATGTTTTTAATAACATTTGGGGGGGGCTTTTTTTTATGTTGTTTGATGGTCTCTTTCAGAGGAAAGGGGTTCATTTTTGTGTGGTTAGGTATTATCTTTTTTTTTTTTTTTTCCAGGTTGGCATTATCTAAGTTTTGAACAAGCAGGAAACTAGGTAAGCCACATCAGCCACTCAAACAGAGCAAATGATCAACAATAGCAAGTCGTGATTCCTCATTTAGATCAGTTCCAGAAGAGCATGTTTTTTGTATTTGTTTTTTACTGGAGTATCATATCCATTTCTGAGAATGGAGGAATATTGCAGTTGAGAAATAGTAAGTTCTTTCAGCCTCAATCTCCTAGCATCTTTCTTTAGGTGTCCTTTTCATCTTGGAGAACCTATAAGCTAGCTGTTTTCAGTTGCAACAGCAACCTGAGCAAGTCATTAGCATATAGGAGAGGTTACTGTTCTGCAGTTCTGCTTTCAAATAATCAGTCAAGTTTTGTTGCACCTTTGAGGGAATTTTCAAATCAGTATTTCAACTGAAGAATAGTTGCTAACCTTCCTCCAGCACCAGTAATGTGAAAAGCTGGGTAAAGAAGACTAAGCAGATAAAGTTTTGAGTCTGCATACATAGTGGAATTCTAAATCCGTTTATATATATATATATATATATATATAAATACTTGAATAAGGATTTGAACTCATTTAACATGGTGAAAAAATCAAATATTCTTTTCTAGATACATCTCTTAAGACAATAACATATTTTTTTAATCTGGAGAAAGCTTCCAGGTAAACCTTTTTTCTTCTCTTTTTTTTCCCCTTCCCCTCTCTGTAAAACATACATGTTTTCATCCTACTTCTGTACTTTTGGTTGTATTTATGGATAGATAACATTAGAATGTGATATACATCAGTGCACAAATTTATAAGCACCGGAAGAAATTAATTCTGTGTACCAAGAACATTTTCATAATTATGCTTAAAGCACCCAGTAATTAGAGTCACTCTATTAATAGTGTTACCAAAATATGCTTAGACTTCTAAAGAAATTTCAGATTAGTTTAAAACTTCAGAATCCCCAAAGATATGAGGAGGCAGCTAAATCTGTACTTGATACAGGTCCAAAACAATCTCATTTCTACACAACCAGTCTTTAAATTCATTAAAGAAAATTCTTTCGAATTAAACTCAGAACACATAAAAATGAATCTAAATGAACTCATCTGTAATGGAGATGTTCTCCCTGTTTGCTCATAAATACAAACTCTAACTTCAATGAATATTTCTGACAGAACTATAGAGTTCTACCCTGTATGTTTTGTTATTGTAATAGATGTCGTATAAGCATTTTACAGGAAAACAGCATAATGTGTCTTTGTATCAAAAATTGCATGATATTAATGCTTTGTTTTAGAGATCTAGACTCTTAGAGATGGTGTGGAGAACAAGGATTGATACTTATTTCATGCTTTTAGCAGTTCTGCTCATATGTTATCCTGTTGCAATAGGGGGGGGGTTCAAATTTCATATTATTATAATTATTATTTTACTGCTGTTTTTATCTTTGATCTAAACGGGGGAAAATTTCTAGTTCAGTCAACTCTTCTTCGTGGGCTTTTGATAGTCATTGGATGTGCAGAACAACCCTTCACAGTATTCCTTCCAGAAATATACATGAAAATTTTTCATTGTCTTGCTTTAATAACTCAGTTTTGGCTTGCATATATATTGTTAGAAGCCTCACCTTGTCAAACGAGTTTTTCTTTTCACCAGAGATTTGTGCAGCCTTTTACTATAGGCACTTTCATGGGAGCCAATCATCATTGTTCCTTCCTGACTTTCTCTGCTGGATGCTTTGATATTCAACACAGGAGAACATGTATGCTTGTGAGGATGAAAAATATTTGTCTCCTCTAACCTAACTAAATGAACTTACTTGGTATGATTCCTGTTTTTCAGTATGTAAGTTTAGAAAATTTTATTCTCTCTGAGAATTGAAGATTATATTGTGCTAATATGTGCCGTGTCGTGTCCCCCCCCCCCCAAACTTTTTCTCCATATTATTGTAAGTCATCTTTTCTTTTTGGTAATTTCAACAAGTCATGCTGTGAGGTTTGTTGGTGCCAGATTTCAATTGCTCTATTTCCCTGCCAAATATAATATATATTAAAATAAAATCAGGCATGGGGCATTTAAACAATCCCGCCATAATACATTAGTACTTGTGTTTAGAGACAAAACTGCCAAGTACCTGAATTCTGAATTATACTGCCTTTGGTTTTAAAAACAGTTCTCTAAGTTGACAAAAAAAAGTTAGAAAACATTAGGAATTTTCTCTTTCACCTGATATGTTTTTACAAAAAAAAAAAAAAAATCTGTCTCTATATCAACTACTTTTTATGGTTGTTTGTTTTAAGCTTTTTCATATACTTCTTTTCAAAAGTATAGAAAACACTTTCCAAGTCACCCCAAGGAAAGCTCTAAGTCAGAGGGGACACACCATTTCCACTTCTTTTTGCTTCAGGCTAAGTTAGCATGACTGGTCCATCCTCTGACTTAGTAGGCAAAGTATAAATCATGTAGAAAAATGCCAGCTGAACTGAATCTTCATGTCACTTACTATATATTTTTTAATCTTATGTCTGTATTATCTTCAGAAATTCTAACATAACACCATAATGCTGTTGCAAGCACCTTTTTTTCCTTTTTTTTTTGTTTAAGTACTAATGTATAAAAGACACAAAAAAAAAGATGCTAGGTTTTTGCACTGTTTTGCAAGGTCAGGTTGAAACCTGAAACATGACAATTTCTACTGGTTTAGATGCATCTTCTAGACAAGAAAACCTAGGGAAGACCGGAAGTACCAACATCAACAGAGCAGTGATTCCACCAGCCAGTGAAATTTGGGTGCCTCTTGGATTTCAGACACTTCAGAGACAATATTGCCAAGATAGCTGAAATCCTAACTTCTTTCAGATGAATGCACAGGTCTTTCATTTCTGGCGCACTACTGGGAGTGCATGAAGTCCAAAACACTGAAAACTGGTTTGTTGCCATCAGATGCTTGCTGAACAGAGAAAAAACAAAATTTACTCACCCTTCTTTCTCTCTGTTTTTTGAGGTAATGTTAAAGATTTTTACCCTAGGGAAAAAAAAAAATAAATATGGAATTAAATATTCATTTCTAAATAATCAGATCCACTATGATACAAGTGGATTGGAAAACAGGTATGTTCTTAAATCCCATTAGTTATTCTATAAAATTCAAAGGACTTCTGTAAGTAGCATGTTGATTATAGTGTACATTCTAGCACTGTAACAGACAAATTTAACACAGTATGTATTTCACTCAAAGTAGCTTTAAATATTTTCTTTTTTTTGATTAAAAGCTTAAATCAAGATCAGTAAGATCTTACTAAGAATATGTAAATGAATTAATCATACTCAAAAGCAAATTTACATAAACCAGGCAGATTTTATTCCAGTTTTGACTGTAATGAGTTATTTGATTTGGATTTTCATTTCACATCAATGTTGCAATGATCTGTTTTTCTTGGATCTATGAAGATGCAAACACCTTTCTAATTCAGGCATCCTGTTACTGTACAGAAATACCTTCCTCTCTCCAATGACTTTGGAGGGTATTTAGGAATCTGATGCTTCCCTGAGTGCACTTAAAATTAGACTTTTAACGTATCCTCTGGTAATTTTCTAATCTGCTGCTCAATATTTTGTATGTTACTATACACCTCAGTATTATAAAAATTCAATAATATATTTTAAGAATGAAAAAATGTACTTAATTATAAAACCAAGTGATTTCACTATTTTATTTTGAATTAAATTTTAGACAGACTTTTTGTGGTTAGAAATATCTGACATGATGGAATTTCTCACAGGATAATTCTGTTTTATGACCCCCTGTATTGGCAAACAGTACTGTAATGGAAAAAGAGTAAATGGAAAATTTTAAGCCTCACAAACAACATTTACAATCATGAAGACTTCAAAATGCAGGTCGGATGCTGAAACAATGAAATGCATGTCAGGCTGCAGATGGCTGCAGTATTTGAGTTATTCTGTGAATGCAATGTAACTAGGGGCTACCATGAGCAGCAAAGTTACAAATGTGAGTTTTGTGGAAAGCAGTGCCAGTGAACTAGTGTTCTGATGAAACAGAATAGCATTTCTGTTTTTGACAATCTTCATTGTCAAATATTCAATCTTCTTGACTGGGTCTATAAGGCAGTGTGTGACGTCCAATTTTCCTGTTATATTGAGAATCTTCTAGTGAGAATAGAGAGCTCCTATTGGGAAAACCTAGTGGTGGTAATGCTGAAATTCCACATATGAGGAAAATATAAAACCCAAGTTTAAAGAGACCAAAACTAACTGTGGCTGACCTCTAATGTGGTGCAATAAATAAAGACTGTTACAATGTGTGAAGTAGTCCCTAAACTCTTGCTTTTCACGTTTCCTCATTGTGAAAATGCTATTCAGCTCTGATGATTCAGTGTTCAAGGGCTTTTGAGCCCTAGAAGTTCTAATTATTAGAGGGAATGATTCTGATTTTGTACCAAAGAAATATGCAATGTTTATCTGCTACTCCTTTCACACTCAAATATTCTATATCATACTGAAAGGTAAAAATTTGTGTGCTCATTCACAGAATAGACAATGGATTAAAGCACAAAAACCTCTCTCTCAACCTTTACTGTTTCCTTTATCATGACTGAATTTTTTAGATTACGCTGTCATGTTTTTCTGTTCTTCCTTACAGCATATTCCATGCCTCATTTCCTCCCCTATGTGCTTTTTGTAATGTATTCTTCTAGTACCTTCACCAAAACTTTTTTTTTTTTTTTTTTTTTTTTTTTTAACTTTTGCTTCTTATGCAGGTATCTTTCTGCATCCCATTCTCATTTAGCAGTTATTCATTGTATTATTTTCTCTTAATGACATTGTCTAAAGAACAGAGCCTTGTCCTTCCTTCCAGCAAAGTCTTGTCCACAACAGAACAAATAGGAAGTCACTTATTTAGTGATTACGCCAAATACTTTAGTCACCCCCAAAACACTTTAATCATAAACTGGAATATTTAATGTCATTGTGCACTAACATATAAACATGATACAGTGTGTTCCACAATAAAAGTATTAGATAATATTTGAGGTCAGACAAGAAACAGAAACTCATACTTCTCAAATAACTTGTTGACATTGTATATTACATAATAATATTTTTAAGAATATATGTAGTTCCTCAACTACATATTTTTAGCAGCTCCCTGAGAGATTTAAAACTAGTCAGCTATAGAATTGAGATTTTGTCTGGTGTTCTTCAATCTCATAAATAATATAATACTCCTTGACTAAATCATGTTATTACTTCATAGGAGGGAGCATCTGGATATGAAATAAAATAGTATTTGTCAATATTCTTCAATTTTCACCACAGAGAAATAAATGAAGGCTACAGTTTCTGCAACTGTACTTTCAGAGACTAGTTTCCAGGATTTCCCAGACAGTCCCCTTTCACTCTTTTACTTTTTAAATGTCAGTGAGATGTTTTGGTTGTTGAATAGAATCTCATTGTGTTTCTATTCTTTGATAGAATACAGACCAGATATTAGATTAGAGTATGGATGTTCTACATGTAATAAGTAAATAAAAGTGAAATTAATATACTACAGAAAAGCCAATACTGACTACTCAGTAATGAAAGTATTAAACAAGTGTATGATATAAGGAAAAAAAATATTATATTTGAAGTGCAACGAACTGCTAGGATGTAATTTAATCATTTTAGAAATTGCATTAATATTATGGTAGAACTTGTATTATAAGACATTTTTAATAATAATAAAAAATACTGAGTGGTGGTTGTTGTGGGATGACATTACAAGAGCATTGTTAAAGAAATAGCTTTTTTAAAAAAATAAAATAAAATTTCAGATCACATAAATCAACAGATTTTCTATGAGTGAATGAACCTTCTCCAAGCTTTTAAGATGTCAGCCACCAGCTTTTTTCAGTTGCGAAATACAAAAATGTTATCGTTCTGGTAATGTTACAACAGAGTAAACATAATGTACACTAAAGAACAATTTTTCAAACAGCCTACATTATTTCTGGATCCAAAATGTTTTCCAAAATAACAACTGAAGTTCACAAATTACAGAGCAGGAAAGGCAGTTGCAGATGCATTTTTGTAAGAGTAGCTCTGAACCGTTTAAAAGCTCGATAGTTGGTCTGAACTTCCATTGTAACTTCAACACAGGTATTTAGCTAAAAAAAGCAATTGCAGAATTTTCAGACCAGCCTATGATAACAATGTATAATTCTTAAAGTTGTATTACTGATATTACTTTAGACCTTTTATGGAAAGATAAGCATCTCTTCTCACTGCCAAAGCTTCAGTTGTACCATGAGAAATAAATCAAAAGGAAAATAAATATTCAGAGAGTCTATTCAGCGTTACATTTTTTATTTTTTTGTTAAAGGCACAGTCCTATAGAAGAAAACATTTGGGGTATATGAAAATTTGACTGCTTTTAGAAATTAAAAGAATATACTAGCACATCTGATGAGTAGTACATATAGATAGTACAAATTGAACAGCCGAACCTCTCAGTCAGACCCAACCTTCTTTAAATAAGAAGGAAGAAAGCACTCAGCTTTTCTGTGGGAATGCACACCTCACAAAACAAAGCGGTTGTCTTTTCAGGGGAATGCAAAAATATGGGGTTTTGGGGTACATGCTGTCCTGTGCAATTGGGAAGGATTATGACTTCTTCCCTATCAGGTATATAATTGGCCAAATATGCAATGGAAATGAGGCACTCTGAGAAAAACGCTCTTCCAGCTAATTCAATGTTGTCATCCCTTGTCTGTTGGGTATTACTTGACATTGAATTTTGCAAAAAGCCAATGGGTTCTGCTTTTACTTCTATCCTTTTATGTCATTTTCTTCCAATTTACTGTTTATTAGAACATATTTTAATTTGATCAAACCTAGCATTTTCTTGTTATGGCATCTTGGAAACTCCACATGGAGGTGGGTATCACTGGTATCTGTCTTCACAAATCAATGTACCTTAACACTAAATGTAGCAACATACATTGCATTAGTTTACCATAAATTATTTAAATATTCTAGCTGGTAAGATAACGATCCTTTATAGAATCCTGTCTCTTATGCTGACTGTATTGGAATTCAGAAATTTCCTCCATACATTTCTCTCAAGGACTAAACAGGATGTCTATAGGGCTATCATTAAACATTACAGGACTGGAAAGAATTCTAGTACAGACAATTTTTTTTTATTTCTTCTTGAGTTACGTTAAGGTTGTGAAAGTACTCAGTATAGCAGTCAAGACGGTGTTTAGCTCAGGATGGAAAAACATAACTGCTATCATTTTTTCTGCCATCCCTTTGAAAGTCTCATTTGCCTTTCAAGTCTAATAAAATCATCTTTGTGTGTTGAAAATCAGTAAAAGCAGAAAAAAGCTTGCTGCAAGTCTCTCAACAAAATCTTGTCTGATTGCTTATATTTTCTGTAGAACACTCTTCTCACCAAACTAACGAGTATCACAAACAGTCACATGCTGTAAGATAAATCACTGTTAAATTTCATGCTACATATTCAGTTTAGACATAACTTCAGGTCTGCTGTAGACCAGGAGCATGTTCATCAACCAGTTACTGCATTTTGGCGATCATGCAATGGTTATCATAAAAAATGAAACAAGAGGAAAACATCTAAGGAGAAGGAATGCTCAAAAGCCAATCCAGCTTTGCAATGAAGGTGAAGGCACACCTGCATTAGGTAGGATAGCGGATCTGTGACCTCAGACTCTTACTATTTTGTCTGTACTCTTTTGCTTGTCGTGCTCCTTAGGTTTCCACTTGTCCCTTGATCCTTATTAAAATTAATTTATCCATGTTCTGCATGCACTGGGTAGGGGATTGGGATATTTTTATCACTAAGGATGACTGGAAGCCTTCATTCTCTGCAACGGGACACCAAAGAAAATTTGATTTGTGAGGTAACAGCTTCTTATTTTTTCTATCTGGAAAGATTTTCATCAATTATTATTTCTGAGGAACTCTGACATGTAAAAAGTAAGAAGGAGCATAGAGAAATCACTTGGTCTACCTGACAAGCTGGTAACTTTCTCAAACTAGTCTATTATAATCACCTACAGCTATTTGGACATCAATCTAAATGATATACTCAATATGTGGTTTCAGAAAAATTCTTTCTCATTCCTTTTTATCCTTTCAGCCTGTAAATAGATTATAAATGGAACTGCAAAAGCAGAATGCAGCAGTTTATACACACTTAGCAGAAATGGCGAATCCTTCCTGTGAAAGGATAAACAGCTGTTAGGTCAGCATTTGTAGAAGCATATCCTATTTTTACCCTGCTCACAACTCAGCTGGAAGCTGAAGTTTAACTTGATTTGAAACAACCAAATCAGCATTTGAATACAAGACTGACTTACATAGAGAGCAAATAATTATATTTAATAAGCACGTGTTAAATGAGATGTTGGATGCTTTGTAGGTTGGAATACAAACAAACTCTTAAGAAAAGAATAACAGCAGAATTGCTTGTTAACTGCCAAGAGAAGCAACCTTACAGCTGGAACTCTGCCTATTGCTCTAATTCAGAAAAAAAGGTAAAGCACAAACTATTTTTTAAACATATATTATTTTGATTAATCTTTGCTCCTCTCTAGTTTTAGTGGGGGTAAGGAAAAATATCAGCATCTTTGTGCATATTTGAGAACTGTACATTCTCTAACAACTTTATATCATAGAGTTTGTGACTAATTTTGTCTGGCATTCTATATTTATGGATTTTTAAAATTTTAAATTAATGAAGTTGAACTGTTATATTCTAATGTATATTGTTGGAATATAGGTATTTACTATACAAGTTTTAAAAAGTATCTTCTGTAAGTTTTATTTTGTACTTAGCTACGCTCCATAAGCTAAATACATTTTCCAAAACTAACCATACTTTAGATCTGAATGAACTCTGTTAACTCTCTCTAGATATAATGCTCTTCCAAACTCCAAGCCTGTAAAGTATTCTTCATTTAGTTATGCTGTGAAACATAGGAAAAAGAATTGAGCCTATGTAAGGACTACTACTAATAATCATAACCTTTTTTGTTGTTGTTGTTTTTACTGATCTCTAAAACATTTAGGTTTCAAACGTAGTGTGGTATTAGAACAGTTATTTATTTATTTATTTATTTATTCTCTCCAAGAGAAAGAAATGGATTTTTATTTTTTCCCTGAGGCAGGGCATAGGTTCTAGCTATGATAGTTTCTGGCACATAACACATATGGGATCGTCTTGAAAGTCCTTAAATCCCTGGAGTAGTCCTGTTGACTACTGTGCACAGTAACTTCCTCAGAAACTGCATCTGAAGCAGACATAGGAGAAAAAAAATGTCCACACAGAAAAGAAACCAATAGATCATCATATGGATTATGTTATTTCCTGTCAAAAATGGAAATAATATTATATATTCCCTCTTTAAAGGCTTTTATGAGTCACTGTGTCTGTTTCTTGTTTCATGAGTCATTGATAGGAGAGATTAATTAAAATGTCCGTGTCTGCTAAAAATACATAAATAGTATATTTGTTCTAAGTGAAAGGATCAGTAAAGTCTAGCTAGCATCATTTTTAGGTCTGTATATGTTTCCAAGGACTCTTCAAAATTAACATGAGGGAGGGAAGTAGAAAACATCTCTATGAGATCTGAAAAATTGCAATTTTGTCTTCATGTTTTTCCCCATCTATAGCAGGAACAGAAGCTGCTACATATAAAATGCATTGATATGACAAAAACTTTAAAAAATAAATTAACACAGGTAGCTTCATTTAACTGGGGGAAAGTATGTTTTGTAAAAAGGTATATAACTAATTATAGCTAATATAACTTTTTTATGCTAGAATTGCGAAGTTTAGGTTAACATTCACCATAAAAGGAAAAAAAAAAGTACTAACACTGAAAAGATTTAGAAAAGATCTAATGAGAGCTTGCCATAACCTATAAAGAAAGCTCTGTAGGATGTCTTTTTTTTTTTTTTTTTTTTTTTTTTTTTTTTTTTTCCTGAGGCAAATGGAAGAAATCTGGCAAAGCTTTATCTCATGTGTTTGTATGCCTTTTCACATTCCACAGTTTAATAGGCAGTACCAGGCCTGTTTATATCATTTTTCCTCTTAATAAAATAAAGTTGTTCTTTGCTGTTTTTCATATGTTCCCTAAAGATTTTCATCTTGCAAATATAAGAGATTAATTATTTCTATAATGGAAGGCTTAGCACTCCCATAAGTAGTTGGTGTTTTTTTTTTTCTGTTTAAAAATCATCATAGGTATAATAAAATTTGAGTAGTTCATGACCAATGCAGATGCTTCACAAATTACTGGAGTGGAAAAGAAAAAGAAAAAGAAAAAGAGAGAGAGAAAAAAGAAATCCTTAAAAAAGAGAGGATTAAAAATTAAACTAAACAAAACTGGTGCCATTAATGGATAGTAGCATTCAGGGCAAGGCCACTGAGAATAAGTTAAATGAAAAAAGTGTAATGCAAAAGTTGACACCTAAACAACCTTTAATGTTTTATGGTTTTTTTCCTATAACCTTGCAAGAAAGGTTGAGGAGGGTGATTACATAACAGCCGCCAAGAGAATTTTTCTCTACTGCTGCTAAAGTGTATTGAACACTTTTCTATATACATCATATTATATATTGGCAAATGAATTTAGATTTCTCTGTTCTCATTTACATCAGTGGAACTGTTGCCTTCAGACAAGTAGGTTTTACGCATGTGAATGACAGGTCTGTGCCTAGCTCATGAATAGAAAGTTATGTGACATCAATACTGTGCATACTATTATCTGTTTCTTCTAATAGCTTTGCATTCATTTTAAACAGAAAGCAATACAACTTTAATGAAAACAAGGAATGTTCCAGTGCTCCAATCTGGAGAAGAGCTCCACTGGACAGATGGAGTTGCTTGTCTACTCTATTCCTATCAGACTATAAGGCTTTGCCCTCCAAAAGCTGCAAGAACAGTCTAACAAGACACAATGTTTAGTGTGGGGATTGCAAAGTTTTATTTTCCAAAGTTTTATTTTATTATATTTGTTTTATATTAATTTCCTGGTAATATAGGAATACTTTAATGACTGTGAGACCCATGAGAGAGTCTTTAAGCTACTCTTGTGTTTTCTTGGGACTTCACAAGTTCCCAGCAGAATTTAAACTGGATCTGGTAAGGAGACATTGAATGTGCTCTTCCTTTTTCTTACCTTTTAGGAAGTAACATCAAACTGCCCTTTAAAAATGATTCTACATTTATGATTCAGTGCAGAACCACAGCCCTAGGGCCAGCTAGGAAAAGCTGCTGTAAATCATTCAAAGCAGGGAGACAATATTTAAGGTCTGTGTTTAAATTAGCTATGTTTGTAAAACAAAAACAGTTGTGTCTGATAGAGTACTAACATTCAAACATATTTTGACCTCTCATTTCTCACTGTAGTCTTTGCTTGATTTTCATCACTGTTCACTGAACAGCTTCGTTTTCACTTATGTATTTGATTTTTTTAGAGTATTTATAATTAAAGTAAATCCAGCATGCTACAGCATCGGCTACAGTCTTGCCGTTGTGGAATAGTATTCCACAATGCTGAATTTCAACTTCATAAGAAACGACTAAATTACACTTAAGGGTGTAGTTTATGCTATATCTAGTCCAATTTAGCCGTGAGTGATACTAAAAGGTGTGGTCCTGTCTCCAATTCCTCTTGTCTGTATATTCCCTCCTTTACATTACATTTAGCAATCAATCACATGTAAAAACATCAGAAAACTGATTTAATGACCTCCCTACCCACCAAATACTAGTTTTCCCTAAGGTTACTGAACTGACTCGGTACCACTGAATCTAATGCACTTCAGCTGTTCTGGAGAACTTTATCTATTACATTATTTCATTAATTTATATTTATTTTGTTACTTTTGTTTATATATACTGTCCAGTCATGCTCTAAACTACTAGATTTTCGGTAGGTTTCTGACCCCCCTTTGTGTATATTTTAGACTACTTTTTTTTAAAAGGTAGAAGGCAATAATAACATTTCAGCTAAGTCTTTGTTATTGACACTGTTAAACTTTCTTGAAACCTTTGTAGTATGCTGCATTTTTGTCCAAGTATTACTGCTGGCATTAGAACCATTTCCTGATTTATTATATGTCAGTAATTAACATGATGTTTTACTCCCTCTTCCAGATTGTTAATAAGGATGTTAAATAAACAGGACCAAACAGTGATCCCCGCAGAGCTCCACAAGACACCTCCCACCAACTTGATACATTGCCATTTTTCATTATCCTTTATTTGCACTCAGCCAGACATTTTTAAATCCAAGCGACAGTACTCCATGTCCAAGCCAATTTGAATTAATTTTGCAAGGAAAGATTCTGTAAGACGCTACATCAAGTGTTTTACTCAGACCAGATATATTACACATGCTTTCATCCACTAATTTTCTAAAGCTATCAGAAAAAGCAATCAAGCTTTGAAGATTACTAGTGCACCCAGCCAGCTTTTTGCTGGTCTATTCACTTATAAAACCAATCCTGGCATTATTAAAGAATTGGCACTCCTTTGGCTGATGACTGATTTAAAATAATGTATTTTTCTAATCCATTGACTTCCCAAAATATAATACAGCACTGCTTACTCTTCCTAACTTTTGGTTTAGGGCTATATGGTATGTTGAGTTATGTTTTGATTGACAGACCGGTGTTTTTCTTGAAAAGGATCTGTGATTTCTGTAGAATAGCTTATGTTTATTTTACCTGTTTCCAGCTGTTAGATTGTATAAACGGTTATTCCTTACTTCCAGTATGAAGGCAAGTAAGTCCTACAACACCTCTTTAATCATATCAGTGAAGAAGCATCAGATTTGCAGAAGGGACAAAAACACAGTATGCAAGGTCTAATTCTAGACATATTAGATTTATTTTTTTTAAGTCAATGCCAGTCAAAATAAACTTTCTCTTCTTATTTAACACATTCCTTTCCCCTATATTTTATTGCTTACTCGTGTTATAAAGTGTTGTGCCTAAAACTTCTAGTCAGTTTTTTTTCTTTTTTTTTTTTTTTTTTTTTTTTTCTCTTATGGCACATCCATTCCTTATTGTACTGTCTCCCTAAATATGGTCCCATTCCTTTAACACTTGTACCCTTCCTAACAAACTCTTGTTGTGGAAGTGAAGCGATGTGTTCCAGAGGAAGTCTGGGGCACAGAAAAACTTGGTGACTTATTTCATTTTACATGTAGACTCTTCAGTAAAAATGGTATAGTGAAGTATTCCTCCTAAACACATAGTCAATATGCTAAATATGAAGCCATTCCTTTACAGATGCCCTTACTAAAGACTCTTTCTTATTCTTGCTAGCATCATTCAAATACAGTTCCTGGTGATCTCCTTAGATGGATGGGAACCAGTTCTACCTCTAGTTTGTTGCGTTTTTACTGAAATGGGTCCAAAAAGTTTATTGCTGTGTTTCTCAAAGTTCTTCATACTGCCAGTCAGCTTTTTCAATGTAAAATTTTCAAATTAAAACATTATACTTACAAAAATACTGCCCTTTTTTTTTTTCCTAATAACTTCCATGAATTTAGGTCACCAGGATCCTACAATAGGTATATGGTTTATTAGTTTTTTTTTTCTTTATTTACTAAATTCTATTTATCAGGTTAGTAGTATCTTGATTTTATGTTTTTCAACACATAGTGGTTACATCAGTATGTTTAGTTCTTAACTTCTTTGCATGCATCCATGCATTCATGAAGGCAGAAAATACATTGATTTTCTTCCCAATGATAAGAGAAACAGAGGTCATATGTCCCCAAAAGTCTCATTTCAGCAAGATTCATGCACAGAATACAGCACAGTTCACTCAAGGAGGATGAAACATGCAGACATTTGAGCAAGGCATTTGAGCATTGTTAACTTTGATTTCCCAGAGGGAAGAATATCAAACAATTTAGTAATTTAAGATTTCTTTTTAAAAATCTCTCATTGAGACATAAGCTATATTGTATGATCCTGTTGTGATTTGGAAACAGATAAGCAGGCCTCCTTTTTCTCTTTTCAGTCTTTTAAAAATAATCTTATGCTAGATGCTTCCACGCATATTTTGAAAAGCTGTGTACACATTTTGGACTCTTACCTTGATATTGAAATGAGGTTGTGCTTGTGGGAAGATGCAGTTTCACAGAAATACTTTTGTGGTAATGCTTTCATGGCTGAGCAGTGAGACTTTCAGAAAAATAGCAGAGATTTGTTTTTAATCAGTGCCCATAATCCTTAAAAACAAATTGCTGATTAACTCAATATGATAAGAAACAGCTTGTATTTACAGGAAATTGCCTAGAGTTAAAAGTCTCTTTTCTCCCCTGATTCACCTTCTGGAGTCAGATGGTCAAGTGTTCATTCTTATTTTTCCTCCTTCAAGCTTAAGCTAAGGACACA
Source organism: Stictonetta naevosa (assembly GCA_011074415.1). NCBI lineage: Eukaryota > Metazoa > Chordata > Aves > Anseriformes > Anatidae > Stictonetta > Stictonetta naevosa. The sequence continues at coordinate 5,967,996 of CM021700.1, forward strand.
AATCTCCAGATTGAAACAGTGAAGTGAAGGCTTTCCTTTCATATTCATCACTTTAAAGGCAAAAAACAGTATAATTGAGGCCCACCGACCCCACCTTCTTCCAAGTCATATCCCTGACTTCAGCTCAGTGGTTAAACATAAATCCCCACAACAAGAGTCACCAGAAGCACTCCAGACTCTGCGAAGAAGCTGCTGTGACCCTCAGGAATGGCTTCCTTCTGCTGGCTTCTGGTGGCTCCCATGTCAGCCCTGAAGGCCAAGGCCCATACAGTGGCAGCAGAGGCTCAAGTTAAGCTTCTGGAAGGTGGCACCTGCAAGTAGGGGCAGTCTGGGGGCCCCCTGCCCTGAGGAAGAGGTCTTGCTGCCAACCGCAGCCCAGATTTGGGGGTAATAAGATGGAGGAGGGCTCCCAGGGCAGCCAGGGGACTTTAGGCAGGTTTTTTGTCATGGCAGCTACTGAAGGCTGCTAGGTGAGAGGAAGACTGAAGCCACGGGTGAGGAGGGAGGGGCAGAAGGTCAGCATCCACTCAGATCTTTTAAATTTATTTCATTCGGTACATCTTTGATTTCTTTATTGAGCTACCCTGCTTGAATTTCTGTACATTGTCTTGCATTTATGTGGCAAGGACTTGGTAGCAGGGGGCTGCAGGGGTGGCTGCTGTAAGAAGAGTCTGCCCCATGTCAGATCAGAGCCACTGCCAGCAGGTTCTAAAAGAGACCTGATGCTGGCCAGAGCTGGGCAATGAGCGATGTTGTTTGTGCCTCTGTGAAAGCAGATTTAGGAAGGGGGAAAAAACTGCTGCACAACAGCTGCTGGGAGATATGAGTGAGAAATGGCCCTGCAGACCTCAAGGTCAGTGCAGAAGAAGAGGAGGTCCCTGGTGGAACAGGCTGTCCCCCTGCTGCCCATGGGTCCCACGGCGGAGCAGATCTCCACACTACAGCCCGTGGAGGAGCCCCCAGTCGAGCAGGTGGATGTGGCCTGGAGGAGGCTGCGGCCCATGGAAAGCCCCTGCAGGGGCAGGCCCCAGGCCGGAGCTGCAGGCCACGGAGAGGAGCCTATGCAGGAGCAAGGGGCTTGGTGGGAGCTGCCGGCCGTGGGGGACCCTTGCTGGAGCAGTTTGCTCCTGGGGGATGGACCCCGTGGTACGAAGCCATGTGGGAGCAGTTCTTGAAGAGCTGCTGCCTGTGGGCAGCCCCTACAGGATCACTTATGCCATGTGGAGCTGGGGCAGAGAGGGACTGTGAAGGAGCAGAGGAGACGAAGTGTCAGGGACTGAGCACAGCCCCCATTCCCCTGTACTGCTTTGGGGAAGGACATACAAGAGGGTGGATGTTAGGGAAGGTGTTTTTAGTTTGCTTTTAGTTTCTCACAGTTCTAGTCTGTTAGTGATAGGTGATAAATTCTATTCCTCTCCCTACTCTGAATTTGTTTTGCCCATGATAATTGTTGAGGGATCTCCCTGTCCTTGCCTCAACCCTTGAACCCTTTCCATTGTATTTTCTTCCCTTTTTAATTTGAGGAGGGGAGGTAAGTGTGCAGTTGTAGTGGAGTTCAGCTGTGTAGCAGGGTAAAACCACCACAACTATTAAAATACAACATGTAAGGCTCAAAGCTCCTTTGATGTTTGTAAGAAGACGGTGCAGGTAGCACAGAGCCTAGTGACATGGTGCTTGGTCAATGAGCCACACTTGTGTGGAGTCTGATAAAACACTCGGTTATCAGGTGCTGACAATTCATGGGTGCTTTAAAATTTTAAGCTGTAGTCTTTGTGTATTTAATCTTTCCCATTTGCAAGCCAAGAAAACTTCTTCTCCTGTGTAGTCAGTGTGCCTTAAATAACCTTCAAAGTGATGGCTTAACTGTAGCAGCGACTGGAGTCTGCAGTCTGTTATGAGCGATGTGCCTGCAATTCATCCAGCTCCTTGGAGCTACTGCTGTTGACATACATACATATAGATGTTTAACTATATCTCATTTGAACACCAGTGTCTGTAAGCCACCTATCTCAAAGGTCTGACACATTGTACCATTTTAAAATTGTCCATTTACACTCACCCTTCACACTGTTTCTTTCTAGTTTAAGATTATGTTGTCATTTGGCTTCCATAACTCCCTTTCAGCTTCTGTACTCTTTTGCAGTGTTTCTCCTTAACCCAATGTTAGTGACAGAGACATAGAATAGGCAAGTCAAAAGATGAAGATAAAAAAGAACATCGATGTTGCTGCAGCAGAAGAAAGAATAGTCATTGATAATGTTTATATGGAAAACAGAGTTTTTTATTATATTGTTCAAAATGAAGTTCTGCTCTTTAGAAGTAACTTAGTGTATCTAAATAGACAGGTATGGCTTTCTTGTGGGCTGGGAGGAGTAAATTGAGTTTTGCTCCTGTGCATTCACATGCCTAGATTTGTATGGCATCTCAGTAGGTGACCTGCCTTGTAGATAAGTTCCTGTTTCCTTAACTCCTTCTGAGCCACTTGTATTATTAACAGGCAATAAATACTGAAAACTAAAGAAGTTATTTTTCTCCTTAAAAACAGTAATGGAGTCTTTGGAAATAGCTTCGTCTGCATTGCTGTATTACAATTTGCACTTGAAGCAGAAATAAAAATGTCCATTTCACCCTGTAATTGAATTTAATCTCTAAATTTTGCACAGTAACTCCTGAGAGGTTAACTGAATTTTCAGTTCATCAAACAAGTCTTTAAAATGTGTACTGGAATTTTGCTCAATTTTTCTCATATTCACTGATTTTTATTGAACAGTTAGTCCAGCCCAATGCCAAGCTTTAAACAGCTTCCTGATATCTGAGAAATGGAAAATTTTTGAACATTCAGTGCTAACTGCATAAATTTATTTATCTTTATTCATCATAATCCAGTAGTTCTAAGAGATTTTTCATAGATATGCAGGCCCAACAGTGGGTGTTGTTTTCTGATGTTGGTAGAGAGAACATTTTGATCAAAAATGACACAACTCTGCCCATCTTACTTAAAAGAAAAAAATTATTCCATGCTCACTCATCATATATACTGAGTACAAATCATAGAGGCTAGGTAAGAAATTGTGTGGTATTTTAAGATAGAAAATGTTCTGAAAGGACATACAGATCATGGGGATATAAAATCAGAGATGGTGAACATTGCAGGAGCTGAACAGTGGATTTTTTGAAGATGCAAATGTATTAGCAGATAATTAGCAGATGATGCTGTAGGAAGGGCCATTTCTATTTGCAACTCTTGAAAGAAATTGAGATTATTATGTTCTAAAATAAGAAATAACTTCAAGTGTTATTATTCGTTCATTAGTGTTTAACTCTTACAGATTTCTTTTTTTTTCCCCCATGTTTTTGTCCCACCTGGGCTGGCTAGAAAATCAATCTAAAAAAAAAAAAAAAAAAAAAAAAAAGGTAAAACTTCAAGCACACTGAAATTTACAAATTTTTGTAATTTCAGGGGTTGGCATTTCCTGAACAAAATGCAGACAGCCAGAAATCCTACAGAACTGTCCATATTGTTATTTCATCAGTCAACAGCTGTTTTGCCTATGGCACTTTCCACTAAGTAAAAGGATTGTGATGTTGACTTCCTACTGTTCCCACTTACATTTCCTCTTCCGTCCAGTGTGGTAAGATTTATTTTGACTTAAATATTGTATGCATTTTCTATCTGCTGTATAAATAGGTAAATGTTTAAAATAGATAAATACAAGAGAACCCCTTCAGATTGAGGAGCCTTTACCTTCAAAGAATAATCTCTGCATATTCCTTTCTTTTGTTGGTTGTCATTTGGAGTCAGATTCATTTTCTGCCTCTGAAGGCTTCTGTCTAAAGTTCTTGGAGTGACACTAGGAAGACTGAAAAAAAAAAAAAAAAAAGGTTATTCAAGGTTATTCACTATTCACAGCCTTCATAGAAGCATGTAATAACTGTGACTGAATTAAAATCAAGCCTGATGTAAGCCTGGATTGCACCCACCTTATCAGACACAAAATTGTGCTTGTTGGAGGACTGTTGTGTTGAATTCTCTTTATGTTTTAAAAATTTATTGAATTAATAAGCTTCTCCCTCCCTTCTGATTTCCAAAAGGCAGGAAAAAACAATACTCATCTTGATAAGAACTTGCTACAGTGCTAAAATACATGTGTGCTGTATTAGCTTTTCTGTATTTTTTTATACTTTATTATTTCTAACAAAACTGTCTGCTTATCCAAAATGGTATGATAACTTTTAGACTACAATCTATTTTCAATGTCTTTATGAAAGACAAGCTCTGTCATTACCTTCCCAAAGGAATATACCAATAGACCTGAAATCTGGGGAGTAAAATTGGAAGATTACTGTTTCTTGTCATATATTTCTGTTTTATGGCTTTTGAGTATACTGGAATGCCTTAGTGCAGGGGAAAAAAACAATGGCAGTGAAGGGAAGTAACTATTAATGTCCTATCAGAACTTGATGGGGCTTGATATAATTAAAAAACTTGTGATATCTCCAGCAATTTTAATTCCAATTATTTGCTAGCTAAAGGCAAGTTTCACTGCTCCAAGTTAAGGAATCTTGTATATAGCCTAATTGACATAATTTGCCTTATGCTCTACTAAGAAAACAAAAACAGATATGTCATTCTTTAAAGAATAAATAGCATGGTATAAACTAGATATTATAAATATTCCATCCATTTGTAGAGCAAGCATTACATATTACAAATAATTCTGAGCATTTGTAAGTAATTCAGCATGATTTAATGAAATTATGATGGCTTGCTTTAGATGTACAAGCTCATGACAATAAAAGGAAAGCATTTCCTTTGTATGGATTAGAGCTAGTTCTTTTACAAAATAGTGTGTAACAACATGTACAGCAGGGGGGCAGAAGATATAAAGAAGGTTTCCTCATCTTGTATCTGCACTCCTTTAATATCAAGAGACTTCTACAAAACATAAAATAAGTCTTTGAAATATTCCATGCTGTGGTGCTAGAAAGGTACAATAAATAATACTTTGCTTTTTCCTCATGTGGAATGAAGAGATAAAGCTATTTATAAAACTGTAAAGACTTACAAATCATTCTAACAGGTTGTCATATGTTAATGTCAGTGAGAATTTAATCACCCAAGGTAAAAATCTATATATTTTCTTTCTCCAAACCCATCTTGTTTTCATAACTCTCTTTATTGACAGGTTCTCTCATGATGATAAATTAAAGGAATGCCCAAGACCACAAAATGTAAAAACAAAAAATACAAGGACTGAAACAGTAGGTTGTTTTTAAACTGTGTGGCAGTTTTTGTTGTTGTAGCATTTAGAGGATCTAATGAGAAGTCATTGTGCTTGGTACTATATACCTGATTAAAAAGACAATAGAGATAACAAATGGAGGATTTAGATTTATATAACAAATAGCTAGAAAAAAAAAAAAAATCACTCAGTTTTTTTGAGAGTTGTTAATTTAGGGGTAGAAAACCTTACCTAGGAGCAAAACAATTTTATCCATCAAGTCATTAATATTTTTTTTTAAAGACAGCTGCTTATCAAAAAAGCCATACAGTGTCTGTCTTATTATGACAGCTGTGACTGAAGTAGTCTGATTTCTTTGGCTGTTAGCCACTTTTGCTCCTTTTTAAAAACCAGAAACTTCTAGGGCTTCCCAGGTAATCCCTTAGTGAATTAGGCTCTACCTTTCTGTATGCACTTGAACCAAAGGGGAATTTTACAGAAAAATAAATGCATGCAAGGTTTTTTTGTTAGATTTGATGGGTATTTTTCTCATCTTCTATACATCTCTCAGGAATTTTTTTGTCCGAATGAGGATAGACACACACCATTATGTGATGGCCTCTCTCCTGCTTTCAGATTTAAGTGAGGAAGGCTGATGCCATGCCTTATTTTGTTATGATAACTATTTAAAAATATATCGTAAAAGTCATCTTCTTTTCCCTTTCAAAATGCTTTCATGTTTGCTGTTAATTGAACCAATGGCTTTAGTTCTGTTCTTCATAGCATAAGAGGCGTACACAAAATTTAAAAGTAAGATTTGAATCCCTTTAATTCCCTTGACTCTGTAAAGGCCTTTGACTCAATGCTAGCATTGTCAGACAGATTACAAATGCAGAAATTGCAGGTCCCAATTTATGGAAGAACTTGATGCATCCTTAGATCTGTCTGTGAGCCAAGAAGCAACGTTCTGTGTTCTTTCTCAAAGTCCAGTGATGTGGGAAGCAGAAAGTGTAAAGTTTCTTTTCCAGTCCAAGATGTGTCCTGCTGCACTTGAAGCAGAGGGAGAGAATGAAAAAATATTTTACATATAAACTAGGCATATTTGATGTAGAAGCCTTTTGTTTGTCCTAAATATGTTCATCTATCTCTGAGTTTTCAGAATGTGATTTCCATTCCTCTCTAAATTTCACAGTGTAAGGGTAATTTCCAAGTATATATTTTTAAATGAGGTATTTTACTTACTAGAAATACCAAACTTTCTCTATATTACTTGACTCCCTGATGAAAGGTTAGTTGCCTAATCACGTGGGTTTGGTGGCTATGGTACAGTGCAGAGTGTTAATGCTGTAATAGGAAATCAAATATTTCACAGCCGTCAAAAACATGGTGAGCTGCCTGACTGGTTTATGCTGCATTATCTTTCAGGACATAAAGCCTATTTTTCCTTTATGAAAACAGTACTTTGTGTTAGATAATCATTTCATTTACATATAAAGGTTACACTTAATAAAAATATATGGACCAAAATTGCAACTAAGATACAACATCATAAAACACCTTTTTTAGTGTGCTGTTTTTTTCCTTGAAAGGCTTCATTGCTTTTAACACAGGAGATATTGCTTCAGAACTAAAGATTTAAAGCTTTTTTCTTCTGCCTGTAGTAAAAGTAATAAAGCTTTTTATTGTACAAAGACTGTAAATATATTTAGCAATAATTTCAACAGCTGGAAGTGTCTAGATGTCTGTAGTGGAAATACAAGGGTTATATTTACCTAGGCTTGGTCTAGAAATTTCTATAACCTTTTTCTTCCCACCTAACCAGCACTGAACAGTTACTGTTTGTTATCTTGTAAACACTGGAAGACAATCTCATAGAGGAAATGACTTCTTGCAGTTTGAAATAAGAGAGTACTGTAACAGTTTTTTTGTGATTATTTTCTGTTGCCATCATTTGTTATGATTTTTTACTGCAAATAGACATCATTGGTACATTCTAGCGCCTGGTACCAAAGCTCATGGTAGCTCCTTCAAGGCTCCAAAGCAGTATAGTCTGCTGATAAAGAACTTCAGCCCCCTAGAAAACATACTACAATAACTTTGCTATCTTAAATAGTAGATATTGTGTTGAAAATCCATGACAACATTAATAGAAAAGAAGGTTAATGATATGAATAGAAGAATTCACTTTAGGAATAGTCTCAAGGGACTCTCTGAATAGACAAAATATCTTCATGTAGCTTTATGGGCTCTACTTTGTTTGTAGAATTATTTTTATTATCTTTTTCTTATTTAAAATATATGAAGTACTTTGAGGTAGGCAGAGGCACAAATTTAGGATAAAATTTATTCCCTTTAGAAACAGAGAAGTTGGGAAACAAACTTGTATCTCTTTTTTTTTCTAATAACTCACTGCCTTTCACAGTAAATATCTCAGCATTGTCAGTGCTTCATTTCTAAATCAATATTAATATATTTAATCGTTTCTGTATTATACTGTACTCCTGTTGACCTTAGATTGCAAGCAAACTTTCAACTCCTAAATGCTATTATCCTCTGAGGAACATGTACAGAGAGACAAGGGTATTCTCTAAGGAGTGAAAGAGTGTATCTTTCAACTCCATTTTTGAAATAACGGTAATTCTTCTATCTTCACATGATGTGAAGTAAAACCAATTATTGCATACTTATAATCATGAAATAGGAACAAAAGGCATCCACGGACACTTAAAGTTTATGTAGAAAAAAGTAATCACTAGCTTTTTTGATGAGTACTTTTTAAATGTGTGTTGGAATTCTGTAGTGCACGGATTTGATGGATAAATACTTTCACATATATATATATATTTTACAGTTGTATGTTGGTCTTTTGTACAATCAGAGTTTTATGGGTGTGGTCTCTTATCCTAGCATTTAGAGTTTAGGTGTTTCTTGTAATTTCCCAGTTAGAACAAATGCTGTTGTTCCTGGTGATCTTCAGAATTTTGGAAACTTCAAAGAAATTACTGCTGTGCGCAGAAAGAATTGCTGCACAGCTCTTGCACAAAGGGTCCACTGTTTCTGGTTTGTGATGGACCTACTGCATCTGAATTTCTGTGTATAGCCAGCTTAGGTTCAGTGAGACTGATGCATCAATATCAGTCTACTAATAGCAACCCAAAGTGGTTGGATGAATCCATCTGCGTCAGTGCTGTACATTGGATGTGTTTTATGAAAAGCGTGAGTCCAACTTCATGAAGAGGAAATGTGCTGATTGGAACACAGCCTGAGTGTCTCCTGGGTCACGTACTGCTCCTGTACAAAGTTGGGTGACCTACTGTAAAAAGTTTATTAATTCTAAAATCCTTTGCTCCCATTCATCTTCTTTTAGAGGTTTCTGTCCTTCTCAACTGCCATATTTTCTCTCTTTTATACTCTTAGAAGAGGCCATACCAAAGCACGAAGCTTTGATAATACCACAAACATTTCTCTCAAGACATTTAAAATTTTGTCTTGTAGTATTTCACAGTTTGAGATATCTTGAAGAAATAATGTTCTTATGTCTCAAAAAGTTTTAGGACAATACTGAAACATCAATCTTTTGGCAGCATTTTGCCAGCTCCTTGAATTTAAAACATAAGAAAAATATCCATCAGGCTCTAGAAAATACTTGAAAAGTGATGATAGTAAGAAGGAAATGAACTGTGTATTTTTTTTTTTTAATAAATAAAAATAGGCCTACCAAACATACAAGAGTAATGGAAGGTATCAAATCAAGGAAAATGTTGCTCCGAGAGGTGATCAGATTCAAACAGTAGAGTTTGCCAGTAAGGCCGAGAGATAGCAAGTTACAGAATTTCAGCATACTAATAGCAATCTGTGGGATCTTCTTGATGAGTATGATACATATAGTTTCAGAAAAGTTTAGGGCATTGTAAAACAAACTTGCCAGGTCTGGAATTTATTTTTTGTAAAGATTAATTCATGACCGAAGTCTGCTTGGTTAGGATTTTGTTTTATTTGTGGTTTTGTTGTTGTTTTATTTCTTTGTTTATGAGGAATCACTGGTTTAAGAGAACTTAAAATTATATATATGTAGTAATGTATGTGAGATTGGAGTGTTTGATATCCTGGTCTTTAAGACAGTTAAATTTAGCAGTTTGATGAAGGAATCACACATTGAATTTCTGTATAAATGCTAGCTGCTTCTGGAATCTCTGCTAAAAACATTCTCACATTGGAGAATTAAATCATTTTCTTCCCTGTTATGTAGGATATTAGTACTTCAGATAAGCTTCATGTAAAGATTAGGCAAACTGCTTAGGCCTGTTGCCCACCTCTGTTTCTGCAGAGAGGTTAGTAACTATTTGACATGCTGTTTCTATTACTTGAGGTGAAAAGCAGCATTGAACTACTACATAAGTAAAAGAGGAGTTCGCACTCAGTAAAATGTTGGGTTATAACCTAAGGCTGAAAGCTCAGAGGGTGGGGGATGGGGGGAGGTTCCCTGTGGCAGGTGAAAAGACCAAAGTGAAGAAAGAATTTATAATATAATGCATAACTGTCATTTTTCAAGTAATAGTAAAATGTTTTAGAAATTATTATTAAAGCAGATTTGAGCAACTTCTAGGTATTATATCTTGCTATCAGTGCTAAATTGTTCGGTAGTTGGTAGCAAACAGTGTATATGAGATATCACTCATCTCTAAATTTAGATACTTAATGGCATATTTCAGTAAAAAGTAGAAGAGGACTAAAGAAGGAGACATCAGTAGTAATTAGATATATCAGTTAGTATATTGTAGGCAAGCATGAGCTTGTGTATTTAAACCAAAGTATCTCAGTAGCAGGCAAAGTTCATTTACCTCTGAAAGGTTACTGTTCCAAAGCTATCAGAGCTGCAGGTCATCTGTTAAACAAATTATCAAATATAAAACATTGTATTATAAATTTATATCTTAAATCTGTGATAGGATTTACTGGACATGTTTGTAGGAAAAATGTATACTTGTCAAAATCATTTTTCTGTTACCCTTTGGGATCAGCAACTGAATTTAGTTTTTCTAAAACACAATCAGATGTTCAGCTGGTAGAAATTGTCAGTGATGTTACTACAATTGGATGTGGTTTATAAAGAATTTATGCTTCTGAGTCTAAAACCCAAAAGTTAAGTCTGATGTCTAACTGGATTTTTTTTAAAACTAATGCAATGTATTATAACATGATTTAGGTCTTCATTTTGGGTACCAAGAAGCATAAAGACATTTTTCCCTACAAAAAAAAAGGGCTCTAGTACAGCCTTAGTTTGTATCAGTATTCCCTGAATTCCTGAAGTGAAAGACTGCAAAATAACAAGAAGGAAGATTCATTTTTATAAGCAGAGACAGCTTAGCTGTAGTTTGTAATAGCGCAGAGTCGCTAGAGCTTATGTTAAGTCTGTTACAGGGCAACAACTGGCAAAAACATGATACAACTACAGCCCACCTCACCAGAGAGAAGCCATGGATTTTGAAGTGACTTAAGCAGTTTACAAACAAAACAAAACAAAACACACACACAATCACAAGTCCCAAAACCTTGAGAGAAGTTCAATGTAATGGGGCTTTATAAGTAAGTTTCACTACTTATGCACAGACTGACTACTCAAAATGTATAATTTTTTACTTCTTCTAATGCTTTTAATTTTTCCTTCATAAAAGTAAATTAAAGTTTTAAAATGTAGCAGTTGAACACAACATAATTTAAGATAAAGTGTTGACTCTGAATGTACTTTGTTAGAATAACTTAAAGTACTATTAGGATTCACATTGAATCTGTTTTGTGTACGTGGCATAAACATTTGCATATGCTTTTCTTAAAGCAAACCTTGCTGTGATCTTTGCTTTATATCCCAGACAAAGCTGGTCACTTACAAAATGTAGATATGAGAACACAGACTCTTCTATTAGTTTGAGCATAATCAGATCTATACTTTTCACTTGGAGACTTTTCTTCTGTTTTCTTTGATGGTCAGCATCTTGGGTCTTGCAGAAGTAAACGATCAGTCTGAAATTACAGAGATTTTAGAATCATGAAGTAAATATTAATATTGGCACTGCCAATACATGCTGTTACAGAAATTAAAGATGAGAATAATGCTGGATTCCAAGTTCATAAGCAATGGTTTCATTTATTATAGACACACATTTTCTAATGGTGATTTTGGTATTCACAACAAAAGAACAATGTGCTGTATTCATAATGCCTATCTGCCTATCTAGGCTGTACTTCCATGTTTTGAAAGTTTATGTCCTTTAATGTGGGGATTCTATCTGTCTTTGATTTTGGGTTGCATTTAGCAAGTTTAGGACAGTCTGATAAATTCAAAGGAAATATTTCAATGCTTGTTCTTAATGTTTATGTTGAAATAAAGTGAAAGTTTACCCCCTCCCCAGGCAATTAGTTTTTAGAACAGGAAACATTTTAGATTGATACAAGATCTACTGAACAAAATATAGAGTACAATGAGAAATGCAATGAATTAGAGACAAGAGAAAGAAATGGATAAAGTTTTAAGAGAAATTATTTTATGTAAAATAGTTATTGCAACAGTTACTCATTAAAACAGCAGTAATAAAATTATATTTATAGCTGAATAAGGAGTCTCAGTGTGATTAAGATATGGAAGTAGCTAATTGGAACACTGAGATATTAGGAAATTGAAGTGATGAAAAGTATACAAATGAAAACAAAAGTGCATAAAAATTAATGAGGAAGCGGAAATGAAGGAAAATAACATAGCAAGGAATGTATAATGAATACACACATAGCTGGTAGACAAGAATACTAAGGCCATTGGATCAAGTGAATGGATATTAAATGCCTCAGAGTGGGTATTTTTTCAGAACCTTTGCAAAAGTACAAAATTGCTTGGTTTTATTGCTGTAGAGGACGCTGGTTTCTTCTTTACATGATTTATTATGTTTTTCTACAAGGTACGTTTGCTGTCAGTGGGGTGATATTTACAAGGCTTTTATCAGCCTGTCCACAGGACTGTGATGTCCCACGTATTTCCACGCTGCTGCTGCTAAAGGAAGCTGCCAAAGGAAGCAGCCCTACCCTGCTCTCACCCACCAGGGAGACTCCGCGTCTCCCTGTTGTGGTGGCACAAATGCTATGTGCTGAAGAACCAGGCTAGAATTTGTCTGAATTAAAACAGCATTTGCTTTTGGGGGGGGAGGTGCCAGCTGCCAGCGCTGCCAGCGCTGTTTTGTTGGGCTGTCTTTTAGCTTGACTAGTTCTCTGATGCAACTTATTGAGGGGAGGAGGGTGCATCATCCCATAAATATTTTTGCGGAGGCAAGGAAGGTGGCAACACAAGTTCTAGAACAGGCAGCTAGCTGTGGGGGAAGGTAGCACTGCTTTTGTCATACACAATGTAAAATAGCTTTGGAAACTGGCTTGAATTTCATTTTCAGGTTCCATTTACCTCCTCTGACTGCAAATTAGAGCTTTCTGTATACTTTTATGACTTGCATCTGCCTCCTTCTGTGCCACTCAGATCTCCATTGCCACTAAATCATAATATATTTCCAGTGCAATTGACTGTCTGTTGTGGGACCAGTTCAGATAGATTCAAATATTCCTTGAACAACCAGCTGGCCAGCAAGAATGTGACGAATGCTGATGTCATATGCCTGATGCCTCACAATACTGAATATGGCCATGACCAAGTACTGTGATTAGTTATTGGGATCCCAAGGAAAAAAATAAGAATAAATAATTTAGAGTATGTAAGCCAAGGCTGATAACTATGGTACTCTCCAGAATGGATCCAAGTACCTACCTCTACATGAAACCAGATGCAGTCATTGATAGATATTATCTTTGAGCCTCTGTGCTCTGACCATAAAAACAGTTTAGTTTTTTATGATAGAATTATTTCTCATTTCAGGTTCATCCTTCCAGATAACTAGATGTTTCCACTTAACTTTTATTCTGTTTTATACAGAATTGTCTTATTCTCTTCAATGAACACAGGTGGAAAGGCTAAAAACAAAAACTACTTTCTTACTGCATAATGGGCTAAACATACAAAGTCTCAGTCATTTCTCCTTCTTGAACTTAATGCAAGAAAGCAAGGAATTTAGATTTATAGGGAACTGTGTCTTTAGTTTTAAATGTTTCTTTTTTCCATTAAGAACTCTAGTTTTTATCATGACCAGCATTATGTTGTCCAGAAGGCAAGAATATAATATCTGTCAAAATCTGTGTTTTAAATTTAGAGAGTATAGAAAGTTGTTTTCTAGCAGATGCCGTTGCAATTTCTGGAAACTGTCCAACACAAAAACAACTTGAATGTGGTCACGTGGCTGAGTGTAAACACCATCATAAATTCTGTACACCTCCACTTTCTAGTTACTCTTTTATATTTCAGGTAATCACAATGCTGTGTATTTTCTTTTGAGTGGGAGAGAAGATTGAATATTCTCTAGCAATATAAATAAAGTCAGAAACTGTACACACAACAAAGGGAGAGGGTGAAATAAACCACTGTACTAGGTGTCTTGACTACCTTTCTTGCTAATTGTATGGTATTAGATCAGAAGGGACATCAAGAGGTTTTTTACTGCCATTCTCTTTGCTAAGATAGGATGAATAGATCCACATCATTTTAGAGAGACTCTCATCTAGAGTTCTCTTAGAGGCACTATACAGCTATCGCATATAGTTCTTTTGATTAGCCATTAGGATGGGGATTTTTTTCTTCTAATATCCAGCTTTGGGCTTCCTTACTATAACTTAAACCTATTGCTTATTCACTGTGGTTATGAAGAATATATCACTTAATTCCTCTCTTCAACAGTCTTTTATTTTTCTGATGACGGCTATAATGTCGTCTCATCTTTTTGTCTCTGTCTTTAGGCAAACTACCGCAAGTCAATTATTTTGGTATAGGCAGTATTGATTATTTCTAAGTATTTTTGTCCCTAGCACTTGTGCCATTTAAACCATCTTCTATTTCAGAGGCAACCTCCACCTCAATAAATTTATCATGTAGAAGTTTAAGGAAAAGCAAATTTTATTATTTTTTTTTTTAATGCAATGTATAAATAAATTATGGAAGTCTTTGCAGTGGACATTGCAGAAGCCAAATTGTAAATGTTTTCAAAAAAGGATTAAACACACCCCTTATGGAAGATAGATCCAGATGAAAATAATTTTCCAAATGCACCCTCTAATACAGGAGTTCTGAAATTAGTCATTATACCTTGGAAGGAAGAACGGGGAAAAAAGGCTCATTCTTTACTTACCTTGATTCTTGTATTCTCTCTCTAGGCATCTGCTACAGGATATTTCACTGGTGATCTTTCATTTCATTGTTTCATCTATAATAAGCTTAGTATAGAGCGTTTTGCATATGTATTTTATAAATTTGTTGGCTTATTATTTCTGATAAAAGCCATAAAAGGATTATAGGCCTCTTATCTCCTACCAGATTAATTGTGAGCTAAAACAGCAAAGGTTAAGAGGCTTGCCATTTCGTTTTTGCTCCTTGCAAATGGCTGTCTGAGACTCTCTAAAAACATTTATCTTTCATCTTGTTCATTAGTTGTTGACCTATACCTTGTAATGCAAGTTTCACTCCTTTTTAAGATAGAGCTGAAATTTGTTTTTTGGGGAAAGCTAATTTATTCTTTATGAAGTGGATACTATTTGTGGTTTGGGGGAGAGTCAATTAATTTAATACTGGTGTTAATATCTATCCCTTTTCCAGTTTCTATTTTCTGACACATTTTGTAATTTTTGACTGCTGCTTATCTTCACTGGGCTTTCAGTGCTGTGACACAAACATAGAATATTATTCTGCTTGTATCTGCTTTGGAAAAAGATTGTGTATGTTGATCTGTAATGTCGTCTTTCCCAGAGTAGGTTATCACAGTTTTTTTCTTTGTGGTCTGCAGATAGGAACAAGTGAATAACTTCAGCTGGAGCAGATTGCCAGTTATGTGATAGTATTTTATAATCAACATGCAGTCTTCTCATGTATTAATTGCCAGTTCACTTTAAAATGAAATTAAGATTGGTTTTTTGATTTGTGAAGTGTTCCTATGTACACACCTTCAAGAAGTGAAAGAGAGCTGTCATTAGGACTGTGGTACCAGTGCCACTCCTAGGGTTTAACTGCACTCACCTGCCCCACCTGTGGCCTCCCCACACCCCTGCCTGGCTTGGGGCACTCTCAGTTCAGGGTGTGACCCATAGGCTCGCTCCCTGCCCTGACTGTGTCTCATCACCAAGAACTTGCCAGATGGGCTGGGTTTTTGGTGACACCTGCACTGCTCTTCTCACGCAGGTACCATGTCACTGGGCTCTTGCTGGCTCCTGCAGTGAGAAGGCAGAGAGCAGCCAACCCTGGCAATGCTGGCCTTTGAGCATTGAGATAACTGGTGTGTGTTTACATTTTTGGTGCTGTTACCTAATAGGCTTACATGTTTTTGAGTTCTCTGGCTCTGCACTTTGTTCTGTGCTTTGGACCTTCTCTTAGTATTTGAGGCATGCTTCAAAGTTTGTTTCCTTATTTGAAATGTCTCTAAGGAACTATTCTGAAAAGAAATTGATTTTATTTGGTAGAGTGCTAAGTGAGGTGTACATTCTTGTTTCTTAAACCAGTGAAGGAAGGTACTAGTTTAAATGCAATAATCCAGATTATAATTAGAGCGTGGAAAATAAAATAATGTAAGATAGTGTCTCTCAACTATACTAATAACTTTATAAAATTGCTAGAGAAGATAATAATACTGAAGTGAAATGCTACAGCTCTGAGACTCAAGAAGTCAGAACTACTACCCTGTCAAGAATCTTCCTTAAGAAATAAGAAGACTGTTTTAAAAAGCCTGACGAACGTGTACTTGTCTGAAAATACTTCTAAAATACCAGCCTTCTTAGATTAGGAAAGATTTTGAAATAGAAATCTAGCTAATAAATAATAGTTAACAAAACCAGTGTTTTGGTTGCTTATAGAGGGTGAATTGAGCTCACTTAAATCAGTCAAATTAGAAAAGATTAATATTTGTCTGAATTGTTGCAAGATATTTTTTACTTTGTTTTAATGACATTCTTAAGCTTCAAAGTTTTGCTGCTGCTGCTCTGAAATAAACAGTGACAAGTGTTGACAGATTTGGTAATATATTTTTCTAACACTGGTGAGTGACTTAGCTTACTGTTGAGCAATTGGAGGGGGGGTGAGTTTTTCTCTGGGACAGAAATAAAACATGAGAAATGGCCACACAGGACAGTGGAATGCAGAGAATGATTAAAAGTTGTCTACATGACTACGAAGATTCAGTGAAAGTTCAGTCACTGCTGTTCATGAGCTGTCTTTCTTCATTGCCAGTTTAATTCCAGTGCAAAACAAAAAATGCACTTGTTTTCAAGTTGAAATTGTGGACCCTGTAGAGCAGCAGCAGGAATTTGTTCTGTACAAATGATGATTTTTATCTAATCACTGTCCCTCCAGTTCCTTTTTGTTGTGCAGAAGTGTTAGAGGAGAAGGACTGCAACAAAAAAGATGGGGATGGAATTATAATATAAGAAGCCTTTTTTTTTTTTTTTTTTTTTTTAGTTGATGGACAAATTAAAACTGAAAAAATCTAATTAGTAACAGATTGACTTTTTATGGAAGTCTAATCTTTAGTATTTGGAAGATATTTGCAAAAACATCGCAGGATTATCTACCATTTTTGTACCCTACCAAATCAAAAAGTCATTTTGAATCGTCCCTAATACCCTGTTCTTGCATTATTTACACAGTATTGAACCTTAGAAAATATTTTACCTATTCCTATAACTACAAAATAAAGCCGCTAGACAAATAGTAATGTCAGAAAGCCACAAGAACAAAATGATTCGTATGCACACTTTACATTTTGATTAAACTACTGGATAGCCTGTTGGATAACGAAAAAAGAAAAAGTCAAAAACCTGGAAGCTGTTCAACCTGAGAGAAGAAACTGGTAACTTCAGATGCTAGCGCAGTTATGTAAATGCAAACTGCCAATTTCAGTTCATAATTATACGTAGATTAACAACTGAGTTGTTACAGTTTACATTCCTCAGTTGTCCCTGGTGGAGTAGCATGAATCTTTGAAGGGGGAAATGCGGAGAGCAGAGGATAATTATGCTTAAATATCTTAGATTAATCTACTTTGAATTGTGAGTCAACTTTCTGGAATTATAGTTAATATTTTTTCAGTGGCTTTCACTTTGTCTTTATATTATTTTGCTGACCTACCATCATTTCAAAAAGGGAATATTGTGCCTCTTCTACTGAACAAAAAGGTAATGGTGAGCTGGTTGTTGAATTTTATAATGTGGTTTACTTGTTAATAAATCCTGAAAGTGCAGGTTCATGGAAGTGAATGAAGAGGAGGTAGCTAAAAACTTGCAGTTTGTAATCGTGTTCTTACACTGCATTGTACTGTATTGTCTGTTTACAAAGGCCTCGAGCTTCACTGAGGTTTGATCCAGCCTTTAATGGCCAAGTTAAAAATGAGCTTATGACAAATGGCTGGTCACGTAGCGTTTGTTTGTTTTGAGGTGTATTGATCTTTTTATGTCTGTAGAAATAAAATATAAAACAGCTCTGAATGGGTTAGAAACTGCCTTTGACTTTCTAGTAGAATTTTCTTTCTTTCTTTCAGTAGATGCCATCTTCCCTGGCAGAATTTATGTGTTTATGAAGCGTTTTCCTTGTCTGTCTGTTACCTGTCCATTCTGCAACCCCCGCCCTACCCTTCCGCCCCCCGCCCCTTACTGTTGTTTTCCTGTTTTCCCTGGGAAATGAAGGGATCTGCTTTCTTAATAATGTAACTTGGGGCAGTAACAAGTTATCATTTTGTTTCCATATATATGTATATATATCCCATATATCTTTGGGATATATGATCCCATGTGGAGAAAATTCTGCACAGTGAATACAATGCAACAACATAATTATTATAAAAATGTATATTTTAAAATGATTTGAGTCCTTTGCCAAAAATGCAAGTTACCAAGCCTTTTTATGAGCCAGATATCATTCATTGCTCCCCACAGTATGTTTTGTATTTAACAGTGGCTACAGGCAAGAACTTTGTGAGTATATATATGCTATTTTTCTCACTGTAAGGGAATTCATCAGATGTGCATACTTTTTATTTTTCATGACCTTTATTGTCTTGAATAAAGTTTTTAAATATCTTGAGCACAGCAGCAACTTTTTGCAATTGTTTGTGTGCTCAACTCTTTTACACTTGTTAAGTTAAAGTAGCATTCCTAGAGGAAAAAAAAAAAAAAAAAAAAAGAATGGATGTTTCTTAATGTGAATATGGGAAGTTTTATTTTCTGGTTTTTTGAAGATAATAAAAATTAAAAGAATTAAATGCAAATGAGAACAAAATTAATGATAGTTGAAATTATGTAGTGCAGTATTCATTTCTTAAAAACTTTCAATAAAGACAAAAGTTACAAATCATTTTGGAAAGCAAAATCAGAGTTTAAACTGTACAAGAGCCAACTATGTGGTCATTTACGCTTACTGAACAAGCATGCAAGCAAACAACACGTTTAAGAAGATGCAAGAAGAATTTGAAAGGCATTCAGTTAAATCGAACAAATAGCCTTAGATGAAGCAGAGAACAAATTAAAATTGGCCCAGAGTGTGGGTGGTAGTTTTGGTCTAATCTACTAGTGTGAATTTAATATCAATAGATTTGCTTCATTGAAAAAAGATGTTGGCATAGTTCCTGTGGTTCCATCATACAATAGCTCTTTGGATACTGTTGCTATACAGTGTTTGATGGTAAAAACGATTGAAACAGTGTTTAGCATATGCAAATATAGCATATATTGCCAAAGTCAGTCAGCTTTGGCATCAGAAAGCAAAAATAATATTTCACTGTAATTTATAGTAATTTCACCTTTTTTTTTTTTTTCCAAATGTGTGAGGTTTTTAAAACTGTATGAAACAATTCATGATTAAAATGCAAACCAAGGCATATTTCTCCATTAGTTTTTTTCACCAGTGAATTCACTGCACTTTCCTCAGCATGTTTGTTACAACATGTTCTGTAGGTAAAGGCTTCTTTTAACAATCCTTGCATACAACAATTTTTACTGTGATCAGTGACAGTACGAGAATACACAGACACAATAAATACACCTGGTTTATATAACTCGGTAATGTGAAATTGTTTATAAAGCATAGTGATTCTACGAGACCTGTCTCTCTATGAAATTACTTATTTTTTCTAGGGTACTGAACTGGACCCTTAATTTCTGTAGTGGTATGACTCCTTTTGTTGTTGGGTTTATGTTGGCTGAGATTATAGTACTATTTTATGGAAAGAATTTTGTCTTCTTTCACATTCATAGTTGCAGATTTATTTATTTTTTGAATGGAATTTAAATTCTGCATAGCTTTTATTTTTAACTCTTGAACACAGTGCTAATATAAAACTATGTATTCAGTAGTGTTTACTTATTACTTATTTATGAAAACATGCCAGGGGCTAATAAATATTTTTAAAAGGGTTTTTGGTCATTGTATGTTCTTGAATGCTGTTCCTTGTGCTATAAAAAGATTCAAATTAAAAGCATCCTTTCTAAGTTATAAAATTGTCAGAATAAGAATGTTCTTATAGTTATTGCCAAACTCTCTACCCCATATCTTTAAATGTTTATTTTTCCATGTTGGCAAAAGTGTACCTTTTTAAAAAAAATATTATTATTACCTCTTTCTGGAGAATGATTGAATTCTATTTACTAATATTTTGAAAACGTACTGATTAACACATCCTACCTTGATTGTTAAATGTCTGACATTAACAGGAAACTAAAAGTCACTTTCAGATTGTATTTTTTTTTTTCAGTAGAGTTTAAGAGTTTTCATACCTACTACTTATGGGGTCGTTCAGTGATCAGCGAAGTTAAAGAAAATACGGATTATCATGCTCTCACCTTTCTCCCCTGCATATTCTCATCCTTTTCTGAGCACTCTCCCCACAGGGTGGTAGCGGATAAAGTATTTTGGGGTGTACTAGCTTTCAGCTAGATCTCTTCCTTGAGGCTACAAATGTGGACAAAAAATAATTGGTATTTGGATTGTGTTTATTTTTTATTTTTTATTTTTTTTTAAAAAAAGGTAAATTGTTAAAATTTCATAGGAATTAATCATGCTTATATGTAGAGGTGAATTTCCTCCAACCTTTGTTTTTCGAGAACCATTGGACTAAATATGTCCTACCCTAGAAAAGAAACTACTGTTATTGCTGGAATTTGCCAATCTATTTTTAGATGTCAATTTTGAATATTTGTTTTCTGCGGGTGGTCTATTCCAGTACTTTGTCTTTATTGTAGACAATTTTTCCTGATATTAACTTCAACCTTTCAATATGTGCATGTGCAGTATTAACTTTAATTTTCTTTACTGCAGTTTTAGTTCTTTATTTTGTGTCTTCCCAAATCTGGCTTTATAGAAAAATTAGTCACTTTATCTCCACAGAAGCCTCTTCTGTTTGAAGGCTGAAGCAAAACCCAAATAAACATCATAACAATCTCTTCATACATGAAGACCCAGGATTACTGTTCTAGTCTCTAAAGCATTCTAACATCTGTGGGGAAATGCAGAAGAACATGCAGTACTTGCACATCGGCAGAGCCAAGAGCTAGCTCCCAGGTCCTGTTGCTGTTGGCCAAATGGGAGAATGGAAACTGGATCTTGTCTTGTGTTGCTGTCCAACTGCAGGTTCCCAGCTCCTGTTCTGAATCTGTGCTATTGGTGAGGGGCTAGAACACAGGAATACTTGTTGCTATCAATAAAAATACTTGTTGCTTGCAATAAACATGCAAGCAAAACTAGACAGCATCTTTGGGAGGTGTTCTTCTAAAGATGGAATCGGGAGTTGGTCTCTGCTGTTAGTAATAACTGTCTGGTGTCTCCTGCAGGCACTCAGATACTGGCTTAGATATTTGTCCATGCAGAAGCAGCCTGGCACTAACATATCACTGAAACCAAGCAGTACTTGCACTTCAGTTTGGTACATCAGTAAACATCTAAGAGTAAGGTAAAGTACCTGGATTAAGGATAGTTTTAGGTGGATCTGGGTTAGGCTGAGGCTTTCATACGTGGTGTTGTATTCTTAAAATGTAAGTTAAGGAAACAAACATGCATTGTCTAGCTTAGCACAACTCTTGCTGGTTCCGCCAGTTGTGATCATTCTTGTTGGTGGTGGGGGATTAGGCTCCACTGATAATGATCACTCTCTCGTTAGTTTAGAATGTCCGTAAGCCCTAAAAGATGGTAACAGCTGTGATTTCCACAGGTCCCTAACACCAAATTGGAAATAGACTCCCCATTTCTTGAACTTTGTTGCTGAAACAATGCTGTTATCAGGAGTCCTGTAAATTCCTCCTTAGTATTAAAGTCTTCTATCCAGGTTTTACCAAAATATCTGTAGTTTCTATATTGTAAAATTTTTTATGTAAAAGCTTTAGAGTGTAACTTGAAGTAGTTCATTGCTAGGTGAGCTACCTAGAGAGAATTTTATTTTCATCAAGCTCTTTTAAACACTTAACTTTTAAATGGTTTTATGTGTTTAGATTAGTGGCAAGCTCCTGTTTACACTGTACTTCTAGTCTGCCACTGGAAATCCCCCCCTACCCCAACAAAATTTACAATGGATTTCTAGCAGTCTGATTCTGTGTTTTCAATGTAAAAGTCGCTCAGAATTTGGTTTGTGGTGGATTTACCCATACATACGTTTGACAGGAATACATATGATCATCTGTGTTTTCTTTCAATACCATAGGTATGCACATAACATACATTCAAATGTGTTAGACAGGAAATCATGATATACTATGTTGGACTATATTTATTCCATTGCCATATCTAAATCTCATTGCCAGAGCAAATGCAGTGTTTTCTTTGCTCAGTTTAAAAATTGACATAACTATTTTGGAACAAAGAAAGTAAATGGATGCACAATTATCTTTGTCACATTAAGTATTTAATTTGTTGTAGTTTGATATTTAGATCACAGTACCTAAATGATTGTAGCTCACTTTGACATTGCCATGATGGTACATCTCCTAGAGAACAGTTTTATGACTGAGTAGTTTGATGACATCAGAACTACAAAACTTAAAAACATTACACAGCACAATTGTCATAAAATAAAAGAAGCAGCTTTGTATGCCAATGTTTTGAGAAAGAAATATTTTCCAGGGCATATGTTTGGAATAGATTTGTAGGATGCTGTTTTTCATGCCTCAGGAAGCAGTATGTGTATGGTATAAATTGTTGTGTGTATTCTAAGTGTAAAGTTGAACTTGGACTTTTTTCCTTTTTCCTGTGTGACATATAAGTCATTTTTGTAGTAGTTATGCAATACAAGCTGTCAGCTATCTGTATTTGGTTTATAGTATTTTTGTATGAAAGTAATGCATGTGTTCAGTTACATATCTTTGAATGATATGGCATTAGTCCCTTAACATTGTAGTATACACAGGTATGGATTGATAAAAGAGTTAATATTAAAGATATTTTTCATATTAATTGATCAGATGCAAGAAGGCTTATACTTCTGTACAATATGTTTGAATAATGACTATAAAATAATATATATGTTAACTTTTGTTTTGTAGCTGGAAG
This sequence comes from Stictonetta naevosa, assembly GCA_011074415.1. Lineage (NCBI taxonomy): Eukaryota > Metazoa > Chordata > Aves > Anseriformes > Anatidae > Stictonetta > Stictonetta naevosa. The sequence continues at coordinate 5,990,868 of CM021700.1, forward strand.
ATGCATCTCATAGGGAAGGTTAAACCTAACAGTAAGATCATTTGGTTGCTTAAGTGCTCTACTAAATCAAGGTCTTCTTTAAATCTAATTAGCTTTAAAATAATCCACATGTAACAATGCAGTTGAAACTTGCAATATTTCAAATGGGTACACAGCGGGGATTTCTGACAAGTGTTCAATGTAAAAATGTCTAGTAGCAGCATTAAAAGATGAGGGAAACATTTATATTTGACCAACAATCTCCTTCAAATTAAGACTATAATTAAACAAACAAACAATGACAAAAAAAAAAAAAACTTTAATATCTATCTTCTTTTTCCTAACCAAAGCATTCTTTCTGATTGATTTTATTATAATATTATATATAAAATTTTCTGACTTCTTATTTTGGAAAATGTGCTGTTTAAATTGACAAAATATTAAGCAGATTTTATCTTTAACTATGTATCATTTGTCCTCGAGAAAAACCTCTTTGAGCCTTAAAGATAGCAAATACCACTTATTTGTTATGAGTGTGGCCTTAAAAATTTAAAATATCAGTGCCTGCATCATAAGATGCTGACCCAGAACTTTAGTGGATATGTCTTGCTGTAATGAAACTTTAGTTTATCTTTTATTATTATTATTATTATTTTAGATGCAGTTAGTGTAAAGCTCTTGAAATCAGACTTGCTTCTCCACTGTTCTCAATTTTCATCATGATGAGAGCAAGGATTTGCTCTGCATCACAGTATTTTCCTTTCTGTCCTGCTATCATCGAGAAGATCAGTGAATATATTTTATATGCAGATGATCCAACTGCAATTATTTTCAATGTACTTTTCTGACTAAAAGTCTCATGTCTGTGAAATAACAGCTACAAGACTTTCTAAAGAAATTCAGAACACTGAGAAATCAGTTATCGCTTACAAGGCCTTTAGGACACGCTGGTTCAGAAGTGTGGCATTTTGCCATCAAAGAACTCAAACTTTCTTGCTGTTACTATAAACTGTTGAGCAATTCACGTAGATGAAAATCTACTTGATTTCTGACTAGTCTATTAAATGGGCAAAGCTTTGTGTCTATACTGGAAAAGAGTAAAAATACTGTCTTGGAAAGCAAAAGCAAATTTATATATATAAAAATATATGTGCATAAACTGTATGCTGTAATATTCAAATATTTTTCATTTTTGCATTGATTTTGTTGAGAATTTGGTCTTAAATAATGTATCCGTTCAACAGTCCTGTCCTCTTTTTCTTCTCTCTCTCTCTCTCTCTTTTTTTTTTTTTCTTTTTTTTTCCCTTGCCTTTGAGGCAGGATTAACTGGACATCTGGTGTTGAAGATTTTCTCCTTGTCTTTAAAAAGACATGAGTTGCTGCCGTGCCATTCTTCTGATGTTTGTCCAGAAGATTCTGTAGTCACTGAGACATGCTGAGTTGTTGGTTTAGTTATCTTGGCAGGTTGTTAGAGACAAAACAAAAGATGGGAGTTACCACTCTGATAACAGAAGCCTGTATTGAAAATTCAGGAATATATAAAAATATGAACTGCATAGTAATACAGCATAATTTCTATTCAGGAGAGCTCCCTAATTGTGTTCTACATATTTCTAGGAATTACAGAATTGTGGTTGCTTAATAAATGTTGCTTAAAATGACTGTGGAGTGAAAAATACATCATTGGTATTTGGTTGTTTTTGTGTCTGAAAAGCAAAGCATTGTTAACTAATGCCAATCGAATTTGGCACTAGTGTATATTGGGTTTGGTAGACTCTCGTGGGCCATGAACATGTTGTCATATATTTTATATGTGAAATATTCCTGTACAGCTGAATACTTAATACCATATTGGAAGGTATTCCTGCCCATGGCAAGAGGGTTGGAACTATGTGGGTATATATATGGTCATGTTTCCCAATTTTGTAACCAATCATACAACTGGACAATATTACTGTTTCAGTATTTCTGATGGCTTATTACACTTGAATAACTATTAATTAAAAGCTTACTCAGAACTTATGATTTTACTGTGTTCTAATCCATTTGCATTTTTAGCACTTCATCTGCTGTCACAACACAATATGACATTTTGCTTGTCTACAGATAGGGCATTCTCGATGGATTACATATGCTTTCATTTAGTTACTTTTCCATTACTTTCTAGTAAATTTGTAGTTTTATTGTCTAAAAAGGTTTATTCAGTGATGACCAACACCTTCATATTCCATGGAGATAAACATACTAAAAATTTACAAACTCTATTTTTTATTTTTATTTTTTTTAAGTTAGTTATTAGTATCCACCAAAATATTTTTTTGTATTTACACTTTGCCTTGCTGAAGTAATATTTGGTAGTAATTGTTGCCATTATATTTTCAATGCTTTCTTCTCAATTTAAGAACAGACTTCTTTAAGCCTTATTCTTTGGTATCTGGAGAAAGTAAACCTAGAAGATCTGTAATTTTGAAAGATGTTGTTTGGTGAAAATAAATGAGTTCTTGCCACCTTTTTACTGCAGGACTTAGAAACAGGCTTGCTGTCTCATCTGTTTTGTGTATGGCATTTTTTCTCATATTTTCTTGCCTACAGTATGCTTAGTCAAAGAAGATATTTCAGACTGTCTTTTTGTTTTGACCCCATGTATACAACATGTTTTTTGTTTGTTTGTTTTTGGTTTCTTTTGATGCGGGTTTTTTTTGGTGTTCTTTTTTTCTTTTGGGGGGGGGGGATTTTTGTTGGGCAATAATATGCCAAAGTAACATACAATAATGTATAATGTAGGAAATATCTTAGTAGCATATAAAGACCTTTCTGGACATGCAACTGTCAAATTGCTTTATTTACCCTTACTTGGAAAATGCTATTGAACAGCTATTGCTTTAATTGTTGTTTTTCTACAGAAAAGTGAATTGTTACAATAGTTCTGCAGTGAAAATTGCCAGTTGAATGCTAATTTATAAAAAGGATTGAAGTCTATTGAATTACTTTGCTAGTGTAGTATCTGGAAAGTATTATTCCTCTTCTGTGAGTAACTGTGACATAGAGATGTAAACAAGATAGCTGCATACATATTAGTGCATCAAGCTGCTTGTTTAGCTTCCTCAGTATCAAGCTTGTGCATAATCAATAATCCTTGAAAAAGGAATGATTTTTCTGGTGATGGTAACTAGTCATCACAGAGGGACCAATACTTAGCAAGGGGATAAAGCTTACAGTTTAACGGTGGCTTGAAGATGTTGACTGTTAATTTGGCCAAACATGTATCAAACTGTCAAATACTTCACATTTGAGGGTTGTTTTGTTTTGTGCTGTAATTGCTAGGCATAGTAGTTATGACTTAGACTTCTTGAAATTTGTGGAAACAGGAAGTTTGGAAAGTTGCTTTCTGCTTATTCTCTTTTTATGTAGGCTCTGACAGTGGGCTTTGCTATCCAATTTTTTTTCAACAAGGTGGTCCGTGATGTGAAGTAAATCTTGTTTTACTTAGTTACAGGTGGTGTAGAAAACCTTATAGTACTTTTGAATGAAAGTGATTATAATGATGCAATCCTTTCATGTACCTGGTAAGAGCCTAATTCTAGATATGCATGAGAGGAAACGTAGTAAATATCTGTTTTCAAGGAGAACACCTTTCCCTTTGAAATTCTTAATTCTGCTTCATCCATTGTTCTTATTTCCTTTATGCACAGGAAACAAGTTATCTTGAAGAGTTGTGAAATGTCTATCAACCCTGTGTATAACAACTCTGAAAAACAGAATTCAGCCACCAACTCTCACACATGCTTTCTCTAACCAGCAGAAGTACTAATACGTAATCAACAGAAGTGGAAAAATTTAGAGCAGCAGGCCTGTGTTATACACTCAGCATGGTGAGCAATATTTTGCTGCTTTTAGGTGTCTCTCAGCTTGACATCTGGTGATATATCTCAGATCTTTGACATGAACTGAGAGTAGAGAGATGGGTATCTGGGGTACAATTTGCTAGTTTAGAAGTGTAGTATGAGGAAACCTTGACACCTGGAGAGGAAAATTTCCATCGTCTTCAAAGTACAGTGCAAACCCTGGTGTTTTACTGTGATGGCAGATGACACCAGTTTTTATTTCATATCATAAATTCAAGTATGAAGAGCTAATGTAGTGCTGCAGGGGTGGAAGGAGTAAAGAGAGCTTTCCTGTAAATGTTTAGCATTAATTTATGCGTCCTGATGTAAACAATAAACCTGTTCTCTTAGTAAATATTCCTGCAGACTGCAATCATTTAAAATATTTTTGGTACCAATATAGCTAGAAGACATTAACTCTTGAGTAAGTTTGGAATAAGTATAGTAAACATTTCACTATCCACAAACATTGATTTTTGTCAGTGAATGAAGAACTCAAAAGTATATGTTTTGGCTTTGATGTAGCTAAATATGTTGAACTATAGAAGTTTGAAATAATTTGAGAAATACTGAGAGGACACCGGGGGGGGGGGGGGGGGGGG